>JAGHMJ010005366.1:765000-1390000 GCA_018749465.1 Paracanthobrama guichenoti
CTCAAACGGTTCCTTCATCACAGGAATAGGCTTTACGGGTGCTGGTGAAATAATCTGATTCGGTTTGATTCAGCAACTTGACAAGCATGGCAAGAACGACAATATTGTGACACAGTGGACTTCTTTCCAGGCCAGAAATTTTTTTTCAGTTAATCATTATAGGTTTTCTTAACACCTAGATGACCAGAAAGTTCATGGTCATGAGCCACACTCAGTACATATTCTCTGTAGGATTTTGGAAGAACTACCTGAAATACAGCACTCCAATCATGCTTCAAGTTCTCAGGACTCCATTTACGCATGAGCACACCATCATCTAAAAAATAAGCAACAGCATGATCTGGTAGTTTAGATTTGTCAATCACAGCAGAAATCATCAGCATTTTGTGCCTCAATTAACGGTTTTCTGTCAAAAGGAAAGTCAAATTTAGGTCCAAAGCTCAAATTCTCTGAAACAAACTCCACAGTGGTATTCTCAACATCTGAACTCATGAACGAATTGGAGAGATCAATTTCATCTTCAAACTTGCGAGCTTGTGCTCGAGTCACAACACAGGAATGGAATACACTTGGGAATTCCTGAGACAACACATCAGTAACCTCAGGGAGACAAGAAACTTTACTTCCTGCTAAATCGCTCCCAAGGATAAGAGAGATTCCTTTCAGTGGTAACTGAGTATGTACGGCCATTTTAACTATCGGTCACAATAGCAGAACGCAAGTACACAGTATGCAAAGGAACTCTGACCACACAAAGTTCAATTCCCTGAACTAAAACTAAAAATTACAGCTGGACTGTGAAAAAAACGTAAGTACATCTGCAAGAATGATTGACTGCGCAGCACCCGCATCTCGCAAAATGCACACAGGTTTGGATTCTGAGTCCAATTCAGAAAAGGACACTGCTACTTCTCACACAAAGGGTTCAAAAGAGGGATCAATGGACAGCAAAGAATCGGAAGAGCGAGTACGCACAAAGACCACACTTTTAGATGCATTTTGAGTTCTTTGATTTTTCCACTGCAGCACAGGACAAGCAGCAATCAAATGTCCATTCTCATGACAATAAAAACATTCCCGCAACATCATTGAAGAATCAGAAGTCTGAGTCATCTCTTTGAGCAGCGACTGCTGTTTTAGAACTGTGTCTGCGATCTACAACAGCGTGACATGAAGCGTGACCATTTTTCAAACAGTGTGGCTTTCTCAGGTACAAATTCAACAAATGTTTGACTGGGGTTTTTCATGTTTCCTAAACTTCTGTCGATAAGCATCCGGAACAAGTTCATAAGCTCTTAACACGGCCGCTTTAACTGCATCATAGTCCAAGCTTTGCTCAAGCGTCAATGCAGAACACACTTCTTGCACTTTACCTTATTTTTGCATTGTAAAAATAAAGGCCAAATATTTCTAGGCCACTGTAATGTGGCTGCGATTAGCTCAAAAACAGTGAAATACGAGTCAACTTCACTCTCTCTAAATATAGGAACTAACAAAATTTGCCTACTAATGTCAAATTCAGGACTTACCGGCAATGCATGCGACGTAGGGAGAGGAGAGGAGGCACTTACTGGACTCTGCACTGGAGTATTTCCCCATAACACAGGAGAAGGTGGACACCGAACATGCTCGGACTCCAGCTCTTTCAGCCGGCTGTATCCTGGGTGTTTCAATATTAGAAAGAGAATTTAAGAGTGACCTTTTCAACGTAATTGCATATTACGTGACATCACGAACGTGCATCACAGAACAGAGCAAGGCGAGCATTTGTGCTTATAAAACTTAATTTTTTTTTTTTTAATGACTGATCGTTTGGCTAGATAAGACCCTTATTCATCGTCTGGTATCTTTTAAAGCCCTTTGAAGCTGCACTGAAACTCATTTGGACCTTGAACCGTTTGGAGCCCATTGAAGTCCATTATATGGAGAAAAATCCTGGAATGTCTTCATCAAAAACCTTAATTTCTTTTCGACTGAAGAAAGAAATCTCAAAGGAAGTCATCATGGGATGACATGGGAGTGAGTAAATTATCAGCAAAAGTTTATTTAAAAGTGAATTAATCCTTTAAGGTCTCCTTTACTTTGGAAACTCTTTCCACACTGAGTGCAGGTGTGCAGCTTTTTGGCTTTTTTTGTTTTAGTTTTAAAGTTATGATGTTCCTCCTCTTCATTCAGTTCTTGGCTTTGCCGTTTCACTTCCACCTGGTCTAAAATACACATCAAGTTAGAATCAGTTCAAGTGAGCCCTGATTTAACAGCAGAAAGCAACAGAGATCAGGTATCAGACCTTTAATGTGCCAATGTTTTATAACTATTTATATTTTTTAATATAGTTAACAATATGCTTGACAGGTATTATATAAGGTTATGGCCATTTAGATACATTTCTCTATCATCCATATACTGCTCATTAAATCATATCTACCAAAGCAGTCAACAATGAAGAATCAAGAATGGACACCAACCTGTTTGTTCCTCAGTATCTTCATGTTTTATTCTGGATGGTTCTGGATCACTCATGTCTTCAATCTCCTCTTTAACAGTCACACAGATTTCAGCCGCTACACCTGGAGTTTGTCCTTCTCTTGTAGGATGATGGGAATATTCCCAGTATTTATTGGTGAATTGTTGTGGGAGGGGCTTCACTGCAGGTGTGAACTGTGATCACTGTGTTTTGATTCAATCTGCATTTAAAAAGTACAGGCCATAATGTTTAACTGAGCTGCCGAAAAGCCAAAAGTTCCCTGTTTTCCCCTCATTCATTATGGTGATGTCTGAGATCTGCTGTAAATTGGCACATTAAGCACATTTTATTGGTGTTGACAGGCTGAAAGAAACTACAGGATCTTTGAAATTTCACTTCATTGAGTCTGAAATAAAATATTGAATATTTAAAACCAGTTCAAGGAGCATAAATGTGAAGATTCAAGTGAATGTCATGGTGTATTTTGTTTCATGTTCATGTTCTTATTTGATTGTTCACATGTGTGTCTTGTTTAGTCATTAGTCTTTGTGTATTTAAGCCCTCATGTTTGCCTTGTTCCCTTGCCTAGTATTGTTCCCTGTATCACTGTTGGTAAGTCTTTTCAAGTCAAGGCTGGTCAAGTCAAGTCCTTGTTTGTTTTGTACACTTCTAATAAACTGCACTTGGGTCCTGCAACTCACCTCCAGTGGACTATCGTTACAGATATAAGTATACTTTTATAAGTGTGGCAGTATGCAATCAAAGGTTTAATACAATGCCAATTACGACACTAACTAGACTACGCCACCCCGGAAACTGGCCGGGGACCCACAGGTACATCAAGTACACAGAGCACACAGATGCTTAGTGAGTGGCTGAGTCAGATATCAGACATCGATGGAAGTTTCACACAATTTATTCAAAAACACCATAAGATGAAAATACAAAACTAGTCTTTCATATAGGAACATTAAAATGCATGGATCAACCATAAAACACACACACAACGTTACCACTTCAGAACCTGGGGGGTTTGTCCTGCCTATCCAATAAACACAGCAACCATTTGTGCTCTCTCACAACATACCACACTACCCGTTGTGAACACTGCAGAATGTCAGTCGAACCACCACCACATCCAGAGGACTCTGGCCAGTACTGGTACCCCAAATTCTGAAGCAAACAAACACATACTTTCCACGAACTAGTATGTCAATGAAACACTTATCACATGCTGGCAGAAGGAACCAGTCTTTCACTCAATGGCAACTATTCACTAGCTGGTGCTCATTGAATGTTGTCAGCACAGTGTCAGCCTGTAAAGTCATTCCAAATTACATTACAACAAAACATTCAAAGCACAGAAAGAAATAATTTCCGTCAGATTAAATGCTGTTCGCCATTGCTGGGTTGGCGAGTTGCCCGATTTCCACTTCAAAATTAAGTACAGACCAGGTAAACAGAACTCAGAGTGATTACATAGAGACTGTGCCATCTGAGGTTATGTCAGCCATGTGGCAAGAAAGCAAAACTGTTGTTGAAGAAGGGGTACCATGAGTGGCTTCACTGACTTTTTACTCAGCGAGTGAGGGGGAAGTGGAAATGTTGAAAGGACAGCGACGTAAGCGAGTTCACAGATGTGGCGCTTTGCTTCATCGACACGCTTACAGAGCAAGCCACGCAAACAATAACAATAACGTCCTTCTCAAATCAGAAACCGTGGGTGGACAGTTCAATCCGCGCTGCAGTGAACACACGCACTGCCGCTTACAACGCCGGTCTCCTTTCAGGGAATATGAATGAATACAAATCGTCCTGCTATGCTCTCAGACGAGCAGTTAAAGCCGCAAAACTCCGGTATAAAGACCGAGTGGAGTCTCATTTCCAACTCAATGACTCGCGGCGCATGTGGCAGGGTCTGAGGTCCATCTGTTCGTTTGGATCTAAATCCTCTGCAGAGGTGAGCGCTGACCCGTTGCTCGTGAACGAGTTAAACTCTTTCTACACTCGCTTTGACTGTAACCGCGGCAACGCGACTCCGCCAAGTGGCGCGTTAGAGGAAATTACTCAGAGCAGCAACAATCACGTGATCTCTGTCTCAGAGGATGAAGTTCGGAGGGCACTCAAGCGTGTGGACGTCAGGAAAGCTGCCGGCCGGATGGTATTTCAGGCCGTGTTCTGCGGTCCTGTGCTGATCAGCTCGCCGGGTTGTTTACATCTATCTTTAATGAGTCCCTCATTACATCTGTGGTCCCCACCTCCTTCAAAAAATCCACCATCATCCCTGTCCCTAAGAACAGTAAACCCTCTTGCCTAAATGACTATCGTCCAGTGGCTCTCACGTCTATAGTCATGAAGGTCTTTGAGAGACTCCACCATTTGCGCCTTCATTCCTGACACTTTGGACCCTCTTCAGTTTGCCTATCGTCCCAATAGATCAACTGAAGATGCCATCTCTCATGTCCTCCACTCCTCCCTCACTCACATCGACAGCAAAAGTGGGAACTACGCAAGGCTGCTATTTATTGACTATAGCTCAGCCTTTAACACCATAGTTCCCATCAAGCTAACCTCCAAACTCCTGGATCTCGGCCTGAATTCTTCTCTCTGCCACTGGATTGAGGACTTCCTCACTGGCAGGCCTCAGGTGGTGAGAATAGGCCAGTCCACCTCCTCCTCCATCACCCTGAGTGTGGGAGCTCCACAGGGCTGTGTCCTGAGTCCCCTGCTCTACTCGCTCTACACACATGACTGTTTGTCCACACACAGCTCCACCTCTATCATCAAATTTGCTAATGATACTGTTGTCCTGGGCCTCATTTCCAACAACAATGAGACGGCATACTTGGACGAGGTGGAGCATCTAACATCATGGTGCCAGGACAATTGTCTCTCTCTGAATGTTGGCAAGACCAAAGAAATGATTGTGGACTTCAGGAAAAGACAGCAACGGACATACTCCCCCCTCATGATCAGCGGGTCACCAGTAGAGAGAGTGAGCAGCTTCAAGTACCTGGGTGTAAACATCTCCGAGGACCTGACCTGGACTGCTCACATTCAGACACAGGTGAAAAAAGCCAGGCAAAGACTGTACCACCTGCGCCAGCTGAGGAAATTCAGGGTCTCACCAGCTATCCTGAAAACTTTCTATTTAGGGGCGATAGAAAGTGTATTAACTCAGTGCATCACAGCGTGGTATGGCAACAGCACCAGTCATGACCGCAAAGCCCTGCAAAGAGTTGTGCGCTTATCCGAGCGTATCTCAGGGTCAGCTCTCCCGTCTCTGCAGGACGTCTACACCAAACGCTGCAAAGGTAGAGCTACTAAGATCATCAAGGACTCTAATCACCCTGCAAACCCTCATTTCACGCTGCTGCCATCTGGTAGCGCTTCCAAGCCTGATGGCCAAAACTGAGAGACTCAGGAGGAGCTTCTTCCCCAGGCCATCAGACTCCTGAACTCAGTCACTTAACATCACGTGACTTCACTTCAGGATAAACATCAATACACGGACATTGCACTGCACTTTCTGTTCTCGTTGTTACTGTGTAACAACCTGTTATAAACCTGTTTGCACATTATACTCTTATACATTTGTTAACCACATATTTATAAGTCTACAGTTTACTCACTGCACAGTCTACTTCAATTATTTTATTACACTTCTTTATTTTTTACTTTTTTTCTTCTACTTGACTTATAATTCTACAGATATATATATATAGTACTTTTTTTTAATCCTATTTCTATATAATTTCCTCCTTGTGTTTTTAACTGTGAATTTGCACTGTCCATGGAGCGGACCTGTTTACATTTCACTGCCGGTTGTATATTCTGTATATAACTGTGTATGTGACAAATAAAACTCTTGAATCTTGAATTACTTTAGTTGTTATAAAGTCAATCTCAGAATCTCATAAAGTCAGTCACTGGATCTCAAGTCAAAGTCAAGTAATTTTCTTAATTTAGTCAAGCAAGTCTCAAGTCCTTAAATTTGTGACATGACTTGACTCGAGTCCCCCACACCTACTGTACAGAGCTTATGCCGCCACGTTATCGGAAAGCCCACTTCTGAAGTCATAATTACTAACTCAATGCATTAAAATTTTCACTTGAGAGGGCATTCACGTCCAATTTTTAACTAGGAAACTAGTATTGATGATAATTACGATAGTATGCGTGAAGGCAGAATTTTTATGTTGCAGAGAAATATGGAGAAATAACTGGTTTTGTGTAATTAAACAAAAGTAAAAAAATAAATAAATACCTCTATGTTGAATGTAAAAACTCAAATTGAGGAATTGTTTCATATATTGACAAAGAACTTGTTTTGTTACATTTGTTTCCAGTCTTTTAATTTTGTTATTTTTTTGAGTCCAAAGAATAATTCAATGATCTTCACATGAATAATTTAATAAAGCACAAATCTTGTGGCATTTCACAGCAACACTAGTTTATTAGTTACACATGATTTCATGATTTACATTTTGAATCTGAAGAAACATTTGATCACTCTGACACAGAACAATGCTTTTTAATATGAGTCACTAGATTACTTGAATGCCCAAAACTCTTCTCACACTGAGTGCAGCGGTACGGCTTCTCTCCAGTATGAACTCGCTCATGTGATTTCAGGTTTCCAGACAGAGTAAAACTCTGGTCACAATATGAGCACTTGTAAGGTCTTTCTCCAGTATGAATCCTTTGGTGCTGTTTCAGATGGCCAGCTGTAGTAAAGCTCTTCCCACAGTCACAACACACATGATCTCTCACTTCATTATGTGTTTTCTGGTGCTGTTTAAGACTGTACAGCCCTGAAAATCTCTTTCCACAGTGAGAACACACATGAGGTCTCTCATCTGAATGAACTTTAAGGTGTTGTTTTAGATTTGATGATGAAATAAACTCTTTCCCACACTGATCACAGTTAAATGGTTTTTCTCCGGAGTGAACGCGCAGATGATACTTGAGATCAGTTGCACATGTGTAACTCTTCCCACACTGAGTGCATGTATACGGTTTCTCTCCAGTGTGAATTCTCATGTGTTTGTCAAGGTCTCCTTTTTGTGTGTAACTCTTCCCACACTGAGTGCAGGTGTACGGCTTCTCTCCAGTGTGAATTCTCGTGTGTGTGATAAGGTTTCCTTTATATGGGAAACTCTTTCCACACTGAGTGCAGGTGTGCCGTTTTTTGGCTTTTGTTCTTTGAGTTGTAATGATGTTATGATGTTCCTCCTCCTCTTCATTCAGTTCTTGTCTTTGCCGTTTCACTTCCACCTGGTCTAAAATACACATCAAGTTAGAATCAGTTCAAGTGAGCCCTGATTTAACAGCAGAAAGCAACAGAGATCAGGTATCAGATATTTCATGTGCCAAAGTTTTATGTCATTAAATTTTTAATATAGTTAACAATATGTTTGACAAGTACTATATACAAGGTTATGATCATTTAGATGCATTTCTCTGTCATTTATCATCCATATACTGCTTATTAATCCACATCTACCAAAGCAGTCAACAATGAAGAATGAAGAATGGACACCAACCTGTTTGTTCCTCAGTATCTTCATGTTTTATTCTGGATGGTTCTGGATAACTCATGTCTTCAATCTCCTCTTTAATAAACTCCATCTTTAACAGTCACACAGATTTCAGCCGCTACACCTGGAGTTTGTCCTTCTCTTGTGGGATGATGGGAATATTCCCAGTATTTATTGGTGAATTGTTGTGGGAGGGGCTTCACTGCAGGTGTGAACTGTGATCACTGTCAGTTTTATGAATACAGTTAGACTAAACAATCAAGAAATGTGAAGCAAAAAATAAATAAGATAAAAGTTGAAACACAAACTATTTCACATTAGAAATGGTTTATGTACAATGTAAGACAACGTAAATAATTGCAATAAAATGTTATTCTATTTTGAACTCTTTGTCTGGTGAGCAGCCAATCAAATGTAATTAGGTCAAGCTGACTCCGCCCCCCCTCCCCGGGGGAAGCCGCTCGAAAAAAATCGATCGAGCGAGCACGAGAAGAGAAGCGTGAGCTAGAAGCTGTGCAAAATGTTGATATATTACATTTACATTTATGCATTTGGCAGACGCTTTTATCCAAAGCGACTTACATTGTATTCAGGGTACACATTTTTACATTTTGTCAGTTCTTGCTTTCCCAGGGAATCGAACCCATGACCTTGGCGTTGCTAGCGCCACGCTCTTATTGTTTGAGCTACAGGAAAGCTTATTATAAGTTATTTTGTTGTGAAACAAATCTGAGTAGTATTTGGAAGAACTTACCTTGATCTTGTTGATCCGTGCAACTGTCGTTGTGCTGGAAATCCAGTGGAGTAGGCCATCATCCGGTGAAAACCTGAAGGGAACACAAGGGAAGTTTATCTATTTTAATATGCTTGTAGAAATGTGGTGACTCAGTGGTGTATTTTTGAGAGAACATTTTTCGTTTTCATATGGAGTAAATGTATACACCGTTATAAAAATATGTACAGAGCTGTAAAACTGTATGTAAGTTGAGCGAAATGTATGTAAAGTGTGGATTGATTGAGAATATTGCGCTGTGTGTGTGTGTGTGCACAGGCCAGTTTTGTTATCTTAGAATCTAGATCCTTCTACTCGTGGACCGCATTGATAAACACTTCGATTGTGCACTGTTTGGAGATGGCGAGCCAACCGTAAAACAACGAGACGCTTATCTTTTGTCTACGTGGACTAGGGGTTGCACAGACTAGTCGACGTCAAGCTTAAAGCGTCATGGCAGAGTATTAAGGTCGACTAGTCTGTGCAACCCCTAGTCCACGTAGACAAAAGATAAGCGTCTCGTCGTTTTACGGTTGGCTCGTCTATAGAGGGCGCAACAGGATAAGCCATCTCCTGACATGCACGCTCCGTTTTCAACAATTAAAGTCTCAGCTCAAGGTTCAGGCTTATTTGTTCATTAAATGACGTTATCATAGACTAGTCAACATCGACTTTCATCATAGAGATGTCGACTTTAACCCGTTTCAACCCCTAACGTGGACATCTGCATTGCACGACCCCCAACTAAATATTTCACTGGGTTCTTGAACATTTGAGCACAGGATCATTCTTCATAAGGAACCGAGGAAAGAGAATATTATCGTTTATTATTTGGACGGACATTACTGAACTGTGCATTGTAAAGATTTTCGTTCATACGATTTTAATTGTGAATTTGCACATGCATACTGGTGTTTGGGTTACTGCTTTATATTTTTTTGAACTTGAGGATATATGTTGTTAAAGTTAAAGTGTAAAGAAAGAAAGAGGATCAAACCTAGAATTGAGCGCTTGAGTCAAATGCAAATATAAATTATTTCGAGGAAGGAAAGTTTCCATCTAAAATTAATTTGGTTAAAAGTCAAATTTAAGGTTGATTTATACACTTCTTTCTTTTTGCGTTCTATTCAGTGTTATTGACATATGCAATTTGTGTATTGTGTCAAAATCTGAAATAGCCCAATCTTGCCGTTATATAAATAAATGCATTTAAATCATACGTGTGTGTGTGTGTCTCTTACAAGTTCTTTTCTTCTGATTAGTATTAATCTGGCCTAAAGTGATCCTACAAGTAATTTAATTAAATTCTAATGAGCCATTGTTCTTTTTACTGTATCTTAACCCCTAATCGGCTTATATCGCTCATTATGGTGATGTCTGAGATCTGCTGTAAAGTGGCTCGTTTTATTGGTGTCGACAGGCGGAAACAAACTACAGGAGCTTTACCTTTGACATTTCACCCCAGTTCTTGTCTTTGCTCTTCCATCGGGTCTGAAATAAGAATCAGTAGTCAGAATCAGTTCAAGGAGGATTTAATAATAGAAAACAAGAGATTGTGCGTGTTCTCTCCGAATTTTTGACTGGAGTAGATGCCATTTACATGAAGTACAAATATACCACGTTGTTTCCTAAACGTCTGGTTGGGACAGACAACGTTCCGGAAAGCACTGAATCATTTAGAGTGGCAATAGTGTAGGGGTAAGACGCATGGTGTCAAGTTGAGACGCAAATCGACCCGAGGTTCGAATCTACTTTTTCCTCCATCACATGCAGAGAGGAAAGGCATTTATTTTCAATAAAAATGAAGAAAATATTAGAAAAGTGGAAATAACATGCGTTTAATAATACGTGTTTATCAGTTAGGAGCAAGTAAACAGACATGTGCTGAATTAGAGACAATAAAAGTGAGTGAGTCCAACATCATTGCGTCCCACATACGATGGCTCCGATGCCCACGATCAAACATCATGCTAGAATGAGGGAAATCATGGGAAATCATGGGAAATCATGCTAGAATGAGGGAAATAATGGGAAATCATGCTAGAATGAGGGAAATCATGGGAAATCATGCTAGAATGAGGGAAATCATGGAAATCATGCTAGAATGAGGGAAATCATGGTAAATCATGGTAAATCATGCTAGAATGAGGGAAATCATGGGAAATCATGGTAAATCATGCTAGAATGAGGGAAATCATGGGAAATCATGCTAGAATGAGGGAAATCATGGGAAATCATGGTAAATCATGCTAGAATGAGGGAAATCATATGAGGGAAATCATGGGAAATCATGCTAGAATGAGGGAAATCATGGGAAATCATGGTAAATCATGCTAGAATGAGGGAAATCATATGAGGAAATCATGGGAAATCATGCTAGAATGAGGGAAATCATGGGAAATCATGCTAGAATGAGGGAAATCATGGAAATCATGGGAAATCATGCTAGAATGAGGGAAATAATGGGAAATCATGCTAGAATGAGGGAAATCATGGGAAATCATGCTAGAATGAGGGAAATCATGGTAAATCATGGTAAATCATGCTAGAATGAGGGAAATCATGGGAAATCATGGTAAATCATGCTAGAATGAGGGAAATCATGGGAAATCATGCTAGAATGAGGGAAATCATGGGAAATCATGGTAAATCATGCTAGAATGAGGGAAATCATATGAGGAAATCATGGGAAATCATGCTAGAATGAGGAAATCATGGGAAATCATGGTAAATCATGCTAGAATGAGGGAAATCATATGAGGGAAATCATGGGAAATCATGCTAGAATGAGGGAAATCATGGGAAATCATGGGAAATCATGCTAGAATGAGGGAAATCATGGGAAATCATGCTAGAATGAGGAAATCATGCTAGAATGAGGGAAATCATGCTAGAATGAGGGAAATCATGCTAGAATGAGGGAAATCATGGGAAATCATGCTAGAATGAGGGAAATCATGGGAAATCATGCTAGAATGAGGGAAATCATGGGAAATCATGGGAAATCATGCTAGAATGAGGGAAATCATGGGAAATCATGGGAAATCATGCTAGAATGAGGGAAATCATGGGAAATCATGCTAGAATGAGGGAAATCATGGGAAATCATGGTAAATCATGCTAGAATGAGGGAAATCATGGGAAATCATGCTAGAATGAGGAAATCATGGGAAATCATGCTAGAATGAGGAAATGATGGGAAATCATGGTAAATCATGCTAGAATGAGGGAAATCATGGGAAATCATGGGAAATCATGCTAGAATGAGGGAAATCATGGGAAATCATGCTAGAATGAGGGAAATCATGCTAGAATGAGGGAAATCATGGGAAATCATGCTAGAATGAGGGAAATCATGCTAGAATGAGGGAAATCATGCTAGAATGAGGAAATCATGGGAAATCATGCTAGAATGAGGGAAATCATGGGAAATCATGCTAGAATGAGGGAAACCATGCTAGAATGGGAAATCATGCTAGAATGAGGGAAATCATGGGGAAATCATGCTAGAATGAGGGAAATCATGCTAGAATGAGGGAAATCATGGGAAATCATGCTAGAATGAGGAAATCATGGGAAATCATGCTAGAATGAGGGAAATCATGCTAGAATGAGGGAAATCATGCTAGAATGAGGGAAATCATGGGAAATCATGCTAGAATGAGGGAAATCATGCTAGAATGAGGGAAATCATGGGAAATCATGCTAGAATGAGGTAAATCATGGTAAACTGGGAAATCATGGGAAATCATGCTAGAATGAGGGAAATCATGGGGAATCATGCTAGAATTAGGTAAATCATGGTAAACTGGCAAATCATGCTAGAATGAGGGAAATCATGCTAGAATGAGGGAAATCATGGGAAATCATGCTAGAATGAGGGAAATCATGGTAAACTGGTAAATCATGGTAAACTGGTAAATCATGGTAAATCATGCTAGAATGAGGTAAATCATGGTAAACTGGTAAATCATGCTAGAATGAGGGAAATCATGGTAAACTGGTAAATCATGCTAGAATGAGGGAAATCATGGGAAATCATGCTAGAATGAGGGAAATCATGGGGAATCATGCTAGAATGAGGGAAATCATGGGGAATCATGCTAGAATGAGGGAAATCATGGTAAACTGGTAAATCATGCTAGAATGAGGGAAATCATGGGAAATCATGCTAGAATGAGGTAAATCATGGTAAACTGGTAAATCATGCTAGAATGAGGGAAATCATGGGAAATCATGCTAGAATGAGGGAAATCATGGGGAATCATGCTAGAATGAGGTAAATCATGGTAAACTGGTAAATCATGCTAGAATGAGGGAAATCATGGGAAATCATGCTAGAATGAGGGAAATCATGGGGAATCATGCTAGAATGAGGGAAATCATGGGGAATCATGCTAGAATGAGGGAAATCATGGTAAACTGGTAAATCATGGTAAACTGGTAAATCATGGTAAATCATGCTAGAATGAGGTAAATCATGGTAAACTGGTAAATCATGCTAGAATGAGGGAAATCATGGGAAATCATGCTAGAATGAGGGAAATCATGGTAAACTGGTAAATCATGCTAGAATGAGGGAAATCATGGTAAACTGGTAAATCATGCTAGAATGAGGGAAATCATGGGAAATCATGGTAAACTGGTAAATCATGCTAGAATGAGGAAATCATGGGGAAATCATGCTAGAATGAGGGAAATCATGGGGAATCATGCTAGAATGAGGTAAATCATGGTAAACTGGTAAATCATGCTAGAATGAGGGAAATCATGGGAAATCATGCTAGAATGAGGGAAATCATGGGAAATCATGCTAGAATGAGGGAAATCATGGGGAATCATGCTAGAATGAGGGAAATCATGGTAAACTGGTAAATCATGGTAAATCATGCTAGAATGAGGGAAATCATGGTAAATCATGCTAGAATGAGGTAAATCATGGTAAACTGGTAAATCATGCTAGAATGAGGAAATCATGCTAGAATGAGGGAAATCATGGTAAACTGGTAAATCATGGTAAATCATGCTAGAATGAGGGAAATCATGGTAAATCATGCTAGAATGAGGGAAATCATGGGGAATCATGCTAGAATGAGGGAAATCATGGTAAACTGGTAAATCATGGGAAATCATGCTAGAATGAGGTAAATCATGGTAAACTGGTAAATCATGCTAGAATGAGGGAAATCATGGGAAATCATGCTAGAATGAGGGAAATCATGGGGAATCATGCTAGAATGAGGGAAATCATGGGAAATCATGCTAGAATGAGGGAAATCATGCTAGAATGAGGAAATCATGGGAAATCATGCTAGAATGAGGGAAATCATGGGAAAGCATGCTAGAATGAGGGAAATCATGGTAAACTGGTAAATCATGGTAAATCATGCTAGAATGAGGTAAATCATGGTAAACTGGTAAATCATGGTAAATCATGGTAAATCATGCTAGAATGAGGGAAATCATGGGAAAGCATGCTAGAATGAGGGAAATCATGGTAAACTGGTAAATCATGGTAAATCATGCTAGAATGAGGTAAATCATGGTAAACTGGTAAATCATGGTAAATCATGGTAAATCATGCTAGAATGAGGGAAATCATGGGAAATCATGCTAGAATGAGGTAAATCATGGTAAACTGGTAAATCATGCTAGAATGAGGGAAATCATGCTAGAATGAGGGAAATCATGGGAAATCATGCTAGAATGAGGTAAATCATGGTAAACTGGTAAATCATGCTAGAATGAGGGAAATCATGGGAAATCATGCTAGAATGAGGGAAATCATGGGGAATCATGCTAGAATGAGGGAAATCATGGGAAATCATGCTAGAATGAGGGAAATCATGCTAGAATGAGGGAAATCATGGGAAATCATGCTAGAATGAGGGAAATCATGGGAAAGCATGCTAGAATGAGGGAAATCATGGTAAACTGGTAAATCATGGTAAATCATGCTAGAATGAGGTAAATCATGGTAAACTGGTAAATCATGGTAAATCATGGTAAATCATGCTAGAATGAGGGAAATCATGGGAAAGCATGCTAGAATGAGGGAAATCATGGTAAACTGGTAAATCATGGTAAATCATGCTAGAATGAGGTAAATCATGGTAAACTGGTAAATCATGGTAAATCATGGTAAATCATGCTAGAATGAGGGGAAATCATGCTAGAATGAGGAAATGAGGGAAATCATGCTAGAATGAGGGAAATCATGCTAGAATGAGGGAAATCATGCTAGAATGAGGGAAATCATGCTAGAATGAGGGAAATCATGGGAAATCATGCTAGAATGAGGGAAATCATGGGAAACCATGCTAGAATGAGGGAAATCATGCTAGAATGAGGGAAATCATGGGAAATCATGCTAGAATGAGGGAAATCATGCTAGAATGAGGGAAATCATGGGAAATCATGCTAGAATGAGGGAAATCATGCTAGAATGAGGAAATCATGGAAAATCATGCTAGAATGAGGGAAATCATGCTAGAATGAGGTAAATCATGGTAAACTGGTAAATCATGCTAGAATGAGGGAAATCATGGGAAATCATGCTAGAATGAGGGAAATCATGCTAGAATGAGGGAAATCATGCTAGAATGAGGGAAATCATGGGAAATCATGCTAGAATGAGGGAAATCATGGGAAATCATGCTAGAATGAGGTAAATCATGGTAAACTGGTAAATCATGCTAGAATGAGGGAAATCATGGGAAATCATGCTAGAATGAGGGAAATCATGGGGAATCATGCTAGAATGAGGTAAATCATGGTAAACTGGTAAATCATGCTAGAATGAGGGAAATCATGGGAAATCATGCTAGAATGAGGGAAATCATGGGGAATCATGCTAGAATGAGGGAAATCATGCTAGAATGAGGGAAATCATGGGGAATCATGCTAGAATGAGGGAAATCATGGTAAACTGGTAAATCATGGTAAACTGGTAAATCATGGTAAATCATGCTAGAATGAGGTAAATCATGGTAAACTGGTAAATCATGCTAGAATGAGGGAAATCATGGGAAATCATGCTAGAATGAGGGAAATCATGGTAAACTGGTAAATCATGCTAGAATGAGGGAAATCATGGTAAACTGGTAAATCATGCTAGAATGAGGGAAATCATGGGAAATCATGCTAGAATGAGGGAAATCATGGGGAATCATGCTAGAATGAGGTAAATCATGGTAAACTGGTAAATCATGCTAGAATGAGGGAAATCATGGGAAATCATGCTAGAATGAGGTAAATCATGGTAAACTGGTAAATCATGCTAGAATGAGGGAAATCATGGGAAATCATGCTAGAATGAGGGAAATCATGGGGAATCATGCTAGAATGAGGGAAATCATGCTAGAATGAGGGAAATCATGGTAAACTGGTAAATCATGCTAGAATGAGGGAAATCATGGGAAATCATGCTAGAATGAGGGAAATCATGGGGAATCATGCTAGAATGAGGTAAATCATGGTAAACTGGTAAATCATGCTAGAATGAGGGAAATCATGGGAAATCATGCTAGAATGAGGGAAATCATGGGGAATCATGCTAGAATGAGGGAAATCATGCTAGAATGAGGGAAATCATGCTAGAATGAAATCATGGTAAACTGGTAAATCATGCTAGAATGAGGAAATCATGGGAAATCATGCTAGAATGAGGGAAATCATGGGGAATCATGCTAGAATGAGGGAAATCATGGTAAACTGGTAAATCATGCTAGAATGAGGGAAATCATGGGAAATCATGCTAGAATGAGGGAAATCATGGGGAATCATGCTAGAATGAGGTAAATCATGGTAAATGGTAAATCATGCTAGAATGAGGGAAATCATGCTAGAATGAGGGAAATCATGCTAGTAAATCATGGTAAATCATGCTAGAATGAGGGAAATCATGCTGCTAGAATGAGGGAAATCATGGGGAATCATGCTAGAATGAGGGAAATCATGGTAAACTGGTAAATCATGCTAGAATGAGGGAAATCATGGGAAATCATGCTAGAATGAGGAAATCATGGGAAATCATGCTAGAATGAGGGAAAAATGGGAATCATGCTAGAATGAGGGAAATCATGGTAAACTGGTAAAATCATGCTAGAATGAGGGAAATCATGGGAAATCATGCTAGAATGAGGGAAATCATGGGAAATCATGCTAGAATGAGGGAAATCATGGTAAACTGGTAAATCATGGTAAATCATGCTAGAATGAGGAAATCATGGTAAATCATGCTAGAATGAGGGAAATCATGGTAAACTGGTAAATCATGCTAGAATGAGGGAAATCATGGTAAATCATGCTAGAATGAATGAGGGAATCATCTAGAATGATGGGAAATCATGCTAGAATCATGCTAGAATGAGGAAATCATGGGAATCATGCTAGAATGAGGTAAATCATGGTAAACTGGTAAATCATGCTAGAATGAGGGAAATCATGCTAGAATGAGGGAAATCATGGTAAACTGGTAAATCATGCTAGAATGAGGGAAATCATGCTAGAATGAGGGAAATCATGGGGAATCATGCTAGAATGAGGGAAATCATGGTAAACTGGTAAATCATGCTAGAATGAGGAAATCATGGGAAATCATGCTAGAATGAGGAAATCATGGGAAATCATGCTAGAATGAGGGAAATCATGGGGAATCATGCTAGAATGAGGGAAATCATGGTAAACTGGTAAATCATGGTAAATCATGCTAGAATGAGGGAAATCATGAAATCATGCTAGAATGAAATCATGGGAAATCATGCTAGAATGAGGGAAATCATGCTAGAATGAGGGAAATCATGCTAGTAAACTGGTAAATCATGCTAGAATGAGGAAATCATGGTAAACTGGTAAATCATGCTAGAATGAGGGAAATCATGGTAAAATGGTAAATCATGCTAGAATGAGGAAATCATGGGGAATCATGCTAGAATGAGGAAATCATGGGGAATCATGCTAGAATGAGGGAAATCATGGGTAAATCATGCTAGAATGAGGGAAATCATGGGAAATCATGCTAGAATGAGGGAAATCATGGTAAACTGGTAAATCATGCTAGAATGAGGGAAATCATGGGAAATCATGCTAGAATGAGGTAAATCATGGTAAACTGGTAAATCATGCTAGAATGAGGGAAATCATGGGAAATCATGCTAGAATGAGGGAAATCATGGTAAACTGGTAAATCATGCTAGAATGAGGGAAATCATGGTAAACTGGTAAATCATGCTAGAATGAGGGAAATCATGGGAAATCATGCTAGAATGAGGGAAATCATGGTAAACTGGTAAATCATGGTAAATCATGCTAGAATGAGGTAAATCATGGTAAACTGGTAAATCATGGTAAATCATGCTAGAACGTGGTAAATTAGAAACATGGTAAACTATGGTAAATCATAGTATTTTCACAGCTCTTATGATTGTTATCTAACGATATATGAACTAAGTCAAACAAGCTAGTGATCATCATGCATCAAACAATTCATAAATATGCAGATTTACAAACATTCACATCCGACTGTTATTTGTGTAATCTACATATTTAACTAACCTCACACATCTATTCAATGAAACGTTGACTGAATCCATTATATGACGGTAGTTATGTGTTTGTTTACCTCTTGTAGTTTGTCCGTTCTCTCATCTTCACTTTTTCAGGTTCGCGCTCTCCAGCTGCCGCAAACGCGCTCTCTAGCTGCCGCAAACGCGCTCTCAACTGTCGTGAACACCTACCGCACGCATCGAGTCCTCAGACGGATTGAGCCCAATAATATCTGTCTGCAGAGCCACAGTTTCACCCCGCGCAAAAATTATGTAGTTATTTCTTTTGACTAAATCATGGTAAATCATGCTAGAATGTGCTAAATCATGGTAAACTGGTAAATCATGGTAAATCATGCTAGAATGTGCTAAATCATGGTAAACTGGTAAATCATGGTAAACTATGGTAAATCATAGTAAATCATGCTAGAACGTGGTAAACTGGTAAATTAGAAACATGGTAAAACATGCTAAATCATGGATCATACTAGAACGCGGTAAATCATGCTAGAACGTGGTAAATCGTAAATCATGCTAGAATGAGGTAAATCATGGTAAACTATGGTAAATCATGCTAGAATGAGGTAAATCATGGTAAACTATGGTAAATCATGCTAGAATTAGGTAAATCATGGTAAACTATGGTAAATCATGCTAGAATTAGGTAAATCATGGTAAACTATGGTAAATCATGCTAGAATTAGGTAAATCATGGTAAACTATGGTAAATCATGCTAGAATTAGGTAAATCATGGTAAAGCATAGTAAATCATGCTAGAATTAGGTAAATCATGGTAAAGCATAGTAAATCATGCTAGAATTAGGTAAATCATGCTAGAATTAGGTAAATCATGGTAAATCATAGTAAATCATGCTAGAGCGTGGTAAATTAGAAACCTGGTAAATCATGGTAGACTATGGTAAATCATACTAGAACGTGGTAAATCGTAGTAAACTATGGTAAATCATCAGTGCCATAACATAACCAGCGAATAAGGCTCATTAACCAAATTAAATCAAACAGCTGATTCGGACCAAACACACGAGTCAATCACCGTCACGGAATAACAATTCAAGACGCCATGTACGCCTTTTACTATTGAAAGTAAAAAGGGAAACAATTTACACAACCAAAAGAAAATACAAATCAGAATACAAAACAGGGTCACATAAACTATTATAAAATACATCAAACAAGAAATTAACAACAGTAAACTGGTAGGGCAACTCAGAAAGCAACAGAGAACGCCTGGCCTCGTCTGTTCTCAGCAGTTCTCACCTGGCTCCCGACAAAACAAAGACAAGTGAATCTTCCGGGCCTCTGTTTACCTCCATACACTTAATAAACAACCAGAAAGTGAACTAGTGAAGTAATCCCTACCAGTTACTGAGCATAGGGAGAAGTGAATAAGTAACTCTAAATCTAACAAAAAAAAGTTACTCAACAAACCCACAAAAAAACGAACAAATTAACTACCCAGAGGTGAAGAGAGCGGCAGCCGTCAACGAGAACCCCCTACCATGTGGCCGCCAACGCCCTTTTATCCTTTAAACCTGAGTGACGTCATGTCTTTGTCACAAGTCTTTGCCCCCTTAACGCCAGTTAAGTCCTTAACTCAGAACTATACAGGTCCTTCTCAAAAAAATAGCATATTGTGATAAAAGTTCATTATTTTCCATAATGTAATGATAAAAATTCAACCTTCATATATTTTAGATAAAAAAAATTAGCATATCATGAAAAGGTTCTCTAAGCGAGCTATTAACCTAATCATCTGAATCAACTAATTAACTCTAAACAAAAGATTCCTGAGGCTTTTAAAAACTCCCAGCCTGGTTCATTACTCAAAACCGCAATCATGGGTAAGACTGCCGACCTGACTGCTGTCCAGAAGGCCATCATTGACACCCTCAAGCGAGAGGGTAAGACACAGAAAGAAATTTCTGAACGAATAGGCTGTTCCCAGAGTGCTGTATCAAGGCACCTCAGTGGGAAGTCTGTGGGAAGGAAAAAGTGTGGCAAAAAACGCTGCACAACGAGAAGAGGTGACCGGACCCTGAGGAAGATTGTGGAGAAGGAACGATTCCAGACCTTGGGGGACCTGCAGAAGCAGTGGACTGAGTCTGGAGTAGAAACATCCAGAGCCACCGTGCACAGGCGTGTGCAGGAAATGGGCTACAGGTGCCGCATTCCCCAGGTCAAGCCACTTTTGAACCAGAAACAGCGGCAGAAGCGCCTGACCTGGGCTACAGAGAAGCAGCACTGGACTGTTGCTCAGTGGTCCAAAGTACTTTTTTCGGATGAAAGCAAATTTTGCATGTCATTCGGAAATCAAGGTGCCAGAGTCTGGAGGAAGACTGGGGAGAAGGAAATGCCAAAATGCCTGAAGTCCAGTGTCAAGTACCCACAGTCAGTGATGGTCTGGGGTGCCATGTCAGCTGCTGGTGTTGGTCCACTGTGTTTTATCAAGGGCAGGGTCAATGCAGCTAGCTATCAGGAGATTTTGGAGCACTTCATGCTTCCATCTGCTGAAAAGCTTTATGGAGATGAAGATTTCGTTTTTCAGCACGACCTGGCACCTGTTCACAGTGCCAAAACCACTGGTAAATGGTTTACTGACCATGGTATTACTGTGCTCAATTGGCCTGCCAACTCTCCTGACCTGAACCCCATAGAGAATCTGTGGGATATTGTGAAGAGAAAGTTGAGAGACGCAAGACCCAAAACTCTGGATGAGCTTAAGGCCGCTATCGACGCATCCTGGGCCTCCATAACACCTCAGCAGTACCACAGGCTGATTACCTCCATGCCACGCCGCATTGAAGCAGTCATTTCTGCAAAAGGATTCCCGACCAAGTATTGAGTGCATAACTGAACATAATTATTTAAAGGTTGACTTTTTTTGTATTAAAAACACTTTTCTTTTATTGGTCGGATGAAATATTTTTTGAGATAGGAATTTTTGGTTTTCATGAGCTGTATGCCAAAATCATCAGTATTAAAACAATAAAAGACCTGAAATATTTCAGTTGGTGTGCAATGAATTTAAAATATGTGAAAGTTTAATTTTTATCATTACATTATGGAAAATAATGAACTTTTATCACAATATGCAAATTTTTTGAGAAGGACCTGTATTAGCACAGATGCACGTAACAACGGCATTAAACTCTCACGACGAAATATGCATGCACGGGTAAAACTGTGGCTCTGCGGCTCTGCAGTCAGACCCTTCTCCATTGAGCAGCAAACGGCACTCGCTTGTTTCCTCCAGGGGTGCTCAGTGACTCGAAATAAACGAGAAATAACAGCAGCACCACGTTAACCGAGCTGCTGAAAACATCTTTGTCTCATTCCGGTTTAGATCCAGTGTCATTGCATTTATCACGCCGAGACAAACCTTTGAAATCTATGTTTTAAAATCTGTTCCTGCCTCAGAATTATAACAGTTTTAGAACATTTATTATACAGAGCCTATGGATGGCACAAGTCAACAATATCCTTTCACAAACCTGTTTCAGCAGAGAAATTACAATATACAAGTAAATAGTTTAGCACAGAAAACATACCTGATATAAAACAAATAGAAGCAGCGTCTTTGAGTGTGAATCGCCCTTTTGTTTTCTGTCAAATAAATATGATGTGCACTTGTCACCATGTGCTCTTAAAACATGACTATACATTAATAAATGATTAAATGGTATGCAAAAGATTATGAAATTTATGAAAAAACAAATGCCACAAAAGGAATAAATCCACTGGTTCAGGGCCCCACAAAAAAATAGGTTATCCTCCAGCTGTTAAAAGTCTCCAGAGTATAGCACAACCGCTCCAAAGTCTACCACACAAAATCTCTAAAACCATGCCACCTCACCAAACACCCGCCCTCCTGCTTTATTGGTAGGCCCATCATAATAAGATTCCTTAGAGGCCAACCAAAAGTCCCCTTAATTCTCCTTAAAAAAAAAACAAACAATGATCATTTAGGCATGGCACATGTACATATACACTCACCTAAAGGATTATTAGGAACACCATACTAATACTGTGTTTAACCCCCTTTCGCCTTCAGAACTGCCTTAATTCTACGTGGCATTGATTCAACAAGGTGCTGAAAGCATTCTTTAGAAATGTTGGCCCATATTGATAGGATAGCATCTTGCAGTTGATGGAAATTTGTAAGATGCACATCCAGGGCACGAAACTCCCGTTCCACCACATCCCAAAGATGCTCTTTTGGGAGATCTGGTGACTGTGGGAGCCATTTTAGTACAGTGAACTCATTGTCATGTTCAAGAAACCAATTTGAAATGATTCAAGCTTTGTGACATGGTGCATTATCCTGCTGGAAGTAGCCATCAGAGAATGGGTACATGGTGGTCATAAAGGGATGGACGTGGTCAGAAACATTGCTCAGGTAGGCCGTGGCATTTAAACGATGCCCAATTGGCACTAAGTGGCCTAAAGTGTGCCAATAAAACATCCCCCACACCATTACACCACCACCACCAGCCTGCACAGTGGTAACAAGGCTTGATGGATCCATGTTCTCATTCTGTTTATGCCAAATTCTGACTCTACCATCTGAATGTCTCAACAGAAATCGAGACTCATCAGACCAGGCAACATTTTTCCAGTCTTCAACTGTCCAATTTTGGTGAGCTCGTGCAAATTGTAGCCTCTTTTTCCTATTTGTAGTGGAGATGAGTGGTAACCGGTGGGGTCTTCTGCTGTTGTAGCCCATCTGCCTCAAGGTTGTGCATGATGTGGCTTCACAAATGCTTTGCTGCATACCTCGGTTGTAACGAGTGGTTATTTCAGTCAAAGTTGCTCTTCTATCAGCTTGAATCAGTCAGCCCATTCTCCTCTGACCTCTAGCATCAACAAGGCATTTTCGCCCACAGGACTGCCGCATACTGGATGTTTTTTCCTTTTCACACCATTCTTTGTAAACCCTAGAAATGGTTGTGCGTGAAAATCCCAGTAACTGAGCAGATTGTGAAATACTCAGACTGGCCCGTCTAGCACCGACATGTGCTCCCCAGGTAAGCCACGCACACGCACCCGGCCATCCATGTGATGTAGAAGAAAATGTAATTCATCAGACCAGGCCACCTTCTTCCATTGCTCCGTGGTCCAGTTCTGATACTCACGTGCCACTGTTGGTGCTTTCGGTGGTGGACAGGGGTCAGTATGGGCACCCTGACTGGTCTGCGGCTATGCCGCCCCATACGCAACAAACTGAGATGTACTGTGTATTCTGACACCTTTCTATCAGAAGCAGCATTAATTTTGTTACTCCCCTCAAGGTTTAATAAAAGCTCAAGTCGTTCCTGGGTTTAAACGGGCATTTATTCAATGACAAAGTCTTCAAACATGTCTTTACATGCTCCCTTATTGCCACATTTCCACATTGCTATCAGAACTGGTATAAATAAAACACAGAAAATGAAAATAAACCTTACATTTTCGACATACTTGCAGACAATATTAAATGAAATCACATATGAAACTAAGAAATAAAGGATACATTTATGCCATGTAAAATAATATCGAAATTGGCTTGTTACAAACTCTTTAAACAAATTAAATGACAAGGAAGGAAAAATATACCTCATTGGCCGCATGAACCCGAGAAGGTAAACTTAAGGTATATTTCATCTTTACCCTTCAGCGACAAACTTATGGATAACTTTACAATCTTCCGATGACTTTCAGACAGCAGGCTCGCAAGCCGCAGCACATACAGTGTCCACATAGCAACACATTATAATTTCCACACAGAACAAAAAATAAGTTCCCCCTCTTCTTTCACAAAGTACAGGAGGCATCTGAAATAGATGCCCGAGCCACCTCAACTGGCTCCTCTCGATGTGGAGGATCAACGGCTCTACTCTGAGCTCCTCCCGAGTAACTGAGCTTCTCACCCTATCTCTAAGGGAGTGCCCAGCCACCCTGCGGAGAAAGCTCATTTCGACCGCCTGTATCCGGGATCTTGTCCTTTCGGTCATGACCCACAGCTCATGACCATAGGTGAGAGTAGGAACGTAGATTGACTGGTAAATCGAGAGCTTTGCCTTACAGCTCAGCTCCTTCTTCACCACAAAAGGCATCGGTACATTGACCGCATTACTGCAGAAGCTGCACCGATCCGTCTGTCAATCTCCCATTCTATCCTTCCCTCACTCGTGAACAAGACCCCAAGATACCTGAACTCCTCCACCTGAGGCAGAAACTCTCCACTAACCTGAAGTGGGCAAGCCACCCTTTTCCGCCTGAGAACCATGGCGTCGGATTTGGAGGTGCTGATTCTCATCCCGGCCGCTTCACACTCGGCTGCAAACCGCCCCAGTGCACGCTAAAGGTCCTGGTCTGAGGAGGCCAACATGACAACGTCATCCGCAAAAAGCAGAGACAAAATCATGTGGTCCCCAAACCGGACACTCTCAGGCCCTTGGCTGCGCATAGAAATTCTGTCCATAAAAATTATGAACAGAATCGGTGACAAAGGGCAGCCCTGCCGGAGTCCAACATGCACCGGGAACAAGTCTGACTTGCTGCCGGCAATGCGGACCAAGCTCCTGCTCCGGTCGTGCAGGGACCAAACAGCCCTAAGCAAGGGGCCCCGTACTCCCAGATCACCCTCCACAGGACGCCACGAGGGACACAGTCGAATGCCTTCTCCAAATCCACAAAACACATGTGGATTGGTTGGGCAAACTCCCATGAACCCTCCAGCACCCTGGAAGCCTTCGCTCCCCAAGTGCATCAGTGAGCCTTGGTCACCCATGACCCTGTGGCCTGTTCCCCACTGTTCCTTCCTTGGAGCACTTTTGATAGATTCTGACCACTGCAGACCGGGAACACCCCACAAGAGCTGCTGTTTTGGAGATGCTCTGACCCAGTCGTCTAGCCATCACAATTTGGCCCTTGTCAAAAGTTTACACTTTAGATTAGGGGATGCAGAAAGTGTTGTAAATGACATGTAATTTACAGATTTAGTCATTCACTATAACAAACAGGTTAGCTTACATAGCTTACTTTTTTGAAGTGGTGAATGAAGTTTGAGGTTGTGATGGTCGTGTCCGATATCACATGCCAGTTATTATGCATACAGCAAGTCTCCTTTTATGAATATGGTCCATTTTAAAGTGTTTATATCCAAAAGAAATGATGTTGGGAGATTTTCTTCTACCCTCTGAATTCCTTTTTATAACCGTTTTAATTTTCCTTACTTTTATTTTGTCCTTATTGTAGCTCCCTTTTCTATGTAAAGCACTTTGAATTACCATAGTGTATGAAATAAACTTGCCTTGCCTCTGTATTTAGCGCCGCGCTGTATGTTTTTTCTGTACTCGTGCAGCGTCACACAATCGCGCAGACTCTGATCACTGGTGTCGGTGGTTCCGTAGCTCACATTTTGTTCATTAATTGCGATGATATAAAAACTACTTTAATTACTTTATGAGATTCTGAGATTGACTTTATAACTAAAGTCAGTCACTGGATCTCAAGTCAAAGTCAAGTCTTTTTTTTAATTTAGCCCCACGCCTGGTCCGGTTTGATGTAATTAAAAGTAAAAAAAAAAAAAAAAAAAAAAACACAAAAAAAACATCCATGTTGAATTTAAAAGGAATTGTTTCATATATTGACAAATAACTTGTTGTTTTGTTACATTTGTTTCCAGTCTCTTTTAATTTTGGCATTTCTTTGAGTAAGCGTCCAAAGAATAATTCAATGATCTTCACATGAATAATTTAATAAAGCACAAATCTTGTGGCATTTCACAGCAACACTAGTTTATTAGTTACACATGATTTCATGATTTACATTTTGAATCTGAAGAAACATTTGATCACTCTGACACAGAACAATGCTTTTTAATATGAGTCACTAGATTACTTGATCGAGTGAAACTCTTCTCACACTGAGTGCAGCGGTACGGCTTCTCTCCAGTATGAACTCGCTCATGTGATTTCAGGTCTCCAGCCTGAGTGAAACTCTTGTCACAATATGAGCACTTGTAAGGTCTTTCTCCAGTATGAATTCTTTGGTGCTGTTCCAGATGGGCAGCTCTAGTAAAGCTCTTCCCACAGTCAAAGCACATATACTCTCTCACTTTATCATGTGTTTTCTGGTGCAGTTTAAAACTGTCTAACCATGAAAAACACTTTCCACAGTGAGAACACACATGCGGCTTCTCATTTGAATGAACTTTCAGGTGTCGTTTTAGATTTGATGATGAAATAAACTCTTTTCCACACTGATCACAGTTAAATGGCTTCTTTCCAGTGTGAATTTTCATGTGTGTTTTAAGGTTTCCTTTTCTACTGAAACTTTTTCCACACTGAGAGCAGGTGTACGGTTTCTCTCCAGTATGAATTCTCATGTGTTTGTCAAGGTCTCCTTTATGTGCGAAACTCTTTCCACACTGAGTGCATGTATACGGTTTCTCTCCAGTGTGAACTCTCATGTGTGTTTTAAGTTCTCCTTTTTGTGCGAAACTCTTTCCACACTGAGGGCATGTATACGGTTTCTCTCCAGTGTGAATTCTCATGTGTTTGTTAAGGTTTCCTTTATGTGTGAAACTCTTTCCACACTGAGAGCAGGTGTGCAGCTTTTTGGCTTTTGTTCTTTGAGTTGTAGAGTTATGATGTTCCTCCTCCTCTTCATTCAGTTCTTGTCTTAGCCGTTTCACTTCCACCTGGTCTAAAATACACATCAAGTTAGAATCAGTTCAAGTGAACCCTGATTTAACAGCAGAAAGTAACAGAGATCAGGTATCAGATCTTTCATGTGCCAATGTTTTATGTCATTCAAATTTTAATATAGTTTATAGCAGAGGTCTTCAACCCTGCTCCTGGGGACCCACTTTCCTGCAGAGTTTAGCTCCAACCCTAATCAAAGACAGCTGAAACTAATCGAGATCTTCAGGATCACTTGTTGAAAATACACAGGCAGGTGTGCTGAATCAGGTTTGAAATAAACTTTGCAGGATAATGAGTCACCAGGAGCAAGGTTGAAGACCTCTGGTTTACAATATACTTAACTGCTATACAAGGTTATGATCATTTAGATGCATTTCTCTATCATTTACCATCCATATGCTGATTATTTCACATCTACCAAATCAGTCAACAATGAAGAATCAAGAACGGACACCAACCTGTTTGTTGCTCAGTATCTTGATGTTTTATTGTGGATGGTTCTGGATAACTCATGTCTTCAATCTCCTCTTTAATCTCCTCTTTAATAAACTCCATCTTTAACAGTCACACAGATTTCAGCCGCTACACCTGGAGTTTGTCCTTCTCTTGTAGGATGATGGGAATATTCCCAGTATTTATTGGTGAATTGTTGTGGGAGGGGCTTCACTGCAGGTGTGAACTGTGATCACTGGTGTTTTGATTCAATCAATGGACACCAAACTTTGTTGCTCTTTATTTTCTGACAAATTAAGAATTAACATTAATAAACAGACATTCTGTTGCTTCTATCAATAATTTCATCATATTTGGCTCTGTGAGCCACAAGACATTCTCATCTCAGTTTAGCTTAGTGTGAACTGCATTTTATGTAAGAACATTTATAAAACTTGCTCAAGGTAGAAGACGGCTAAAACAAACATATCAGAACAATGGCCATTATGCTTGGTCAATGGCATATCTGGACAAACAAATAATTTATATGAATAAACATGCATTCTGTGGCTTATCTCAATAACTTAATCTGTCGGAGAACAACAGCACATAAGTCATGCTAACACGCCTTCAATATAAACTTTGACAAAAATACTTAGTACACTTTAAGTATGTAGGGACTAATTACATGCTTGATTAGTGATATTAAAATGTGGTTTATTTGTATTATAAGAATACTTTATTTGTGTTATAAGTATACTTTTTTTGTGTTTAAGGACACTAAGGTGTTGGCGTTTAAGGACATTTTTAGAAATGGGTTAAAAGTTCACAGATGCCAGGGGGGAAAATTCATTGGTCTCTTGCTCAATACATCGACCATGCACTACTGTTGAGTGGCTTTGCTTTCACTGTGGGTTTTGCAGATGAGGAGCCCCACAATCCCTCAGTGCACTCCACACCAGAATGTTTCCACACCCCAACCATCATCTCTGGATTTTTTCATGCCACGACCACCCTGCCACAACCTGTCCACATTCAGAGTTCAGCAGCGTCTCCTGTCCACGTGCAGAGTCCAGCAGCGTCTCCTGTCCACGTACAGAGTCCAGAGACATCTCCTGTCCACGTCTAGAGTCCAGCAGCATCTCCTGTCCACGTACAGAGTCCAGCAGCGTCTCCTGTCCATGTCTAGAGTCCAGCAGCATCTCCTGTCCACGTCCAGAGTCCAGCGACGGTTTCCTGTCCATGTCCAGAGTCCAGCAGCATCTCCTGTCCACGTCCAGAGTCCAGCGACGGTTTCCTGTCCATGTCCAGAGTCCAGCGACATCTCCTGTCCACGTCCAGCAATGGCTCCTGTCCACGTCTAGAGTACAGCTATGGCTCCTGTCCACGACCAGCGACATCTCCTGTCCACGTCCAGAGTCCAGTGATATCTCCTGTCCACATCCAGAGTCCAGCAGCGTCTCCTGTCCACGTCTAGTGTACAGTTACGGCTCCTGTCCATGACCAGAGTCCAGAGAGGGCTCCAGCCTGCGACCAGAGTCCAGTGACATCTCCTGTCCATGTCCAGAGTCCAGCAGCATCTCCTGTCTACATCCAGAGTCCAGCAATGGCTCCTGTCCACATCTAGAGTACAGCTACGGCTCCTGTCCACGACCAGCGACATCTCCTGTCCACGTCCAGAGTCCAGCGACATCTCCTGTCCATGTCCTGAGTCCAGAGACGTCTCCTGTCCACGTCCAGAGTTCAGTGATGTCTCCTGTCCAGAGTCCAGAGAGGGCTCCAGCCTGCAACTAGAGTCCAGTGACGTCTCCTGTCCACGTCTAGTGTCCAGCAACATCTCCTGTCCACGTCTAGATTCCAGCGATGTCTCCTGTCCACATCCAGCAGCATCTCCTGTCCATGTCCAGAGTCCAGCAGCATCTCCTGTCCACGTCCAGAAGCGTCTCCTGTCCACATCCAGCGACATCTCCTGTCCACGTCCAGAGTCTAGCAGGCATCTCCTGTCCACATCCAGCAACGGCTCTTGTCCACGTCTAGAGTACAGCTACGGCTCCTGTCCACGACCAGTGACATCTCCTGTCCACGTCCAGAGTCCAGCGACAGCTCCTGTCCACATCCAGAGTCCAGCGATGTCTCCAGCCCGTGACCAGAGTCCAGAGAGGGCTCCAGTTCCACGGCCCAGGTCCGCCCATGCCCTGCGGCCCAGGCTTGTCACTGCCTTGCCTTGTGCTTCCCTAGTCTCTTGTGTCATGTTGTCATTGTTAATCTGTTAACAATCAAGACAATGAACCAATCGATCTATCAACAAATTAAACTCACTCATACAATCAAAAATTACTAAAACGTCATTTGAATTTGACAAATAATAAATTTTCTTGTTCCTAATAATCAACATAATACCCGTCGCCCGTGTGGCAGGAAGTCGTCTGTGCTCCATTGAAATGAATAGGATCATGTCACTGCATGTCGCTGGCGGTGTCAACAGGGCTTCAGACAAATACCTGATTGGCTGAAGGCAGTGCGCAACAAAATCTGCTTGGTCACAAGTCAAGTCAAGTCACCTTTATTTATATAGCACTTTTTACAATGGCAGTTGTTTCAAAGCAGCTTCACAGTGTTAACAGGAAAATAATGCAACAGAATTTGATTTGGCTGTACAGCCGCTCTGGAGAAAACGGTGATGTTATCCAGCTCAGTTGACACTCTTATAGTGTCAATGTGGGAAGATAAGTAATATAGTTGAATATTTAGTGTCCCCAACTGAGCAAGTCAAAAGCTAAAGGCGACAGTGGCAAGGAACCAAAACTCCTTCAGGGCCATTCGTCAGGAAAATTCTGGCCGACAAACAAATAGTGTATGATTATGATTCTGGCAACATTACAGGTCAGAAGTCATATTAGATCAATAGATATTCGTAAGATTATTCGAAAGATTGGAGTCATCACGCCGGAGACGGGTTTAAGGAGGGTGTCGTGCTGATGTGGCATTTACAGGGGGGAGTTTAATTGACACGCTTTCTGCAGACATTTCAGGGATGCGTTGGTCATGTCCAGGCACAGGTCCACCATCTGATCTGGATACGGCCCGGATCCAGCTGACTGCAGTAAACCTTGGGATAAACAGAGAGACTAACATTAGCTTAGATGCTGTTCTTCTTATGATGTAACAAGCACATCGGGTATTATGGGAAGTGTTCCTGGTTCCGGCTGACCTACAAACCCGATTCCAAAAAAGTTGGGACACTGTACAAATTGTGAATAAAAAAGGAATCCAATAATTTACAAATCTTATAAACTTATACTTTATTCACAACAGAATATAGATAACATATCAAATGTTGAAAGTGAGACATTTTGATATGTCATGCCAAATATTGGCTCATTTTGGATTTAATGAGAGCTACACATTCCAAAAAACTTGGGACAGGTAGCAATGGCCGGAAAAGTTAAATGTACATATAAGGAACAGCTGGAGGACCAATTTGCAACTTATTAGGTCAATTGGCAACATGATTGGGTAAAAAAAGAGCCTCTCAGAGTGGCAGAGTCTCTCAGAAGTCAAGATGGGCAGAGGATCACCGATTCCCCCAATGCTGTGGCAAAAATAGTGGAGCAATATCAGAAAGGAGCTTCTCAGAGAAAAATGGCAAAGAGTTTGAAGTTATCAACATCTACAGTGCATAATATCATTCAAAGATTCAGAGAATCTGGAACAATCTCTGTGCGCAAGGGTCAAGGCTGGAAAACCATACTGGATGCCCGTGATCTTCGGCCCTTAGACAGCACTGCATCACATACAGGAATGCTACTGTAATGGAAATCACAACATGGGCTCAGGAATACTTCCAGAAAACATTGTCGGTGAACACAATCCATTCGTCGTTGCCAGCTAAAACTCTATAGGTCAAAAAAGAAGCCATATCTAAACATGATCCAGAAGCGCAGGCGTTTTCTCTGGGCCAAGGCTCATTTAAAATGGACTGTGGCAAAGTGGAAAGCTGTTCTGTGGTCAGACCAATCAAAATTTGAAGTTCTTTTTGGAAAACTGGGACGCCATGTCATCCGGACTAAAGAGGACAAGGACAACCCAAGTTGTTGTCAGCGCTCAGTTCAGAAGCCTGCATCTCTGATGGGATGGGGTCATGAGTGTGTGTGGCATGGGCAGCTTACACATCTGGAAAGGCACCATCAATGCTGAAAGGTATATCCAAGTTCTAGAACAACATATGCTCCCATCCAGACGTCGTCTCTTTCAGGGAAGACCTTGCATTTTCCAACATGACAATGCCAGACCACATACTGCATCAATTACAACATCATGCCTGCGTAGAAGAAGGATCCGGGGACTGAAATGGCCAGCCTGCAGTCCAGATCTTTCACCATAGAAAACATTTGGCGCATCATAAAGAGGAAGATGCCACAAAGAAGATCTAAGACAGTTGAGCAACTAGACGCGTGTATTAGACAAGAATGGGACAACATTCCTATTCCTAAACTTGAGCAGCTTGTCTCCTCAGTCCCCAGACGTTTGCAGACTGTTAGAAAAAGAAGAGGGGATGCCACACAGTGGGAAACATGGCCTTGTCCCAACTTTTTTGAGATGTGTTGATGCCATGAAATTTAAAATCAACTTATTTTTCCCTTAAAATAATACATTTTCTCAGTTTAAACATTTGATATGTCAACTATGTTGTATTCTGAATAAATTATTTAAATTTGAAACTTCCACATCATTGCATTCTGTTTTTATTCACAATTTGTACAGTCTAGTTAATGCAGCCTAACAATCATTTAACTGATTTGAATAATATAAATTAATAATGTTTTATTTGTATGCCATAATAAAAATGTGTTTTTAGATTTAGACTAAAACTGACTAAAAATGGTAGGAAAACTGTTCCAGAGTTTAGGTGCTAAATAGGAAAAGGATCGACCGCCTGCAGTTGATTTTGATATTCTAGGGATTATCAACTGGCCAGAGTTTTGAGACTGCAATAGACATGATGGAGTATAATGCATTAAGAGCTTGCTCATGTACTGGGGAGCTAAACCATTTAGTGCTTTGTAAGTAATTAGCAAGATTTAAAAATGTATACAATGTTAATAGGGAGCCAGTGCGGTGTTGACAGAACCGGGCTAATATGATCATACTTCCTGGTTCTAGTAAGAACTCGAGCTGCTGCATTTTGGACCAGATGGAGTTTGTTTATTAAGCAAGCAAGTCTTGAGGTCATGAACGCATGAACTAACTGTTCAGCATTTTGCATTGAAAGCATGTGCCGTAATTTAGATATATTTTTAAGATGGTAGAATGCAGTTTTACAGATGTTAGAAACGTGGCTTTCAAATGAAAGATTGGTATCAAAGAGCACACCCAGGTTCCTCACTGACGACGAGGACTTGACAGAGCAGCCATCGAGTGTTAGATAGTATTCTAGGTTACACTACTTGAAGAGTTTTTTTGTCCAATAATTAAAAATTCATTTTTTTTCTGAATTAAGTTGCAGGAAATTACTAGACATCCAATGTTTTATATCAGCTATGCATTCCGTTAATCTTGTGAATTGGTAAGTTTCGTCAGGGCGTGAAGAAATATAGAGCTGAGTATCGTCAGCATAACAATGAAAATGAACGCCATGCTTCCTAATGATATCTCCCAGTGGTAGCATGTACAGGGTGAAGAGCAACGGTCCTAGCACTGAGCCCTGCGGTACTCCATACTGAACTTGTGATAGCTGTGGCATCTCTTCATTTACTTCTGCAAACTGATAACGGTCAGATAAGTATGATTTAAACCATGCCAATACAGTTCCACTAATGCCAACATAATTTTCGAATCTATTCAAAAGAATGTTGTGGTCGATAGTATCGAATGCAGCGCTAAGATCGAGTAACACTAATAGAGAGATACAACCACGATCGGATGATAAGAGCAAATCATTTGAAACTCTGATGAGAGCAGTCTCAGTACTATGATACGGTCTAAATCCTGACTGGAAATCCTCACAGATACCATTTCTTTCTAAAAAAAGGAGCGTAATTGTGAAGACACTGCCTTTTCTAGTATTTTTGACAGAAAGGGTAGATTTGAGATCGGCCTGTAATTGACTAATTCTGTAGGATCAAATTGTGGCTTTTTAATAAGCGTTTTAATAATAGCCAGCTTAAAAGTTTTCAGGTACATATTCCAATGACAAAGATGAGTTAATGATATTAAGAAGAGGATCTATGAACTCTGGACGGATTTCTTTTAGTAGCTTAGTCGGTATAGAGTCGAGCATACATGTTGTTGATTTAGATGATTTAAAGAGTTTAGCCAATTCTTCCTCTCCTATAGCAGTGAATGAATGGAATTTTTCCTCAGTGACACTAAAATGCACTTGTCTTGATGTGATACTGTAGTAGATGGTTGCATAGTTATATATTTTTTCCTAATACTATCAATCTTGCACGTAAAGAAGTTCATAAAGTCATTACAGCTGTGCTGTTTGCAAACATCAGAAGCTAAAGCTTTATTTCTTGTTATCTGTCAAGTCAAAGTCAAGTCATTTTCTTCATTTAGTCAAGCAAGTCTCAAATCCTTAAATTTGTGACTCTAGTCAAGTCATGTGACTCGAGCCCCACACCTGGTGTACAGGGCTTATGCCATCACATTATCAGAAATTTCGTATTTCCCACTTCTGAAGTCGTGATTATGAACTCAGTGCACTCAAATTTTCACTTGAGTGGGCATTCACGTCCAATTTTTAGGAAACTAGTATTGACGATAATTCTGATAGTACATCAAGGCAGCATTAGAGACAACTGTTATGTTGCAGAGAAATATAATTAAACAAACAAAAGTCACAAAAAAAACCTCCATGTTGAATTTTGGCATTTCTTTGAGTAAGCGTCCAATCAAAGAATAATTAAATGATCTTCACATGAATAATTTAATAAAGCACAAATCTTGTGGCATTTCACAGCAACACTAGTTTATTAGTTACACATGATTTCATGATTTACATTTTTAATCTGAAGAAACATTTGATCACTCTGACACAGAACAATGCTTTTTAATATGAGTCACTAGATTACATGATTGAGTAAAACTCTTCCCACACTGAGTGCAGCGGTACGGCTTCTCTCCAGTATGAACTCTCATGTGATTTCAGGTCTCCAGCCTGAGTGAAACTCTTGTCACAATATGAGCACTTGTAAGGTCTTTCTCCAGTATGAATTCTTTGGTGCTGTTTCAGATTAGCAGCACTAGTAAAACTCTTCCCACACCCAAAGCACATATACTCCCTCACTTCATCATGTGTTTTCTGGTGCAGTTTAAAACTGTCCAGCCTTGAAAAACTCTTTCCACAGTGAGAACACACATGAGGTCGCTCATCTGAATGAACTTTCAGGTGCAGTTTTAGCTGTGATGATGAAATAAAATCTTTACCACACTGATCACAGTTAAATGGTTTTTCTCCAGAGTGAATGTGCAGATGATAATTTAAATGAGTTAAATGAGTGCATGCATACGGCTTCTCTCCAGTGTGAATTCTCGTGTGTGTGTGTTAAGGTTTCCTTTACGTGTGAAACTCCTTCCACACTGAGAGCAGGTGTGTGGCTTTTTGGCTTTTGTTCTTTGAGTTGTAATGATGTTATGATGTTCCTTCTCCTCTTCATTCAGTTCTTGTCTTTGCCGTTTCACTTCCACCTGGTCTAAAATACACATCAAGTTAGAATCAGTTCAAGTGAACCCTGATTTAACAGCAGAAAGCAACAGAGATCAGGTATCAGATCTTTCACGTGGCAAATTTTTATTCTGTCATTCACTTTTTAATATAGTTACCAATATGCTTGACAAGTACTATATACAAGGTTATGATCATTTAGATGCATTTCTCTAACATTTATCATCCATATACTGCTTATTAATCCACATCTACCAAAGCAGTCAATAATGAAGAATCAAGAACGGACACCAACCTGTTTGTTCCTCAGTATCTTCATGTTTTATTCTTGATGGTTCTGGATCACTCATGTCTTCAATCTCCTCTTTAATAAACTCCATCTTTAACCGTGACACAGATTTCAGCCGCTACACCTGGAGTTTGTCCTTCTCTTGTAGGATGATGGGAATATTCCCAGTATTTATTGGTGAATTGTTGTGGGAGGGGCTTCACTGCAGGTGTGAACTGTGATCACTGTGTTTTGATTCAATCTGCATTTAAAAAGTACAGGCCATAATGTTTAACTGAGCTGCTGAAAAGCCAAAAGTTTTTCACCTCATTCATTATGGTGATGTCTGAGATCTTCTGTAAACTGGCATATTAAGCACATTTTATTGGTGTCGACCAGTGTTGGGGGTAACTCATTACAAGTAACTTGAGTTATGTAATAAGATTACTTTTTCAAGTAACTAGTAAAGTAACGCATTTTTAAATTTACAACAAAATATCTGAGGTGCTTTTTCAAATAAGTAACGCAAATTACTTTGTTTTCCCATTCATTGACTGATAGCTGTCCTGTCCCAGTGTTGAGACAAATCGTAAGTGCGGAGTCGTTTGATAGTTATTGTAGTTCTAGACTAAATGTGAGCGTGCATTTACTAATCTCACTTGCACAAAAAAAAAAAAAAGATTCAGTATTCCTCAAAAACAATAAAATCAGTGAAATGCATAATCAGAATACTATGCAAACCTCCAATAATTAAATATGTTAAATAAATCAAATATTTGTATGCATTCAATCTCACTGTATTGACTAATGTACTCGCTGCTGACATTTAATAATTCAGTTTAACCATACAAAAAAAAAACGGTGATGTTATCCAGCTAATTTAAATTATCATATAGTGTCAATGCAGGCAGATCGGTAATATAGTTGAAATTTAGGTGTCCCCAACTGAGCAAGCCAAAAGCCAAAGGTGGCAAGGAACCAAAACTCCTTCAGGGCCAGAATGGAGAAAAAAAAAAACCTTGGGAGAAACCAGGCTCAGTCGGGGTGCCAGTTCTCCTCTGGCCGACGAAAAAAGAGTGTATGATTAAAATTCTGGCAACATTTCAGGTCTTAAGCCATATTAGGCAAATAAATATTCATAAGATTGTTTGAAAGATTGGAGTCGTCATGCCGGAGATGGGTTTAATAAGGATGTCATGTCGATGCAGCATTTCCAGAGGGAGTTTAATTGACACGCTCTCTGCAGACATTTCAGGGATGTGTTGGTTATGTCCAGGCGCAGGTCCACCATCTGATCTGGATACGGCCCGGATCCGGCTGACTGCAGTAAACCTCGGGATAAACCAGAGAGGCTAGCATTAGCATAGATGCCATTCTTCTTATGATGTAACAAGTACATCAGGTGTTATGGGAAGTGTTCCCGGTTCTGGCTGACCTAGTTAATGCAGCCTAACAATCATTTAACTGATTTGAATAATAGAGATCAATAATGTTCTATGTGTAGTAGATGGCATCAAAAGCTTAATTTTTGGTTAATTTAGCCACTGTATCGAATAAATACCTAGGGTTGTGTTTGTTTTCTTCTAAGAGAGTCGAGAAATAAGCAGATCTAACAGTTTTTACAGCCTTTCTGTATGCGATCATGCTCTCTTTCCACAAATTGCGAAAAACCTCCAGTTTTGTTTTCTTCCAGCTGCGCTCCATTTTTCTGGCTGTTGTTTGAGGGCCCGAGTGTGCTCATTTTACCACGGCGTTGGACTATTTTCTTTAATCTTCTTTAAGCGCAGGGGAGCAACTGTGTCTAAAGTGCTGGAAAAAAGAGAGTCAATAGTTTCTGTTGCAACATCGAGTTCTTCTAAGCTATCTGGGATGCTGAGGAGATGAAACTGATGTGGAAGATTATTTAAAAAGCAATCTTTAGTGGCGGCAGTGATAGTCCTGCCATATTTGAAGCGAGGGGACGGCTTTGCAGCCTTAGCTAAATTAAATATACAAGATACTAGGTAATGATCTGAGATGTCGTCGCTCTGCTGCAGAATTTCAACGGTATCAACATTTATACCATGTGACAATATCAGTATGATCATGGCGATGAGTGGGTCCTGACACGTGTTGCCTTATTTCAATAGAGTTTAGAATGTCTCTAAATGCCAATCCCAATGCGTCTTTTTCATTGTCTACATGGATATTAAAATCACCAACAATTAGTACTTTATCTGCAGCCAGTACTAACTCTGATAGAAAATCAGCAAATTCTTTGATAAAGTCTGTATTGTACCCTGGTGGGCTGTATACAGTAGCCAACACAAATGTCAAACAGGATTTACCAATTGTAACATAACGTTACATAAAGCACCAAAACTTCAAAGGAATTATATTTGAAACTAGACTTCTGAGTAATACTGAAGATATTATTATAAATTACAGCAACCCCTCCCCTTTTACCTTTCAGAGGTGGCTCGTGTTTATAACAATAATCGTGTGGGGTGGACTCATTTAAAGTAATATAGTCGTCAGGTTTTAGCCAGTTTTTTGTCAAACACAGCACATCTAGATTATTATCTGTAATCATATCATTAACAATAAGTGCTTTTGGGGAAAGGGATCGAATATTCAGCAACTCGAGCATTATAATTTATTCATCTGTATTATATCTGTTGTTTATTTGTTGGACATCAATTAAGTTTTTACTGTTGAATGGTTTTGAAGTTTTTTTGTATTTACTTATTCTGGGAGACACAATCTCTATGTGATAATATCTAGGTGAAAGAGTCTCTATGTGTTTCACCAGATTTATCTGATTCTGGTGATGTGAGACAGCTAGCAGACGATCGGTTTAGCCAGTTTGTCTGCTTCCTGACCTGAGCCCCAGTAAATCAAGATTTAGCTCTAAGACTATGTGCCAGATTACTAGAGAGAAGAGCGGCACCACTGATGCCATCCTTCTTCAACAGATCAGATCTGCCCCAAAAGCTTTTCCAATTGTCTATGAACCCTATGTTATTTTGCAGACACCACTTAGACAACCAGCCATTGAGTGATGATAGTCTGCTAAGTATCTCATCACTCCTTTTAACGGGGAGGGGACCAGAACAATACATTTTTCAAGACATCGTACTTGCGAGTTCACACACCTCTTTAATGTTAAGTTTGGTGATCTCTGACTGGCGAAGTCGAACATTGTTAGTGCCAAAGTGAATAATAATATTAGAGAATTTACGATTAGCTTTAGCCAGCACTTTTAAATTTGCTTTGATGAGCTTTAGCCAGCACTTTTAAATTTGCTTTGATGTCAGGAGCTCTGGCTCCCGGGAAACATGTGACTATGGTGGCTGGTGTCTCTATTTTCACGTTCTGTGTAATAGAATCACCAATTACTTGGGCACTTTCAACAGGATTCTCAGTGGGTGCGTCACTGAGTGGGGAGAACCTGTTTGATGTTCTAATCAGAATGGAAGAGTGTTTTTTTGATCCGCGACTATGCCGTCTGACCATTACCCAATTGCCCTGTTGCATGGGCTCTACAGCCGGAACTGAACAATGTACAGAGTTCACTAAGCTAGTCACATCCAAAGCAGTGTCTAAAGCTGTTACATTCTCACTACTCTCAAATAAAGTCTGGATGTGTGTCTCTAATTCTAAATCTCCTTACACTTATCACATGTGAAGCCATGTTCGCCAACGGAGACAGATACACTAAACATGAAACATGCGGTGCAGGTGACAATGACTGGAGAAGACGACATGGCTTACCGTATTTGTTGATAAATCCAATTTACCAAAAGTTGTTTGATGGAGTCTATTTACTAATCCAACTCACCACAGTTGTTTAATGAACTCAGAAAACAAGAGGCCCTGGTGCAGAGATGGCAAGCTAACAGGTAACGTTCACGCTATCAAGCTAACATTGTGATAGTGATTTAGATTAAAAGCTAGCAATGTCAAATTTAACGTGATAGGCAATATTAAACAATATTCAAGATTCAAGAGTTTTATTTGTCACATACACAGTTATATACAGAATATACAACCGGCAGTGAAATGTAAACAGGTCCGCTCCATGGACAGTGCAAATTCACAGTTAAAAACACAAGGAGGAAATTATAATAGAAATAGAATAAAAAGTAAATATATATATATATATATATATATATATATATATATATATATATATATATATATATATATATATATATATATATATATATATATCTGTAGAATTATAAATAAATCAAGTCAAGTAGAAAAAAATAAAAATAAAAATAAAGAAGTGGAATAAAATAAGTGAAGTAAACTGTGCAGTGAGTAAACTGTAGACTTATAAATATGTGGTTAACAAATGTACAAAGAAGTATAATGTGCAAACGGGTTTATAACAGGTTGTTACTCAGTAACAACGAGAACAGAAAGTGCAGTGCAGTGTCAGTATATCGATGGTCACGTGATGTTAAGTGACTGAGTTCAGGAGTCTGATGGCCCGGAGGAAGAAGCTCCTCCTGAGTCTCTCAGTTTTGGCCATCAGGCTTCGGAAGCGCTTACCAGAATGTAGCAGCGTGAAATGAGGGTTTGCAAGGTGATTAGAGTCCTTGATGATTTTGGTAGCTTTACCTTTGCAGCGTTTGGTGTAAATGTCCTGCAGAGACGGGAGAGCTGACCCTGAGATACGCTCGTTTAAGACTCTTTGCAGGGCTTTGCAGTCATGACTGGTGCTGTTCCCATACCACGCTGTGATGCACTGAGTTAATACACTTTCTATCGCCCCTAAATAGAAAGTTTTCAGGATAACTGGTGAAACCCTGAATTTCCTCAGCTGGCGCAGGTGGTACAGTCTTTGCTTGGCTTTTTTCACCTGTGTCTGAATGTGAGCAGTCCAGGTCAGGTCCTCGGAGATGTTTACACCCAGGTACTTGAAGCTGCTCACTTTCTCTACTGGTGACCCGCTGATCATGAGAGGGGAGTATGTCCGTTGCTGTCTCTTCCTGAAGTCCACAATCATTTCTTTGGTCTTGCCAACATTCAGAGAGAGACAGTTGTCCTGGCACCATGATGTTAGATGCTCCACCTCGTCCAAGTATGCCGTCTCATTGTTGTTGGAAATGAGGCCCAGGACAACAGTATCATCAGCAAATTTGATGATAGAGGTGGAGCTGTGTGTGGACAAACAGTCATGTGTGTAGAGAGAGTAGAGCAGGGGACTCAGGACACAGCCCTGTGGAGCTCCCACACTCAGGGTGATGGAGGTGGAGGTGAACTGGCCTACTCTCACCACCTGAGGCCTGCCAGTGAGGAAGTCTTCAAGCCCGGCAGCTTTCCTGACGTCCACACGCTTGAGTGCCCTCCAAACTTCATCATCCGAGACAGAGATCATGTGGTTGTTGCTGAGTAATTCCCTCTGACGCGTCACTTGGCGGAGTCGCGCTGCCACGATTATAGTCAAAGCGAGTGTAGAAAGAGTTTAACTCATTCACAAGCAATGGATCAGCTCTGACCTCTGCAGAGGATTTAGATCCAAAAGAGCAGATGGACCTCAGACCCTGCCACATGCGCCACGAGTCGTTGAGTTGGAAATGAGACTCCACTCGATCCTTATAACGGAGCTTTGCAGCTTTAACTGCGCGTCACAGAGCATAGCAGGACGATCTGTATTCATTCATATTCCCCGATAGGAGACTGGCGTTGTAGGCGGCAGTGCGTGTGTTCACTGCAGCGCGGATTGAATTGTCCACCCACGGTTTCTGATTTGAGAACGACGTTATTGTTATTGCTTGTGTGGCTTGCTCTGTAAGCGTGTTGATGAAGCAAAACGCCACATCCGTGAACTCGCTGACGTCAGATGAACTCGCCCGGAACATGTCCCAGTCGACGTCATCCAGAGCAGCCTGTAGCGTGGCCTCTGAGTGGGCTGACCAGCGTTTAACTTCCCGCCTCACCAGGGGTTCCTGAACGAGCCTTTGTTTGTATTCAGGTGTGAGGAAAATGGCGGCATGATCCGATTTGCCAAAAGCTGGAAGTGACCGCGCTTTATAGGCGTTCTTAAACAGAGAGTAGCAATGATCCAGTGTGTTTGCTCCTCGTGTAGGACAGGAGACGTGCTGGTGAAAGTTTGGCAAGACTTTCTTTAGGTTTGCTTTGTTAAAATCAGTGTTTGTTTATGAAGCCGCTGGTAACATCATGAAGGCCAGATAAAGCCAGCCCTGTGTCTGCCAGTGGTGGAATGTAAACAGCGGTCGCGACGACAGAGGAAAACTCCCTCGGCAGATAGAATGGGCAGCAGATGATTGTTAAATGTTCCAGATGAGGCGAGGAGGACTGCGAGAGAATGGTGATGTTCCTGGGATCGCACCATTTCTTGTTGATCATGAAGCATACTCCACCTCTTTTGGATTTACCGGCCTCGGCTGTTCTGTCCATCCGAAAAACAGAGAAGTTCTCAGACGGCGTCACAGCTGTGTCTGGGACCGTGGCCGTGAGCCATGTTTCGGACAAACAATAGATGTTACAGTCTCTCATGTCCCATTGAAAACTTATCCTGGCTCTAAGATCGTCCATCTTATTTTCCAAGGATTGGACATTTGTGAGCAGAATGCTCGGGAGAGATGGGCTGAATGCCCTTTTTCTCAGTCTGTTGCGGATCCCCGCGCATTTCCCACGGTGTTTCTTGATTCTTCGCCGTCGACTCTGGCCATTGTTCAACTCGGCGTTCCGATGAATCTCAGATGGCCACAGAGGATCGGTGAAAGTGTCCTGAAACAGTCCAGTGTAGAGGTAACCAATGTCCAAAAGTGTTTTGCTGTCATAGCAGATCAATGCAGATGATAAATTTGTAAAAATTGAGAGCAAAAGAAAGTAAAATAGTAAATAAAAGCACAGTCTTCGCGGAGCGACCTGAACGGCGACTGAACACGGCGGCGCCATCTTGGTAGGTATATGGAGATGAGTAAGTTATATTTAGCAGTATAAACAAAGAAAATATATCAAATAGAGATTCAAAAGCAAAGCTGTACAGAGCTACAAACACTCTCTGCAGCAAGGCATCGATCAGGCAGGAGCAATCCAATCCAAATGTAATTTTGGATTAGATTGCATAATTTTTATGTAATTTCAAGGTTTTCTTTAAAATGACATGGGGATATTGCATTTATACCAATTAAATGGGTATTTGGGTAATAATATATATAAAGGTAATATTCCTCCATTCAGATCCATTTGAATAAATCTTGCATACAACATGATACAGACAAAATTCTTTTATCCAGTATTTTCTGGAATCTAGTGGAAACAGCCAAAACTGTCTGCAGGATGCTAGAGCACACAGGGCCTGAGTTACACACTTTTTTACGCCCCTAGGGCCGGGCTTCAGGCCAATTTTCACGTCATACCTCAAACGCAGGCCGGGCTTCGGGCCTTTTTTAAGCTTCTCCTTCGTTTTATATTTTAGACATTCATTAATTAAAAGAAATAATGAGATGTGCTGCGCTGGTGGAAACAACATGAGACCATGATACCGCAACTTTCAAGACTGGCTTGCACAGTGATAAGAGTCTGCGGCCGCGCCAGCAGTAGCGAGCATTCCTTCAGCACAGCTTCAAGAGTTATGGCCTTTTTACAACTGGTCACTTCATTCGTTTTCTCTGACCAGATATCTATGCGATTGTGAAATTATCAAAAGTAAATGCCTTCCGAAATTCTTTCGCGACAGATTTAAATCCGATCACTCAAACAAACCAATTCAGAAGGTGGTCTGAAAGCATTTCATACGAAACCGGACAAGTGTAAATGCATCTGGTTGTTTAAACCACATTAAACCACAAATTGTACTCCTGGCAAACTGTAAAAAAAAAAAAAAAAAATTGTGGGAGAGTGTGTTATAGGCTATACACTCACCTAAAGGATTATTAGGAACACCTGTTCAATTTCTCATTAATGCAATTATCTAATCAACCAATCACATGGCAGTTGCTTCAATGCATTTAGGGGTGTGGTCCTGGTCAAGACAATCTCCTGAACTCCAAACTGAATGTCAGAATGGGAAAGAAAGGTGATTTAAGCAATTTTGAGTGTGGCATGGTTGTTGGTGCCAGACGGGCCGGTCTGAGAATTTCACAATCTGCTCAGTTACTGGGATTTTCACGCACAACCATTTCTAGGGTTTACAAAGAATGGTGTGGAAAGGGAAAAACATCCAGTATTCGGCAGTCCTGTGGGCGAAAATGCCTTGTTGGTGCTAGAGGTCAGAGGAGAATGGGCCGACTGATTCAAGCTGATAGAAGAGCAACTTTGACTGAAATAACCACTCGTTACAACCGAGGTATGCAGCAAAGCATTTGTGAAGCCACAACACGCACAACCTTGAGGCGGATGGGCTACAACAGCAGAAGACCCTACCGGGTACCACTCATCTCCACTACAAATAGGAAAAAGAGGCCATGATTTGCACAAGCTCACCAAAATTGGACAGTTGAAGACTGGAAAAATGTTGCCTGGTCTGATGAGTCTCGATTTCTGTTGAGACATTCAGATGGTAGAGTCAGAATTTGTCGTAAACAGAATGAGAACATGGATCCATCATGCCTTTTTTGAACATGACAATGAGTTTACTGTATTAAAATGGCCCCCACAGTCACCAGATCTCAACCCAATAGAGCATCTTTGGGATGTTGTGGAACGGGAGCTTCGTGCCCTGGATGTGCATCCCACAAATCTCCATCAACTGCAAGATGCTATCCTATCAATATGGGCCAACATTTCAAAAAAATGCTTTCAGCACCTTGTTGAATCAATGCCACGTAGAATTAAGGCAGTTCTGAAGGCGAAAGGGGGTCAAACACAGTATTAGTATGGTGTTCCTAATAATCCTTTAGGTGAGTGTATATGACATGTTGTAGTCAGATACGACGGCGCTACTGCAACACGCATCGCCGCAAATGAGTAAAGTAAGCCAACACGCAAACGGTCGTAAGTGAAACTAAAAATAAGTCTTAGATGCTCAAAAGCACAATCATCTTCAAATAAACTAATGAGACTAATCGTACCAGTGCTTGGGTCGTTCTCTCATATTGTGGTCTTTGATCTTGAAATAAGCTGATGAATAAAATGCAGCTCATAGGCTATCTGTTGCGTTCGTTAACTCCGTTAAATGTGAATATAGCACAGGAATTAAAGATCGGATTTAGATAAATTTTGTGGCGAGGTGAAAGGTAAGACAACCTACATGTTTTTAATTTTTTTTTAAAAATTTGTTTAGATTGTGTAGCCTGTTTTGTTTGTGAGCACCTACGATCAGCCTAACCTCAACTTATCAAAAATGCCTTTTTACTGTGGTGGTCGTGGTGGTGATAGTAGGCTAAATGTTTAAACTAAAATTGTGATGCTTGAAGTGTTTTATATCTATGGATTTTATTATAGGCAAGACAAGTTAACTGTTGATTTGAGAGGCTAAAGCATTGGGTTAACTCACTGTCGCCATTGGCCACTTGGTCATCACTTTAAAAAACAAAAACTTTAATTTAACAAACAAAAAATGCTCCAAACATTTTTCTAAATTAACTTAAAGAAACTAAATATAACTACTTTGACATTAAAAACCAAACTGAACTATTTTAATGGCTACAGCAATGTGTAATAGGGAGGATAAAAAAAAAAAAAAAAAAAAAAAAAAAACACAGAACACAGGCTCCAGTGGGACATGGGCCGAGATTTTTGATAAGCTGTAGAACACGGGCTGGGCTAGGGCCTCAGCCTCTTGGGCCAGGGCCGGGCTAGGGCCTAGATTTTAGGTCCGGGCAGGAATCTAAAATGTTGTACTTAGACCACTGTATGTGGGTAGTGTTACCAGTGGTGGTGCAGCAGGGAAGAGGAGATTCAAGGCTTCCACAAAGATGGGTTTATTTACAGGATAGAGACTGACCACCAAACACACGTAAAAATAACAATAGAATGGACAAGGAGTGCTGGGAGTGAGTTCCATATAAAGGGAGTGTAGATGACGAGGACCAGGTGGAGATCCGGGGAGAGCAGGGAAAGATAACGAGGAAGTGAGTTCTGGTGTGAAACAGGGAGGATCATGGGAACTGGAGTCCGGGACAGGCGTGACATGTAACAGATACAATTTGGGTAGGCCAAATCCAGGCAAAAATGGTACCAGAGTAATTTAGCGTAAATTAATTACTGTGTGTAAATCAAATGCCAAAGTGATATCGCCTGAAAGTAGAGACTCTAAGCTTTCAAATGGTACCAGATATGAGGTCAGGGCTCCTCCAGACATTTAAAATTTAAATTATATACTTGGTGTCATCATTCTGGACCCTGTACAAGGTCTGCAGTGTTTAAGAGGTTAATTTCTTTGAGCAAGTGTCCAATCAAGGAATAATTCAATAATATTTATAGGAATAATTCAATAAAGCACAATTCTTGTGGCATTTCACAGAAACACAAGTTTATTAGTTAACTAACTACACATTTACTTTATGTAAATTCCACATGATTTACTTGAATGCTTTGGATCTGAAGAAAACATCTACTCACTCTGACACAGAACAATGCTTTTTAATATGAGTCGCTAGATTACCCGAATATCTAAAACTCTTCCCACACTGAGAGCAGCGGTACGGCTTCTCTCCAGTATGAACTCGCTCGTGTGATTTCAGGGTTCCAGAATGAGCGAAACTCTTGTCACAATATGAGCACTTGTGAGGTCTTTCTCCAGTATGAACTCGCTCATGTTCTTTCAGGGCTCCAGAATGAGCGAAACTCTTGTCACAATATGAGCACTTGTAAGGTTTTTCTCCAGTGTGAATTCTTTGGTGCTGTTTCAGATGGTCAGCTCTAGTAAATCTCTTCCCACAGTCAAAGCACATATACTCTTTCACTTCATTATGTGTTTTCTGGTGCTGTTTAAGACTGTCCAGCCTTGAAAAACTCTTTCCACAGTGAGAACACACATAAGGCTTCTCAACTGAATGAACTTTCAAGTGTTTTTTTAGATGTGATGATGAAATAAACTCTTTACCACACTGATCACAGTTAAGCGTTTTGTCTCCAGAGTGAATGCACAGATGATATTTGAGATTAGGTAAATATGTGGAACTCTTTCCACACTGAGTGCAGTTATGATGTTCCTCCTTCACTTCATTCGGTTCTTGTCTTTGGTTTTTCACTTCCACCTGGTCTAAAATACACATCAAGTTAGAATCAGTTCAAGTGAACCCTGATTTAACAGCAGAAAGCAACAGAGATCAGGTATCAGATATTTTATGAGGCAAATGTTTGTTCTGTCATTCAATTGTTAATATAGCTAAAATATGCTTGACAAGTACTATATACAAGGTTAAGATCATTGATGCATTGATGACCAAAAGGTTATAATAATTTAAATGCATTTCTCTCTATCATTTATCATCCATATACTGCTTATTAATTCACATCTACCAAAGCAGTCAACAATGAAGAATCAAGAATGGACACCAACCTGTTTGCTCCTCAGTATCTTCATGTTTTATTCTGGATGGTTCTGGATCACTCATGTCTTCAATCTCCTCTTTAATAAATTCCATCTTTAACAGTCACACAGATTTCAGCCGCTACACCTGGAGTTTGTCCTTCTCTTGTAGGATGATGGGAATATTCCCAGTATTTATTGGTGAATTGTTGTGGGAGGGGCTTCACTGCAGGTGTGAACTGTGATCACTGTGTTTTGATTCAATCTGCATTTAAAAAGTACAGGCCATAATGTTTAACTGAGCTGCTGAAAAGCCAAAAGTTCCCTGTTTTCCCCTCATTCATTATGGTGATGTCTGAGATCTGCTGTAAATTGACACATTAAGCACATTTTATTGGTGTTGACAGGCTGAAACAAACAGGATAATCACCACTGAAATTTCACTTCAGTTCTTGTCTTTGCTCTTTCACTTTCATCAGGTTTGAAATAAAATATTGAGTATTTAAAACCAGTTCAAGAAGGATAAATGTGAAAATTAAAGTGAACCCTGATTTAATAACTGAAAACAAGAGATTGTGTATTGGTCTATCAAATATCAGATTTTTGATATACCAAAGGTTAGTTCTGTCATTGTCTTGTGTATTTGGACATTGTCTCTACATTGTGGACAAACTAAAATTAATATAATTCTGTGACTTCTCTCAATAACTTCATCATATTTGTCTCTGTGAGCCACAATACATCCTCATCTCATCTCAGCTTAGCGTGAACTGCGTATTGGAATCTTCTCTGTTTGGTTGTAAGATCTTTTGTTGCTCAATATAATGCATTGTCCCCGAACTTCCAGCTTATCCCACTGTTTAATCAGCCTTAGCACATGTGCACTAGCACCATGTCTTTCTCTCCATGATGGCCACTTTCTGTTGGCAACAAAAGGAAACACATAGGAGATGATGGGATCATTTTGTTGACTTTGCTGAAGCTCTTACATTGAAAACACAGGTATGGTGTCCTGAAAACCAGCTGTCCACTGTAAATCTTGGACTAACTGAAGTGCTCAGGACTCGGCTCCACACATCCAATCCCCATGATTTCAGCTGCCTCATATTCAGCTCTGAGTGAAGAAAACTCTGCAGACTTGTGGGGTTGAACAAGGCAGCTGAGCCTGAAGACGTCTTGAACAGAATCCTCTCTCACATTGTTAGCGCCCTTACCAGGAAAGGGTATGGCTCATCTAGTAGCCTTTGCCCAATGGAATCGGCACAGCCCCCAAACCAATCAACGAAGCATCAACTGAAAGAATGAAAGGCTCATTAAAATCAGAATGAGCAAGTATGGCACACTTGAGCAAAACTTCAGCTGGTTAAATCACTTTGCTGTCCAATCAGCTGTGGCAAGTTTACGGTAAGTGCTCTGGAATCTTTTATCCTTTGCCAACTTCCCTCGCTGTTTCTGTCCTGCAGGAAGTCAAAAAGTGAAGTCACCTTTATTTATATAGCTCTTTTTTACAATGCCGATTGTTTCAAAGCAGCTTCACAGTGTTAACAGGAAAATAATGCAACAGAATTTGTCATCCAGCTAATTTCAATTATCATATATTATCAATGCGGGCAGATCAGTAATATAGTTGAAATTTTAGTATCCCCAACTGAGCAATCCAAGCCAAAGGCGATGGTGGCAAGGAACCAAAACTCCTTCAGGGCCAGAATGGAGAAAAAAAAAACTTGGGAGAAACCAGGCTCAGTCGGGGTGCCAGTTTTCCTCTGGCCGACGAACAAACAGTGTATGCCTGTATACAGTAGCCAGCAGAAATGTCAAACGGGATTTATCAATGATTTACTCTTATCATCCGATCGTGGTTGTATCTCTCTATTAGTGTTACTCGATCTTAGCGCTGCATTCGATACTATCGACCACAACATTCTTTTGAATAGACTCAAAAATTATGTTGGCATTAGTGGAACTGCATTGGCATGGCTTAAATCATACTTATCTGACCGTTATCAGTTTGCAGAAGTAAATGAAGAGATGTCACAGCTATCACAAGTTCAGTATGGAGTACCGCAGGGCTCAGTGCTAGGACCGTTGCTCTTCTCCCTGTACATGCTACCACTGGGAGATATCATTAGGAAGCATGGCATTAGTTTTCATTGTTATGCTGACGATACTCAGCTCTATATTTCTTCACACCCTGACTAAACATACCAATTCACAAGATTAACGGAATGCATAACTGATATAAAACATTGGATGTCTAGTAATTTCCTGCAACTTAATTCAGAAAAAACTTAATTTTTAATTATTGGACAAAAAAACTCTGCAAGTAGTAACCTAAAATACTGTCTAACACTCAATGGCTGCTCTGTCAAGTCCTTGTCGTCAGTTCATTTGAAAGCCACGTTTCTAACATCTGTAAAACTGCATTCTACCATCTTAAAAATATATCTAAATTACGGCACATCCTTTCGATGCAAAATGCTGAACAGTTAATTCATGCGTTCATGACCTCAAGGCTAGATTACTGTAATGCTTTACTGGGTGGTTGCCCTGCACGCTTAATAAACAAACTCCAGCTTGTCCAAAACGCAGCAGCTCGAGCTCTTACTAGAACAAGGAAGTATGACCATATTAGCCCGGTTCTGTCAACACTGCACTGGCTCCCTATTAAACATCGTATTAATTTAAAAATCTTGCTTATTACTTACAAAGCACTAAATGGTTTAGCTCCCCAGTACTTGAGCAAACTCTTAACGCATTATACTCCATCATGTCTATTGCGGTCTCAAAACTCTGGCCAGTTGATAATACTTAGAATATCAAAATCAGATCCTTTTCCTATTTAGCGCCTAAACTCTGGAACAGTCTTCCTAGCGTTGTTCGGGAAGCAGACACACTCTGTCAGTTTAAATCTAGACTAAAAACGCATCTCTTTACTATGGCTTACACATAAAACATTATCAATTTCTATTATTCGAATCAGTAAATGATTGTTAGGCTGCATTAACTAGGTCAGCTGGAACCGGGAACACTTCCCATAACACCTGATGTACTCATTACATAAGAATGCCATCTACACTACACTGTTAGTCTCTCTGTTTATCCCGAGGTTTACTGCAGTCAGCCGGATCCGGGCCGTATCCAGATCAGATGGTGGACCAGCGCCTGGACATGACCAACACATCCCTGAAGTGTCTGCAGAGAGCATGTCAAATAAACTCCCCCCGTAAATGCTGCATTGACACGACATCCTCATTAAACCCGTCTTCAGCGTGATGACTCCAATCTTTCGAATAATCTTACAAATATCTATTTGCCTAATATGAATTAAGACCTGCTATGTTGCCAGAATTATAATCATACACTGTTTGTTCGTCGGCCAGAGGAGAACTGGCACCCCGACTGAGCCTGGTTTCTCCCAAGGTTTTTTTCTCCATTCTGACCCTGAAGGAGTTTTGGTTCCTTGCCACCGTTGCCTCTGGCTTTTGGCTTGCTCAGTTGGGGACACCTAAATTTCATCTATATTACCGATCTGCCCGCATTGACACTATATGATACTTGAAATTAGCTGGATAACATCACCGTTTCACCAGAACGGCTGTACAAATTCTGTTGCATTATTTTCCTGTTAACAATGTGAAACTGCTTTGAAACAATTGGACTTGTTAAAAGCGCTATATAAATAAAGGTGATTTGATTATAATTCTGGCAACATTACAGGTCAGAAGTCATATTAGATCAATAGATATTCGTAAGATTATTCGAAGGATTGGAGTCGTCACGCCGGAGATGGGTTTAATGAGGATGTCGTGTCGATGCAGCATTTACCAGGGGGGAGTTTAATTGACACGCTCTCTGCAGACATTTCAGGGATGTGTTGGTCATGTCGAGGCACAGGTCCACCATATGATCTGGATACGGCTCGGATCCGGCTTACTGCAGTAAACCTCGGGATAAACAGAGAGACTAAGGCCCCGTCCACACAAAGCCAGAGATCAAGCACAGCGTAGTTCAGTCAGGCCACGTAGGCATAGTGCTGCTGTCAGCTAACACGGTCAGCTGTCAAATCGTTCCAATCACTACCATTCTCCTATTAGACCGGGGATATATACGTGGCATTTCTGCTCGGGAAGTATGCTTAAACTGCTCGCAAGCATTGCGATACAAGCCAATCACAGCATGAAAATTACGTTTACGTTATTTATATCACATCTTACCTGCTGCTTCCTGATGATGGACACATCGGCCATCCTAGCGCAAAATCTGAGGATTCTCGAACCTCGATACAACCCAGCTTGTGAGACGCAGCTCTAGGATAGCAGCGAGGAATCCATTCTCCATTAATGAATGGTCCAGAATGGACCAGAAAGGATCTTATCCACCTTGTACTCCCTCAATGTACAAGCTCCACCGAATCTGAACCATTATCAGCTCTTGACTTTTTTACAAGAAGTCAATCAAGACCTGGTTCTACCAATGCAGAATCTTCTCTTCCCAGAGCTACAGGCCGTAAATCCACAGAGAAAAGACAAAATACTTCCACCGATCATGTGTCAACTCCAAAAAAGGCAAAATCATCTCATCCCTCCCAAGAGGCTACACAATAGGGATACGACAGGATTTTCTCAGCGCTGCTGTCAATCCAAGGAACCCTCTCTGGAATGGGCAATGGGATACAAGCACTGGAATCACAACGCTCGTCTTCTGCACGGGTGATGTTTGATGGGCAGACTTCCAGCTCAACAACAGGCTGCGCCCTTACCGACTTGGCTGCTAATCTTCCTAGAAGATCTCTCGGATCCGCGTTACCTGCCACTTCCACCAGGGTGCCTTTCTTTCCCCCAGCAGCTGCCATCTCTCCTCAACTGCGCGCTCAAATCCTGCCAGGTAACGAAATTAACTCCGTAAAAATATTATGTTTTTTAGGCTACCGAACGCTGTCATGCTCACTCTGTGGGTCGTTTTCCCATACCACATCTCTCTGCCCCAAGATCGCTTCAACTCACAACACAAGCATTTTGGTGCCAGAACAGGTGAAGCCTGAAAGACAAACTCCTCTTTGCTATAATTTCAATTAAAATGTCTGTACTTGTAATAATTGTAATTTTTTTTCATGCTTGGAGCTATTGTGGGAACAGCTACCAAAAGTTTTCATGTCCACGCCACGCAAAATTCCCAAAAAAGAAATAAACACTACAGTGAACACTAAGGAGCTTTCTAAAGCTCTGACAAAGCATCCTAAAAGGGGGATTCTGAAATCCACTGCCGCTTCTGTATATATTCTAATTAAATTCATAACCAAAACCTTAATTAATATGTATCTTCCTATATTATTATAATGATTTGTAATGATTCTTTCCAGTTATGATATTATTTAATCAAGAGAACCACTGATTGTTTCTTGTTTTCTAAAGTTTGTGTTTGGTCTCTGAGTGGTGACTGAGGGTCTGGCCTAGTGATGTGTGATGTGTCGCTAAACAACTGATAGCAGAACTTGTTGTCGTGTGTTTGGATTTTGGAGGCATCACACACCCCTAACATGCCAGGAGCGCAGTAACAGTGCTTGCTCACTTAGCCCGGCTTCCAGATATGAAATATGGATTCGTCTTTCATTTCCATTATATTTTATTCATTTTATATTTCCTTTTACTGAAACACTAAAGAATCAAGATGAATATTTCCTGTACTACTGTCTGTAACTCTCACTGAGAGAAAGCACATGTTATCAGTATGTTTTGGGAAACTTTCTGGATAGAACTGGAGCAATGGGCATCCTAGGGAGAGTGACAGGATGTTGTCCTGGGCAAGCTGGCGCCTGCTCCAGATCTGGAAGGTCACCACGTGCCTAATTCCGGGGTGAAAGCATCAACACATGAACTTTGGACACGTGCATCTGATTAACTGACATTGTGTGGAAATTTACCATTTTCTCTGAGCCAATCAGAATCATCCACCTTGCAGTAATGACATAGATAGACCTTGAAAACAGTATAACTGTTGGGAGTATAACTGTTACAACGAGACTGGTAGAGTGGGAGCGCGGCCTACAAACTCCATGTGAGACTTGAAGCTGGCTTCTGCTGATGAAACTGCAAACTATTCTTCAGCAAATTTTTCTTGAATAAATTGAACTTTTGACTCTTGGTCTTCATTTTTCACTACTGGTTTCTGGGTCTAAACTGTTAACTCCTAACAATCCAAAGCGTTGTTTTGTGTCTTACCTTATTCTAGGGCTCATGCACAGGTTTTTAGCTGGTCTTTCCTATATGCCCACATTCTCTTTCACCTGTCAAAACCTTCAGTTGGCCATCAAAGACCCACAGGCTATAGACGAGCTGATGGGGAAAGAAATAGAGAAGGGGTATATGATCTGACCTTTTGATCAACTTCCTTTCAAACTTTTCCGTATTAACCCCTTAGGAGTTGCCGTCAGGAAATACAGGTAGAATAAAAAAATGTCTTATCATCGATTTATCCGCTCCCCACTCCACCATAGGGGTTCCAAGCATAAACAGTTTAATTCCCTCAGAATTTTTTTCGCTGGCTTATTCCACAGTAGATAACGCAATTAAACTCATCAAACTAGCCAGCAGAGGAGCGTGGCTTAGTAAGATTAAGCAAAGATTTTTGAAACTCTGTCCGAAGTGCTCTGCTGGGTCCTACTGAATAATTTCAAACTGCCATTTGTTCTTCACCTATTGGATGACATTCTGCTCATTGACTTTCCAGATGCCAACCCATCGCTCAGCATCAATTCCCTGGTTAAAGCATTCAATAAATTTGGCATTCCTCTAGCAGAAGAGAAAACAAAAGATCTTGCGTTTTAGATTTCCTGGGGATCATGTTAGATTTAGATAAAATGCAAGCATCCCTTCTGCTAGACAAACTAGAAAGGATTAGAGATTTCATAAGAGATTATTCCCAATTACCTACCTTAACAAAAAGGGATATTCTTTCTCTGCTGGGCCATCTTAATTTTGCTATGAGGATTCCCTTTATTTCCAGACTTTTGGATTTGGCTAAAACAGTTGAGAAAATGCAAGTCACAGTCACGGTAGATGAGGGCTGCAGGTCTGATTTAATATTCTGGTCACAACTATGCGATAATTGGAACAGTATTTCCTTTTTCTACGAAGATGATATAGAAACCTCAATTAAACTACAATTGCTCACCGACGCAGATCCGTCCGTTGGGTTCAATGGTTTGCAGAAAGATGGCCAAAAGAACTTAACGAACTGGCTGCCTCAATCCAATCTACAGCACTTATGGAACTATATCCTATAGTGATTGCTTGCTTATTATGGGGAGATAAATGGACTAGAAGGAATATCCTCATTTTCTGTGACAACGAAGCTAAATGAACATTATTAACAAAGTCGCTCCTCCGTGCCTTTCATTAACCGTTTTATTCGACGACTATTCAATGGGAGCAGCTTCATCACCACTGGGCTGCCCGGATTTCAGTCAAACAGTCCTAGACTGAATGCTACTTTGGAACAATATCTAGATTCAGCTGTACACTAAATGAGATCAGGGCTAGCAAAGACGACACTAAAACTTACAACTCGGTGTGGTCGTCATTTTCAGATTTTTGAAATGCTTTCTCTGTGTCCAAACTCTTATTCTCTTAAACTCTTATAAATCTGTTGTGGATTTTTGCTGTGGTCAACAGATATACACTATATTTGCCTCCAAATCATTGAATTCAGGTGTTCAATCACTTCCATGGCCACAGGTGTATAAAATCAAGCATTAGGGATGCAGACACTTCTACAAACATTTGTGAAAGAATGGGTTGCTCTCAGGAGCTCAGTGAATTTAAACGTGGTACTGTGATACGTTGCCACCTGTCCATTTGTGAAATTTCCTTCAGTTCGAAGTGCAATCTCTGCTCTATATGTGACGTACTGTGTAACAACCTGTTATAAACATTTGCACATTATACTCTTATACATTTGTTAACCACATATTTATAAGTCTACAGTTTACTCACTGCACAGTCTACTTCAGTTATTTTATTCCACTTCTTATTCTTATTTTTACTTTTTTCTTCTACTTGACTTGATTATTTATAATTCTACAGATATATATATATATATATAAATATATATATATATATATATATATATATATATATATATATATATATATATATATATATAATATTATATATTTTATATATATATATATACACACACACTCACCTAAAGGATTATTAGGAACACCTGTTCAATTTCTCATTAATGCAATTATCTAATCATGACGTAGGCCTGTGTGTGGGTGTGCACTTAAATTAAATATGCATTAATATAGAAAGGTGATTCAACTGACTTGGAACTACCTGTGTATTAAAGGGGTCATGAACTGGCTTTTTTTAGTATACTGTTGTCTGAGGTCAACTAATGACATTTGCATGGTTTGTACGTTCAAAAACATCATAATGAATAAGTAATAGACTATTTTCTGCCCTGGTTTTGAGGCTCTCTCCTGCATGCTCGGTTTTTATGGGCGTGCTGGACTGAAGACTTGGAAGTAAGGATGCGCGTCCTTCAAATATCAAGTCAAGAGAGTGAACAACGCACATCAAGAAATGAATGTTATTTCACTTTTTAAGATAGCCCATCGGCAGGCCAGTGTAGTGGACAGCACATTCCAGGGCCCAGTTTATGGCCGGGCCCTTCTCTGCCCATAACAGTGGACAAATGTTTGCTACATTTTGATTGGATCTTGGTGGACTAACACAAACAAACTGTCCAACACCATCAGATAAAGATGGCAGGACAACAACCAGACACCTCTTGGAGGGCAAGAAGAAGACCTCTGGTACCAAGCCATACGACCACATTCTGAGTTTCCAGCCTGTGAGGAAAGAGACATTAACAAACACTACGTTCAGAGTTTTAGTCCAGCGAGACGACTACAGCACGTACCAAGTCTCCATGCCAGAGAGATCAAAGCGAATTGACCAAGTTCTGAGTGTCTGGACCAGAGAGGAGATAAAACCTTCACTTCAAGGTTCCTTCGTATGCGTGTTCCAGATTAAGGACCTTCTGCACCTACTTCAGGGCCTCACCTGCGTGTTCCAGATTAAGGACCTTCTGCACCTACTTCAGGGCCTCATCTGCGTGCTCCAGATTAAGGACCTTCTGCACCTACTTCAGGGCCTCATCTGCGTGCTCCAGATTAAGGACCTTCTGCACCTACTTCAGGGCCTCATCTGCGTGCTCCAGATTAAGGACCTTCTGCACCTACTTCAGGGCCTCACCTGCGTGTTCCAGATTAAGGACCTTCTGCACCTACTTCAGGGCCTCACCTGCGTGTTCCAGATTAAGGACCTTCTGCACCTACTTCAGGGCCTCATCTGCGTGCTCCAGATTAAGGACCTTCTGCACCTACTTCAGGGCCTCATCTGCGTGTTCCAGATTAAGGACCTTCTGCACCAAAAAAACAAAATGGCACCGCCGTGTTCGGTCGCCGTTCAGGTCGCTCCGCGAAGACTGTGCTTTTATTTAATATTTTACTTTCTTTTACTCTCAATTTTTACAAATTTATCATCTGCATTGATCTACTATGACAGCAAAACTCTTTTGGACATTGGTTACCTCTATACTGGACTGTTTCAGGACACTTTCGCCGATACTCTGTGGCCATCTGAGATCCTTCGGAACCCTGGCCAATGAACAATGGCCAGACGAGCCGGCGGCGAAGAACCAAGAAACACCGTGGGAAACGCGCTGGTATCCGTAACAGACTGAAGAAAAGGGCATTCAGTCCTCCTCTCCCGAGCATTCTTCTAGCAAATGTTCAATCCTTGGAGAATAAAATGGACGATCTTAGAGCCAGGATAAGTTTTCAACGGGACATGAGAGACTGTAACATCTTTTGTTTCTCCGAAACATGGCTCACGCCCGCGGTCCCGGACACAGCTGTGACGCCATCGGAGAACTTTCTGTTTTCGGATGGACAGAACAGCCGAGGCCGGTAAATCCAAAGGCGGTGGAGTATGCTTCATGATCAACAAGAAATGGTGCGATCCCAGGAACATCACCATTCTCTCGCGGTCCTGCTCGCCTCATCTGGAACATTTAACAATCATTTGCCGTCCATTCTATCTGCCGAGGGAGTTTTCTGCGGTTGTTGCGACCGCGGTCTACATTCCTCCACAGGCAGACACAGCGCTGGCTTTATCTGGCCTTCATGATGTTGCCAGCGGCGTCATAAACAAACACCCCGATGCTGCTTTCATCGTCGTGGGCGATTTTAACAAAGCAAACCTAAAGAAAGTCCTGCCAAACTTTCACCAGCACGTCTCCTGTCCTACACGAGGAGCAAACACGCTGGATCATTGCTACTCTCCATTCAAGAACGCCTATAAAGCGCGGTCACTTCCAGCGTTTGGCAAATCGGATCATGCCGCCATTTTCCTCACACCCGAATACAAACAATGGTTCGTTCAGGAACCCCCGGTGAGGCGGGAAGTTAAGCGTTGGTCGCCCCACTCAGAGACTGCGCTACAGGCAGCTCTGGACGATGTGGATTGGGACATGTTCCGGGCGAGTTCAGCCGACGTAAACGAGTTCACAGAAGTGGCGCTTTGCTTCATCAACACACTTACAGAGCAAGCCACGCAAACAATAACAATAACGTCCTTCTCAAATCAGAAACCGTGGGTGGACAATTCAATCCGCGTGGCAGTGAACACACACACTGCCGCTTACAACGCCGGTCTCCTTTCAGGGAATATGAATGAATACAGATCGTCCTGCTATGCTCTGCGGCGTGCAGTTAAAGCCGCAAAGCTCCGGTATAAAGGCTGAGTGGAGTCTCATTTCCAACTCAACGACTCGCGGCGCATGTGGCAAGGTCTGAGGTCCATCTGCTCTTTTGGATCTAAATCCTCTGCAGAGGGAAGCGCTGACCCGTTGCTCGTGAACGAGTTAAACTCTTTCTCTACGCGCTTTGACTGTAACCGCGGCAACGCGACTCCGCCAAGTGGTGCGTTAGAGGAAATTACTCAGAGCAGCAACAATCACGTGATCTCTGTCTCAGAGGATGAAGTTCGGAGAGCACTCAAGCGTGTGGACGTCAGGAAATCTGCCAGGCTGGATGGTATTTCAGGTCGTGTTCTGCGGTCCTGTGCTGATCAGCTCGCCGGGTTGTTTACATCTATCTTTAATGAGTCCCTCATTACATCTGTGGTCCCAACCTCCTTCAAAAAATCCACCATCATCCCTGTCCCTAAGAACAGTAAACCCTCTTGCCTAAATGACTATCGTCCAGTGGCTCTCACGTCTATAGTCATGAAGGTCTTTGAGAAACTCATTAAAAACACCATTTGCGCCTACATTCCTGATACTTTGGACCCTCTTCAGTTTGCCTATCGTCCCAATAGATCGACTGAAGATGCCATCTCTCATGTCCTCCACTCCTCCCTCACTCACATCGATAGCAAAAGTGGGAACTACGTAAGGCTGCTATTTATTGACTATAGCTCAGCCTTTAACACCATAGTTCCCATCAAGCTAACCTCCAAACTCCTGGATCTCGACCTGAATCCTTCTCTCTGCCACTGGATTGAGGACTTCCTCACTGGCAGGCCTCAGGTGGTGAGAATAGGCCAGTTCACCTCCATCACCCTGAGTGTGGGAGCTCCACAGGGCTGTGTCCTGAGTCCCCTGCTCTACTCTCTCTACACACATGACTGTTTGTCCACACACAGCTCCACCTCTATCATCAAATTTGCTGATGATACTGTTGTCCTGGGCCTCATTTCCAACAACAATGAGACAGCATACTTGGACGAGGTGGAGCATCTAACATCATGGTGCCAGGACAACTGTCTCTCTCTGAATGTTGGCAAGACCAAAGAAATGATTGTGGACTTCAGGAAGAGACAGCAACGGACATACTCCCCTCTCATGATCAGCGGGTCACCAGTGGAGAGAGTGAGCAGCTTCAAGTACCTGGGTGTAAACATCTCCAAGGACCTGACCTGGACTGCTCACATTCAGACACAAGTGAAAAAAGCCAGGCAAAGACTGTACCACCTGCGCCAGCTGAGGAAATTCAGGGTTTCACCAGCTATCCTGAAAACTTTCTATTTAGGGGCAATAGAAAGTGTACTATCTCAGTGCATCACAGCGTGGTATGGGAACAGCACCAGTCATAACCGCAAAGCCCTGCAAAGAGTTGTGTGCTTATCCGAGCGTATCTCAGGGTCAGCTCTCCCGTCTCTGCAGGACGTCTACACCAAATGCTGCAAAGGTAGAGCTACTAAAATCATCAAGGACTCTAATCACCCTGCAAACCCTCATTTCACGCTGCTGCCATCTGGTAAGCGCTTCCGAATCCTGATGGCCAAAACTGAGAGACTCAGGAGGAGCTTCTTCCCCTAGGCCATCAGACTCCTGAACTCAGTCACTTAACATCACGTGACTTCACTTCAGGATAAACATACTGACATTGCACTGCACTTTCTGTTCTCGTTGTTACTGTGTAACAACCTGTTATAAACCTGTTTGCACATTATACTCTTATACATTTGTTAACCACATATTTATAAGTCTACAGTTTACTCACTGCACAGTCTACTTCAATTATTTTATTCCACTTCTTATTCTTATTTTTTACTTTTTTCTTCTACTTGACTTGATTATTTATAATTCTACAGATTTTATATATATATATATACACTCACCTAAAGGATTATTAGGAACACCTGTTCAATTTCTCATTAATGCAATTATCTAATCAACCAATCACATGGCAGTTGCTTCAATGCATTTAGGGGTGTGGTCCTGGTCAAGACAATCTCCTGAACTCCAAACTGAATGTCAGAATGGGAAAGAAAGGTGATTTAAGCAATTATGAGCGTGGCATGGTTGTTGGTGCCAGACGGGCCGGTCTGAGTATTTCACAATCTGCTCAGTTACTGGGATTTTCACGCACAACCATTTCTAGGGTTTACAAAGAATGGTGTGAAAAGGGAAAAACATCCAGGATGCGGCAGTCCTGTGGGCGAAAATGCCTTGTTGATGCTAGAGGTCAGAGGAGAATGGGCCTACTGATTCAAGCTGATAGAAGAGCAACTTTGACTGAAATAACCACTCGTTACAACCGAGGTATGCAGCAAAGCATTTGTGAAGCCACAACACGCACAACCTTGAGGCGGATGGGCTACAACAGCAGAAGACCCCACCGAGTACCACTCATCTCCACTACAAATAGGAAAAAGAGGCTACAATTTGCACAAGCTCACCAAAATTGAACAGTTGAAGACTGGAAAAATGTTGCCTGGTCTGATGAGTCTCGATTTCTGTTGAGACATTCAGATGGTAGAGTCAGAATTTGGCGCAAACAGAATGAGAACATGGATCCATCATGCCTTGTTACCACTGTGCAGGCTGGTGGTGGTGGTGTAATGGTGTGGAGGATGTTTTCTTGGCACACTTTAGGCCCCTTAGTGCCAATTGGGCATCGTTAAAATGCCACGGCCTACCTGAGCATTGTTTCTGCCCATGTCCATCCCTTTATGACCACCATGTACCCATTCTCTGATGGCTACTTCCAGCAGGATAATCCACCATGTCACAAAGCTCGAATCATTTCAAATTGGTTTCTTGAACATGACAATGAGTTCACTGTACTAAAATGGCCCCCACAGTTACCAGATCTCAACCCAATAGAGCATCTTTGGGATGTGGTGGAACGGGAGCTTCGTGCCCTGGATGTGCATCTCACAAATCTCCATCAACTGCAAGATGCCATCCTATCAATATGGGCCAACATTTCTAAAGAATGCTTTCAGCACCTTGTTGAATCAATGCCACGTAGAATTAAGGCAGTTCTGAAGGCGAAAAGGGATCAAACACAGTATTAGTATGGTGTTCCTAATAATCCTTTAGGTGAGTGTATATATATATAGTATTTTTTTTATCCTATTTCTATTATAATTTCCCCCTTGTGTTTTTAACTGTGAATTTGCACTGTCCATGGAGCGGACCTGTTTACATTTCACTGCCGGTTGTATATTCTGTATATAACTGTGTATGTGACAAATAAAACTCTTGAATCTTGAATCTCACCTACTTCAGGGCCTCATCTGCGTGTTCCAGATTAAGGACCTTCTGCACCTTCTTCAGGGCCTCATCTGCGTGTTCCAGATTTTAGGACCCTTTGGTGCTCTGGGAGATCAGCATCCCTCAGATCTTCGTGTTCAAGGCTGTTGAAATGGATTCCAGCTTTTCCCCACTGCACTGTCAACCAGCATAACCAGTGGAAGAAGTCACCACCATCGGATTGCTTACTCAGTCACATGGAACATAAATATCACTTAACCAAACCTCTTTCTAGAGACCGTGGCATTGTTGCATATTATCAGTATATGATTTCTTTTTTCTAATTTACAAGTTTCAAGTTTATTTGTCATTACACATGTACAAGTACAGTATAATGAAATGAAGTACATTAGAGGTAATATAACTGATGCTAGTTAATAACAAATAATCTTTGTTTATTTGTTTGATGCATAATAAAGTTCACCTTAGTTTCAGAGAAACAAGTTTATCTTTCAATTATATAATGAAACTCTTCCATAGCCACACTCAACTTAATCACATCATATGCATCTTATGCACTTTATCATTCATTGTATTCATTTAGTAGTTGTGTTATTCTTGTTTATCTTTGTTAATAAAATGTATTTTATTAAAATTGTGTCTTCCTTGTGCTCTACAAGTTAGAAATCTCACCAATCTTTCAGATAAATCAGCTGACCAACTCTCCCCATTTTAAATTTATTCTAAATGATTGGACAGCCTCCTGTTTGGAGTGTTTTCATACAGCCAAGGTAAAAGACCTTGACTAGTGTCCCAAACTAAGATGGGGGACGGTGGTACTCATAACCACACCTTAAGTGACGGGTGATCCAAAAATCACAACAATTGAGCACAAGTCATGTCTCCTCCAGCACATCCCAAAGACTTTTAATTAATTTAAGGTCTGGACTCAAAGGTGCCAATTCATGTGTGAAAATGATTCTTCATGCTCCCTCCCAACAATTCTTTAACAGTTTGAGCCAGATGAATCTTGATATTGTCATCCTGGAATGTGGCTATGATGTGTCTTCCTAGTGTCTTCCTAACATGTAGGCTACATGACTTAAAATCACACATCAACAAGGAATATGTCTTTAAAATGTGTTGTTTTACAGAACCTATGGATGCAATTTGTCAAAAGTCAAAACTGGTGAATTTATAAACGAATGACGTCTATGGAAATAATCTTTAATGTATATATTGAAGTGACAGTGACAGCTAAGTGACAGCTAAATGACAAGTCAGAAAGTTACAGCTCAAAAACAACTTCCACAAAACTGTCACATATATATATATATATATATATATATATATATATATATATATATATATATATATATATATATTAGGGCTTACTTATACACACCTAAGCACCCATTACATTACAGAAAAAAACGTTACAGAATTCACAGTATAGTGTGTGTACAGAGCAACAACAACAAGATTGTTTTCATTTTAGACGAGTCAAGCTGCGATACCGAATAGGAGCACACAGAGATGCCAAAAACTCCTAAATCAGCAACTTTGACTGCATAAACCTACGATTACAAAACACAACAACGTACACATAGCAAATCAAACATTATCCTTCCTGAGTGTGTGTGAATGTAGGCTACTGTGTGTGTCTGTACATGAATGCAGTGTGTGATCAGTGATCTAGCGCGCACACACACGGTTTGTTCTTTGTGCATCAATATACCAGACTCTCGCACGGTTACTGTACGGCACCTACATTGCGCAGAAACAATCGCAGAATACGACAGGGCTCGTGTTTTAAAGCAAAGCACACACTGGAATCAATAATTCACTAAAACGCAATGTGAGTCTCTATTCTCTCTGATGTCTCTGATGTGATCAGCCTGGCCTTTTTAGACTGTTTGAGTGAATTTGATTCCTGGATCACTGAACACTTATTTTAACGTGTTAAGGAATTTAAATTAAATCCCATGCGTTAACGGCGACAACCCTAATATAAGAAACATTTGCTCATTGTGACACAGAAAAATGCTTTTTAATATGAGTCACTAGATTGCTTGATTTGGTGAAACTCTTCCCACACTGAGTGCAGTGGAACGGTTTCTCTCCAGTATGAACTCGCTCATGTTCTTTCAGGGCTCCAGCCTGAGTGAAACTCTTGTCACAATATGAGCACTTGTAAGGTCTTTCTCCAGTGTGAGTTCTTTGGTGCTGTTTCAGATTATCAGCTCTAGTAAATCTCTTCCCACAGTCACAGCACACATGATCTCCCACTTCATTATGTGTTTTCTGGTGCAGTTTAAAACTGTCCAACCGTGAGAACACACATGAGGTCTCTCATCTGAATGAACTGTCAGGTGTCGATTTAGATGTGATGATGAAATAAACTCTTTACCACACTGATCACAGTTAAATGTTTTTTCTCCAGAGTGAATGTGCAGATGATAATTGAGATCAGTTACATATGTGAAACTCTTTCCACACTGAGGGCATGTATACGGTTTCTCTCCAGTGTGAATTCTCATGTGTGTGTTAAGGTTTCCTTTTTTTGTGAAACTCTTTCCACACTCAGTGCAGATGAGCAGTTTTTTGGCTTTTGTTCTTGGAGTTAAGTTATGATGTTCCTCCTCCTCTTCATTCAGTTCTTGTCTTTGCCGTTTCACTTCCACCTGGTCTAAAATACACATCAAGTTAGAATCAGTTCAAGTGAACCCTGATTTAACAGCAGAAAGCAACAGAGATCAGGTATCAGACCTTTCATGAGGCAAAGGTTTGTTCTGTCATTCACTTGTCAATACAGCTAAAGTTTTGCGTTTTTGCAGCGAGATCTCCGTGTGTGTGTGTGTGTGTGTGTGTGTGTGTGTGTGTGTGTGCTTAAATTAAAACAGTGCATTAATATAGAAAGAGGATTCAACTGCCTTGGAACTACCTGTGCATTAAACAATTTTATTGCACACCTTCCAGCCAATCAAAATATAGTATTCAGACAGACCAAAAGGTTATAATCATTTAGATGCATTTCTCTATCATTTATCATCCATATACTGCTTATTAATTCACATCTACCAAAGCAGTCAATAATGAAGAATCAAGAATGGACACCAACCTGTTTGCTCCTCAGTATCTTCATGTTTTATTCTGGATGGTTCTGGATCACTCATGTCTTCAATCTCCTCTTTAATAAACTCCATCTTTAACAGTCACACAGATTTCAGCCGCTACACCTGGAGTTTGTCCTTCTCTTGTAGGATGATGGGAATATTCCCAGTATTTATTGGTGAATTGTTGTGGGAGGGGCTTCACTGCAGGTGTGAACTGTGATCACTGTGTTTTGATTCAATCTGCATTTAAAAAGTACAGGCCATAATGTTTAACTGAGCTGCTGAAAAGCCAAAAGTTCCCTGTTTTCCCCTCATTCATTATGGTGATGTCTGAGATCTGCTGTAAATTGGCACATTAAGCACATTTTATTGGTGTCGACAGGCTGAAAGAAACTGCAGGATTATCACCTTTTGAAATTTCACTTCAGTTCTTGTCTTTGCTCTTTCACTTCCATCGGGTCTGAAATAAAATCAGTTCAAGGAGGATAAATGTGAAAATTCAAGTGAACCCTGATTTAATAACAGAAAACAAGTGAGATCATGCGTCTGTCTATCAAATATCAGATATATGATGAGCCAATGGACAGTTTTCATTTTCTTGTTAATACAGTCAAAATGTGAACAACTGCTGTACAAGATTATGAGTGCATTTATGTCATATATCCCTAGATTATGTGCTTATTTTCCACAGCTCTTATGATTGGTATCTCACCGTTTAAACTGATTTTTTCTTAACCGTCGACTAGACTACCCGACCCCCTGAGACAGTCTTTGTATGCGATCCATTTGAAAGGACACTTAATCTATGAATAGTCAAATCCCATAATGAACGGCGCTAAAAATAAATCATATACATGCAACGTGCTTGCCTTGCATTATGAGTATATTGTTAGCCATTATAGACATATTCAATAGGCAGCGCAGTATCAGTAAGCTCAAATCTTATAGCCTATTATAAACATATTTCCTCTAACGTTAAGGTATCGTTGTTCGTTACCACGGCAACTAATTGCATATCCGGGTTTGAACGCGCTTCTCATGTATGAAAAGTATCTGTACCTGTGATGGGCAGCAAAATCACAAGAAAAACTTGACGTGTACAAACAACTATACATTATTTAACCATATTTTCTCATAGTTAGGATGTTGATATAGCAATAGGGTGTAGCGGTACACAAAACTGACGGTTCGGTACAGCAAGGGGGAGAAAACTAAATATAAAATTGCTTTTTTAAAATTAAACAGTGGTTTGCTAAACAAATCTGTCCTTAAATGAATTCAATTATAACTAAAAGTTTAAAATATATATATATATATATATATATATATATATATATATATATATATATAAAACTCAGCTAATGCTGTAAAGTGTAAACTATACAGGAGCCCTTACTTGCACAACAGAGCCCAAATTAGACTAAATGCAGTATTTTTAGATATAATAATCAACACTCAACATTGTAGCAAACATTTTAACTTCACATAAGGCAGTTTTTGCATTATACGTTAATTTCTCTAGTGAACTAACCAGTGGACACTGAATGACTTCTGCGGTGAATGCGATGCTATGTGACATTATCTGCAGTCTTTCCGCTGTTGAAACACTGATTGAGCAATTACATGACATATGATCCATTTCAGTAAGTTGTAATGTATCCTCAACATACCTTCAGATGTTCATTAATGTTTATTCTTTGACTGAAAAGATGATCGCGTTCACTCGCGCGCCGCCCCTTTAACTGCCACGCCTATCTGTCACGTCACATTAAAGAGCATCAAAACAGCATTCATTGATTGAATTTCGAGATAAAATGGACAGAATAATTAATATGTTTGTGTGGGAACTCGGATTAAAGTATGTTCTGTGTGTAAAACAAGCTGACTGTTAACTGTTAAAGATTGCACTCGTACCGTTCAGTACACACGTGCACCGTAGCCGAATCCCTGTACCGAAACGGTTCAGTACCATTACACCCCTATATACAGTCCCTCCAGAAAAATGCTGATTTTTTTGTGATTGTTGCGGGCAAAAATCCTTGATTTTGCGGCATGTTTTCTTAAAAAATGCGATGGAATATGCGGGATATTTATGCAATTTTATGCAATGAAATTGCAGGAACTGGCGGTTTGATGAAAAAGAGAAAAAAAAAGTGATTCCCCCATCACCCTGTTCTCACTAGGCTACTACCTCAATGTAAAGAGTCCTTTCTTATTACTTCCTATAAGCGAGCATATACATCACAGAAAGTGCTGGGAATATTTCAGTTCTCTTCTTGTTATATTTCAGACCTTAATAAACACATGGCTCAAACTTACAAAACATTGATGGGTCAAACAAACCCTGTAGCTTTACAAAAGGAATATGCTATAACTTATGTAAAAAATAATAAAGAAAATATTTAAAAAAAATTCCTTTTCTTTTACAGAGGTAGTTATACAGTGCTTTCAATGCTCAAAGTGCAATCTCTTACTGTAACTTTACATACTACTAATATACTGTAAGGTTTTTGAAACTAGTATGATTTAACCCACTGGTAACGAAAATGTGCAATTTTACAACTGTAAAGTTGCATCAACTCCTGAACGAAACAACAGTCCACTGTGAAAATGAAAACAGGGACTGAATCCCTAAAAACTCAATCACTATTTCCTACGTTAGTCCACTAATACAGTTCACTTGAAGGAGTGAATGGGACAGTCGTCGTGTGCACATCGGCTGTTCACTCGTTATTGCGGTGCACTGTGGGATTGAATGAGTGCACTCAACAATGTCCACTATGCTTTCAGACACCACTACAAATGGCTGTGCCCTCAAATAATTGAGGGTATGGGGGCGATTTTCAGGTTCAGCCTATAACTGAGCAGCTTTTCGATGATGTTCACGTCGCGTAATTACGTCACTTCATAACGTTCCCATGGCAATAGGGGGAAATGACTGCTCTTGTGTGAAGAAAACGCAACATTTTTCAAATTTCTGCTAAGATATATGTGACACTTTTAAAACGAAAATACGGGGGATTATGAAATCATGCAAGCCCTGCATATTTTGCGCATGGAAATCGGCAATTTATACGGCGAAAGTGCGGATAAATATGTGGACTTTGGCTGATTATGCATTGAATTCTGCGATCGCATAATCGCGTTTTTCTGGAGGGACTGTATATAGCAACTGTTAAAGTGTAAAGTTTCATTCATAATGTTTCTCCTTTAAGCCGATATAATTTCATACTATATTGTCTCTCATAACCGGTAGTATAACAAGCCTACGCGAGCTTAATTGTTATAATAGTTTTGTGCAAGCCTCCCTCACCTTGCTCCAGTTTCTCTGAAGCCACCACGTGAAAACCAACACATACAAAACCTGAGGTGTTTTGCTTAAGATTTTTAAATAATATTAATTTCAAGATGTAACATTAACATGCCTGTAATTTAAACGTAGCCTTGGTGAAAATATAAAGCAAAACATTACATGTGCAAAAAAACAAATTGTAAACGACTAGTATTTTCCAATTAATGTTTTGTGTAGAAGGTAACTATAGATTTAAATGAGAATCTGGTGATTCAGATAATATTTTGTTATTGAACTCCCATTACACAAAATCAAATTAATGGCATTTACATTACATTTATACATTTGGCAGACGCTTTTATCCAAGGTACACATTTTTACATTTTGTCAGTTCTTGCTTTCCCTGGGAATCGAACCCATGACCGTGGCGTTGCTAGCGCCACAGTCCTATTGTTTGAGCTACAGGAAAGTTAGGAAAGAATAGCAATTCATCTAATACAAAGTTCAGAGACAGGGGCGTCGGACAGGGGGTAATAGTGGAACTGAGTAACAGGGGCCCTCAACGAGGCGGGGGGCCCACAAAGATATATTGATAATCCATAATATTATCATGACAAAATGACATAGTTTAGGTAAATAGTTAAAATGAGTCTTGCTTGATTCAAGTCAAGTCAAGTTAAGTCAAGTCAGTTTTATTGTCACATCACCAAAGCACGTGTGCCTTGGAGAGTGAAATTCTTGGGAGCGTGCTCCAGACAATTGCAGTAACAGTTAACATAGCCATACAACCTTAAGCAGGTAAAAACCGAAAAAAGTGCAATGTGCACATACATATAGTTAGTACACACAGTGTACTATTGGACATTCTTACAGTCAGTACTACATTACACATTATACTCTGAAAGTACATGCATACAGTTAGCACCACGTTAAACACTATACACATTAAACACTATGCACAAACACTATATACATTAAACACTATACACATTAAGCACTATACACATTAAGCACTGTACACATTAAGCACTGTACACAGAATATACACATTAAGCACTATACACAAAATGTACACATTAAACACTATACACAATAAACACTATACCCAGAATGTACACGTTCTACATTATTGACATTTATACGTATAAAATGATGATGATTGTATGTGAACTGGATACAGAATGTCATGAGTGTGCATCGGATGTATCCAGTGGTAACCGGTAGATAGTGCGGTGATAAATGAAGTGTGTGTATATAGTCCAGTGTTGACTGTTATAGTTGAGTGCGGTGTATGGCATGCCATATTGTGGGAGTATGCTGTAGAGTATTAGTTTTGAGCGTTCAATAGTCTGATAGCCTGAGGGAAAAAGCTATCCCTAAGTCGGCTAGTGCGGGATCGGATGCTGCGGAGACGTCTTCCTGAGGGCAGCAGCAGAGAGCAGTCTGTGGGGACGGGTGGCTGGAGTCACTGATGATCCTCCGGGCCTTCCTTGCACACCGCCTGGTGTAGATGTCCTGGAGGAGGGAAGCTCACCTCCAACAATGTGGCTGGCAGTTCGCACGACCCTCTTCAGAGCTTTGCGGTTGCCAGCGGTGCTGTTTCGAACCAGGCCGTGATGCAGCCCGTCAGGATGCTCTCTATGGTGCACGTAGAAGGATCTGAGGATGCTGGGGCTCATTCCAAACTTCCTCAGCCGTCTCAGGAAGAAGAGGCGTTGATGTGCCTTCTTCAGCACTGCGTCAGTGTGTGTGGACCAGGTGAGATCCTCACTGATGTTGACACCGAGGAACTTAAAGCTGTTAACCCGCTCCACTGGTGTCTTGTCGATGGTGATGGGTTTGTGTTTTCTGCTCTGTCTCCTGAAATCCACCACCAGCTCCTTGGTCTTGTCGGTGTTGAGTGAGAGGTGGTTCTCCTGACACCATTTAGTCAGAGTGCTCACCTCCTCTCTGTAGGCCGTCTCATCGTTGTCAGTGATCAGGCCTATCACCATTGTGTCATCGGCGAACTTGACAATGACGTTGGAGCTGTGTGTGGCTGTACAGTCATGTGTGTACAGGGAGTACAGGAGTGGGCTGAGGACACAGCCCTGAGGAGCACCAGTGTTGAGGGTCAGAGGGGATGATGTGTTGTTGCCCATTCTGACCACCTGACTTCTGCCTGTCAGGAAGTCCAGGATCCAGCTGCACAGAGATCTGTTTAGTCCCAGAGTCTGGAGCTTCGCAACAAGTGTAGTGGGCACTATGGTGTTAAATGCTGAGCTGTAGTCCACAAACAGCATTCTCACATAGGTGTTCTTGTTTTCCAGGTGGGAGAGAGCAGTGTGTAGGGTGAAAGCAATAGCATCATCTGTAGAACGGTTACTACGATATGCAAATTGTAGCGGATCCAATGATGAAGGCAGCACAGAGCAGATGTGATCTCTGATGAGTCTCTCTGAAGATGGGTGTGAGAGCAACGGGCCTCCAGTCATTTAAGCAGGTGGTTTTGCTTTTCTTTGGTATTGGCACAATGGTGGATTTTTTGAAGCACGAGGGAACCACAGACAGAGGGAGAGATTGAAAATGTCTGTGAAAACACCGGCTAGTTGTAATGCGCATGCTCGGAGCACGCGGCCGGGGATGCCATCAGGACCCGCAGCCTTCCGGATATTTAAAAGTGCACTCACGTCTCCTGCAGCAGCTGCGGGAGTGCGCTCTGTGTGGGCGGTGTTGTGAGCCTCGAAACGAGCATAAAAGTTATTCAGCTCATCCGGTAGAGAGGCGGCAATGTTCACAGTAGCTGGTTTATTCCCTTTAAAGTCTGTGATGTTATTGATTCCCTGCCACCTACTTCTTGCATCGTTGGTGTTGAATTGATCTTCAACTTTGTTTTTATATTGTCTTTTTGCGGCTTTGATGGATTTTCTGAGATCGTAACTGGTTTGTTTGCGATCATCAGCATTACCGGATTTAAAAGCGGATGTTCGTGCTGACAAGGCTGCTCGAACATCGCTATTTATCCACGGTTTTTGGTTGGGGTAGATGCGGATTGTTTTAGTCGGCACAACGTCTTCTACACACTTCCTGATGAAACACGTTACAGTCTCTGAGTACACCTCTATGTCGTCGTCAGAAGCTGCCCGGATTCAAAGTATTTATGAAGGTCAGGTGTAATATGTTTGTTATGTTAGTATTATATTAATTTATGTTAATATTGTTTCTTTTTGAACCTCTGAATTTCACCTTGTGTAAATTAAAAAAAGTTTTGAATAATAGTGAAAATAAAGCAGTCTTGGGTGTTTGGTGAGGTGTGGTTAGGGGCCACCCCTTGGTTCTGTGACTGGGGCCCAACATTTGGTGCTACACTCCTGGTCACAGATACAGTTATAAACACATATTTTGTTGACCTGATTTCAACTCCGCCACCTGCTCCCATTGAAAATGAATGACTTCCGACCACTTTGACGCACTCACCGACGGCATTGTGAATGCACGTTAATGTCTGATGATTTGCTACAACTTATTCCACTTTATTTGTATAGCCTAAATATACATTTTGCCATTTTACACCTGTGCCTCGCCATTTCCATTGCCGTCTCCACATGTTAGTTTTTCATAGATCAGATTTTTTAGTGTATGTGGTATATTGTTGTTTTATTGGAGTCAGACTGAGACTTCATAACACCAAACACCTAATAAAACCTAATAACGCCTAATATAAACACTTACCTTTACTTAATTTTCACTGAATAATCTGATTGACACAAATATTAATTTTGATCTTGATTCAGTATCAATTAGCCTAGGAAAATTCTAGTCATGTAATTTTTATATCAGCTATGCAGTTCGTTAATTTTGTGAATTGGTTTCGTCAGGGCTTGAAGAAATATAGAGCTGAGTATCGTCAGCATAACAGTGAAAACTAATGCCATGCTTCCTAATGATATCTCCCAGTGGTAGCATGTACAGGGTGAAAAGTAACGGTCCTAGCACTGAGCCCTGCGGTACTACATACTGAACTTGTGATAGGTGTGACATCTCTTCATTTACTGCTACAAACTGATGACGGTCATGATTTAAACCATGCCGATGCAATTCCACTAATGCCAACATAATTTTCAAGTCTATTCAAAAGAATGTTGTGGTCAATAGTATCAAATATAGAGCTAAGATCCAGGAACACTAATGGAGAGATACAACCACAATCAGATGCTAATAAGAGCAAATAATTTGTAACTCTATTGAGAGCAGTCTCAGTACTATGATATAGTCTAAATTCTGACTGGAAACCCTCACAGATAGCATTTCTCTCTAAGAAGGAACATAGATCTATAATTAACATTCTCTAGGATCGAGTTGCATTTTTTTAATAAGAGGTTTAATAATAGCAAGATTAAAAGTTTGTGGTATGTATCCTAATGACAAAGATGAAATAATGCTATTAAGAAGAGAATCTATGATTTCTGGAAGCATCTCTTTCAGTAGATTAGTCGGTATAGGGTCTTGCATACATGTTGTGGATTTTGATGATGACGAGTTTAGAGAAGTCTTCCTCTCCTATAGCAATGAATGAATGTAATTTTTCCTCAGGAACAGTACAATGCGATATGTCTGATGCGATACTGTAGTGGACGGTTGCAGGGTTATAATTTTCTCTCTAATATTATTGCACGTAAAGAAGTTAAGTCATTAACGCTGTGATGTTTGGAAACGTCAGAAGTTGAAGCTTTATTTCTCAATAATTTAGCCACTGTATCAAATAAATAACCTAGGGTTGTGCTTGTTTTCTTTTTAAGAGAGTCAAAAAAATAAGCAGATCTAGCCATTTTTAAGGCCTTTCTGTATGCAATAATTCTTTCTTTCCACGAAATGTGAAAAACCTGCGTTTTGTTTTCTTCCAGCTGCACTCCTGTCTGAAAGCTGTTACAACCACGGCCACCTTGTACAATTAACCTGAGTTGTAACGTGAACTTTTGCCATCAAGCCAAGATGGAATGAGTTGAGTACAAAGTAGGCAATCATTAAAATCCAAGTGATTTTATTCTGGCAACTGTCTCATCGCACATGCTCGAAATACATTTCAAATTAAACAAAAATAAATCATCAAAATACTCAGATTAAACAGTACAAAACGATAATAAAATATACTGAGAGCAGCAAACAAGGCATTAGACCTAGCCTCTGACAATGAAGCCTCATCAGAGGGTCAAACGCTACAGCCCTTGGCCGTCCATGGCCCAGCTAGCCCCCCCACATAAAAACTCTGGCTTCTATATGCAAACTTCCCACCAAACATTAGCGGATCATACGAACAATAGGGGTTGATTAAGATCCATAACAAAGAAAACACATTTAGTTCAGCACCAGTGCTATAATAATAATCATGATCACAAATATTATCATTGATCAAATGTGAACAATACCCATCCTAAATAAGACAATTACCATTTCAAGGCGTTCATATCAATCTCTATCCTAGTAAATGGTATAACCCCTAAAAATAAGGGAAATTTGGGAGCTTTCCGTCATCAAGACACTCCCTACCCTCCCTAGTGACCAAACAGGTAAGATACACTATGTAATGTCTTAAACATATATGCAAAATAAAAGAAATATGAAATATTCAAAGTCTCGGTTCCATTCTTTTACTCAGCTACAAAACACAGTTTGAACATTCAAATACACATTTCAAATAATAATCATAACAAACAATAAATCAATATACACAATAACACTGTGAACTGATGTTCACATGATGATAACCTGTGTGTTCATCATCACAGCTCCAATTTTCAGACTGATCTCTTGAGGGCATGAGTGTGCTCGTTGTACCACGGCATATGACTATTTTCCTAAATCTTCTTTAAGCGCAAAAGAGCAGCTGTGTCTAATGTGCTGGAAAGGATAGAGTCAATAGTTTCTGTTGCAACATTGAGTTATTCTAAGCTATCTGGGATGCTGAGGAGAAGAAACTGATCAGGAAGATTATTTATTAAGCAATATTTACTGGTAGCAGTGATAGTTCTACCATATTTGTAACAGGGAGTCAGTTCTGCAGCCTTGGCTAAATGTAGAATACATGAGACTAGATAATGATCTGAGATGTCATAGCTCTGCTGCAGAATTTCAACGACATCAACATTGATTCCATGTGACAATATTAGATCTAAAGTATGATTATGACAATGAGTGGGTCCTGATACATGTTGTCTAACTCCAATAGAGTTTAGGATGTCTGTAAAGGCCCCAATATACTTCAAGTGGAATTGAAGAATTAACTTTTACCTTTAAGTGGTCGCATCTGCTTACTCAACAAAAAGTGTAATTTTAGTAATAGTCACGAGAAGCTGCAATTTGCTAATACAGTGATAGTCAGAAATCAGATTATCCCAAAATGCTGTGTTAATAAAAGACACCACATTGATCCATAGTAGAATAATGATTTCAGAATAATACAAGATGAATCAAGATTAACATTTATTTTGGCCAGACAGAACTTAAATATAATTAAATTTGAATCCATGGTACACAACTTTCAGCATAAACATACCAAATACAATTACCAAGTAATATGAAAATAGTTTCAAATAATCATTATATCTGGCACAATACATACAGTGTGTGTGAGTGCCTCTTAGGACACTGACACAACACTGCATGGGGGTTTTCTGTCTACAGAATGTTCCCAAATGGCAGCCCTGCTTCCCTTTCTTAAATACCCAGACCAGAACAGGATCAGGGGTTGTAAATATTTGCAACACAACACCTAGTTTGGGGGAGAGGATCATATATCTTTGAAGAGAGAGAGGAGGAGGTAGAGAGGGCGGTCAGGTGGTGTCCTACAGTCTCTCTGTGAGATCTTCTCTCCAGATTGAGTTTTATTGCAGGGCATTGGATCTCAGCTTTTGTCTTAGCAGTAAAACCGCTCCTTATACTTAAGTGCCGTGGAGCATGTGCAAACATCCACATCACTATGATCAGATGCTTTTCTTGTGCTTTATTAGAATGCTTGCTGTTTTCTCAATTGTGTTGTGTTTATTTTATTATTGACAGGAAAGCATGCAGCACATTTAGTGTGTGCAGTGTCAAATGTTCGATAACAGTATATATTGCTGGTCATGTATTTCAAACTTTGTTTCATCCCTAAACAACAATGAAAAAGAACTTTGCCATGATTATATCGGGGCCTTCAATGTCTACATGGATATTAAAATCACCAATTAGGACTTTATCTGCAGCCAGTACTAACTCTGATAGAAAATCATCAAATTCTTAAAAAAAAAATGGTCTGTATGGTACCCTGGTGGCCTGTATACAGTAGCCAGCACAAATTTCAAGCAGGATTTACTTACACTAGCTAGTGTTACATAAAGCACCATCACTTCAAAAGAGTTATTTGAAACTAGACTTCTGAGTAAAACTAGCGATATTACTATCATAAATTACAGCAACCTTTCAGATAAGACTTGTGTTTATAACAGTAATCTTGGACCACTAAGCTAGTCGCATCCAAAGCAGTATCTAAAGCCCTTACATTTTGTACTGTCCTCGATTAAAGTTTGGATGGATGTCTCCAATTCTAAAATCTTCTCTGTCAGACTATCTCCCTGCATTTATCACGTGAAGGCTATCCTCACCATGTTTGTTGACTTATCCGAATCATCACAGTTGTTTGATGGACTTGTAGAAAAAAACAGAGATTCAAAACAAAGCTATACGGAGCTACAAACACAAACCACTCGGCAGAGAGGCCCGATAACAACCGGTAAAAACTGATAACACAGGATGTTTTGGATCTGAAGAAAACATTTGCTCACTGTGACACAGAACAATTCTTTTTGATATGATTCATTAGATTCTTTGATTGGGTGAAACTCTTCCCACACTGAGTGCAGCGGTATGGCTTCTCTCCAGTATGAACTCGCTCGTGTGATTTCAGGTTTCCAGACTGAGTGAAACTCTTGTCACAATATGAGCACTTGAAAGGTCTTTCTCCAGTATGAACTCGCTCATGTGATTTCAGGCTTCCAGAATAATAGAAACTCTTGTCACAGTATGAGCACTTGTACGGTTTAGCTCCAGTATGAATGGTTTGGTGCTGTTTCAGTTGGGCAGCTACAATAAAGCTCTTCCCACACTCAAAGCACACATGATCTCTCCCTTCATTATGTTTTTTCTGGTGGAGTTTAAAACTGTTCAGCCATGAAAAACCCTTTCCACAGTGAGAACACACATAAGGCTTCTCAACTGAATGAATTTTCAAGTGTTTTTTTAGATGTGATGATGAAATAAACTCTTTACCACACTGATCGCAGTTAAGTGGTTTTTCTCCAGAGTGAATGTGCAGATGATACTTGAGATCAGTTAAATATGTGAAACTCTTTCCACACTGAGTGCATGTATACGGTTTCTCTCCAGTGTGAATTCTTAAGTGTGTTTTAAAGTTTCCTTTTTGTGTGAAACTCTTTCCACACTGAGGGCACGTATACGGTTTCTCTTCAGTGTGAATTCTCGTGTGTGTGTTAAGGTGTGCTTTATGTGTGAAACTCTTTCCACACTGAGAGCAGGTGTGCAGCTTTTTGGCTTTTGTTCTTTGAGTTGTAAAGTTATGATGTTCCTCCTCCTCTTCATTCGGTTCTTGTCTTTGCTGTTTAACTTCCACCTGGTCTAAAATACACATCAAGTTAGAATCAGTTCAAGTGAACCCTGATTTAACAGCAGAAAGCAACAGATCAGGTATCAGATCTTTTATTTGATCTGAAAGGTTTGTGCTCTCAGTCACATGTTAGTATAGTTAAAATAGGTTTGACAATTGCTATGGGCCATTCTAGAATTGGTGCAAACTGCTGTCAACTGCTAACAATTTGCAAACAAATTCCAACAAAGTATATGCAACATAGTTAGTTGTTTGTATTAACATAAAATGCTGACAGTCTGATTCAGCCACTACCAAAACATTACTGTCACCATCAAAAATGTGCTGTCATGACTGAACATGGGATGTTTTGTCAAAAATAAAGTATGTTGAATTATCAACTAAGATGTTATGAAAGTGTTTGGTTCAATGCATGTTCAAACTAATGAATCCTTAACTTTGACATCAGTATGATCAACTTGTTTTACAAAGAAATATTCAAAATACAACAAATCTTATAAAATTACATTCAAATTACATTAGAAAGATGTAATGAGTAGATGTAAACCAAATCTTAATAGGTCAATATAACCCTTTTTATTAAATTATACACTCACCTAAAGGATTATTAGGAACACCTGTTCAATTTCTCATTAATGCAATCATCTAATCAACCAATCACATGGCAGTTGCTTCAATGCAATTAGGGGTGTGGTCCTGGTCAAGACAATCTCCTGAACTCCAAACTGAATGTCAGAATGGGAAAGAAAGGTGATTTAAGCAATTTTGAGTGTGGCATGGTTGTTGGTGCCAGACGGGCCGGTCTCAGTATTTCACAATCTGCTCAGTTACTGGGATTTTCAGTTTCAGATTTTCTGTTGAGACATTCAGATGGTAGAGTCAGAATTTGGCATAAACAGAATGAGAACATGGATCCATCATGCCTTGTTACCACTGTGCAGGCTGGTGGTGGTGTAATGGTGTGGGGATGTTTTCTTGGCACACTTTAGGCCCCCTTAGTGCCAATTGGGCATTGTTTAAATGCCACGGACTACCTGAGCATTGTTTCTGACCATGTCCATCCCTTTATGACCACCATGTACCCATTCTCTGATGGCTACTTCCAGCAGGATAATGCACCATGTCACAAAGCTCGAATCATTTCAAATTGGTTTCTTGAACATGACAATGAGTTCACTGTACTAAAATGTCCCCCACAGTCACCAGATCTCAGGATGTGCATCCCACAAATCTCCAATCAACTGCAAGATACTATCGTATCAATATGGGCCAACATTTCTAAAGAATGCTTTCAGCACCTTGTTGAATCAATGCCACGTAGAATTAAGGCAGTTCTGAAGGTGAAAGGGGGTCAAACACAGTATTAGTATGGTGTTCCTAATAATCCTTTAGGTGAGTGTATATTCCATTTAATTTTTTTCTTACAATCGCTGGGACACATTTCTCAATACTTTGGGCACTTTTTTAAAACTCTTCACACACTGAGCACAACAGCTGTCTAAGTGGGCTAAACTGGATCATTTTTCACAGTTCTGGCCCAAAATGCGTTCAATTACTACATCTTTCAAATTAAGTCAATTATTTTCTCACTTCGACACAACAGCAGCCCAAACTCTGTGTACCTACAGGCCATTTTGCACATGCTTACAGACAGTTTTCAAACTGTTAAGCATAAGTTCAAAGCAATAACATAATACAAAACTGAATAAGACAAATGTGCTACATTTCTAAAGTAATATTGTAATGAAACATAAAAAAAATCTAATACTATCAATGTAATTAGATGAATTATAAGCTGTGGAGAGTGTCAAGAAATGCTTGACAAAGTGTGTCGGCTGAAAAGTGTTCAGGAAGAATGAGTTGATTTGAGAAATGAATGAAGTGTTTTGGTAGATTTACTTTTGCTGTGCCAAGATGAAAGTTGGTCAGGAGTAAAATTACCTACGTATTGAGAAATGTGTCCTAGCGATTCCCAAAAAAAAAAAATCCAATTGTGTTTGTGTATGTAGTGATATAATATATATATATATGTATATATATATATATATATATATATATATATATATATATATATATATATATATATATATATATATATATATATATATATATATATGAAGAATCAAGAATGGACACCAACCTGTTTGTTCCTCAGTATCTTCATGTTTTATTCTGGATGGTTCTGGATCACTCACGTCTTCAATCTCCTCTTTAATAAACTCCATCTTTAACAGTCACACAGATTTCAGCCGCTACACCTGGAGTTTGTCCTTCTCTTGTAGGATGATGGGAATATTCCCAGTATTTATTGGTGAATTGTTGTGGGAGGGGCTTCACTGCAGGTGTGAACTGTGATCACTGTGTTTTGATTCAATCTGCATTTAAAAAGTACAGGCCATAATGTTTAACTGAGCTGCTGAAAAGCCGAAAGTTCCTTGTTTTCACCTCATTCATTATGGTGATGCCTGAGATCTGCTGTAAATTGGCACATTAAGCACATTTTATTGGTGTCGACAGGCTGAAAGTAGAATCAGTTAAAGGATGATAAATTAAGGTTTAAGTGAACCCTGTAGGGTTGTAACGGTATGAGTTTTTCACGCTATGATAGTCTACAACACAACTTCACGGTATACAATATTAAATAATTGTTAAATAAATAAATAAACAGTTATTACATTATGGTTATTATTAAATCACAGTTAAAATGAATTAAAGTTTTTTTGGTTGAACAAATACTTTATAACAAACTCGATTTGTTTTGTTTTAATAAAACATGTCTAATCAACTAAATTAAATAATTGATTATGAATTATATTAACAACTTTTTATCATTAATTAAAATGTTTAAGAATAATAGTCCTATGAAATGTATTTTATTCAGAAAATTCATTTTCTTTTTATGTGGTTACATATGCGCACATATTTAATCACGTCTTCTTAAAATGAAATATATGTGCAAATAAGGACACTGATACAGTTGTATGTCAAGTCACCTTTATTTAAAAAGCACTTTTTCCAATACAGACAGTTTCAAAACCGTATTACAGTTATAACAGGTATATAATGCAACAAGTTTGTTTTGGGAGTACAGCAGTTCTCTAGAAGAAAATAGTGTCATCGTCCAGTTAAGTAAGTTCAGTGACGGTTCAATTCTGTTGTAAAAAAGTTAAGTTAATTTATCTATACAGCCGCTCTGGAGAAAAGAGTGATGTCATCGTCTAGCTCAGTTCAATTGAGTCAATACAGGAAGCTCAATAATATTGTTGAATATTATATCCCCAACTAAGCAAGCTGCGTTTTGGATCAGCTGGCGCTTGTTTATTAAGACTGCAAGGCAACCACCCAGTATAGCATTACAATAATCTAGCCTTGAGGTCATGAATGCATGAACTAACAGTTCCACATTTGCAAAGTAATTAGTTACAAATGCTTTTCGTTACAGAACTTGGAGTACATTTTTCAATTTTTCTACTTTCTTGAGTATAATTCAATTGTGGTACATTTATCTCTTCATTTACTGCTACAAACTGATCAAGCCATGCCAATGCAATTCCACTAATGCCAACAAAATTTTCCAAGTCTATTCAAAAGAAAGTTGTGGACAATAGTATCAAATGTAGCGCTAAGATTCAGTAACACTAATAGAGAGATACAACAATAAGAGCAAATCATTTGTAACTCTGATGAGAGCAGTCTCAGTACTATGATACAGTTCAAATCCTGACTGGAAACCCTTGCAGATAGCATTTCTCTAAGAAGGAACATAGTTGTGAAGACACTGCCTTTTCTAGTATTTTGGACAGAAAAAGTAGATTTGAGATCAGCCTATAATTGACATTCTCTAGGATCAAGTTGCATTTTTTTATTTTTTTTATTTTAAGAGGTTTAATATTAACCAGCTTTAAAGTTAGTAGATTAGTCAGTGTAGGGTCTTACATACATGCTGTGGATTCTGATGATGACAAATTTAGACAAGTCTCCCTCTCCTATAGCAATGAATGAATGGAATTTTTCCTCAGGAACACTACAGTATCGCATCAGACAGTGCATTGTAGTGGACGTAAAGCAGTTCATTATGTTGAACATGCTGTGCTGTTTGGAATCGTCAGAAGTTAAAAGCTTTATTTCTCAATAATTTAGCCACTGCGTCAAATAAATAATCTAGGGTTGTGTTTGTTTTCTTCTAAGAGATTCGAAAAATAAGCAGATCTAGCCGTTGAAGGCCTTTCTGTATGCAATAATCCTTTCTTTCCACAAAATGCAAAAAAAACTTGAGTTTTGTTTTCTTCCAGCTGTGCTCCATTTTTTGGACTAATCTCTTGAGGGCTGCCTAATGTGCTGGAAAAGAGAGAGTTAATAGTTTCTGTTGCAACATTGAGTTCTTCTAAGCTATCTGGGACACTGAGGAGAAGAAACTGATCAGGAAGATTATTTATGAAGCAATTCTTACTGGTAGAAGTGATAGTTCTACCATATTTGTAACAGGGAGTCGGTTCTGCAGCCTTGGCTAAATGTAGTATACATGAGACTAGATAATGATCTGAGATGTCCATGTGACAATATTAGATCTAAAGTATGATTACAACAATGAGTGGATAGAGTCCAATAGAGTTAAAAAGGTCTGCAAAGGCCACAATAAACGTCAAGTTCAATTTTTTGAGTTTAAAACAGAATGCCAAAGCAAACGTTACGGAAAAGTTTGTTCAGGCTGCCAAACACCTTCACTACCATTGGTCCATAGCAATTATGTAAGATAGGTGTGCGTGGAGGCTCTGCCTTCTTTCACGCAGAAATCTTTTTCTGGTTAATTTCATCTGTTCAGTTGGTCAATATGCTTGACAGCAACTGTTTTCTTAGTAGGAGCTTTGTGTTTAAAAACATAATAAAATATTTCAACTCAAGTCAATATGTCTAATTATTTACTTATGTGACTAGTATCTGTGTAATAAGCTGGATAATGTACATCTAGCTGGTTGTTATCGCAGAATAAACCCTGACAGGGTGATCAGGATTTTGCATCACAGGGGTTTATTCTGCGATAACCGGATAGATGTACATTATCCCTTACTTGCCTCTTGCAATTGTGGTATGTGAGTATGCGTTCAATCAAATAATATACATATAAAAACATATAAAAGAAACATATGAAACACAAATCTTGTGGCATTTCACAGACATTTTTAATTAACTAACTACACATTTACTTTACGTGAATCTCACATAATTTACTTGAACGTTTTTGATCTGAAGAAAACATTTGCTCACTGTGACACAGAACAATGCTTTTTAATATGAGTCACAAGTTTACTTGAGTGGGTGAAACTCTTCTCACACTGAGTGCAGCGGTACGGCTTCTCTCCAGTATGAACTCGCTCATGTTCTTTCAGGGTTCCAGACTGAGTGAAACTCTTGTCACAATATGAGCATTTGTAAGGTTTTTCTCCAGTATGAGTTCTTTGGTGCCGTTTCAGACCTATAGCGGTAGTAAAACTCTTCCCACAGTCACAACATACATAATCTCTGACTCCATCATGTGTTTTCTGGTGCTGTTTAAGACTGTTCAGCCATGAAAAACTCTTTTCACAGAGAGAACACACATGAGGCTTCTCATCTGAATGAACTATCAGGTGTTTTTTTAGATTTGATGATGAAATAAAACCTTTCCCACACTGATCACAGTTAAATGGTTTTTCTCCAGAGTGAATGTGCAGATGACAATTGAGATCAGTTACATATGTGAAATTCTTTCCACACTGAGGGCATGTGTACGGTTTCTCTCCAGTGTGAATTCTCATGTGTTTGCTAAGGTTTCCTTTATGTGTGAAACTCTTCCCACACTGAGTGCATGTATATGGTTTATCTCCAATGTGAATTCTTAAGTGTTCCTTAAGGTGTGCTTTTTGTGTGAAACTCTTTCCACACCGAGTGCATGTATACGGTTTCTCTCCAGTGTGAACTCTCATGTGTTTGTTAAGGTCTCCTTTTTGTGTGAAACTCTTTCCACACTGAGTGCATGTATATGGTTTCTCTCCAGTATGAAATCTCATGTGTTTTTTAAGGTCTCCTTTTTGCATGAAAGACTTTCCACACTGAGTGCATGTATACGGTTTCTCTCCGTTGTGAATTCTTGTGTGTGTGATAAGGTTTCCTTTTTTTGTGAAACTCTTTCCACACTCAGTGCAGGTGTGCAGCTTTTTGGCTTTTGTTCTTTTAGTTTTAAAGTTATGATGTTCCTCCTTCACTTCATTCAGTTCTTGTCTTTCCCGTTTCACTTCCACCTGGTCTAAAATACACATCAAGTTAGAATCAGTTCAGTGAGCCCTGATTTAACAGCAGAAAGCAACAGATCAGGTATCAGATCTTTCATGAGGCAAATGTTTGTTCTGTCATTCACTTGTTAATATAGTTAATATGTTTGACAACTGCTATGGACCATTCTACAGAATTGGTGCAAACTGCTGTCAACTACTAACAAAAAACCTTTTCTGCAATTAGCAGACATTTCTTTTAGGTGTTATTCCATAAAATTTAGTTATGCATGTACAACTATTTAGAACTGTGCTAGCTAACCATGTGCTGATTGGCATCTTTGAAAAAGGCTCAAAAGTATCTAAAATTGTCACTACCAAGCAGGGCTTGACATTAACGCTTGTCCGGGACAAGTGCACTTTTTTATAGGGGCACGTGAAAGAGAATTTTACTTACAAGTTTACAAGTAGCGAGCCTGATTAAAATGACAATAACAAAAAAAAAAATAACTAGGAATCAACCAAATGCTATAGCGATTCTACATTAATTTTAACACAAAACGTGCACGAGTATATTTGTGGCAATAGCTAACAAAACATTGTACAATTGTACCTTTTTTCTTTTATGCCAAAATTCATTAGTATATTAAGTAAAGATCATGCTCCATGAAGATATTTTGTAAGTTTTCTACCATAAATATATATATAAAAAAAATTTGTAAGTAATATGCATTGCTAAGGACTCCTGTTTGCGTCTCACTTTTTTTTTGCATACAAAATCAGACTTTACTCGTTCAGATCATGCCTCCAACATGCTTATTTACACTCTCTAATGAGTCTGCACAAATTGAGTTTACAACAAAAAACAGTGCACATGCGATAACTGAAAAATGTATATTTCACATGGCGTTTTTTGTTCATAACTTTATGACAATTGCAGAGATCATAGATCATGGCACATCACCGTTTACAGCAGATTCTTATGATTAAAAAAGCAACATAATCCACTGCGTCAATCACAATATATTACTCACGGAATGATGTAACATATTTGGCTAAAAATATTCCTCTCATCTTACCAGGATGCAATGTGTGATTCAATGTTCCCGGAACCGTCCATGCTTGTTTTCCAAAATAGAACACCACAAAATAGATATAATTTTAAAGCTTAGAAACTCTGCTTTTAATGCATCTAACCATTTTGATCAACTCTTAAGAAATGCTGTGTAGTCCCTATAAACCGGAGTGCACCTCCCGTTGGCGCCAGTTACAAAGACATTAATAATCATATTTTTCAAAACCACTGCCTTGAATAGGTGTCAAAACAGGTGTTATTTGAAAGCTTAGTCTGAACTTTACAATGCATGTAGCCAAGTCGATTAACTCCTAAGTGGTGCTGAGTGATTTGCTGATAAATTGAAAGAAATGTTTTAATTTATTTAACTAAAAAGAAATATGTAGTTTTCAAGTGGCATTTTTACTCATAACTTCATGAAACATGCACATGATCAGAGAAACTGGCACGTCGTTATTTAGTTAATTCTTTTTATTGTTTTTCAATCTGAGAGATACTAAAAGAAAGACAATGCAGCGTTTGTTTCGACATATTGACCAAGAAATCCAGATAAGGTTAAACAAAAGCATTCCTTACTCTTGAGTCAGTTACATACAAAAATGTTTTATTATAAATGTTTGCTCCAAAACATAAGACAATATAAGTAATATAAGTAATATTAAATTGAAATATACACTCACCTAAAGGATTATTAGGAACACCATACTAATACTGTGTTTGACCCCCTTTCGCCTCCAGAACTGCCTTAATTCTACGTGGCATTGATTCAACAAGGTGCTGAAAGCATTCTTTAGAAATGTTGGCCCATATTGATAGGATAGCATCTTGCAGTTGATGGAGATTTGTGGGATGCACATCCAGGGCACGAAGCTCCCATTCCACCACATCCCAAAGATGCTCTATTGGGTTGAGATCTGGTAACTGTGGGGGCCATTTTAGTACAGTGAACTCATTGTCATGTTCAAGAAACCAATTTGAAATGATTCAAGCTTTGTGACATGGTGCATTATCCTGCTGGAAGTAGCCATCAGAGAATGGGTACATGGTGGTCATAAAGGGATGGACATGGTCAGAAACAATGCTCAGGTAGGCCATGGCATTTAAACGATGCCCAATTGGCAGGAGGGGCCTAAAGTGTGCCAAGAAAACATCCCCCACACCATTACACCACCACCACCAGCCTGCACAGTGGTAACAAGGCATGATGGAGCCATGTTCTCATTCTGTTTACGCCAAATTCTGACTCTACCATCTCAATGTCTCAACAGAAATCGAGACTCAGACCAGGCAACAGTGAGCTCGTGCAAATTGTAGCCTCTTTTTCCTATTTGTAGTGGAGATGAGTGGTACCCGGTGGGGTCTTCTGCTGTTGTAGCCCATCCGCCTCAAGGTTGTGCGTGTTATGGCTTCACAAATGCTTTGCTGCATACCTCGGTTGTAACGAGTGGTTATTTCAGTCAAAGTTGCTCTTCTATCAGCTTGAATCAGTTGGCCCATTCTCCTCTGACCTCTAGCATCAACAAGGCATTTTTGCCCACAGGACTGCCGCATACTGGATGTTTTTCCCTTTTCACACCATTCTTTGTAAACCCTAGAAATGGTTGTGCGTGAAAATCCCAGTAACTGAGCAGATTGTGAAATACTGAGACCGGCCCGTCTGGCACCAACAACCATGCCACGCTCAAAATTGCTTAAATCAGCTTTCTTTCCCATTCTGACATTCAGTTTGGAGTTCAGGAGATTGTCTTGACCAGGACCACACCCCTAAATGCATTGAAGCAACTGCCATGTGATAAACCTTTTAGCAATTATTAAGTAAAAAGTTAGAGCATTTGACTGAGAAGATGATAAGGACACCTTTGTGGGATGAGATCAAATAGCCAAGACCAAATAGCGCTACCGTTCAACATCTAAATAAAAATGTAAGCGAGTGACTTGAAGATTTATGTCCAGAAAGAAGTCAATGCTGAGCAAAGCCAAAAAGTATGATAAAGCGTAGCCAAGGCGTGTCGGCAGCGGTCACAAGTAGGATCAAGGTCCGGATTTATTTGACACAGTTTAGCTTTTGTCCAGTAAATTCTGTGTAACAACTTAAACTGTATTAGTGAGTGACGGGCACAAATAGAGGAGGTATGAACACAACAAAGGGCCTTAGACCATTCCTCATTCCTCAGTAAAAATGTGGTCAAGATCATATTCCCACCTCTGCTTTATTTTAGACATGGGTGAAAAATCTGTGTGCAGTAAATGAAAAAAATTGTTTTGTAAATATTGGAGACAGCACCTTTAGAGACTTATTTTCAAAACTTGATCAATCTCTTGTTTAGGAGGTGCATGAATTCATGGGTCTGAAGATACAGAAAGAAATTAGTTTTTGGAAGATTACTTTTGTAACTTTTTCATATCTATCGGAAAAATGTATTCTCATTGAAAAGATCATTCATATTCACAATGCCCCTTCTAAACCATAATGTGAAGGCTCCATCTGAAGTGGAAGATAAAAAAGAAGGATTTTTATATATAGGAGACAGGCCCGACATTGCCTGAAAGCCAAGGTATTTCCTGAATTGGTGCCAAATTTTTAGACTACGGTTGGAAGAATTTTATAGGTATGGAAGAACAGAGCAAAGCATGTAAAGAGACTCGGGTTGAAATGGAATGTGACTTTTGCAGCCATGTCGGAACCCATTGACAAAGACGGTAATGTGACTGACTCCAATATAAAATGGTATGAATGTTTGCCGGCCAATAATAATATAAGAAATGAGGAAGTGCGAATCCACCTAATTTTTTGGGTTGCTGAAGAAATATTTTCTGGATTCTTACTGGGCCTCCATTAAAAATAAAATCCGAAATCACTCGATCTAGTGACTTAAAGAATGCTTTTGGTATAAATACCGGAATATTTTGAAATAGAAAAAGAAATTTGGGTAAAATTAATTCTTCCTGCAAGTTAAAGTGGTAGAGTTGTCCACCTAGCCAGATCCTCTTTTGTTCTTTCCAAAATCGGAATAAAGTTATGTTTGAAGAGATCCACATGTTTCCATGTTACTGTAACTCCCAGGTAATGAAAATTATCTGATGCTGATTTAAATGTGAGAGTTGACGCTGAAAGAGCTCTTTTAGCGGAATTAATAATAATAATAATAATAATAATAATAATAATAATAAAAAAAAACTTCTTATGCAGGTTTAATTTATAACAGAGATGCTACTGACCTGTCCTAAAATACTCAAAACATGGTTTCTGGATCTGAAACATATAATACTACGTTGTCAGCATAGAGGAACTTTTCTTTTCCTGCTCTAAGAATGCTTGTTATATTGCAATTAGTACGAAGAGAGACTGCAAGAGGCTCTATAGCAACCCTGTCTTGTCCCACGGTAAAGGGAAAAATATTCAGAACTAATACCATTTGTTTTTACAGATGCCATAGGGGAGGAATATAAAAGTTTTACCCAGGACACAAATTTATCACCAAACCCAATTTTTTTTAAATGTATAAAATAAATAGTCCCACTCAACATGATCGAAAGCCTTTTCTGCATCAAGAGAAACTAGGGCTTCTGACGTAGACGAGTCTGATGAGGTAGAAATTAAGTTCATCAGCCTTCTAAGGTTAAAAAAAGTCTGTTTTTTATAAAGCCAGTTTGGTGGCTGGATGAATGATATTTTGGATAACAGTTTCCAACCTTAGAGAGAGAATCTTAGCCAGGATTTTTACATCTACATTAAGAAGCAAAATTGGACGATAAGACCCACAGTCTAGGGGGGGGATTTATTAGATTTCAAAATCAGTGAAATTGATGCCTGCCGCATGGTGGAAGGAAGATGACCATTATTTAGAGATTCTTCAAAAACAGAGAGAAGTGGTGGGGAAAGCTGAGGAGAAAACTTTAAAAAAAAAAACTCTACCGGAAAGTCATCTGGACCCTGTGATTTTCCACTCTGCATCGGTGTAATAGCTTGTAGAATTTCGGTTAGACGAATAGGATCGAATTTGGATTTTGACTCGCTACTGATTTGAGGGAAGTCAAGATTTTCAAAAAAAATTCAATAAGAGTAGAATCATTGAGGGAGTTTGACTGATACAAAGAATAAAAATGTTTAAATTGATCATTCATTTCTTGGGGGTTTCCTACTGGGGTTAAGACTTGAGCAATACAGCTTTTTGCAGTTTGTAGCCCAAGTTGTAAATGGAAAGAAGTTCTTGGAAAGAAGATTATATTCAGACAGCAAAAAAGCCCTATCATTATATAATGATGAGGTTGGATGTTGTGCATATTTCTGGTACAGTTTGCCTAGTTGTCTAGAGAGTTCCCATAGCTTTTTAATCTCGCAACTTTTTGATAAAAAAAGTAAGCTTTGAGCGTTTCCCAAAGGATAGATTCAGAAATCCCTTCCGTAGAGTTAATCTCAAGAAAAGGAACACATTCATACAACCAGGGAGAGCCAGTTTAAGAATTACCGGAGCATGGTCAGAGATGATTATACTATCATAAGAGGAAGACTTTACTGAAGGAATAAGATTGCGGTCAATCATACAATAATCGATTTGTGAATAAGTAATGTTTTAGAAGTGGGATTTAAAAGACGCCATATATCAGTTATTCCGTACCACTCCAAAAAAGAATTAATTGTTTTAGAGGATTTAGACAAATGAGCTGGTTTGGGAGATGACCCATCTGGAACAGTATACAAGACACAATTCAAGTCACCTCCCATGATCAACTGGAAAAGAGTCAGGTCTGGGAATTTGGAATTTTTTTTTATAAAGAAATCTGAATTATCCCAGTTGGGGGCATAGACACTTGCTAATGCGACTTGATTATATTAAAGAGTGCCTGAAACAATCATATATCTACGACTGGGGTCTGTAATAACTTTAGAAGGATTAAATGGAGTATTCTTGTTAATCAAAATGGTTGTGCCTCTAGCTTTACAATTAAATCCTGAGTGGAACACCTGTCCCACCCATGACCTCTTCAGGCTTTTATGACTGGAGTTCTTAAGATGGGTTTCTTGCAAAAAACATTTATTGGCTTTCAACTTTAATAAACTGGAAAAAACCTTAAACACTTTTTAGTCGATTGTTTAAGCCTCTTACATTCCAAATAATTAATTTAATTAGTTAATTTAGTTAACTTAATTTAGCTCATGTCCGTCAAACCTTGCTCGTTGCAGTCTTAATGACTGAACTGACAAAGTCTTACGCTGCCTGCGGAGTCTGGAATATGTGACGCTGTCCTTGGAAATTGACACATAGTCTGGCGGGATGCAACATTCCGTAGGTGACGCCAGCGTTGCGAAGTGCAGTTTTCACGTCCTTGAACTCAGCTCGTTGCCTCGCCACCTCAGCTGACATATCCGGGAAAATATGAACAACAGCACCGTTTAACTCCAAAGAGGCCAGCTTGTGACTCAGTTTGAGTACGAGTTCTTTGATTTGGTAATGGTGGAGCCGGACCAGCATATGTCTAGGATATGCGTTTTGTTGAGATTTTTATTTTATTTTTTCGATTAATTTTGTTAAGTGCCATTCCGATGTCACCAATCTTTTGGGCTTGTGATGATAGGGTTGTTTGAGTTCAGACAAAAATTCAGACTGTAGTGATGCAATTTCTCAGCAGATGATGGATGAAATTAGGTCCTTCAAGGAAGCTGCCGTGATCTTCTCCTCCGCTTAAACTGGAGCGGTAGCATTGGCATTGATAGTTGCCTGCTCGCCCTCCTTGTCAGTCAGCATTTCTACAATATTTTGCCCCGATTTTCCTGGTTTTGGCATTCTTCTTTATTAATGTGTAATACAGTTGGCTACTTGGTGTATGTATGACAAAATAAATAACACTGCTGAGAGAAAAACAAATGAACATTCACAGAGCGCGTCTAGTCACCACAAGGCATACCGGAAGTCTTGTACGTTGTTATTTAAAGCAGATTCTTTAGATGAGCTCTTAACGCATTATACTCCTTCACATCTAATGCGATTTTAAAACTCTGGCCAGTTGATAATCCCTAGAATATCAAAATCAACTGCAACCGGTAGATCATTTTCCTATTTAGCACCTAAACTATGAAACAGTCTTCCTAGCATTGTTCGGGAAGCAGACAGACTCTGTCAGTTTGAATCTACAATATTTTGCCCAGATTTTCCTGGTTTTGGCATTCTTCTTTATTAATGTGTAATACAGTCGGCTACTTGGTGTATATATGACAAAACACTGCTGAGAGAAAAACAAATGAATGTTCACAGAGCGACTTCCAACCATGTCTAGTCACCATGAGCTTTCCTGTAGCTCAAACAATAAGAGCGTGGCGCTAGCAATGCCACGGTCATGGGTTTGATTCCCAGGGAAAGCAAGAACTGACAAAATGTGTACCCTGAATGCAATGTCAGTCGCTTTGGATAAAAGCATCTGCCAAATGCATAAAATGTAAATGAGGCATACCACAAGTCCAAAATCAACATAATCCCTTGCATCGATCACAAATTATTCCTCATGGAAGAACGATTTTAAAAGCCATTGTCAATGGCTAAACAAAAAGTCTCCCTTTGTTCCAAATGCTGTAACCTTTTATTACTTTATGCTATCACCACAAATTTTTATCCAGGTGAACTTTGCCTTCCTGAATTATTGCATGTCAAATAAGAAAGTTATAAAAGTATAATAAAAATAATGTATATTTGTTTTCATCAGCAGTTTCTCAGCATGAGAATGTCCAATTGTAATGTAACTTACTTTATTTTTAAAAGTGTTCTATCAAACGATACCTACCTTTTGACTCTCTCTTGCTATAGTTTTGGAGTTATGAGTCTTTACTTTTGAGGGTCACTCAATTCTAAAAATGCCTTCAGATCTTTAAAAGGCAATTCTCTCTCTCATTCTAGATTTTCAAATAGCTGTTATCCTAAATATTGTGAAATACTGTCTATCCTAAACAAAACATACATCAATGGAAAGCTTAGTTAGTCAGCTTTCAGAACATTATTTAGTGTAAATTATTTCATGTAAACTACTTAGTGTAATTTCATTTGATTGATTGGTATTTATTGATAAAATGTAACAATTTAAGATAAATATATTTAATAAGATTAGTGGGAAATGCCAAAAATATCAAATATGCAAATAGTCTGCATCGTTTCCTAAATGTCTGGTTGGGTCAGACAAAATTAAAAAAAAAAAAAAAAAAATTCACATAATTATTTACAGTAGCAATAGTGTAGAGGTAAGATGCATGGCATCAAAGTTGAAACAAATCGACCCGAGGTTCGCTCTACATCCTTCCAACACTGCATGGAGGCTTCCGTCTACAGAAGATTCCAAAAAAGACAGCCCTGCTACCCTTCCTTAAATACCCAGACCAGAACAAAGGGTTGTAAATATTTGCAACATAACACCTAGTTTGCGGAAGAGGATCAGATATCTTTGGAGAGACCACTCAAAAAGGGAGAACACGTTCTCATGTTTCAATCTTTCTCACCCTACCAGTGACTACAGAGAAGTTGAGACCATTTTATCAATGGCACTGTGACCTTTAAAAAGACACCAGACATGAAAGGGAGAAACCAATAGATTCACAAGATAAATCATATGTAGTATATCTGCATTTTGTGACTTGAATCAGAGGGAAGGGGGGAAAGGGAGGGGCGGCGATAGAGAGGGGAGAGGGTTTTGGTCAGGGCGGTGTGTCCTACAGTTTCTCTGTGAGATCTTCTCTCCAGATTGAGTTTTATTTTTTTTAATGCAGGGCGCTGGATCTCAGCTTTTGTCTTAGCAGTAAAACCGCTTCTTACATGTGTTTGACAGAAACCTGGCTAAAACCTGACGACTACATTACTTTAAATAATGAGTCCACCCCTCAAGATTGTTATAAACACAAGCCGCGTCTGAAAGGTAAAGGGGGAGGGGTTGCTGTAATTTTTGCTGTGCTGAGTATTACTCAGAAGTCTAGTTTCAAATATAATTCCTTTGAAGTTTTGGTGCTTTATGTAATGCTATGCAGTGTAATTTATAAATCCCGTTTGACATTTGTGTTGGCTACTGTATACAGGCCACCAGGGCATAATACAAACTTTATCAAAGAATTTGATGATTTTCTATCAGAGTTAGTACTGGCTGCAGATAAAGTACTAATTGTTGGTGATTTTAATATCCATGTAGACAATGAAAAATACGCATTGGGATTGGCATTTAGAGACATTCTAAACTCTACTGGAGTAAGGCAACACGTGTCAGGACCCACTCATCGCCGTAATCTTACTTTAGACCTAATACTGTCACATGGTATAAATGTTGATACCATTGAAATTCTGCAGCAGAGCGACGACATTTCAGATCATCACCTAATTTAGCTAAGGCTGCAAAGCCGTCCCCTCGCTTCAAATATGGCAGAACTATCACTGCCGCCACTAAAGATTGCTTTTTAAATAATCTTCCTCATCAATTTCATCTCCTCAGCATCCCAGATAGCTTAGAGGAACTCGATGTTGCAACAGAAACTACTGACTCTCTTTTTTCCAGCACTTTAGACACAGTTGCTCCCTTGCGCTTAAAGAAGATTAAAGAAAATAGTCCAACGCCGTGGTACAACAAGCACACTTGGGCCCTCAAAACAACAGCCAGAAAAATAGAGCCAGGCTGGAAAAAAAACAAAACTAGAGGTTTTTCGCAATTCGTGGAAAGAGAGCATGATCACATACAGAAAGGCCGTAAAAACTGCTAGATTAGTTTATTTCTCGACTCTCTTAAAAGAAAACAAACACAACCCTAGGTATTTATTTGATACAGTGGCTAAGTTAACCAAAAATAAAGCTTCAAATTCTGATGGTTAGCTGTAATGACTTTATGAACTTCTTTACGTGTAAGATTGACAATATTAGGAAGAAAATTATAACCATGCAACAGTCTACTACAGTATCACATCAGACAGAACATTGTAGTGTCACTGAGGAAAAATTACACTCATTCACTGCTATAGGAGAGGAAGAATTGGCTAAACTCTTTAAATCATCAAAATCAACAACATGTATGCTCGACCCTATACCGACTAGGCTATTAAAAGAGATGCTACCAGAGGTCATAGATCCTCTTCTTAATATCATTAATTCATCTTTGTCATTAGGATATGTACCAAACACTTTTAAGTTGGCTATTATAAAACCACTTATTAAAATTTTTTTAACTTGATCCTACAGAATTAGTCAATTACAGGCCGATCTCAAATCTACCCTTCCTGTCAAAAATACTGGAAAAGGCAGTGTCTTCACAATTATGCTCCTTTTTAGAAAGAAATTATATCTGTGAGGATTTCCAGTCAGGATTTAGACCGTATCATAGTACTGAGACTGCTCTCATCAGAGTTTCAAATGATTTGCTCTTATCATCCGATCGTGGTTGTATCTCTCTATTAGTGTTACTCGATCTTAGCGCTGCATTTGATACTATCGACCACAACATTCTTTTGAATAGACTCGAAAATTATGTTGGCATTAGTGGAACTGTATTGGCATGGTTTAAATCATACTTATCTGACCGTTATCAGTTTGCAGAAGTAAATGAAGAGATGCCACAGCTATCACAAGTTCAGTATGGAGTACCGCAGGGCTCAGTGCTAGGACCGTTACTTTTCTCCCTGTACATGCTACCACTGGGAGATATCATTAGGAAGCATGGCATTAGTTTTCACTGTTATGCTGACGATACTCAGCTCTATATTTCTTCATGCCCTGACAAAATTTACCAATTCACAAGATTAACGGAATGCATAGCTGATATAAAAAATTGGATGACCAGAAATTTCCTGCAACTTAATTTAGAAAAAACAAAGTTTTTAATTATTGGACAAAAAAGCTCCACAAGTAGTAACCTAGAATACTGTCTATAACTCGATGGCTGCTCTGTCAAGTCCTCGTCGTCAGTGAGGAACCTGGGTGTGCTCTTTGATACCAATCTTTCATTTGAAAGCCACGTTTCTAACATCTGTAAAACTGCATTCTACCATCTTAAAAATATATCTAAATTACGGCACATGCTTTCAATGCAAAATGCTGAACAGTTAGTTCATGCGTTCATGACCTCAAGACTTGCTTGCTTAATAAACAAACTCCAGCTGGTCCAAAACGCAGCAGCTCGAGCTCTTACTAGAACCAGGAAGTATGATCATATTAGCCCGGTTCTGTCAACACTGCACTGGCTCCCTAATAAAATCTTAAAATCTTGCTAATTACTTACAAAGCACTAAATGGTTTAGCTCCCCAGTACTTGAGCGAACTCTAAACGCATTATACTCCATCACGTCTATTGCGGTCTCAAAACTCTGGCCAGTTGATAATCCCTAGAATATCAAAATCAACTGCAGGCGGTCGATCCTTTTCCTATTTAGCACCTAAACTCTGGAACAGTCTTCCTAGCATTGTTCGGGAAGCAGACACACTCTGTCAGTTTAAATCTAGACTAAAAACACATCTCTTTATTATGGCATACACATAAAACATTATCAATTTATATTATTCAAATCAGTTAAATGATTGTTAGGCTGCATTAACTAGATCACCCGGAACCGGGAACACAAATTCTGTTGCATTATTTTCCTGTTAACACTGTGAAGCTGCTTTGAAACAATTGGACTTGTAAAAGAGAGTGGGTCCAAAATCATTGGTCCCACCCTCATACAAGCGTTCCGACGAGATATGTATCAATTGTAATTATAAAATTATTTTATGAACAAGTGTCGTGTTTGTGATTTTCATCTGTCAAGTAGCCAGATCCTGCCTATGAAATCGTGATTTTACGGTATTGATTTTATTTATTCAGATACAGAAGTAACGTGTATTTTATCGTTCTTTTTGTCAGTATTGGAAAGAAACTCCAACAGCCTTCCTTCGTTTGACAGATGCCATATTTTTATCTTTGACGAGCTGCTGAGATTTTCAAGACGCTATATTTTCCTCATGCATTTTGAATTTTTATTTTTAGATTTTTTTACTTCATTATAACACTGTTTAGAATAAATACTTAAGCAATATTCCAAAACGGACCAGTTAGCTATTATTTTTTATTAGACTGTAAAAAACACGACATTACAAATATACAGATGAATGATGTTTGGAGGCAACACATCTCATTCTTACCAATTGTAATAAAATAATTGAATATACAATTTAATGATATGAATATAATAGATTTAGTGCGCCTTTGAACTAGAGGAACAGTGCTTTAACAGGAGCAACGATTTAGTGCATTTTGAATGTGAAATGAACTGCTGTGCCAAGATGAAAGTTGGTTAGGAGAGCTGTGTAAAGAGTTTTGAAAAGTATTGAGAAATGTGTCCTAGTGATTGTGGGTAAAACCTGTATTGTGTTTCGATATTTCAAGATGTTTCCAACTCTGACTTTGAACCAAATCTGTAGAATTGCCCATATACAAGGTAATGATTGTTTATCATCCATATACTGCTCATTAAATCATATCTACCAAAGCAGTCAACACTGAAGAATCAAGAATGGACACCAACCTGTTTGTTCCTCAGTATCTTCATGTTTTATTCTGGATGGTTCTGGATCACTCATGTCTTCAATCTCCTCTTTAATAAACTCCATCTTTAACAGTCACACAGATTTCAGCCGCTACACCTGGAGTTTGTCCTTCTCTTGTAGGATGATGGGAATATTCCCAGTATTTATTGGTGAATTGTTGTGGGAGGGGCTTCACTGCAGGTGTGAACTGTGATCACTGTGTTTTGATTCAATCTGCATTTAAAAAGTACAGGCCATAATGTTTAACCGAGCTGCCGAAAAGCCAAAAGTTCCCTGTTTTCACCTCATTCATTATGGTGCGTCTGTAAATTGGCACATTAAGCACATTTTATTGGTGTCGACAGGCGGAAACAAACTACAGGAGTATTACCTTTGACATTTCCCTCCAGTTCTTGTCTTTGCTCTTCCATCGGGTCTGAAATAAACACATAGCTAGAATGAGTTCAAGGAGGATAGATGTGGATATTCAAGTGATTCAATAACTGAAAACAAGAGACCATGTTTATCAGATTTTCTCAAGTCATTCTCTTGTTACATTTGCTAACACACGTTACGTTCCTGAAAACATTTAACTGATTTCACCTGTTTTCACACACACACACACACACACACACACACACACACACACCAGTTTGTGTTTACACAACAGGTTTAATCATGTTCTCATTCAGAAAACACAAACACATGACATAATGTACTCAATCATAATTTGAGGACGTGTGTGTGTGTGTGTGTGTGTGTGTGTGTGTGTGTGTGTGTGTGTGTGTGTGTGTGAGAGAGAGAGAGAGAGGGCAAAGTTTGTTTTGTTTTTTACCAAGACTTAATGGTTTTAAGTGGAGAGTTTCATTTTGACCTGAAAAAGGGAAGAATTGGGTGAGACGTTATGGATTTGGGTTTAGTGTTGCGAGTTTAATGGAGGCATAAGAAACGAGCTCAAGCAGTCAATACTGTAATACATTCAAAATGAGAATGACATTTGTCATATATATCTAGACAAGCTACTAAAATAAGCAAAACAGCCAGTGACCACCATGCATTTTACATCACGCATTTAAACTACTTCATAAATATGTTACAGCTGGACGCGAATGTCTGTGGACCTTACACATCTGTTCAAGAAAAAAAAAAAAACCCGGAAAGAATCCATTATAACGTAAGTTACGTGTTTGTTTACCTCTTGTAGTGCGTCCTTTCTCTCACTTTTCAGGTTCGCGCTCTCCAGCTGCCGCAAACGCGCTCTCAGCTGTCGTGAACACAGCAAACGTTACTCGCTCGTCTCCTCCAGGGGGCGCTCGGCGACTCGAGCTGTTGAAAGGCACTCTCGTCTGGATCCATGTCATTTATCAAATCTATTTTAAAATCTTCCTAATTCACACCGGTGAGTAAAATAACTTTATAGCTGCACATGCATTGTGGTGAAAATATAGACATATAGCAATAAGTACCATTAAGAGTAAGACTTTAATAACATTGTTATGTCACAAAACAATACACTTAGTGAAGGTATTCATCTACAGATACAGGTTTTAGGAAATACAATTTAAAAAACACATTGCAACGTAATCAGTTATTAACGTTTCATTGGTCCTCTCTTGTGTTCATAATTTCTTTGTGTGACAGCCTGGCCAAAAAGTATTATGCTTGGCATATTTCATTGTGTTGTCACAAATAAAACAATTATGCAACAATTCTTTCACATCTTTTATAACATTTGACTAAAGATGACTTTTGGCCACTACTGTATGTCAGTTCACTGACTTCCCAGCTAACAGGATTATGAGGATTTCAGGCTTCCCGGGAGTTCCCTGGAGCCGTTGAGGGAACTCGTGTTCATTGCTCCGACTGTAAACGAGGATAACATATATCAATAGAAAAGGATCCCACAGCATCAATACTAATTTATGATTATTTTGCACAATGCAAAGCTAATTTTATTATAAATTACACTAAATTATTGGTGTCATGCTGCTGCGACTTCACCCTTGCAGGCTCACTATTGGCTGATTCAGAGGTTGAGGGCGGCCATTTTGGGTTGACATCATTGTAGCTTGCAACACTTAAACACACCTACAAACTTGTCGCTTTTCAATTGGGTCATTTACGTGAATCGCATGGGGGGGAGGGTGTAGGCTGCCCTTCATCTGCATGCCATGCAGGCTAGAATTGCGAAAACATTATTGGATAATTCTTATAATTGACATTTCTCTGGGCCAATCGGAATCTTTGCACTTTTTCTCTGGGCCAATCGGAATCTTTGCACTTTTTCTCTGGGCCAATCGGAATCTTTGCACTTTTTCTCTGGGCCAATCGGAATCTTTGCACTTTTTCTCTGGGCCAATCGGAATCTTTGCACTTTTTCTCTGGGCCAATCGGAATCTTTGCACTTTTTCTCTTGGCCAATCGGAATCTTAGCACTTTTTCTCTGGGCCAATCGGAATCTTAGCACTTTTTCTCTGGGCCAATCGGAATCTTTGCACTTTTTCTCTGGGCCAATCGGAATCTTTGCACTTTTTCTCTGGGCCAATCGGAATCTTTGCACTTTTTCTCTGGGCAATCGGAATCTTTGCACTTTTCTCTGGGCCAATCGGAATCTTTGCACTTTTTCTCTGGGCCAATCGGAATCTTTGCACTTTTTCTCTGGGCCAATCGGAATCTTTGCACTTTTTCTCTGGGCCATCTTTGCACTTTTTCTCTGGGCCAATCGGAATCTTTGCACTTTTTCTCTGGGCCAATCGGAATCTTTGCACTTTTTCTCTGGGCCAATCGGAATCTTTGCACTTTTTCTCTGGGCCAATCGGAATCTTTGCACTTTTTCTCTTGGCCAATCGGAATCTTAGCACTTTTTCTAAGACACATTTTGGCTTTATTCATTTCATGTGCATTCACATTCTCACTTTCTTCATGATGCACAATCGAAATTGGTTATGGTATACATAAACCGGAAATTGTAACGCATGAGCACGAAAAAAAAAAAAAATCCCATTAAAATAAAATCCCATAATACTTTCTTGTGTGCACGCCAAAGTCTGCATTTTATTTTTGCAAAGGTCCCATTTTGCGACCATTTGTCCTGCCTGTGCGAGCAAAATTTTGTTAGCGGTCGCGCTGGCGTTGCCCAACATAGAAATGGCAAACGTAATGAAACTGTGCTGCTCATTTCTTGTGCTTGACGGACCGTTTATTGGTTAGGACCAATGTCAGTGCAGCTGCAGCGCGAGCTGCTGTAACCATCAAATTAGTAAATCGTAAAAGGCTTTCAAGTAACTTATTTCAACAATTTTCCAGCAATTCAAAATGCTAATATTAATCACATTTATAAGTTATTTTTAATGTGATGATCAAAATATGTGTTCATCCTTCAAAGATTACCCCCATTCATAAAACTAAATGTTTTAAGATGTAGGAAAATTCAGACTTACTTAAAAATAAAAGACATTAAATTACCATTGTAACCAGTAGGTGGCTGCTTATAGTTCCACTTCCTAATATAGATTTTCAATCGTTTCGCTTTTGCATGATTATTTACACATTATGAATGATAATGCTGCCCTCAAATGTTAATCTGGAGCCCTGTGCATTGTAATTTCTTTAAGTTAAGTCTATTTATTACCAAGGCATTTGTCAGTAATGCAGTCAAAATGGGGGAAAATGTGAGTGACTGCACTACAGCTTGATTTAAAAGGCGTGCTCCTAAATTTTCTGCTTGTGCTCCTAAAATTTTCAGTAAGGGGCTGAAGTGCTCCTAGTAAAAAACAGTTTATCTGGAGCCCTTTGCAATGGAGTCGATTCCAAGAATTGATTTCTCACTGTTGTTTTAGATTCTCTTTCAATTCTTGTTGTTTTTTTTTTTTTTTTTAAACGAAAGATTGGAGGAAGTCCGGAGTGACCACAGGACATATGGATGTAGAAAGTATCCTACTCTGAAGCTTTATTTGTAAAATTAAGACATTTCAGATACATGTTAATCGTAGACCAAGCAGCAATCAAAACCTACCATTGTGTACAACATAACAGTTTTGTGACTTAGCACTGGGGAGATGAAAGTGCATTTAAACTGGGTCATTTATGTAATAGAAATGTGAATTATTTTTGAATTTGGTGCCTTCTAGATTGAGAAAAGCCAGGAAATGTATTTTTGGCTCATGTGGATGAAAGACAACTCCCAGAATACACTTGCTTCGCTGCCCTACGAGGCCACTCCCAAAGCCACGGCTACTGGATCACTTGCCCACCGCGGCCCCTACCATTGTTTTCATTTTCATAATAATAAAATCATTTAGTTCAGTTAGAGAACACACTACAATTAAAAACTGAACGTGTCTGTTCAATATAATGTGAGTGAGCCGAGCGAGTGTCACGGCACAAACGCAGCAGGAGTCAGATTACATTCATCACGAGAGCGAAGAGCTGAGGTAAGCGCGGGCGCGATCATTCGAATATACTACCGGATTTCTACTGATACAAAGCTTAAGTAAGTATCCCTTTAAGCTAAATCATGGAGTTTGGGGGGGTTGTCCATGATGCAGGATCAGAGAACAGTAGTGATGTGTCTTTCGTGAGCGAGTCGGTTCAAATCTAGCAAATTTAGCAAAAATTTTATGAATTAGCCACCTCGTAAAATACGTCCAAATTGCGTGAAATGATCCGGTTCCCTGAAAAGAGCCGTCACGTGGGTTTATTGTTCGTTACGTCAGAATTTATTCAGCAAATGCGTTTCCATCTCCCATTATTCGCATGAACTCTTTTTAAGTCAAAAACAACCTCCAGTGAGCGTAAAAACTTTACAAAATAAGGGATTTTGTTTCGAAATTTGGTGTTTCCATCTCTCGTTTCTGATGCGATACTTCAAATGCGCATAAACACAGGGTGATAGAAACATAGCTAATGACTGAACTGAAAAGGGCTTTTAAAGAGGAATCGATTCCCAGCCATATCTATAAATGACTTAGTTTCTTTACAGATATTGGGCCTCATTCGTCAGCAGAGCAGAACGAATGTGTGTGTAAATCGTTCATAAGCCGCTCTGACGTAAATTTTCAGATTTTTACGCATTTTCAAAATGTTAGTTGGTACGAAAAATTTACACCTGCTCCCTACCACATGTAAATGGTGCGTAAAACATTTGAACGTTCTGTGTTCTAATTTAGGCAAACTCATGACATTGCATTTTGATGCACTGTGTACCATAATAATTTTTCATGAGTTGATTTGCCTGGACTTTTTCTTTTTTTAATGGTTCAACTTTGGGCAATAGGCAGCGTTCCTCACAGTCACGTTTTACCCAGCCGTCCAAATCACAGTGGAGGAGGGGCGGGACAAATACTACACCAACCAATCATCCTACTTGTACAAGGACTGAACAACAATGGAGAAGTTAATATTGCTGGTTAGGCTCCTGCATTTTTAGATTCAGTAATATTCTTCAAAATGAGATACTATTAACACATTACTAGATATTCTGTATCAGCAACCAAAGTATCTCAGCTGGAAAAATTAAATCTTTTGGCCAAACTGGACATTTTGTAGCTGGCTAACGATAATTTTATATTCCTTGCAAGGCATATGTTGTCTGGCTATCACCAGACCAAGCTCAATTTAAGATTGAACATTAGTCTGAGGAGTCTGCTCTGTATTTTCTACTGCACAAGAGGCGTGATCAACGGGCATAGTTCAAATGACTACACAATTGGATAGTCCTTCAACCAATCAGACCACAAGAGGCGTGATCAACGGGCATCGATCCATTGCTTCTCTATCCGTCATTATGTTAAACCCGCCAATAGCACGCCACTTGGATGTGTAACAGACAATTAATGTACAGGTTTCCAGCCTGAGCTGCAGGGCGAAATCAAATCGCCAGTTTACCCAGTCTAATACATATGGCCAATTGGTCTCTTTAGCATTTATGCAATATACTGGAGCTAAACCAGAAGGAAGTCCAGAAGATTCCACAGCGTTCCTGGCTACGTAATTTGCATATTTGTAACTCATGGATGGGGATTATGCTAATTATGAATGAGCGAATATGCACGTCCCATTTACAACTGAATTCAAATACACACGTTTAACTACCGAAAATGTGGTATACGAAGCACTTGTGAATCCGGAGGAGAGTTTTCGGGCCATTTTATAGGTCCATTTTATGTGCAAATTACTCCGAATTTGCCCATATATTTAGGAAAATTTCAGAAATGAGGCCCATTGAGGGTAAACATCCCTGTAGTACAGAAAAAAAAATTGTTTTACCATTGAGTACTGGGAATGAATTTCAGGTTCAAATGTCACATTTGGGTTAAAATATAAACGGTATTCCACCCTATTGTGCAGACGTTCGGGGAATGGCTTTAAACAATCTTCTTGTATCAGCAAGTGTTGTTTTCACTGGAGCCACATATTCTGACATCTACTGAACTTACAAGTGCCAAAGAAAACTATGCAGTGCAGTCATCCTACAGTGAAGAGTTCCACTGTCCCAGATGTCCTTTTTGACATTCCCACTGCACTAAGACGAGCCCCCCTGAGGATATTTTTTTGGTTTCGGTGATTAGTGCTCCACATTCCTGACATCTCTTAAACAACCCCATCAGATTGGACTCATTCACAGTCCATCTTCTTTCTTTCCACATGCCATCTTTCTCTTCCTCTGTAGTTGGAGTTGATGTCGATGTCGAGCTCAGACAAGGAGGACACAAATCTAATGAAAGGGTGCTGATGTCCACATCATTTTCTTCAGACTTTGGTTGAGTCTGCGTTGGCTTATCCTACATGACACAGACAGGAGGGTGCAGTTTATTTAAAAAAAAATTAAATCATTTTTACATCATTTTCCCCATAAAAATGTCATTCTTGGCTAACGGTAATGAATTTTGAAATTGTTGGCATATACAAATGCACTGATATCCATAATTGGACCTCAACACACAATTAGTGCTCGGAAAACTACATCTTAATCACAATCAATGTAATCAACTTGGGATTTCATTTAGACAAGGGCTCATTTTTGGTTGACAATAACTCAAAATTCAGAACCAAATTGAAAAAAAAAAAGCTGAAAAATGTGTAACGATGTTTTCCAATAAAGTAAATAAGACTTGTTTTATCCTTAACTCAAACAAAAACAGAAATGTGACCGAAAACCGAATTGTGACCAGTGACTGAAAAGATCAAAATATCAGCATTTGGCATGTTTCGGGGTCCTTCAGGGTCTTGTTTTTGATACAATATTATGTCACATAACATACCAAAATGCATTATGGTCCAAAATGGTCATTGATGTCTGTTATCCAGGAATGACATTAGAGAAATCACAATTTGGAGACAAAAGTGTTTCTGTCATAAAAATGTAAATTAGCTTAGAATTATCACTATGACTATGTGTGTAGACATCATTGAAAACATTGATACAATTTTGCCCAAGTAAATATGAGTATGAGTACTCACTGATTGGTAGGAATGTACGGGGGGGAAGGCAATGTATGTCCCAGATGTTGATGTCTTACTGGCAAGAGCTTCAGGACTCGTTAGTGTCCAAATGAGTCTTGTCACGATTCCCTCACTTTGTTCAACGTTGCTTTCTTTGATTAGAGTTGATCGTGGAACACCTTCAAAAAATGCTGATGCACCCTGGACATCCTCCTCCTCCTCGCCTGTTGCTGGGCCATACAGATTCGGCTGAGCTGGAACAGGATCCCTTGTTGTGTCCTACAACAATCCACCAAATAGTTTTAAATGTTAAATTGCATGTAGAGATTAAAAATAATAATACTTTTTAAAACTTTACAATGGTTACATGAGCAATTACTTAGAAACTTCATATAACAAATATTACAGTGGAGTCACGGTCCATGTACGAGGACATTATATTTTAGTGGATTTCTCTGATACCATACGTGTCACAGTTTTAGTCTGGATCTCCTGTAAAGAGCACATTCAGTGCTTTTCAGAAATTCCCATTATTACACTTATTTTTTAATAAGTGCTAAGGGCTAGGATATATCCAGCTAGGATATGTTGAATAATATAATTTTTCCCTTCATGCACACATAGTGGTAAAAGGAATAGTATGCAGAGTTTTACTATTTTCTTGTATATCAGTAAGAAGACAGACATCATGTTTTTTACTACAGTATAATGATCTAGAATTTTGGTATTTAAATAAAACTTAAATTAGTGCTGTCAAATGATTATTCGCGCTTAAAAGTTTGTGTTTATATATACAGGTGCTGGTCATATAATTAGAATATCATCAAAAAGTTGATTTATTTCACCAATTCCATTCAAAAAGTGAAACTTGTATATTATATTCATTCATTACACACAGACTGATATATTTCAAATGTTTATTTCTTTTAATTTTGATTATAACTGACAACTAAGGAAAATCCCAAATTCAGTATCTCAGAAAATTAGAATATTGTGAAAAGGTTGACTATTGAAGACACCTGGTGCCACACTCTAAACAGCTGATGAACTCATAACACCTGCAAAGGCCTTTAAATGGGCTCTCAGTCTAGTTCTGTAGGCTACACAATCATGGGGAAGACTGCTGACCTGACCAGTGACACCTTGCACAAGGAGGACAAGACACAAAAGGTCATTGCAAAAGAGGCTGGCTGTTCACAGAGCTCTGTGTCCAAGCACATTAATAGAGAGGCCAAGGGAAGGAAACGATGTGGTAGAAAACAAAGTGTACAAGCAATAGGGATAACCGCACCCTGGAGAGAATTGTGAAACAAAACCCATTCAAAAATGTGGGGGAGATTCACAAAGAGTGGACAAGTCAGTGCTTCAAGAACCACTACGCACAGACGTATGCAAGACATGGGTTTCAGCTGTCGCATTCCTTGTGTCAAACCACTCTTGAACAACAGACAGCGTCAGAAGCGTCTCGCCTGGGCTAAAGACAGAAAGGACTGGACTGCTGCTGAGTGCTCCAAAGTTATGTTCTCTGATGAAAGTAAATCAGGGTCCCAGAGTCTGGAGGAAGAGAGGAGAGGCACACAATCCACGTTGCTTGAGGTCCAGTGTAAAGTTTCCACATCAGTGATGGTTTGGGGTGCCGTGTCATCTGCTGGTGTTGGTCCACTGTGTTTTCTGAGGTCCAAGTTCAACGCAGCCGTATACCAGGAAGTTTTAGAGCACTTCATGCTTCCTGCTGCTGACCAACTTTATGGAGATGCAGATTTAATTTTCCAACAGGACTTGGCACCTGCACACAGTGCCAAAGCAACCAGTACCTGGTTTAAGGACCATGGTATCCCTGTTCTTAATTGGCCAGCAAACTTGCCTGACCTTAACCCCATAGAAAATCTATGGGCTATTGTGAAGAGGAAGATGCGATTATGCCAGACCCAACAATGCAGAAGAGCTGAAGGCCACTATCAGAGCAACCTGGGCTCTCATAACACCTGAGCAGTGCCACAGACTGACGGACTCCATGCCACGCCGCATTGCTGCAGTAATTCAGACTAAAGGAGCCCCAGCTAAGCATTGAGTGCTGCACATGCTCATACTTTTCAGTTGGCAAAGATTTCTAAAAATCCTTTCTTTGTATTGGTCTTCAGTAATATTCTAATTTTCTGAGATAATGAATTTGGGATTTTCCTTAGTTGTCAGTTATAATCAGCAAAATTAAAAGAAATAAACATCTGAAATATATCAGTCTGTGTGTAATGAATGAATATAATATACAAGTTTCACTTTTTTTAATGGCATTAGTGAAATTTTTTTGATGATATTCTAATTATATGACCAGCACCTGTGTGTGTGTGTGTGTGTGTGTGTGTCTAATTATTATTTATATACAAACACACACATCCATGTATATATTTAAGAAATATTTGCAGGTATATATTTATATATAAAATATGTTTTTCTTAAATATATTAATGTGTGTGTATATACATACAAATATATATACACACATACATAATTATATGCTGTACACACATAACACAAACTTTTATTTTAGATGTGATTAATCATTTGATAGCCCTAACTTTAACTAAATATAACTATCTCCGTGTTTGAAAGTGATGAACAGTTGAAAACATTAAGAAAAGTAATCAAAAAAGTAATCAGTTACATTACTTCAATAGAGTAGGCTAATTGAAATAGTTACACTAACGTTACTTTTAAATAGGGTAACTTGTAATCTGTATTCCGTTACATTTCCAAAGTAACGTTCCCAACACTGGTTGGATGTGTACCTCCTTTGGCTGAAACCACAGCGCAGGCACAGGCACAGCTGAAGCTTTCAGAAGTCGTCTTGAACTTCCACTCTTCCCTGCCTTGTAATCCTCGGACCTGAAGTGTTCACTGCACAGCATGCGTTTATAGACCCTTTCCACGGGTGTGTTCACATCCCAGCGAATGGCGAGCAGCCACAGCCTCAGTCGCTCGGGATCATTTACAGGGAATTTGTGAAATGTCAACCTTCCTTCTCCCGTCGATGTCGGAGCGCGTAATCTTAAGACTTTGGCTATGTTGAAGCAACCCGGATATTCACACGAAAACACCATTTTAACACTCAAAACGCTTCACTTCTTCACGTGGACCTCCTTCGCTGTAAACAAAACGTCTTCTTTGGATCTCATTGTCAACGAAACGGGGTTTTACCGCCACTGACTGGCATGGAGTGTGGATCAAAATGACATTGTCCCTCCCTTTTTATCTCCACTCCACAAATTAGATACTGAAAAATAAAATGATAACATTCATTTCCTGAGTTATTTTGTAAAATATCTCCGAGTAAACTCAAAATATTACTGACATCTCATATGACATCTCATATTATCTACAAATATATATATATACACACACACACACACACATATATATATTTGTCGTGGGTTTTATATTAGGGATTCTGTATTAGGCTATTATTAACATTAATAATTATTAAAAATTTTAAATGTATGTGTATTTGATGATTAAGTGTAACACAACTCAATACTCTCATGTAGACAGGCGGCTAAGCACTCGCACAAAAAGCCGTTGTGCAAGGGCTGATTGGAGTCTTAATGTGCTTTTAAGTTATCAAGCATGTCTCGTTCCTTATTTTTCATTTATCCGTGCTTCTTAATCACCCTAACATTTCAACTAAGCAAATCGCCCAAAAGCAGAGCGTCCATCATTTACTGACATGAAGCAGGAAAGCTCTAAAAATAACACTCTACAAAACACATGCATTAATCTGTTAAATTTCTGTTGCTGGGCAATACAGATTCGGCTGAGCTGGAACAGGATCCCTTGTTGTGTCCTATACAACAATCCACCAAATAGTTTTAATGTTAAATTGCTTAATCCTCCAATACTTCTACAACAGTTACATGAGCAATTACTTAAAAACTTAATATAACAATCATATTACAGTATCGTTGATTATAGTGGAGTCACGGTCCACATACGAGGACATATTTTAGTGAATTTCTCTGACACCATACAGGTCACAGTTTTAGTCCGGATGTCCTGTAAAGAGCACATTCAGGGCTTTTCAGAGATACCATTTGTCTTGAGGTTTCAGTAGGACAACAACTTCTCATTGGTCTTTAAAAATGACTGAATTATCAGATGTAGCACTCTTACGGAAATATAATAATATTTTGTAATTATCATTTAAATCTGACTAATTTTCAAATGGTTTGTTATAAATTAACATCTCAGGAGAATGTTCCTAATCAGAATATGACAGGGCATTGATTTCATAGATGCCCTCAGAGGACACCAGGACTTAAAGAATGTTTATCGGGCATTTTAGGAGACACAACAAGTGAACAGGGAAAGAAATTACATATCACAAAAATGCGTATAACTAATACGAGTGTGCAATGTCATGGAATGTATACGCCAAAATGAGTTTTGGCGTGCATATAGTATTCAGTTTTTCATGTGCATATGATACGCACTTTATGTTACTACTGTAAATCTATATTAAATGACTATGGGATCTCCTTTAGTGATTTCAGAATCTTTACTTTTTAAAAAAAATGATTTTGTTTCTATAGTTTTCAGATATATTTCTATATTAACATGAACTTAAATGAACTCTTTTATTCATCAAAATAAACAGAAAATAGTTCAAACTTTGCTATGATGCATTATCACGACCTTTGTCAATTCATAATAAGAGAGCCATGTTTGCAGTTGTGCCACCATCACATTTGAGAATATACAAAAAGTTTTTCCAATTATCTCAGCTGATATTTATACAATTTGATGAAAGGTTTTACATTTAAAATGATGCCATAGTGTTCAGGTTTGTTATTATGCTAACATACACGGAGGTAAAACAATAATCACCCCATACATATTCTTTATGGTTTGACTACTTTTTTATTGTGTATTACTAAAGTGCAGTGAGAACCTCTTCTTCAGGTTCTGCTACATAACGACTAAATGAAGTTGAAAGTAGACCTATGCATTACTCTTTTTTTTTCCCCATACACAATGCTCAACACTCCAATAGGAAGTGTAAACGCTCCCTCCTTCCATAAAACACAGAGTTGGGGTTTCAAGGATGTGTAGAAGAAGAGCCGAGCACTGAACGTTTGAAGACCGATGAGGCTGTAACGACTGTGAGAGTATTTTCGCTGGATATCTTCAGTCTACAGGCTGCCACACGTAAGACATGTCATTTTTTTGGGGGGCACGTTCACAGAAAGAATCGACTCAAAAGAACAATGAGTCGAATCACTGATTCAGTCGATAATACAACAGAATGTGTGTGGAAAATGGTTTCTACGTTTAGTTGAAATGTTAACTTAATTATATGCCCTGTTTTATCCTTATTTAACATTCTGGGTTACACAAAGATGAGTTTGTTGCTTATAGATCTGGGGCCGTACCATAATGGTAGTTGAACAAACTCAGGGTTATATATTGAGGGGGGTTGGGGGTTAAACCCTTAAGGCTGCACAATTCAGTTTGGTTCAGAAAACCTATCAACAATGAAAACAAATGTTTATTTATGCTGGAATATGTGTGCCCCATAGCCTATGGTCTCTTAAATAATGCTCTTGGACTATAAGGGCTCCATGGAACTTATGTTACTGTTGAGCCCTATGTGAATCTGAAGGCCCCACATCTTCTTATAGAACTATTGTCCATCCTGTTTTGAGCTTCTTTTTTTTTTTATGTATGAAAGGTGAAGGTATGGGAAAAAATAACTATTTATTACAGTATAACTGCCCATTTTCCTAAGCTGAATTCAGACAAAATTTTAAAACATTGCCTAAATTGCCTTTTTTTTTTTTTTTTTTTTTTGGTTGCCTATATTCTAAATGATCCTACAGAGAGCAATAGTTTTTAGAACACTTATTATACACATTTTTATTAATATTCACTTGTGTGTGCTTAAATAAGTGTCATTAAAAATATTAGGATGCAAGTTATTAACTCTTTAAAATTTAAACTAGTGTTTGATCATGTCTAAATATTTAATCAAATGCAAAAGCTAAAAATAAGTAAGAAATTATGATCTGCAATACTTTGAGCAACTAGACTAGATACATGTATATTTATTAAAGAGCCATACAGGCACCTAGTAGGTAATGGCATTACAAATGAAAATTATTGTTTTTCCAGCCAAAAAATGACTAATTTGCCTCTTTGCATTGGAATTCTTTATTTTAACCTTAATTACTACACCAATTGTAATATAAATAATACAAATATTTTGTAATATGTAAGTGTATATGAGTGATCATACACTCACCTAAAGGATTATTAGGAACACCATACTAATACTGTGTTTGACCTCCTTTCGCCTTCAAAACTGCCTTAATTCTATGTGGCATTGATTCAACAAGGAACTGAAAGCATTCTTTAGAAATGTTGGCCCATATTGATAGGATGGCATCTTGCAGTTGATGGAGATTTGTGGGATGCACATCCAGGGCACGAAGCTCCCGTTCCACCACATCCCAAAGATGCTCTTTTGGGTTGAGATCTGGTGACTGTGGGGGCCATTTTAGTACAGTGAACTCATTGTCATGTTCAAGAAACCAATTTGAAATGATTCGAGCTTTGTGACATGGTGCATTATCCTGCTGGAAGTAGCCATCGGAGAATGGGTACATGGTGGTCATAAAGGGATGGACATGATCAGAAACAATGCTCAGGTAGGCCGTGGCATTTAAACGATGCCCAATTGGCACTAAGGGGCCTAAAGTGTGCCAAGAAAACATCCCCCACACCATTACACCACCACCAGCAGCCTGCACAGTGGTAACAAGGCATGATGGATCCATGTTCTCATTCTGTTTACGCCAAATTCTGACTCTACCATCTGAATGTCTCAACAGAAATCGAGACTCATCAGACCAGGCAACAGTTTTCCAGTCTTCAACTGTCCAATTTTGGTGAGCTTGTGCAAATTGTAGCCTCTTTTTCCTAGTTGTTATGGAGATGAGTGGTACCCGGTGGGGTCTTCTGCTGTTGTAGCCCATCCGCCTCAAGGTTGTGCGTGTTGTGGCTTCACAAATGCTTTGCTGCATACCTCGGTTGTAACGAGTAGTTATTTCAGTCAAAGTTGCTCTTCTATCAGCTTGAATCAGTCGGCCCATTCTCCTCTGACCTCTAGCATCAACAAGGCATTTTCGCCCACAGGACTGCCGCATACTGGATGTTTGTCCCTTTCCACACCATTCTTTGTAAACCCTAGAAATGGTTGTGCGTGAAAATCCCAGTAACTGAGCAGATTGTGAAATACTCAGACCGGCCCGTCTGGCATCAACAACCATGCCACGCTCAAAATTGCTTAAATCACCTTTCTTTCCCATTCTGACATTCAGTTTGGAGTTCAGGAGATTTTGACCAGGACCACACCCCTAAATGCATTGAAGCAACTGCCATGTGATTGGTTGATTAGATAATTGTATTAATGAGAAATTGAACAGGTGTTCCTAATAATCCTTTAGGTGAGTGTATATAAGTGGTCATTAATGGACCATAATTATTGCACAAATAATGGGCCTATTTAGTACCAAAAGGTCTCCTCAAAATATTCAATAAATATTATTAAACTAAAATATAGAACATTTATTTCATTGAAAAATAGTCAAGTATGGTCATATTTGACCTCCAATGAGTATAAGTCTGACCAATTAGTAAGGAGTAACCAAGGGCTAAATACAAGAAAAACATTAACATTAATGTTAACGATGTTGCATCTCCATCACTCTCCATAATAAAATGATACTGTAAATGTGGATGACGTAATAATCAATGCACACTATGCTGTACTGTTCACCAAAAATTGCTGCAAATACCTGTATAGTGAAGCAGTTGTGTATCTGCTTAAGCCATTCAAATGCATTGACAGAGCATTGGTTTGTTTAGAACTATTGAGAGCGGCATGAACCACGTCACCGCGCGCGCCGCCGGGAGATGAGAGCATGTCACAACTCTATTTTTCAACGCTCTGGCTTTAACTGTTATAACACCAAAACGCTATTTATTGCTTGAATTTTAGATCAAATTTTATATCAAAAGGGTTGATGAAAGGCTTTAAATTTAAAATGATGCCATAGTGTTTAGATTTTTTTAGTTAAGACACCGTTTTCTTAGTCTGTTCATTTTATTTGTTGTTGTTGACTGCTAACAAACACTGAGGTAACTTAAGTGCAAAAACAATAATCACCCCATACACATTCTTTATGGTTTGACTACTTGTTTTATTGTGTAGTACCAAAGCTCACTGAGAACCTCTTCTTCAGGTTCTGCTACATAACGACGAAAGTAGACCTATGCATTTCTCTCTTTTTCCCATACACAATGCTCAACACTCCAATAGGAGGCGTAAACGCTCCCTCCTTCCATAAAACACAGAGTTGGGGATTCAAGGATGTGTAGAAGAAGAGCCGCGAGTAGCCGAGCACTGAACGTTTGAAGACCGACGAGGCTGTGTCGACCGTGTGAGAGTTTGAATGACAGTTGTGGAGTATTTTCGCTGGATATCTTCAGTCTGCAGGTTGCCACACGTAAGATAGGTAATTGTTTTTCTGGAACGATCTGTTTATGTTGTGTATGAAATAATGGGCGATTCACTGTTTTGTAAACACGGTCACAGAAAGAATCGACTCAAAAGAACAATGATTCGAATCACTGATTCAGTCGATAATACAACAGAATGTGTGTGGAAAACGTTTTTATGTTTAGTTGAAATGTTAACCTAATTCATTATGTGCCCTGCATGGGCGATTCTAGGATTTCATTGTAGGGATAGGTTTTACTCAGTAAAAAAATGTAACACTTACTATTAACTAGTAGCTTGTTAGCATGCATATAGGATATTTGCTGTTTATTGTTAGGCCTACTTATAAAGCAAATATTAATGCCTTACTCTGCATGACCACATTGTACATCCTTTAATAATATCTAGTAATGTAGGCATTATTTTATAATCACTGAGATCCTAAATATGAGTTATAGTTGGGGGTGTTCGAGGGCATACTCCCCTGAGAAAATTTGGATTTCTATGATCTACATATGTGCATTTTAAGATGTTCTGAAGGCCAAACATTAGATAACAATAGCTTGGAAACCATGTTAGTGGGCAGTAGATTATCTGTCTTTCTTTTTCTCTTGCCCTGTCTCTTCACCTCCTAAAGCTACCCGTACGAAAATGAACCATGGTTTTACTACAAATAAAACCAAAAAACCATGGTTATATTAGTTAAACCATGGTAACCACAAATTAACCATGGTTTTGCTACTCTAACCATAGTTTAACCATGGTATTTGTGGTAAAACTGTGGTTCAAAAACCATGGTTATTTTTTGTAAGGGTAAGCTTTGACTGATATAGTTTTTCCATTTTCTTCAGTGACGATGGTAAACGTGTGGTTAATTGATATTTATGTTTTACGGATCGTAGACGTTAATTTACTAAAGGCTGCCAGGAGAGCTAGGCAAATACGTTTATTAAGTGAATTCACAATATGCACACATTCATTCTTATATACAGGCTGAAATTAATTTTTTTATTTACTGAAGGCTGCAAATGGAATTATATTAATTTACAATAGGTACACTAATTAATATTAAGCCTAATCTGATTAAAACTGCTTTATTTCTTGTTTGTTAATTACATTATGAATCACATAAGCCAATTTTCAATTAAAAATTAGACAAACGTTTATTAATTTGCCTGATTATTTTTGTAATTTGTTTAACATTTCAGCTCAAATATGAGATGTTTAGTTGAACTACTTGCATATCTCGCACTTGACGTCGAGTCGTGGTGGTGAAATGAGCTCTCAGCCTCAGCAGCTTCTGTGGGAACATAAAGCCCGCCTACTCTGATTTGATTGGTTTTCTCAAATATTTTGAGTGGCGACAGACCAATGAGGCACAGATGAACGCACACACCGCTGCGCTCTGCTCTGGGGCCCATACCATGATGGCAGTTGAACAAACTTTGTGTTACAGGATTAGTTTCAGGTTGACAACCAAACCAACACAATCCGGCGTTATTGGTACCATGATGCTGATCATTAACATCTCTGTCAGCGGTGTGACATAAGTAGTGAACAGCCAATCACATGCTGTGGATCAGTGAAACTGAGATTCACTTCTCGCGAGGTGAAGTAGCGAAGCAGCGCAAATCACTTCTCTTCTGCAGAATATTACGAGATTGAAAAGTATTAAGAATTTAAACAAATGTACACCGCAAGAAGAAAAGAGCTGTTTATGGAAAAGGACAACTAAAAGAAAAACTCTTGCTATATCAGTGCAAGTAAAAGTTGTGAATTATGTAGTTGATTTTGAAGATTTGATCAATAGAGCTATGTGTAGTCATTTTTATAGCTTTATCTACTTGTTCTAAAGCTTTTTATAGGCTATTTTTATGTTAATTTATCCTAAGTGCTTAATAATAACTGATCAACTAAAACTGTGTAATGGATTATGCATGTGATCATTGCATAAATATCTTAATCATACAAAATTATTATTATAAATAGGCTTTGCTAAAAGCCAGACGATATTATCTTTAAAAATCGTTTGCGATTTGCGGTAGGGACCTTTAATTTGGAGAAACTCTGGGAGTGACTTTTAGTCAGAGATGTGTCACTTTGCTCTCAGCTGATTGGTCCAATTTCAGTTTGAGATCTCTTATCCAGAACATAACCTGCCCTGGAGCAGGTTATCCGTGGAACGCAAGTTACTAAGTTGCTAAATCTCAAACCACTTTCATGTCCTAAAACCCAGGTTTGATGCAATCTAAACGAAAACATACCTAACTAGCCTCCAAAACCACCTTCATGGTATAGGCTTCTGTTTTATATGATGATGATAATAATATACAACCTTGTCAAAACACTCTGTATTTCTAACAGCAAATGTGTTCACGCAACTTACAAGTAATTAAGGTAATTCAGTAGAAATTCAGTCACTTTTTTTTTTTTTTTTTTTTTTTTTTTTTTTAGATCTGGTCCTTTGGGTGTCTATCACGACCACAACTTCCACAACAATTCACCAATAAATACTGGGAATATTCCCATCATCCTACAAGAGAAGGACAAACTCCAGGTGTAGCGGCTGAAATCTGTGTGACTGTTAAAGATGGAGTTTATTAAAGAGGAGATTGAAGACATGAGTTATCCAGAACCATCCAGAATAAAACATGAAGATACTGAGGAACAAACAGGTTGGTGTCCATTCTTGATTCTCCATTGTTGACTGTTGAGAAGCATTTAGGCAACAAAGCTTCGGTTCAACACATTGGAATACAGAAACTGCATCTCAATGGTCAAAGGGTCATTCCATGTCAAATTTCAGTAACTTCCCTGGCTCAGATTTTTGACTTTTGTTTTTAACTCCAGAAGTATTAAAGATATCTTAATATCCTTTAGATTCAGTTTTTGTTAAACAAATATTTATTTTGGTATCTTCATTTTAAAAGCCTTATATTGTTCAATATAATAGATATGGAAATCTTAATGCGGTTCCATGAGCAAACCTCTACAACTGTATTTTTAGTGGTCAAAAACCAAATGGGGTCCACTTTGCACTTTTAAATCAAATTTAAATTCATTCACAGAGTTGTCCTGTCTTGGCTGTGGGTGTAGGGTCATTGTCCTGTTGGAAGATGAACCTTCGCCCCAGTCTGAGGTCCAGAGCGCTCTGGAACAGATTTTCATCAAGGATGTCTCTGTGCATTGCTGCATTCATCTTTCCCTCGACCCTGACTAGTCTCCCAGTTCCTGCCACTGAAAAACATCCCCACAGCATGATGCTGCCACCACCATGCTTCTCTGTAGGGATGGTATTGGCCAGGTGATGAGCGGTTCCTGGTTTCCTCCAGACATGACGCTTGCCATTCAGGCCAAAGAGTTCAATCTTTGTTTCATCAGACCAGAGAATTTTGTTTCTCATGGTCAGAGTCCTTCAGGTGCCTTTTGGTAAACTCCAGGTGGCCTTTTATTGAGGAGTGGCTTCCGTCTGGCCACTGTACCGTACAGGCCTGATTGGTGAAGTGCTGGAGAGATGGTTGCTCTTCTGGAAGGTTTTCCTCTCTCCACTGAGAAATGCTGGAGCTCTGTCAGAGGGACCATCGGGTTCTTGGTCCCCTCCTTGACTAAGGCCCTTCTCCCCTGATTGGTCAGTTTGTCCGGGCGGCCAGCTCTAGGAAGAGTCCTGGCGGTTCCAAACTTCTTCCATTTACAGATGATGGAGGCCACTGTGCTCATTGGGACCTTCAATGCTGCAGACCCTTCCCCAGATCTGTGCCTCGATACAATCCTGTCTCTGAGGTCTACAGACAATTCCTTGTGCTCTGACCAGTGTGTGTGTGCCTTTCCATGTCCAATCAACTGAATTTACCACAGGTGGACTCCAGTCAAGTTGTAGAAATATCTGATCAGTGGAAACAAGATGCACCTGAGCTCAATTTGAGTGCCAACCCCTATTCCCATTTTTTTATTTGTAATAAATTTGCAAATATTTCAAACAAACAACAGTTTAACAATTTACACATAGAACCGCATTAAGATCCCCATATCTCTGGGATTGGACCATCAAGGACCTTTAAAATGAAGGTGCCTACAGAAAAATTTGATAAGAACCAGGGTCTGGATTCACTCAAGAAAATTCTTAAGATAAATTCTAAGAAGTTCGTAGGAAAATTCTTAAGTTCTCAAATATTTTCTTAAGAACATCTTAATTTTTTACTTAAGAAGAAAATGAAAAGTTATTTGATGTTATTTTATTGAAAGGTATTGTTGAAGACTCGCTGAATGAAAAATCTGTCACTTCAGAGTATTCGTCAATATAAATAAAGGTGACTTGACTTGTACCATGAATATAGCGCTTTTTACAATGCCGATTGTTTCAAAGCAGCTTCACAGTGTTAACAGGAAAATAATGCAACAGAATTTGATTCGGCTGTACAGCTGCTCTGGTGAAAACGGTGATGTCATCCAGCTAATTTCAAGTATCATATAGCATCAATACGGGCAGATCGGTAATATAGTTGAAATTTAGGTGTCCCCAACTGCGCAAGCCAAAAGCCAGAGGCAACGGTGGCAAGGAACCAAAACTCCTTCAGGGCCAGAATGGAGAAAAAAACATGGGAGAAACCAGGCTCAGTCGGGGTGCCAGTTCTCCTCTGGCCGACGAACAAACAGTGTATGATTATGATTCTGGCAACATTACAGGTCAGAAGTCATATTAGATCAATAGATATTCGTAAGATTATTTGAAAGATTGGAGTCGTCATGCTGGAGACGGGTTTAATGAGGGTATCGTGTCGATGCAGCATTTACAGCGGGAGTTGAATTGACATGTTCTTTGCAGACATTTCAGGGATGTGTTGGTCATGTCCAGGCGCAGGTCCACCATCCAGTCTGGATTTGGCCCGGATACGGCTGACCAGCTGGAGTTTGTTTATTAAGCGAGCAGGGCAACCACCTAGTAGACCATTACAATAATCTAGCCTTGAGGTCATGAATGCATGAACTAACTGTTCAGCATTTTGCATTGAAAGCATGTGCTGTAATTTAGATATATTTTTAAGATGGAAGAATGCAGTTTTACAGATGCTAGAAACGTGGCTTTCAAATAAGAGATTGGTATCAAATCTCATCTCGTTTCTAGCTTCTGTAAAACTGCATTCTTAAATCTTTAAAATATCTAAATTATGGCACATGCTTACTATTAGTTATAAATATTATATTTAGCTAGCTGCTGTTATGTTGTAATGCTTAATATGTGAAACAACCCAATAAATTCATTAACCATCTTACATATGGGTATTTAGGATAGGTTGGAGGTTCTCCTTATGATGATTTTAAGAACATTCTTTTGTGAAAATACTTTGCAAGACTACAAGACATGCAAACTTTGGGCAAAAACAAAAACATATAAAGTCCCCCAGTCACTGTTGGATTATAATGCAACTAAGATTGCTAAAGTCAACAGGTTTTATTAATAGACCTACCAATCTCTGTGTACAAATAAAATATTGATGAAAGTCATATTTACCGTCCTGTAATTTGGCTCCAAATCTTAGATGAAAATTGTCATGACATTTAGTATTTTGGATTTCTTATGTATGTATGTATGTATGTATGTATTTCACCAGAAAAGAAAGTTTTGATTTGACAATGACCCCAAAATCTTATATAGCTGTTGTCATCCACATTTTAAATGGATTAACAAGAAAATTATGGAACTAACACATCAAAGATCTGACACTTGATATTCTGTTGCTTTCTTCTGTTAAATCAGAGTTCACTTGAACTTATTTTAACCACATAATCTTTTGTATTTTAGACTGGATGGACATGAATAAGCAAAAACATGAACTGGATGAAGCAGAGGAGGAACAGCAGAGCATCGACACTAGAGATCCGCGCACCTGCACTCGATGTGGAAAGAGTTTCAGTAGAAAAGGACATCTTAACAGACACATGAGAGTTCATGCTGGAGAGAAACCGTATAAATGCACTCAGTGTGGGAAGATATTCTGTAGAAAAGGACAGCTTAACAGACACATGCAAGTTCACACTGGAGATAAACCGTTTACATGCACTCAGTGTGGAAAGAGTTTCAGTATTAAAGGACACCTTAACAGACACATGAGAATTCACACTGGAGAAAAACCATTTAACTGTGATCAGTGTGGAAAAGATTTTATTTCGTCATCAAAGCTAAAACAACACCTGACCGTTCATTCAGATGAGAAGCCTCATGTGTGTTCTCTCTGTGGAAAGAGATTTTCACGGCTGAGCAGTTTTAAACATCACCAAAAAATGCATAATGGAGTGAAAGAGTATATGTGCATTGACTGTGGAAAGAGCTTTGCTAGAGCTGACTGTCTGACACAGCACCAAAGGATTCATACAGGAGAGAAGCCGTACTACTGTACTCAGTGTGGAGAGAGTTTCAGAGAGCCAACTGCGTTAAAAATTCATCTGCTCCGTCACACTGGAGTCTCTGCATTTAACTGTGATCAGTGTGGTAAAGCTTTTATTTCACCGTCACATCTAAAAAAACACCTGACCGTTCATTCAGATGAGAAGCCTCATGTGTGTTCTCACTGTGGAAAGAGTTTTTCAAGGCTGAGCAGTTTTAAACATCACCAGAAAACACATGATGAAGTGAGAAATCATGTGTGCCTTGAATGTGGGAAGAGATTTGCTAGAGCTGACTATCTGAAACTGCACCAAAGAATTCATACCGGAGAAAAACCTTACAAGTGCTCATATTGTGACAAGAGTTTTAATCAGTCTGGAAACCTGAAATCACACGAGCGAGTTCATACTGGAGAGAAGCCGTACCACTGCACTCAGTGTGAGATGAGTTTTAAAAGTTTATCAAACCTTCTCCATCACATGAAAAAATGTTGCAAGTGAGCAAAACTTTTTTTCTGCCAGGATGGATTGTGTGCTTAAGGTCTTTCTTGAATTAGATACACCGATCAGGCATAACATTATGATAATATTGTGTTGGTCCCCCTTTTGCCCTGACCCGTTGAGGCATGGACTCAACTAGACGACGTTGTGCTCCTCAAACCCTTCCTGAACCATTTTTGCTTTGTGGCAGGACGCATTATCCTGCTGGAAGAGCCACAGCCACCAGGGAATATCGTTTCCATGAAAGGGTGCACGCTGGACCTTCATGTTAATACATATTTCACGAAATGTGCTAAAGTTAATAATGTCTTCTGTAAGTCATTCTTTTATAAGGTTGGTCTGGACTCTTAGCTGTACCTTATCAATATTGACAGTTCATTACGATAGTGGCCGCCACTGTTTCTATACATCTCAGTCTATTCACCTTATTTTCCACGGGTGACGCCATTGCGTTCGTTTTGTCATCTTACTTCCGGCTGAGAGTGACCTAAGCTAGTTGCTTGTCGTAACGGTAAAATAGATGGTCATAGAAAGCAAATGTCAAGTATTATATGCTTAGGGGCGGCCATAACAATTGGAGTAAGAGGGGAGAACAATTGCACCAATGATTTTACGAACAGTGTGAAGCGGTCGGAGTGTTGTGGTGCACTTTAATTTACACCTATCACCTTAAAGATGAGCACCTGAGGCAATGGTGGAAGGCGCTAAACTTAAAGTGCCCTTATGTGTGTTCGTACCATTTCATGGACGGGAAGCCGACAGAACACCCTTACCTCGAGAAATGGCTCGGCTATGATGTTCCGGTAAAGAAGTCACGCCGGTTGTCAGATTAAGGTAAGCTAATTTAGCTAGCTATGTGCAGTTCGTTTGTGAAGTCCGTTCTATGAATACATTTAACCCTCGTGTGTCACAGTAGGTACACATAGATCCATAGTGGACAACAATGTCTGTCAAAAAAGTCATAACAATTTGAAGCTTGGGAGCACCGATTTTAAGAAGTTATTTTTAAAGAAGACCCATGGCAGATTGTTGTTGAAATTAAAAGTAATAGGTTTAAATTTATGATTTATGAACAACTTTATATAAAATATATATTTTATGAAACGTTGAACTGTAAAACTGCTTGAAAATGGTTCCAAATTTGAGGCTGATATCTCAAAGTATACAGATATACACTTTATTAGTTTTAATATAACTTTATACTTACTTTCAGTAAGCTGGTTTGAGCACAGTACCGGATTTGTGATTTGAAGTGGAGTTTTTCCTCAAATATTACAAGCACATACAAACATTTTCAAACAAACTTTTGAATGAAAATTGTGTGTCTCGTTTTTGATGCATCACTCTCTCACACACTGTTCTGTTTAAGTATGGGTGCCGCCATCATATATTAACTCTCATGATGTATTTTAAGTACCAATGTAAAAATGTTTATGGTTATATTTTTCGACAGATGCGCGTCAGTGATGCAGTGAACAACTGTGAGGATGATCATATCCAGATCCCCCTGAACTGTGATGCAGAAAAACAATGGGAGGATTCATCAGTCTCTGACCACAACTACACTTCAAAATCACAACTCAACCTGAAGCCACCTACATCTGATATAGGAACGCAATGTGTTGAGTCGGTGCCATTGTACATAACTGAATAGTTTTTTTTTATTTTTTTATATAAAACTTTACAATGTCAGCAGTGTTGGGAAGGTTACTTTGGAAATGTAATAGGGTAAATTGTAATCTGTAACTTATTTAAAATGTAATAAGTAGTGTAACTTTCCAATTATTTTATTAAAGTAATATAACTTATTACTTTTCTATTTTCCAGCACTGAAACATTTATCACTAGCCGTGGTGGCAAATCTCAGATGGGTTGTAGCCTAAAGCTTTCAGTGGGGATTTGAATTGATGTAATTGGCAGACGTGGTGCCAATCAGAATAGCATCGCTTTACTAAATATATAAATTCATTTTTCAACATATCCTAGCATTTTACAGAAAACAGATCTAACCCCCTTAGTAGTAATTAATATCTTCATAAGTAACTAAAAATTTGACAAAGTTTATACCAAGCTTTGAGAGACCGTTGAACTTGATCTAAACCAGGTTGGATTTATCTGGATTTGTCAGCTCTAAACCTACTCTGAAACTCCGAGTTTGTTCAGCTAGCTTCATGCAACAGGCTTCTGATTTCATATTTATATTTTCTTATTGTAGTTAAATATGTCCCTATAGGTTACCTCTGGCCACTTCATATTGTCTACCCACGTTAACAATTATGATGGATAGGACAATATGAGACCATCTGATCGTCGTATGACGTTTTCGCCGTTCTAAAAACATTTACGGCATTAATGTTATTTGTCATTTCACTAAAGTTTTGGCTAGTTATAGACAATCTTCTAACTACTAAACTAACCAACGGATGTGCACGTCAGTTTAGTGGAAGTTGAATGATAAAATGCGGAAGAGCAAAGTATTAAATGTGGGTGGTGCAGAATTACATTGGTATAGACCAGGGGTGGGGAACGTTGATCGGGGAGGGCAACTCTCTTGCAGTGTTTAACTGCAACCTGAAGCTAATCAAGGTCTTCAGGATTACTAAAGTTAACGGTAGCTGAGTTTTTTCCAGGGTTGGAGCTAATCTCTGCAAGAGAGTGGCCCTCCAGGATCAACGTTCCCCACCCCTGGTCTATACCAATGTAATTCTGCTAATTGAAGTGTTTTTATGAATAAAATTGTCATTACACTGATATGTGTTAGCTTTTTAATTATATTATCCAAAGATACATCAGCTGGCAAATCATTATGGAGTCTGTTTAAAGGGAATGATTGTGGAAGGGAGTTCAGTCAAATTTTGGCAGCAATACAGCGAATAGGTGTGCACTATTTAATCTGTGAAAACTTTATTCCCATGGCTACCATGTCAGAAGCTGCCATTCAAAATAAATGTTGCCTGCCATGACAGCAAATTCAGCAGCTTTTAGATCTTGTTGGTCCGACTTTGTCAAGACAAACTCGACGGAGCTCAGCCCCGAAATTCAGCAGCTGCCGCTCTTCTCTTTCTGTCTTTTTTTCTCTGCTATAGTAGCTGTTGATTAGGCTATATGTTTCACGTGTTGTGCTTTTATGGAGTAGGTCATCCAAGAACAGAAATTAGTGATTTACATTAATAATGTGATGCAGGCAATTAACCCTGCTTGTGGAGAAAATGAAGACTATGACAACATATATTATGATAATATAAATGGCATCCTGCCAGTTACACTGTAAAACCTAATAGTTATATGTACTAAATAAAAATGAGTTCACTGCACTCAAATATTACTGAACGTTATGTGGACACAATGACTGAAACAGCTCAAACTGATATCTAGTTCGATAATAATTGTATTAAGTGGTCAAATAAGTAATGATTATTAATGATGAACACCTGATAATGAGCAGAATCACTGAAGGAAAGAGAAACACAAGAACTGAAGTCAAGAACTGACTTTTCAGCCACAACCATAGATTAAATCAACTGAAGATAAAATACATTAAATCACTGAAGATCAGAGCAGAGGATTAAACTCCACAAACAGCATTACCAGCTTCACACGTTACTAACCAGATTGACTTTATATTCTGAAAATTATAGTTTCATTTGAAGTCACCATGATGGCGTTCAGTGTAACCCTGTGCAAAAGTTGTTCATCTCTGTTTTTGTTTAAAATAACACAAATCTGATATAATTTAAATCTTATGTCTGTTATTTAACAGTTGATATCATTCTTTAACTCTTTGCCCGCCAGGGTTTTTGAGTATTTTCACAAAAATGTAATGGCCCATAGAATATTTTGTTTTATGAATATCTGAGCATGCAATATATCAAAAGAAAGAGCTGAGCCTCTTCTTTTAAACAAACAATTTTATTCTACCTTCATGCATTCCTTTTTATCAACACCTGAATATGGGTTCTGAAGTTTCGTTAAAAAAGCAACATTTTGAACAAAAAAATTACGTTTTTGTGAAAGATTACATCCAGATCAGATTCAGAACAATAATCAAATACAGATGGAGTACAAACCCGATTTGAAACATCCACATCATTGCATTCTATTCACAATTTGTACAGTGTCCCAACTTTTTTGTGTCCCATTGTGAATAAAAACAATGTAATGATGTGGATGTTTAAAATTTCAAGATTTTATTCAGAATACAACATAGATGACATATCAAATGTCTAAACTGATAAAATGTATAAGTTTAAGGGAAAAAATAAGTAGATTTTAAATTTCATGGCATCAACATCTCAAAAAAGATGGAACAAGGCCCAAAGTTGTGGCATCACCTCTTCTTTTTTTAACTGTCTGCAAACGTCTGGGGACTGAGGAGACAAGTTGCTCAAGTTTAGGAATAGGAATGTTGTCCCATTCTTCCCAGTCTAATACAGGCTTCTAGTTGCTCAACTGTCTTAGGTCTTCTTTGTTGCATCTTCTTCTTTATGATGCGCCAAATGTTTTCTATGGGTGAAAGATCTGGACTGCAGGCTGGCCATTTCAGTCCCCGGATCCTTCTTCTACGCAGCCATGATGTTGTAATTGATGCAGTATGTGGTCTGGCATTGTCATGTTGGAAAATGCAAGGTCTTCCCTGAAAGAGACAACGTCTGGATGGGAGCATATGTTGTTCTAGAACTTGGATATCCCTTTCAGCATTGATGGTGCCTTTCCAGATGTGTAAGCTGCCCATGCCACACGCACTCATGAACCCCATCCCATCAGAGATGCAGGCTTCTGAACTGAGCGCTGAGAACAACTTGGGTTGTCCTTGTCCTCTTTAGTCCGGATGACATGGCATCCCAGTTTTCCAAAAAGAACTGATTCGTCTGACAACAGAACAGTTTTCCACTTTGCCACAGTCCATTTTAAATGAGCCTTGGCCTAGAGAAAACGCCTGCGCTTCTGGATCATGTTTAGATATGGCTTCTTTTTTGATCTATAGAGTCTTAGCCGGCAACGGCGAATGGCACGGTGGATTATGTTCACGACAATGTTTTTTGGAAGTATTCCTGAGCCCATGTTGTGATTTCCATTAAAGTAGCATTCCTGTATGTGATTCAGTGCTGTCTAAGGGCCCGAAGATCACGGGCATCCAGTATGGTTTTCCGGCTTTGACCCTTACAGAGATTTTTCCAGATTCTCTAAATCTTTGGATGATATTATGCACTGTAGATGATGATAAATTGCAAAGAGTTTGAAGTTTTCTCTGATAAACTCCTTTCTGATATTGCTCCACTATTTTTCGCTGCAGCATTGGAGGGAATTGGTGATCCTCTGGCTCTATCTTCTCAGAGACACTGCCACTCTGAGAGGCTCTTTTTATACCCAATCATGTTGCCAATTGACCTAATAAGTTTCAAATTGGTCTTTTCCGGGCTCTTATTGCTACCTGTCCCAACTTTTTTGGAATGTGTAGCTCTCATGGAATCCAAAATGAGCCAATATTTGGCATTTCAAAATGTCTCACTTTCAACATTTGATATATCTACACTCACCTAAAGGATTATTAGGAACACCTGTTCAATTTCTCATTAATGCAATTATCTAATCAACCAATCACATGGCAGTTGCTTTAATGCATTTAGGGGTGTGGTCCTGGTCAAGACAATCTCCTGAACTCCAAACTGAATGTCAGAATGGGAAAGAAAGGTGATTTAAGCAATTTTGAGCGTGGCATGGTTGTTGGTGCCAGACGGGCCGGTCTGAGTATTTCACAATCTGCTCAGTTACTGGGATTTTCACGCACAACCATTTCTAGGGTTTACAAAGAATGGTGTGGAAAGGGAAAAACATCCAGTATGCGGCAGTCCTGTGGGCGAAAATGCTTTGTTGATGCTAGAGGTCAGAGGAGAATGGGCCGACTGATTCAAGCTGGTAGAAGAGCAACTTTGACCGAAATAACCACTCGTTACAACCGAGGTATGCAGCAAAGCATTTGTGAAGCCACAACACGCACAACCTTGAGGCGGATGGGCTACAACAGCAGAAGACCCCACCGGGTACCACTCATCTCCACTACAAATTGCACAAGCTCACCAAAATTGGACAGTTGAAGACTGGAAAAATGTTGCCTGGTCTGATGAGTCTCGATTTCTGTTGAGACCTTCAGATGGTAGAGTCAGAATTTGGCGTAAACAGAATGAGAACATGGATCCATCATGCCTTGTTACCATTGTGCAGGCTGGTGGTGGTGGTGTAATGGTGTGGGGGATGTTTTCTTGGCACACTTTAGGCCCCTTAATGCCAATTGGGCATCATTTAAATGCCACGGACTACCTGAGCATCGTTTCTGACCATGTCCATCCCTTTATGACCACCATGTACCCATTCTCTGATGGCTACTTCCAGCAGGATAATGCACCATGTCACAAAGCTCGAATCATTTCAAATTGGTTTCTTGAACATGACAATGAGTTCATTGTACTAAAACGGCCCCCACAGTCACCAGATCTCAACCCAATAGAGCATCTTTGGGATGTGGTGGAATGGGAGCTTCGTGCCCTGGATGTGCATCCCACAAATCTCCATCAACTGCAAGATGCTATCCTATCAATATGGGCCAACATTTCTAAAGAATGCTTTCAGCACCTTGTTGAATCAATGCCACGTAGAATTAAGGCAGTTCTGGAGGCGAAAGGGGGTCAAACACAGTATTAGTATGGTGTTCCTAATAATCCTTTAGGTGAGTGTATATAAAATGGGGGGATCGAAATATCCTCTGAATGATATTTTAGTCTAGCCACCCGCCTATTTGGCATCTTAATGAAATAATGTTGCATACGTTTGATAAAGGAAAACAAGTAATAATAGGCTAGTTTTAGGGTTAGAACTGGGTTAGAAACGGTCCAATGTGATATAGAAACGTTGATGCGTAAACAATACATGGATGGTTACTTCATATATGTAATTTTACAAGTTATTACACCGATATGAACGAATATTTACTTACCAGATTTGATGATGGTGGGAGGATTAAATCACCTGCTGATAAACTTGATCCTGCATGGCAGATGAACAAGACCTGTTTCCTGCTTCACGTGATCTTGCGATAAATGAGAATTTATATATACTAACTTACTTAGCATACTTATGTTCTTAAGTTGAGGTGACACATACTCTAGTTAAGTCAACTTACAGACTAGTTGAGAATTCAACTTAACATGTTAAGTTTGCACTAACAAATTCAGAAACTGCAAGTTGTATTAACTTACAAAGTTACGTTGAAATAACTAAAATGCAGAATTATTTTTTACAGTTTATTCCTTTATTTTCTATTACTTTATTCCAGCATTATTTTTTCTTTGTACTGTACTGTACCTGATAGGCCCCAAATTAATCAATGTTGAATTAAAAGCTTGTGAATCAACATCTAATCTAATTGTAAAATTTGTGTCAATAAATGTGTTATTAATAAATGTGTAGCAAATGCTGTCTTTTCCCTTTATTCTCTTGTCAGAGTGCACCAGAATGCTTCATTTACATGTTAAAATCACAACTTTTCTTCTAGGGGTGGATGCCCCCAAAACCCCCTACAGAGATTTAAGTCAAAAACATGTCACCTTTTCACTTCCTCTAAATGTGCAGGTCTAATTATTCATTAGAGTGTAATAATATGTTGGCAGAGAGAGTTTTTTACAGACTCTGACTCAACCAATAAAATGTGAAAAATTTGACACCAATAAAATGCATAATGTTCCACTTTACAAAACATCTCAGACATCAGCATAATGAATGAGGGGAAAACAGGGAACTTTTGGAGACAAAGAGGCTTTTCAGCAGCTCAGTTAAACATGATGGTCCTGTTAATTCTGTCAGACTTTGAACAAGGATTAAACAAACCTTTCACTAATAAATACTGGGAATATTCACATCATTTCAGTGTTTTTTGCCACTCAGAGAGGCGTGTTGTATGCAATTGTTTCAGAGGGAAGCAAGATACATTTCTAGTTTCAACATTATTCATTTTTCAGACATTCATCTTTAAACATGATAATTATCAGCTGTTTGAGAAGTTAGCCACATGTGGTTTTCAACTATTTGAAACAGAGTCACATTTGGACCTCCATTTCTATGGGACTGAACCATATAGGGCCTTAAAAATTAAGATTACAAAAGAAGAGTGTATTAAGAATGAGAATCTTGAAAGATTTTGAGGCAATCACACTTTGGAAAAATAATATTTATGGCAGTTAAATGGGCATATTCTACACAAGTGTGTTAATAGATAGGAAAAATGTGTTGATAAATAGGAGATACATTTCTAGTTTCAACATTGTTGATTATTTCTCTTCAAAAGAAAGTATCAAAAGTATAAGCTGTATGCAATCTACCAGTTTACTCATGGAGCCACAGATCTCTGTAAATTAACCACATTGGACCTTAAAAATAAGAAACTACAAGAAAGGTTTAAGAATTAGAATCTAAAAGGGTGTCAAGAGATCTTTACTTCCTGATTTACAGACATGCAAACTTCAGGCAAAAATTTTTAACCGTCACTGTTGGATTATAATGCAACAAAGATTGCTAAAGTCAACATATTTTACTAATAGACCTACCAATCTCTGTGTAAAAATAAAATAATGATGCTGCCATCTTTCTGAAGTCATTACTACTCCTCTGATTTGGCTTCAGATCTCAGGTGAAAACTACTACTTAACTACTTAATTACTCGGTAAATATACATCCATCAGATTTAATATTTTGGCTTTATTCTTCATTTATGTTTGTCTTTCTTCAGATATAAAACATATCAAATATTTAAAAAAAAAAAAACAAGCTGGGGCAGTTTCTGGTTGATTTGACATATAAAACAGATCCTTAGGGTCATTCTATGAAAATAATAATATGCAACCTTGTCAGAACACTCTGTACACTGTAAAAAGTAATAAGTTGACTTTACTTAGAAAAGCTTGACTTGATACTACTTACTACTCGTTTGTAGAGTTAACTTGTGTATTTGTAGAGGTTACCATAAAACTTGAGTACAAGTAACTAAAGTTCAGCCAACGTACAGATTTAAGTTGGGGTTTGTAAGCAAAACAGTTATTTTAACATTGAAAAGTTAAACCAAGTGAAACTGAATATTGAATAGAGGGCAGGGTTTTACTTCAGCGCTCCTCCTCTCCATCTCGCACTCATAGCAGACTGACGATTGGAGGGGAGTGGTTAAGCATTTTCAAACCTAAGTGTGTTTCAAACCTAACGCCATTTTTCTTCCTGACTACCACTATTGGTGATGAGAAAGGGGATTCTGACTCACGTATGACTCCGCTTGAAAGAAGCTCCTGAAGGTGTTTTCTTACTGCTCCAATGTCTCATTGATGGATTGGTCTAGCACGATGCTTAAACAGAGCCTCATGTAATTTGATGCAATGTTTCACTTTCTGTGTATGTCCAAAATCCAGAACGTATTGAGCAAAGACTTCTGGCATCTCGCAAAGCTTCTTGGTGATTCGATCCTTCACATCCTGTGATAGTGGTGAATCACCGAAATTCAAGATGAACTTTTCCTCTTCGACTGCTGCATGCTCACTACTTTGAGAAGCTGATTTAGACACAACATTGTCAGAAGTAAGCACTGATTCCGGAACATGGATTTCAATGACACACCTCTGTGGAATAGTGACATCATGATCAGTCTCATTTGTGAGAACTACCGGGTGATGACCAGATTGCTTAGAAGGAAGGGTAAGTAAACAGTTTTTTACAACAACTCCACCAGGTAAGGAAGATATGGAAGGGTTTTCCACTACGACCCACTTATCAGTTGGAATATCAAGCACATGAGCAATACCATCTAAAACAACACTTTGGCCAGCGGCCATGACTTCAGGCATTCTTCCCTTCAACCTAACATGACCGAGAACCCCAGTTGTGCCACATTTGTGCCGCAATCTGAGGGTATGCAGAACAGCCCTGTAGCCAGACAAAGAAGGTTGGAACGTTGTAGAACTCACTTTCAAGTGTTCCCCGTAAAGGGTGTCCAAAGTGTTTGTCCCAATCAGAACATTGTGGGACATTGTGTCTGGAACCACCAAAGCAACGGTGGGTACTTCAACACTTGTACCAATGAACTCTGCAGGAAAGGTCACATTCAACTATGTATCCAATGTAGGGCACAGTAAGACCATTCGCACCTTCAACCTCCAACAAATCAAAAAGGGAATTGATAGGACATTCTGAAAGACACTGCTCATAAAAAGACAAAGGAATAGTGGTAACTTGTGAGCCAGTGTCTATCAAACAGTTGCACTCCTGTCCTGAAATAGTAACTTGTGCAATACACTTTTCACCAATCAAACCCTTAGGCAAACTGGCAATTTTCATCTTGGAAATGTGGCTTTGTGTGGAGGCTTTGGTTTCAGGGGGACACTTTGGTATTTCAGTCCCTGGTCGTCCCGCAACAGGAACTGACTCTAGTTTAAAGTGCCTTTTGTGTTGTTGTTTTGGGACTCCCACTGGGATTGTTTCTCCCTCAAGAGTTTGCACTTTTCAGCCACCAGTGTTGGGTTGGGCTCTGACTCACAGGAAGAGGCAATGTGGCCATCCTCCCCACATTTAAAGCAATACCACGGCCTGGGTTTGTCAGTTTGTTTATGATTCACAGGCATTGTGGATACAACACTTTGCTTACTTGACCTTTTCTCTGCAACAGAAACTTTCTGGCCCATTGCTTGCAAAGCAGATTTCTTTGGGACATCAGCTTTAGAGGTCAGTTTTGCTAGTTGGCTCTGGAGAGTTGCTATCTGTTTTCTAAGCTCTTTAGCTTCCATTGCCAATGACAGCACATTGGAGGCTGCAGCTTGCTCAGTTTCATCGGACACCCAGGTTCCGATGTATGCATCTGTGCGCACTGCTTGGTACCACCCAGATGTTGTTTCATGCGCATAGTTTTTGCAACATGTTTGCCTTCCTCAGTATGTAGCATCAACAACAGCTGTGCAAAAGGTGGAGGATCATCACATTTTTGTGCCAGTCGCATGTCAGTGATTAAACCATCATCCCAGCAACCCCGGCAGAATTGCTTCAAGTAATGCCGGTCTGCTTCACTGGGTGAAACACCACCACGCTTGATGGTTACACTCAAGGCTGACTGAAGCCTAGACAAGTAAGATGAAGGTTTTTCCCCTGCATCCTGAAAAGTATTCATGAATTTAGCAAAGTGTCTTCTACAGTGTCAAATGCAGAATCTAGCAACTGCAGGTAAGCTGATCGGGAAGCATCAGGGCTCAAGTGTTTAATAACATCAGCAGCCGGGGGCAAAAGACTGTCAAGGATCTTTCTTGACCCATGCAGATCAGATATGGCAGGGTCTCTCAAAACAAGATCCACACTAGAACGCCATGTGTCATAAGTCTCGTTGGCAGGTCGAGGTTTTCTCCCAGAAAATAATCTGGGTCGCATAGGTGCGTTCACCTGAGCAATAGCTTCACCATTCCTCACCACATGTTCAACAACCAACCTTTGAACTGCAGGTGGGTTAAGTATTGCAGGAGAGGTAAGAACTGAGGGATCAGCCATATAAAAAGCAGCAGGGTAGGGTTGCTGGGTTCCTTCTTGGCAAGGCTGAATGATAACTGGAGTTGCTTTTCCTTCAAGTGGTTCTTGTACAGATGGTCTACTAGGGTCTTCATCAACAGCTTTAGACATAGTGCTTGCCGGAAGAACCACTGTACTAATTTCTGCCAGCATTTCACTTAGCATTGCTCCAAAATTTGCCGCACTGAGTTTTGCAATTTCTTTTAAACCTTTGAGGTAAGATCTAGTAGCACTACCCCCCAATTGTTGGGTGTAAACACTAGATAATGATCTAGTGAAATGAAAACACTATGTAAGTGACATTTGGATCACTGGTCAGTTGGTAAGTGTATGGTAGCATGGGATCTAATGACTGTAAAGCACGGCCAGTGTCAAACTCACAAGTCACGATAAAACTCGGATTCAGGGTCCTGGATTTTAACTGTCCTAACAACAGAACCATGTTCTTGCAGAATTTGTATCAGTTCGTCATCATCTGCTGTTCCAGTTACCCCACTAACAGAATTTGGGATTTTGATACCTTCTTGGAGAACTACATCCATTTTGGCAACAATTTGGTTGATTTGTCTGAGTGCTAAAAGTAGGTTTAAATCTCAGCTGCCTGTCCTCAGCAATACAGCGCCACCTCCTGGCTGGCTCGCCAATTATGTAACAGGCTGTATTTCTAGCAAGTTAGTTTGTCACTGACAAAAGTTTGTTCAAGCTCAACAATAATCACTGTCCTTGATTGTTGAAAAATTGGTGATATCACACATGTCGACGATAGGTTTGATTTCAAATTGTTCAATCACTGATATCAGTTCTCTCTTTAGTCATTTCAAACAGTTCTTAGGTCCTCTCTTTGGTCCTGTAGGATGATTTTTCTTCTTTCTTTTCCAGTGTCCAAATAGGTTGGCACGCCAACAACGAAAACAAACTCCACTCGAAAACCTGACCTGATTAAAAGGCCAGAAATGCATAATTGCATTTAGTAACAACATCACATTAGGTAAGTATCTCCACATACTAGTAACATGCATAGTAATTATTATTTCAATGTTTAACAATATTTTATATATATATATATATATATATATATATATATATATATATATATATATATATATATATATATATATATATATATTATACACACACCTCTTTTCAGGCATGTGTACATCACAGTGACATCCACGTGATACTATCCACGTACACTATATATATATATATATATATATATATATATATATATATATATATAGTACTGTCTGTAGAATCTGTAGAATTATAAATAATCAAGTCAAGTAGAAGAAAAAGTAAAAAATAAAAATAAAGAAGTGGAATAAAATAAGTGAAGTAAACTGTGCAGTGAGTTAAACTGTAGACTTATAAATATGTGGTTAACAAATGTATAAAGAGTATAATGTGCAAACAGGTTTATAACAGGTTGTTACACAGTAGCAGAAAGTGCAGTGCAATGTCAGTGTATCGATGCTTATCCTGAAGTGAAGTCACGTGATGTTAAGTGACTGAGTTCAGGAGTCTGATGGCCTGGGGGAAGAAGCTCCTCCTGAGTCTCTCAGTTTTGGCCATCAGGCTTCGGAAGCGCTTACCAGATGGCAGCAGCGTGAAATGAGGGTTTGCAGGGTGATTAGAGTCCTTGATGATTTTAGTAGCTCTGCCTTTGCAGCGTTTGGTGTAGACGTCCTGCAGAGACGGGAGAGCTGACCCTGAGATGCGCTCGGATAAGCGCACAACTCTTTGCAGGGCTTTGCGGTCATGACTGGTGCTGTTTCCATACCACGCTGTGATGCACTGAGTTAATACACTTTCTATCGCCCCTAAATAGAAAGTTTTCAGGATAGCTGGTGAAACCCTGAATTACCTCAGCTGGCGCAGGTGGTACAGTCTTTGCCTGGCTTTTTTCACCTGTGTCTGAATGTGAGCAGTCCAGGTCAGGTCCTCGGAGATGTTTACACCCAGGTACTTGAAGCTGCTCACTCTCTCCACTGGTGACCCGCTGATCATGAGGGGGGAGTATGTCCGTTGCGGTCTCTTCCTGAAGTCCACAATCATTTCTTTGGTCTTGCCAACATTCAGTTGGTAGCCCTGTGGAGCTCCCACACTCAGGGTGATGGAGGAGGAGGTGGACTGGCCTATTCTCACCACCTGAGGCCTGCCAGTGAGGAAGTCCTCAATCCAGTGGCAGAGAGAAGAATTCAGGCCAAGATCCAGGAGTTTGGCGGTTAGCTTAATGGGAACTATGGTGTTAAAGGCTGAGCTATAGTCAATAAATAGCAGCCTTGCGTAGTTCCCACTTTTGCTGTCGATGTGAGTGAGGGAGGAGTGGAGGACATGAGAGATGGCATCTTCAGTCGATCTATTGGGACAATAGGCAAACTGAAGAGGGTCCAAAGTGTCCGGAATGAAGGCACAAATGGTGTTTTTAATGAGTCTCTCAAAGACCTTCATGACTATAGATGTGAGAGCCACTGGACGATAGTCATTTAGGCAAGAGGGTTTACTGTTCTTAGGGACAGATGATGGTGGATTTTTTGAAGGAGGTGGGGACCACAGATGTAGCGAGGGACTCATTAAAGATAGATGTAAACAACCCGGCGAGCTGATCAGCACAGGACCGCAGAACACGGCCTGAAATACCATCCGGCCGGCAGCTTTCCTGACGTCCACACGCTTGAATGCCCTCCGAACTTCATCCTCTGAGACCGAAATCACATGGTTTTTGCTGCTCTGAGTAATTCCCTCTGATGCGCCACTTGGCAGAGTCGCGTTGCTGCGGTTACAGTCAAAGCGAGCATAGAAAGAGTTTAACTCATTCACAAGCGACGGATCAGCACTCACCTCTGCAGAGGATTTAGATCCAAAAGAGCAGATGGACCTCAGACCCTGCCACATGCGCCGCGAGTCGTTGAGTTGGAAATGAGACTCCACTCGGTCTTTGTAATGGAGTTTTGCGGCTTTAACTGCGCGTCTGAGAGCATAGCAGGACGATCTGTATTCAGTCATGTTCCCCGACAGGAGACCGGCGTTGTAAGCGGCAGTGCGTGTTTTCACTGCAGCGCGGATTGAATTGTCCACCCACGGTTTCTGATTTGAGAAGGACATTACTGTTATTGTTTGCGTGGCTTGCTCTGTAAGCAGGTTGATGAAGCAAAGCGCCACATCTGTGAACTCGCTGACGTCAGCTGAACTTGCTCGGAACATGTCCCAGTCAACATCGTCCAGAGCTGCCTGTAGCGTAGTCTCTGAGTGGGGCGACCAGCGCTTAACGATCAGAATCTCACCGCTCAAAATGGCAGAGATTATATTCAGTGCTGAGTGTAAGTTAATGCAGGCTCGTGAAACTTTAACAGACAAAGCGAAGATGCAATGTAAAAGATTTATTGTTGACAACTTCATTTTTTATAACAGAACTGAGATCGCGATGAACTGACAAAGCAACAGCGTTTTAGTGATTGTAGCAGTATTGGCTTGCTTTCAATGCTATACTGTCAATAAAATCATTGAATTCAGAGTTAATTGTCTATAAAGTCACTGAATAAAACTATTGAATGTCATGCTGCTAAGAGGAACACTGGCCAACTGCATGCTGCAAAGTTTCAGAAGTGACATCTAAACATTAATGCTGGAGTCACTCTGCACGAGACAGAAATATCCTCCTGAGACCCAGAATAGAAGTTTTGCCTCTGTAGAGGACATTATATTTTAGTGAATTTCTCTGACAACATATACAGTTTTAAGTCTGAATATTCTTATGAAATATGAGCTATTTTTATGAAAATATTCCCTTTTAATAGATGTCTTTTACATTATCCCAAAAATAATGTTTTTTTTTTTTTTTCTGGTTCTCGGGAAGATGACATGTTATAATACTAGTAACACATTAAAGCAGTGTAAAGTCAGACTAATAGATTAATAGACATATTTATAGTAAAATATTTTAGGTTACAGCTGCATCTGTCTCTGAGAAAAAAAAATTATCAGAGATTTGATGTTTTTGATCGATTTTATGTTATTGAAACCAGAACGAATAATTTATGGTTTGAATGATATGACATGTGTTCATGGCCTTGTAAAAACGTGACTGACTGCATCAAGGCTTACGGTAAAGAATGACCGAACATTTTACTGTAGGCTACCAATCTTTTTATGGATGGTAAAATGTTGCATACAGGACGAATGAGCTGCTCTATGTCCACACCTATGAACTTCATCATAAAGGCAGTTAGTTAAAGTCCTGTCAGACAAACTGTCCCACTTATGGGACAGTTTGAAAAAAGCCAGGCTTTGAAAAAAGCCAGGCAAAGACTGTACCACCTGCGCCAGCTGAGGAAATTCAGGGTTTCACCAGCTATCCTGAAAACTTTCTATTTAGGGGCGATAGAAAGTGTACTAACTCAGTGCATCACAGCGTGGTATGGGAACAGCACCAGTCATGACCGCAAAGCCCTGCAAAGAGTTGTGTGCTTATCCGAGCGTATCTCAGGGTCAGCTCTCCCGTCTCTGCAGGACATCTACACCAAACGCTGCAAAGGTAGAGCTACTAAGATCATCAAGGACTCTAATCACCCTGCAAACCCTCATTTCACGCTGCTGCCATCTGGTAAGCGCTTCCGAAGCCTGATGGCCAAAACTGAGAGACTCAGGAGGAGCTTCTTCCCCCAGGCCATCAGACTCCTGCACTCAGTCACTTAACATCACGTGACTTCACTTCAGGATCAACATCGATACACGGACATTGCACTGCACTTTCTGCTCTCGTTGTTACTGTGTAACAACCTGTTATAAACCTGTTTGCACATTATACTCTTATACATTTGTTAACCACATATTTATATGTCTACAGTTTACTCACTGCACAGTCTACTTCACTTATTTTATTCCACTTCTTTATTCTTATTTTTTTACTTTTCTTCTACTTGACTTGATTATTTATAATTCTACAGATATATATATAGTACTTTTTATTCTATTTCTATTATAATTTCCTCCTTGTGGTTTTAACTGTGAATTTGCACTGTCCATGGAGCGGACCTGTTTACATTTCACTGCCGGTTGTATATTCTGTATATAACTGTGTATGTGACAAATAAAACTCTTGATCTTGACTTCTCTGTGATCTTCTGATTAATATTTCATAATTTAGCAATAGGCCTATTATTCTGAAAAAAGTACATTTCAATCTTCTAACTTAACTCTTAACTCTCTGCAGTTTACAAATATTTGGGACACAAAAGATACAATATAATTTGTGATATACGTGAAATTGTATGGAAACGAAGGCAGATCCGCCCCAGAGTCCATTGCTCAGGGTATATCTACTTGTCCTGTCTCTGTGTGAATGAGCAGCGCCGTTTCGTACGTGTGATGCTTGTGATGTTTTAGCGTCTCACAAACCATATTTGGACATGAACATTTCCAGAGCTGATCTGAGAGAACCCCTAATTTTGACAGCAAAATTTGCTTTCAAAATTAACAAGCACCAATCCTGTGGCATTTCACAGCAACATTAGTTTATTTAACTACACATTTACTTTGTGAATCTCACATGATAACATTTTGATTCTGGAGAAACACTTGCTTACTGTGACACAGAACAATGCTTTTTAATATGAGTCACTAGATTACTTGAATGTCCAAAACTCTTCTCACACTGAGTGCAGTGGTACGGCTTCTCTCCAGTATGAACTCGCTCATGTGATTTCAGGTCTCCAGCCTGAGTGAAACTCTTGTCACAATATGAGCACTTGTAAGGTCTTTCTCCAGTGTGAGTTCTTTGGTGCTGTTTCAGATTATCAGCTCTAGTAAAGCTCTTCCCACAGTCAAAGCACATATACTCTCTCACTTCATTATGTGTTTTCTGGTGAAGTTTTAAACTGTCCAACCGTGAAAAACTCTTTCCACAGTGAGAACACACATGAGGTCTCTCATCTGAATGAACTGTCAGGTGTCGATTTAGATGTGATGATGAAATAAACTCTTTACCACACTGATCACAGTTAAATGGTTTTTCTCCAGAGTGAATGTGCAGATGATTCTTGAGATCAGTTACATATGTGAAACTCTTTCCACACTGAGTGCATGTATACGGTTTCTCTCCAGTGTGAATTCTCATGTGTGTGTTAAGGTCTCCTTTTTGTGTGTAACTCTTCCCACACTGAGAGCAGGTGTGCAGCTTTTTGGCTTTTGTTCTTTGATTTGTAAAGTTATGATGTTCCTCCTCCTCTTCATTCAGTTCTTGTCTTTGCCATTTCACTTCCACCTGGTCTAAAATACACATCAAGTTAGAATCAGTTCAAGTGAACCCTGATTTAACAGCAGAAAGCAACAGAGATTGACTATTAATTCACATCTACCAAAGCAGTCAATAATGAAGAATCAAGAATGGACACCAACCTGTTAGTTCCTCAGTATCTTCATGTTTTATTCTGGATGGTTCTGGATCACTCATGTCTTCAATCTCCTCTTTAACAGGTCACACAGATTTCAGCCGCTACACCTGGAGTTTGTCCTTCTCTTGTAGGATGATGGGAATATTCCCAGTATTTATTGGTGAATTGTTGTGGGAGGGCTTCACTGCAGGTGTGAACTGTGATCACTGTGTTTTGATTCAATCTGCATTTAAAAGTACAGGCCATAATGTTTAACTGAGCTGCTGAAAAGCCAAAAGTTCCCTGTTTTCCCCTCATTCATTATGGTGATGTCTGAGATCTGCTGTAAATTGGCACATTAAGCACATTTTATTGGTGTCGACAGGCTGAAAGAAACTGCAGGATTATCACCTTTTGAAATTTCACTTCAGTTCTTGTCTTTGCTCTTTCACTTCCATCGGGTCTGAAATAAAATCAGTTCAAGGAGGATAAATGTGAAAATTCAAGTGAACCCTGATTTAATAACAGAAAACAAGTGAGACGTTGTCTGTTAAAAGAGGTGTCATTTGTGTTTTAACAACGTTTAGCTCATAAGTTATTGATCTGGGATGTTTGAATCTGTGACAGGTCAAGATAAGGAGACTGAGAGAAGAAGAAAGAGAGAAGGTGATGGAGATTAGAGAGGAAGAGCAGGTATTGCTCTGTGCCCAGGATGAGATTAACATTATGTATTCCTATTTAACACAGTTATTGTTCTTCGGTAATTACAGTTGAAACTATAAGCTCAATGTAACATATAATGCCATAATAGTGGTTTCAGAGACAAATGGAATGGAAAGAAAAGTAATAGAGGACATAGGGATACGACTCGTACTACGATTGTCAGTCCAATGTCTGCCTCCAATGTACAGAGTGCGATTTACGAGTGTTCGTAGTAATAGTAGAGATTTGGGTCGCATGTCTTTACACTCTTCGGTCTTCATTATTCTATTTTATACTCACATGAAATGTCAAATACAGCTGGACCAAAAACATGTCACCCTTTTCACCTCCTCTAAATGTGCAGGTCTAATAATTCATTAGAGTGTAATAATATGTTGGCAGAGAGTTTTCCACAGACTGACTCAGCCAATAAAATGTGCTTAATGTGCCACTTTATAGAAGATCCCAGACATGTTGGAACAGTTCCCACACAGTTGGGAGCATGAAATTGTCCAAAATACTTTGCTACATATTTACAAGACAAACATGTTTTTTTCAAACATTTACTGGTGTGTAATTTGATTTGTGTAATGAAAGTTCAAATGACAAAACAACATTTATTATCCGAATCACCAGATTCTCTTGTTTAATTCTATAGTTAACTTCATGTCTGACATATTTATGAATTGGTTTAAATGCATGATGATCATGTGCTTTTTGACAGTTCATTTATTTATTTTTATATATAGTTAGATACCAATCATACGAGCTGTGAAAAATGGGCAGATAATCTATGGATATGACACAAATGCATTTAGATCATAATCTTGTACAGCATTTTGGCTCATCAAAAATCTGATATTTGATAGACACATGATCTCAAATGTTTTCTGTAAATCAAGGTTCACTTGAATCTTCACATTTATGCTTAATGTTTATTTCAGACCCGATGGAAGTGAAAGAGTAAAAACAAGAACTGAAATTTTAAAGGTGATGATGCTGTAGTTTCTTTCAGCCTGTCGACACCAATAAAATGTGCTTAATGTGTCAATTTACAGCAGATCTCAGACATCACCATAATGAATGAGGGGAAAACAGGGAACTTTTGGCTTTTCAGCAGCTCAGTTAAACATTATGGCCTGTACTTTTTAAATGCAGATTGAATCAAAACACAGTGATCACAGTTCACACCTGCAGTGAAGCCCCTCCCACAACAATTCACCAATAAATACTGGGAATATTCCCATCATCCTACAAGAGAAGGACAAACTCCAGGTGTAGCGGCTGAAATCTGTGTGACTGTTAAAGATGGAGTTTATTAAAGAGGAGATTGAAGACATGAGTGATCCAGAACCATCCAGAATAAAACATGAAGATACTGAGCAACAAACAGGTTGGTGTCCATTCTTGATTCTTCATTACTGACTGATGTGGATTAATAAGCAGTATATGGATGATAAATGATAGAGAAAAAAAAAATATCTAAATTATCGTAACTTTGTATGTGGCAGTTGTCAAACATTTTACATATATTTACAAGCGAATGACAAAGAAATGCCACGTTAAATATCTGATACCTGATCTCTGTTGCTTTCTGCTGTTAAATCAGGGCTCACTTGAACTGATTCTAACTTGATGTGTATTTTAGACCAGGTGGAAGTGAAACGGCAAAGACAAGAACTGAATGAAGAGGAGGAACATCATACCTACACAACTCAAAGAACAAAAGCCAAAAAGCTGCACACCTGCTCTTATTGTGGGAAGAGTTTCACTCGTAAAGGAGAATTTAACATACACATGAGAGTTCACACTGGAGAGAAACCGCATACATGCACTCAGTGTGGAAAGAGTTTCACACATTTATCTGATCTAAAGTATCATCTACGCATTCACTCTGGAGAAAAGCCATTTAACTGTGATCAGTGTGGTAAAGAGTTTAATTCATCATCAAATCTAAAACAACACCTGACAGTTCATTCAGATGAGAGACCTCATGTGTGTTCTCACTGTGGAAAGAGTTTTTCATGGCTGAACAGTCTTAAACAGCACCAGAAAACACATGATGAAGTGGGAGATCATGTGTGCTGTGACTGTGGGAAGAGCTTTACTAGAGCTGCCCATCTGAAACAGCACCAAAGGATTCACACTGGAGAAAAACCTTACAAGTGCTCATATTGTGACAAGAGTTTCGCTCATTCTGGAACCCTGAAATCACACGAGCGAGTTCATACTGGAGAGAAGCCGTAGCGCTGCACTCAGTGTGGGAAGAGTTTCACCCAATCAAATAATCTAGTGACTCATATTAAAAAGCATTGTTCTGTGTCACAGTGAGCAAATGTTTTTTTCAGATCCAAAATGTTCCAGTAAATTATGTGAGATTCACAAAGTAAATGTGTAGTTAACCAATAAACTAGTGTTTTTGTGAAAGGCCACAATATTTGTTTTATTGAATTATCTGTGTGAAAATCATTGAATTATTCTTTGATTTTACTCATTTTACTGTCAATATTTAAACAATTCCCTCAATTTGAGTTTGAATGAAATTAAAAAAATATATATATATATTGTTTAGTTACATAAAACCAGTTATTTCATAAACAGATTCATGTAAAAAGCGTCTTTATTTCTCTGCAAAAGTTGTCTATAAGCTCTGTACACTGTGAATGTCAAAAAGCCGTTGTGTGAGTGCTGATTTGAGTATACGTAATTAATATGATGTTTCCTGAGTTTAGTCTGTTAGTAACACTGTCTTACTACATTAAGCCACGTTAAGCAGTTTTTTATAATGGTTTTATATGAGAGGAAAATGCTTAACATGTACTAATTAAATGCATTGCGTTCATGGGCTCATCAGAACTGCCTTAATTCTACGTGGCATTGATTCAACAAGGTGCTGAAAGCATTCTTTAGAAATGTTGGCCCATATTGATAGGATAGCATCTTGCAGTTGATGGAGATTTGTGGGATGCACATCCAGGGCACGAAGCTCCTGTTCCACCACATCCCAAAGATGCTCTATTGGGTTGAGATCTGGTGACTGTGGGGGCCATTTTAGTACAGTGAACTCATTGTCATGTTCAAGAAACCAATTTGAAATGATTCGAGCTTTGTGACATGGTGCATTATCCTGCTGGAAGTAGCCATCAGAGAATGGGTACATGGTGGTCATAAAGGGATGGACATGGTCAGAAACAATGCTCAGGTAGGCCGTGGCATTTAAACGATGCCCAATTGGCAGGAGGGGCCTAAAGTGTGCCAAGAAAACATCCCCCACACCATTACACCACCACCACCAGCCTGCACAGTGGTAACAAGACATGATGGATCCATGTTCTCATTCTGTTTACGCCAAATTCTGACTCTACCATCTGAATGTCTCAACAGAAATCGAGACTCATCAGACCAGGCAACATTTTTCCAGTCTTCAACTGTCCAATTTTGGTGAGCTTGTGCAAATTGTAGCCTCTTTTTCCTATTTGTAGTGGAGATGAGTGGTACCCGGTGGGGTCTTCTGCTGTTGTAGCCCATCAGCCTCAAGGTTGTGCGTGTTGTGGCTTCACAAATGCTTTGCTGCATACCTCGGTTGTAACGAGTGGTTATTTCAGTCAAAGTTGCTCTTCTATCAGCTTGAATCAGTCGGCCCATTCTCCTCTGACCTCTAGCATCAACAAGGCATTTTTCGCCCACAGGACTGCCGCATACTGGATGTTTTCCCTTTTCACACCATTCTTTGTAAACCCTAGAAATGGTTGTGCGTGAAAATCCCAGTAACTGAGCAGATTGTGAAATACTCAGACCGGCCCGTCTGGCACCAACAACCATGCCACGCTCAAAATTGCTTAAATCACCTTTCTTTCCCATTCTGACATTCAGTTTGGAGTTCAGGAGATTGTCTGACCAGGACCACACCCCTAAATGCATTGAAGCAACTGCCATGTGATTGGTTGATTAGATAATTGCATTAATGAGAAATTGAACAGGTGTTCCTAATAATCCTTTAGGTGAGTGTATACAGGTCATCTAATGTATTTTGTAATTTGGAATATTCAGTGCTTTGGATATGTCAAAGGTTCCTTAAATGATAAAGCAGATAGTTGTGAAAGAACTTAATCCTCTATTAATCTATTCTTACTTCCACATTTTCTTAAGAATTTCCCTAATTCATATTTTAAAAGCTCCCAGTTACGTCCATAAGCTTTTTGTGATTCGGCCCTTTCCCAGTAAGTTTGGATTAGTTCAGTTATTCAATTATATTGTTGCTTGAACTTTACATATTTAAGGAGGGAGCCATTTAATTTCCAGAGCAACTGCTCGTGAGTTCTCATCAGTTCTCTCAGCACAACATGTCTCAGTTCAGTGAACTGTTGGAGTTACCAGTAACACATACTTCAGGATATTAGTTTATTTCTAGTCGGAGGGACTGTCACTCATGTCAGAAAGTGAAAACTTGTGAATCAGCGCTGACTCGATACGTGAACCATTTAGAACGATTAGTCCGATTTGGTGAACTGGCTCGACCGGTTCACTGAAAGGACTGCAGCTTTATGTACACAAATATAAATGTATTTTTAGTATATTTAGCATAAAAGAAAAGTATTTCAAATACATTTTAGTATACCTTTTTCACTGACGAAAATCTACAGTCATTTTCGTCAACAGATAAAAACGAGACGAAAATGTTAGGGAGGGACGATTATGGAAGAGATCCAGTCAGAAGTGATGTCCTGTGTAAAAGATGTGCATATTTAAATTGTAATCGCAATCAATGAATAGCACACATTTATGCCAGATAATTGTTTATGAACTAATGCTGATGAATAATGACTTTACGATGTTTATGTAGTAATATGTTTTAGACGGTTGTAACAATGCATATTTTCTCTCTCATCTGAACCAGGGGCGGTGTTTAGGCCTACGTATGGCAGAGTGTGGCAGTTTCCATACACTGGCATTCAGACAAGCAGAGGAAATAAACAGCTCACGATGCCGCTCATTAGTTCTGTTGCAGCTTTGAAAAACAAATGTAAACAGCCTAACTCCGTGTCCTAACCAGGCACGACGCGACAAGATTTTCAGAGGCAAACCAGACTTCAATCAATGACCGAGATCAATCAAATCACAGCATGTCTCTCTCTGCAAGTGCACTGACTGCGTTGCAACAAAAAATAAGAATAAGTAAAAAATTTTTTATAAATATATATATATATATATAAAAAATATAAAAATATATATATATATATATATATATATATATATATATCTAAATAATGCTCTTGTTTGTTCACCTCTAGCTGACGTTTGAATATAGTGGTTTCCTTTATTTTTAAGATCTGAGGTGAATTATACATTGTTGCTTTCAGTAAGGCTATGTCTATAGAGGTCACAAAAAAACAAACAAAAGATATTCATACTCACTTTAAACTGAAATAAAATAATGAAATAAAACACAATCTGCACTTGTCATACTTTGTATGTTGTCCCGGCCAAAACGGTTTGTAAAATAGAATCGTCGTGAATCGCCGTTTCTCCTGGTTAGTACAAAAAAACGGAATAACTTGGAAAAGATCATTTTTCTCATGTGTCGTTTGGTTAGGACACAGTGAAGGCTTATAGGGCTGCTTCAGTAGCTATTTGCATTGATTTTGTATTGTTGTTAAGTCTGTTGTTAAGTTCTTTTAGTGGACTTTTGTCGACATTGTTTAGATGCGATTATTTGGGAATGTCATTATTGTATGGCCAGAAGAACTCATGCCATACCCTAGGTTTTTGTGAACGCCGCCACTGATCTGAACTTGAATGAGCAACTGCAATAGTGGCGCAGGCATTTCAGAATAACCCTTACGAAAATGAACAATGGTTTTACTACAAATAAAACCTTGGTTATTATAGTTAAACCATGGTAACCACAAATTAACCATCTCTAACCATAGTTTAACCATGGTGTTTGTGGTAAAACTGTGGTTATATAAATGGTAATCAATTAGCCAAAAAACATGATTGCTACACTTTTACTACAATAAAACCATGGTTAATTCCACAGTCAATGTGTATTTCGAGTTTATAATTAAAAGTTAAACATTATATGTACGTTTTTGGTCACACAATAAACCATTTAATTTCATTCCCATTTAATTCATAGTCAGACGGAAAGACTAAGAACAGTATTTGACGCATTATTCAATAAAGTATCAGGGTTATAATAGTTAACTAAAACCATTAAATACACGTTAACTGAAATAAAGAAACTTATTTGAAGCTTTAGCTTAGCCTGATATACTAACTAAACAGAAATACAACATTATAAAAATGTTTTTAAAACAGTGAATCAACACAATGTCAAAATGTCAGTTGAGACATGTATTCAAGTAACATTCAATGAATGCATTACAATTTAACTAAACTCAAATTCAAGTTACTAAAATAAGACTAAAACTAGATCAAATTTAAATCAAAACTGGTTTCCAGTTTTTTAATTTTGGTATTACTTTGAGTAAAATCAATGAAAATATTCAATGATTTTCACATAATTGTGAAAATCCTCTGGCATTTCACAGCAACATTAGTTTGTTAACTACACATTTACTTTGTGACTCTCACATGATTTACTTGAACGTTTTGGATCTGAAGAAACATTTGCTCACTGTGACACAGAACAATGCTTTTTAATATGAGTCACAAGTTTACGTGACTATCTGAAACTCTTCCCACACTGAGTGCAGTGGTACGGCTTCTCTCCAGTATGAACTCGCTCATGTGATTTCCGGTCTCCAGCCTGAGTGAATCTCTTGTCACAATATGAGCACTTGTAAGGTCTTTCTCCAGTATGAGTTCTTTGGTGCCGTTTCAAATGGCCAGCTGTAGTAAAGCTCTTCCCAGTCACAACACACATGATCTCTCACTTCATCATGTGTTTTCTGGTGCTGTTTAAGACTGTTCGGCCCTGAAAATCTCTTTCCACAGTGAGAACACACATGAGGCTTCTCATCTGAATGAACTTTCAGGTGTCGATTTAGCTATGATGATGAAATAAAATCTTTACCACACTGATCACAGTTAAATGTTTTTTTTTTCTCTCCAGTGTGAATTCTCATGTGTGTGTTAAGGTTTCCTTTTTGTGTGAAACTCTTTCCACACTGAGAGCAGGTGTGCAGCTTTTTGGCTTTTGTTCTTTGAGTTGTGAAGGTATGATGTTCCTCCTCCTCTTCATTCGGTTCTTGTCTTTGCTGTTTAACTTCCACCTGGTCTAAAATACACATCAAGTTAGAATCAGTTCAAGTGAACCCTGATTTAACAGCAGAAAGCAACAGAGATCAGGTATCAGATCCTTCACGTGGTATGTTTGACAACTGCTATACAAAGTTATACATTTGAGGCATTTTTGTTCTATATCATTCAGTTTTACTATAGTTACAATATGCTTGACAACTACTATATACAAGGTTATAATCATTTAGATGCATTTCTCTAACATTTATCATCCATATACTGCTTATTAATTCACATCTACCAAAGCAGTCAACAATGAAGAATCAAGAATGGACACCAACCTGTTTGTTCCTCAGTATCTTCATGTTTTATTCTGGATGGTTCTGGATCACTCATGTCTTCAATCTCCTCTTTAATAAACTCCATCTTTAACAGTCACACAGATTTCAGCCGCTACACCTGGAGTTTGTCCTTCTCTTGTAGGATGATGGGAATATTCCCAGTATTTATTGGTGAATTGTTGTGGGAGGGGCTTCACTGCAGGTGTGAACTGTGATCACTGTGTTTTGATTCAATCTGCATTTAAAAAGTACAGGCCATAATGTTTAACTGAGCTGCTGAAAAGCCGAAAGTTCCCTGTTTTCCCCTCATTCATTATGGTGATGTCGAGATCTTCTGTAAATTGGCACATTAAGCACATTTTATTGGTGTCGACAGGCTGAAACAAACTACAGCATCATCACCTTTAAAATTTCACTTCAGTTCTTATTTTTGCTCTTTCACTTCCATCGGGTCTGAAATAAACATTAAGCATAAATGTGAAGATTCAAGTGAACCTTGATTTACAGAAAACATTTGAGATCATGTGTCTATCAAATATCAGATTTTTGATGAGCCAAAATGCTGTACAAGATTATGATCTAAATGCATTTGTGTCATATCCATAGATTATCTGCCCATTTTTCACAGCTCGTATGATTGGTATCTAACTATATATAAAAATAAATAAATGAACTGTCAAAAAGCACATTATCATCATGCATTTAAACCAATTCATAAATATGTCAGACATGAAGTTAACTATAGAATTAAACAAGAGAATCTGGTGATTCGGATAATAAAATGTTGTTTTGTCATTGAACTTTCATTACACAAATCAAATTACACACCAGTAAATGGTGTCAAAACATGTTTGTCTTGTAAATATGTAGCAAAGTATTTTGGACAATTTCATGCTCCCAACTGTGTGGGAACGGTTCCAACATGACTGTGCACCAGTGCACAAAGCAAGGTCCATAAAGTCAAGTCAAGTCATCTTTATTTATATAGCGCTTTATACAACAATTTGATTCAGCTATACAGCCGCTCTGGAGAAAACAGTGATGTCATCCAGCTCTGTTCTCACATAGTGTCAATGCGGGCTGATCGGTAATATAGTTGAATATGTAGTGTCCCCAACTAAGCAAACCAAAAGCAACAGAGGTGACTGTGGCAAGGAACCAAAACTCCATCAGGTGACAGGATGCAGAAAAAAACCTTGGGAGAAACGAGGCTCAGTCGGGGTGCCAGTTCTCCTCTGGCCAATAAACAAACATTGTATGATTATCATTCAGGCAACATTACAGGTCAGAAGTCATATTAGATCAGAATATTCAACATATTTGTCCAGTTCCATCTGATTGAAAATCAGAGTCATCAAACCCGGAGACGGGTTTGTTGAGGATGTCGTGTCGATGGGCCATCACAGAGGAGAGTCTAGTAGTCTCTGCAGACACTTCAGGGCTGTGTCGGTCGTGTCTAGCACAGGTCCATCATTTGGTCTGAACTGGATATGGCCCGGATTCACCTGACTAAACCTCAGGATAAACAGAGAGACTAACATTAGCGTAGATGTCATTCTTTTTATGTTGTAACGAGTACATCAGGTGTTATGGGAAGTGTTCCTGGTTCCGGCAGACCTTGTTAACGCAGCCTAAAACCCAACACGTTCTCACTCCCAACTCGTCACATATTGACGCTTGGTCAGATTTTAATATTGTATTGGATGGTACAGTTGATAAATGGCCACAAGGTAGACTAATAAGTCTCAGAAACTTCATGGATAAATTCAATCTCCTAGATATTTGGAGAGCCAAATTTCTTTCCTTCAGAGTCATTTACCTGGAGCAATAAAACAGGGTCCAGTCAGTCCAGAATAGACTTTTGGTTAGTGTCTGAGAACTTTAATGAAGATGATGTGGTAGTTGATTACTTCTACTCCATTAACAGACCATAAAACTACAAGTATTAATATTAAGTTATCTAATACAAATTGGTTTAAATAATGGATCATACTGGAAACTCAATTCATTGTTACTCTATGATGAGGTAAAAAGAGAGATCTCTAGATTGATGTGCCAATTTTGGGGTAAAGCTAACAAGGAGAATTATTTTTGTTCAAACTGGGAACTTAAATATTTAAGAAAATTTGGAAGCCGATTAGCCAAATATAAAAGAGCTGAAGAAACCAACATTGTTGAAATTACAAAATTAACAAATAGATATCCAGACAGTTTAGTAGATGAGCAATTATTATCAGACCTGCAAATTAAACTAGATTAACTATATATAAGGAAAGCTGAAGGTGTGTTTGTTCGATCAAGGAGACGTTGACTTGATACTTGAATACTTCTTTAATTTAGAGAGGCACCATATTAATAATAAGGGGCCAACATGAAGGTTCCACAGGTCGGGCCTGGGATGGAATATCGTGCCCTCTGCCTGAGACAGAAGGTCCTTCCTTGCTGGAATCGCCCATGGCGAGCCGTTGAGGAGAGACACTCTCTCCGAGAACCATATTTTGTTCGGCCAATGAGGTGCTACCAATAAAAGGCAAGACCCTTGTTGGCGAACCCTGCAAACCCTCATTTCACGCTGCTGCCATCTGGTAAGCGCTTCCCAAGCCTGATGGCCAAAACTGAGAGACTCAGGAGGAGCTTCTTCCCCCAGGCCATCAGACTCCTGAACTCAGTCACTTAACATCACGTGACTTCACTTCAGGATAAACACCGATACACTGTCATTGCACTGCACTTTCTGTTCTCGTTGTTACTGTGTAACAACCTGTTATAAACCTGTTTGCACATTATACTCTTTATACATTTGTTAACCACATATTTATAAGTCTACAGTTTACTCACTGCACAGTTTACTTCAATTATTTTATTCCACTTCTTATTCTTTACTTTTTTTTTCTTCTACTTGACTTGATTATTTATAATTCTACAGATATATATATACGGGAGCAGAGCGACTGGACGGAAGGCATACAGGCACATTTTGGGCCATGTAAGAGCTATCGCATCCAGACCCAATCTGTCTCGCTATTCTGTTCAGATAGCGTAAGTGCAGACCTCCCTGGTGATTTATATATGAGACTGTACCTGTATTGTCCACCCGCACTAGGACATGACAGTCCCTCAATTGGGGGAGAAAGTATTTCAGGACCAAAAATACAGCCATCAACTCAAGGCAGTTGATGTGCCAGTCGAGCTAATGACCATCTCATTCTCCTTGGGCTGGACGACCACACCCCAGACTGTCAGGGGAGCATCCGTCGTTAGCAATTTGCGATGAAAAGGTATGCCTAGAGTGGGACCCAAGGCAAGAAACCGGGGTCTGAACCACATAGTTAGTATACAAAGCCACATGATGCGCCACTTTTATTTGCCTTGAGGATTGACCCTAAAATCCTCTGGCTTTGAGCCACAACTGATGCGGTCTTATGTGCAACAACCCCAAAGGGGAAACCCATGGATGCTGATGCTATGAGACCTAACACAGATGAGATCTTGGCCTAGCCTGACTTTGCTCAGGATATGCTGAAGTTTGAGCGTGAAACAGTCGTGCCCACTTCGTGACCAAAAACCAAACAAACCCTAGAAAAGTCATTCTCTGGGCAGGAGAAAGAACACTTTTCTTGGTGTTGCGTCCCAATCCTAGAGAAACTAGATGAGATAACACACTGTCTCTGTGTTGAAGCGCCATCTCTCACGACTGTGCTAATATTAGCAATCGTCTATGTAATTCAAAATGTGAATGCTCCGGAATCCTAATGGAGCCAGTACTGCAACCATGCATTTTGTATATGTGTGGTTACAAGGCTAGCCAAATGGAAGACCCCGAAATTGGTAAGCTTTTGCCCCCAAGAGCGAACCTCAGGAACTTCCTGTTGTGGCAGTATTTATATGTGACATGAGTCCTTCAGGTCTTACGTGCTGAACCAATCGCGATGTTGAATTTGCAACATAACCGTCTTTACGGTTAACATCTTGAACTTTAACTGTATGGTTTAAGCCTCAAAGATTTAAGATTGGACACAATCCCCCACCCTTCTTGCGAATCAGGAAGTAACTGCTGTAATAGCCCAACTCACTCTCCAGAAGAGGAACATGTTCTATGGCCTCTTTGTTGAGTATAATTTGTAGCTCTTGTGACCGTACAAGCGCCAACTCCGGTTTCACGGAAGTGGAGACCACGCCGTTAAAAAATAAATTTCAATTCAAATAAAGTTTACTAATTTTACTGTGCTTAACACCCATGCAGAAACACCTGGCAGAAGTTTCCACGTTGCCAGACTCTGAGAGTGATGACAATTTTAACACTTCCTGTTGAGGGGATGTTAGATGTTCCATGTCCTGGATGATAGCAGGATTTAAACACAGAATGTCTAACATTTCACTGGAAACCACTGCCTGCGCATCTGATTTACTGACAATGTGTGGAAATTTACCATTTTCTCTGAGCCAATCAGAATCATCCACCTCGCAGTAATGACGTGGATAGACCTTGAAAACAGTATAACTGTTGGGACAATTGTATGTACGAAAGACAAAGACGAGAAGGGTAGAGAGGGAGCGCCGGCCTACGAACTCCTTGAGAGACTTGAAGCTGGCTTCTATGGATGAAACCGCAAACTATTCTTCAGTAAAAATTGTCTTTAATTGCACTCCTGACTCTTGGTCTTCCTTTTTTCACTACTGGTCTTGGGTCATAAACTTAACCCCTAACAATATATGCATATGTATATAGAATTTGCAATATACACTAAATACAATTTATTCCAGTAGAATTTCAATCCTGTTAGGTTTATAGACATAGCTAACCTTCTAAAGATAAACAAAACTTTTATAACCATGTTAGAATAATTTTTTTTTTTTTTTTTGACTGGACAAACATTCTTCATAACAGCTTAACAGGAACTTTAAGAGTGGGACAGATAACATAAAAAAAGGTAGGAGCGAGAATTGAAGCTTGCTTCATTTTGTACAATTGAATTCCAGCAGAAACAATAAAATATGTAATTTCCTGAAAATGCAATGGAATTGTGGTCTTGTTTGGAAGTCGAGAAATACATACTAACAGGGTGGAAGATGACTTCAGGGACACGGTAAATGAAGAAAATTAAGAAAAATAGTTTCACATGATTTATATGTATGATAAGAGGTAGTTTAGCCTATTCTATAACAATATAAAAATATTTTGAATAACATTTGATGGTTTATAGTTCTTGTGGAAGTTGATTACTGATGATAAAATTGAAATATATTATATATATATATATATATATATATATATATATATATATATATACACACAGCGTGGTATGGCAACAGCACCAGTCATGACCGCAAAGCCCTGCAAAGAGTTGTGCGCTTATCCGAGCGTATCTCAGGGTCAGCTCTCCCGTCTCTGCAGGACGCGTCTACACCAAACGCTGCAAAGGTAGAGCTACTAAGATCATCAAGGACTCTAATCACCCTGCAAACCCTCATTTCACGCTGCTGCCATCTGGTAAGCGCTCCAAGCCTGATGGCCAAAACTGAGAGACTCAGGAGGAGCTTCTTCCCCAGGCCATCAGACTCCTGAACTCAGTCACTTAACATCACGTGACTTCACTTCAGGATAAACATCGATACACGGACATTGCACTGCACTTTCTGTTCTCGTTGTTACTGTGTAACAACCTGTTATAAACCTGTTTGCACATTATACTCTTTATACATTTGTTAACCACATATTTATAAGTCTACAGTTTACTCACTGCACAGTCTACTTCACTTATTTTATTACACTTCTTTATTTTTATTTTTTTCTACTTGATTTATTTATTATAGATATATATATATATATATATATATATATATATATATATATATATATATATATATATATATATATATATATAGTACTTTTATTCTATTTCTATATAATTTCCTCCTTGTGTTTTTAACTGTGAATTTGCACTGTCCATGGAGCGGACCTGTTTACATTTCACTGCCGGTTGTATATTCTGTATATAACTGTGTATGTGACAAAAAACTCTTGATCTTGAATATATATGTAAAAATATATAAAAGGAGTGTCAAATACAAAATAGCATTTTTAATGTGTACTATATCCGTTTAAGTGAAGGTTAAGACCTAAATATATTTAAGCCATTTCTTATATGCGACTCATTTTATAGAAAATATGAGAATCATAGCGACAGAAAAGTCAGTCACTGTATAACAGGAATGAGATGTATATGCATGCTTTGCCTTCGAGAGCCGAAGTGTGTTTTCTACATGGCTCCGTGGGGAGGTAGGGCTCTTTAATGAAGATGCAAACCCAGGCGAGATGGCTCGCGATTTTGCACAAAAACACCTGAAGTAAATGGTTTTCTCCATGACTTTACGATCACGTGGGGAACGATCGCAGGCCGGCTGCTCGAAGTCCGCAGACCCAGAGATTCATGATAAGTCCCCGCGCGAGCCGAAGAAACGCCGGAGCGCTTCGGGATCACGCGAGGAAACGTACATTTGGTGAGCGAGCTCTTGCTCGTCAGCCAAACCCATTCGGGAGCCCCGCAACGCGGGTGCGGACTGAAAGTAGCCAAGACCAGCACAAAGCATTTTAACTGTACAGGCTCGCAACGCAGCCACCGCATGCTCTCCCCCAAACACACACAGCAGTAGACGTGTGCATCCAGTTCTGTCATTTGGAAGAGAACATGGAGAGACACAGCGTTTACCCTGCGGACGCATTTTCAACCGATTAGATTTCGTCCGACTTTTCACTGATGTTTGTAACAGAGATGAGAAAGAGAGAAATCTGCGCACTGCCAGTTGAAAACTAACTCCTAACAAAGAGCTCAAGTAAAGTTTGAAAGGTTTTAGAAAGATTTTTTTTCTTTAGAGAGGTTGTTCGCACACCACACAGCTTCGGTCTGAAAACAAAAAGACCTGAAGGCTTGCACCTGGGGCTCATCTATTTATAGCCTCGTGCAGCAGGTGTGCGTGTGACGTCACCGACCGAGGCTATAAAATACCGTCGAGTCAATTTCACAGCCGGTCACGATAAAGACGTTCCCATATGCATTGAGTGAAGACGTTCCCATATGCATTGAATGAAGACGTTCCCATATGCATTGAATGAAGACGTTCCCATATGCATTGAATGAAGACGTTCCCATATGCATTGAATGAAGACGTTCCCATATGCATTGAATGAAGACGTTCCCATATGCATTGAGTGAAGACGTTCCCATATGCATTGAGTGAAGACGTTCCCATATGCATTGAATGAAGACGTTCCCATATGCATTGAGTGAAGACGTTCCCATATGCATTGAATGAAGACGTTCCCATATGCATTGAGTGAAGACGTTCCCATATGCATTGAATGAAGACGTTCCCATATGCATTGAATGAAGACGTTCCCATATGCATTGAGTGAAGACGTTCCCATATGCATTGAATGAAGACGTTCCCATATGCATTGAGTGAAGACGTTCCCATATGCATTGAGTGAAGACGTTCCCATATGCATTGAATGAAGACGTTCCCATATGCATTGAATGAAGACGTTCCCATATGCATTGAATGAAGATGTTCCCATATGCATTGAATGAAGACGTTCCCATATGCATTGTTCCCATATGCATTGAATAAAGATGTTCCCATATGCATTGAATGAAGACGTTCCCATATGCATTGAGTGAAGACGTTCCCATATGCATTGAGTGAAGACGTTCCCATATGCATTGAATAAAGACGTTCCCATATGCATTGTTCCCATATGCATTGAATAAAGATGTTCCCATATGCATTGAATGAAGACGTTCCCATATGCATTGAGTGAAGACGTTCCCATATGCATTGAGTGAAGACGTTCCCATATGCATTGAATAAAGACGTTCCCATATGCATTGAGTGAAGACGTTCCCATATGCATTGAGTGAAGACGTTCCCATATGCATTGAATAAAGACGTTCCCATATGCATTGAATAAAGACGTTCCCATATGCATTGAGTGAAGACGTTCCCATATGCATTGAGTGAAGACGTTCCCATAAGCATTGAGTGAAGACGTTCCCATATGCATTGAGTGAAGACGTTCCCATATGCATTGACGTTCCCATATGCATTGAGTGAAGACGTTCCCATAAGCATTGAGTGAAGACGTTCCCATATGCATTGAGTGAAGACGTTCCCATATGCATTGAATAAAGACGTTCCCATATGCATTGAGTGAAGCTTTTGAAAGGGGACCTTAACCGTAAAACCGGGTTTCCGTGGTCGGAGAACTCAGTTAGCCTAAAATGCACGGAAAACCCAGTAATTTTAATCTGTTAGATATGATGTATGTTGCGCTGCAGTGAAAGGAGACCTGTTGAATTGTGTTAATCGGCTTCCCTGCTTTAATAATGGAATTAATTCTTGCTTTACGAGAGACGCGACGCCCTGTTATACTGCGTTTCTGTATAACATTGATGGTTTCTATAGCCGTGGCGTCATGATGATTTTATTAAGAGGTGGATTCATTCAGGTGGATACCACTGAAGGCCTGGGTGTGAAATGCATGGCCAGCCTGAACCACATATGTTTAATAAAAAGCAGGGTTGTGGTTTATATTTCGTTTTGTTATAAATGCAGTCAATATAATCAATGTGTGAGTTGCCTGAACCACATTTGTGTGGCTATTAATAGCCTATGTTGTACCATGTTTAGTTTTGTAGCCTAAAACATACATGCAGAGATAACCAACGCGACCTCACGACCAGTTCGTACGGTTTGTCTTTACTGCAGTGATGGGTAGTTTCAGCGGCGGGGTTAGGAGTTAGGGTCATTCTTTATTTGTGGTGGCAAGTGGTGTCTACTTTACAACAGCCGAAATAAACTTTAAATACCAATAAATTATCAAATATGTTCATGGTTGTATTCTGTAGGATAAACACAATTTGTGCACTATTAATAGGTACATTTTTGTTTTAAAATACATATTTAAATCGAGTTTGAGAGATTGCATTTGTAACAAAATATGCATGTTCCCACCATACCTCAGAGAGATATCATGGAATGTAATTGCAACAATATAAAATGAACACAAATAAAGTGGTTATATTGTGAATATTTAACAGGTACAATTTCATTAAAAAAAAAAAAAAAAAACATATTTTGTAATATCTAAGAAAAAAGTAGTGTCCCCCAAATTCATGTCTGTGGTGTTACAACAATGGATGTAAGAAAAGGAGGAAATCTATTTGGACTACTTCCTGCGTGTAAAGGTCATTGCAGGTTCTGGTTGATCTGAGGGGTGCCTGGTGAGGACATTCTTTCTTAAGTTTCCTAAAGCTGGCTAAATTTCTGACAATTTCATGTGTTGCACTTTATTAGTGTCTGTGGTGTTATGTTGATAACTGATGATTTTACATATTTTAATCATCCATCCATCCATTATCTTCTGCTTATCCGGGGCCGGGTCGCAGGGGCAACAGTCTAAGCAGAGACGCCCAGACTTCCCTCCCCTAGCCACTTCCTCCAGCTCTTCCGGGGGAACCCCGAGGCGTTCCCAGGCCAGCCGGGAGACATAATCCCTCCAGCGTGTCCTAGGTCTTCCCCGGGGCCTCCTCCCGGTGGGACATGCCCGAAACACCTCCCAGGAAGGCGTCCAGGAGGCATCCGAAATAGATGCCCAAGCCACCTCAACTGGCTCCTCTCGATGTGGAGGAGCAACGGCTCTACTCTGAGCTCCTCCTGAGTAACTGAGCTTCTCACCCTATCTCTAAGGGAGTGCCCAGCAACCCTGCGGAGAAAGCTAATTTCGGCCGCCTGTATCCGGGATCTTGTCCTTTCGGTCATGACCCACAGCTCATGACCATAGGTGAGAGTAGGAACGTAGATTGACCGGTAAATCGAGAGCTTCGCCTTACAGCTCAGCTCCTTCTTCACCACGACAGACCGGTACATCGACCGCATTACTGCAGAAGCTGCACCGATCCGTCTGTCAATCTCCCGTTCCATCCTTCCCTCACTCGTGAACAAGACCCCAAGATACCTGAACACCTCCACCTAAGGCAAAATCTCTCCACCAACCTGAAGTGGGCAAGCCACCCTTTTCCGCCTGAGAACCATGGCCTCGGATTTGGAGGTGCTGATTCTCATCCCGGCCGCAAACCGCCCCAGTGCACACTGAAGGTCCTGGTCTGAGGAGGCCAACATGACAACGTCATCCGCAAAAAGCAGCGACGAAATCATGTGGTCCCCAAACCGGACACCCTCCGGCCCTTGGCTGCGCCTAGAAATTCTGTCCATAAAAATTATGAACAGAACCGGTGAATTGATTAATAGATACTTATTAATATTTCCAAAATGTCCCTTGACCTTGAAATCATCATGATGGCAGCCTCCATTTTTAGAAAAGTCTGGATTTAGGCTCATTTGTCTGTGGTGTTACTGTCTTTCCTGGTAATGCCTCGGCCTCTATAGTAGCTCCACAAACCTTTTATGCAATATTACATCTGTGGTTTCCTATCTGAAATTTCTTTCCTTCAGAGCCATTTAATCTTATAATTTAATGTTTTTAGACCGTAAAGTGGATTTGATTTTTTAGAATAAAGACTAGAACCCCAAAACCCTATTGGGGACAAATGTGGGCAAAATGATTTTGATTTATTTTTTAAAAATACTTCCCTTGACCTGAGCGGTACAAGACTTGGCTACTTTTCCTATGTTTGCAACCTGAACACACACACACACACACAAAGCATTCAATGAGCCTATGACTGGGCTATTTTTTTTTTTTCAAATAAAAACTCACACATACAAAAACAAAGAATTGAATGAGCCAATGTCTGACCATGTTTTTTGGTATGATCCAATCATCCACCTGGCTCATCAGACTCTCTCTCACACACACGCAGGCACACTTCAGGGTCAGATCAAAGTATCAACAAACCTTGCAGTAGCACTTCGAACAAAATGTTCATGCAGCATATGCTACCTAAACCTGCAGTGGCAGTTATTTTATCAGTTCACTGCAAGCAGCACAATGCGTAAGATCATCTTTAGGTTTTACCTCTCGGAAAACAAACAAGCATGTTTACAATTTCTGCCTCTCATTTGCCACCCCGATTATAAAGTTGGTCCTCCTGGAGCCCCTGTGGCAATCAAGACCCAACTTGGCTGGACACTGCAGGGTCCTAAAAAAAAAGTTATTTAGCGTAATGACAAGGCATTCACAGTGTTACAGAGCTTATTGTAACGAGGAGTCAGCTGAGTGAGGATCCATCTGCAGCTTTATTTTTTATATATGCAGGATACAGGTGAGTGACAGGCTGGGTCGAGACAGGCAGCAAACATACACAATCCAAAGAGTCAGGCAACAGGGTCAGGGCAGGCAGCAGAAATCAATAATCCAGGGAGACAGGCAATGTTCAGGGCAGGTAGCAAAGGGTCAAATATTAGAAACAGTCCAAGGGCAAAAACAGAATAGCAATGCAGGGACTAAACGCTCAGAATGACAGCAATAGCAAATCAAGACTTTGCAATTGTGGTGTGTGTGTGGTGCGCTAATATAGTGTGTGAGATGGGCTGCAGGTGCCCACGCAATCAGTTCCAGGTGTGAGTGTCTGTGGGGATTGTAGTCCGAACAACAAGTCAATATTCTGGTGAGAGCTCCCTCTGGTGATCCGGAGGAAATGGAGAGGGAGCCTCACCTGTAACACTTATAGACAACTTTTATGTTGCAGAGAAATGTGGAGATTTTTAAATAAATCTGTTTATGAAATGACTGGTTTTATGTAACTAAACAAACAAAAGTAATCAAGATTTTCCAACTTTTGTGATTGTGAGATGTGATCAAGCTTTAAGTGCAATTTAAGTGAATCTTAACCTCTTAAGCCGTGGGCCATTTTTGGGGATTTCCTCATGGATTTGGCCTACCCAAATTGAAAAGCTTCCCATACCCACATACAGTGGTCTAAATACAACATTTTGGAAGATACTGCGGAATAACACCAAAATGTTGTATTTAGACCACTGTATGTGGGTATGGGAAGCTTTTCAATTTGGGTAGGCCAAATCCATGAGGAAATGGTACCAGAGTAATTTAGTGTAAATAAGTTACTTTGTGTAAAATAGAGACTCTAAGCTTTCAAATGGTACCACATATGAGGTCATTTAAAATGTAAAGTGTATACTTGATGATTTCATTCTGGACCCTGTACAGGGTCCAGAGTTAAGGGAAACTGAAATATTTATGCATTTAATACATTGAGTATATTTTCTCTGCAGTATGCACTGTGAAAATTGTTTATAATTATTTTGTTTTTCATGATTCTATAATTTAAGTCATTTTCAAGTAGAGATGTTTGAACTGATGCAATATTGAAATCTGTATTTAGTTGTAGTTTTCCATATTTCTACAGTTATTAAAAAGACTCATGCAGTTGTTTTCAAACAGATTGTTCACATTTAGGCCACTGTAGTTCACATTCACAAATAGCCCAGCTTAATTTAACATACACAAGTTTTATTTAAGCTCAGTGTCTGACTTAAGTCTGCCATAAAAATGCCTAATCGCCTGTTCAAGTTATCGATCAAGAACATGCAGACGAGGTGGAAAATCTGCGAATGAGTGAAAGAAACCAAACCCTCACAGAAAAAGAAGAATTTCAAGAAAAAAGGTTGAAAGGTGTACAACGACGGTACAGAATCCTCTATGAAAAATGTAGGTATTATGCAAGAAGGCAAGGAAATATTGTCTGATGAGTTATGAAGAGATGCGTCGAGTGCAAACTCCTGAACCAGATCTGTGACGCAAGGTTGATACATGCCTATCGCTTTTAGGTTTTCATAATTCAAAGGGCTCATAGGCAACTTGAAGGACATGCAGAGAATGAGAAAGAACCTTGGCCTGATGTTCAATCCTAGACTCAACAGGTTCTTTATCAAGACCACTGTCTCAATCAAAATGTGTGTAATTTAGTGTTTTACACTTTGTAAATTATGTAAATAGTTGCTTTAAGTAACTGTATATCCATTATAATTAGCAGTTTATTGCAGATTTATATGAATGAAAAGCTTCTCTTTACAATTACAAATGTTCTGAAATAAATGGCCTTTTTTTAAAGGACGCCTAGACTTTCTTGACATAAAAGCTTAATTTTTGAGACTCTCATCCACAAATTTGAATCAAAACATGATCAGACATTCAGTTCTATATTTAGGTTATTTTCAGGTCTTTAACATTAAAGTCTCATCCATTTTTTCCCTAAGTGAATTTCAATTAAAAAAATTTAAACTTTGAGTTATTATGACTCTTGGGTAACAAAATTGGGTCTAGTTTAGAATAAGACCAGATTTATGAATATACACCATAGGGTTTAAGAGCTGCAGACATTTTTATTTGGGTATGTCGTTTTCAGAAAATTCTCAGAATAAGTAAATAACAAAAATCAAATGCAAATAGCAAGTACACAAAACAATGGAACAGAGAAGATGCAGGTAGATGCAGTATTGTCTGAGTACAAGATAAGGCATGTAAGTATGTCGGGTTGTTCAACACACAAGTCTTCTGTATAGGATGCTGTGTTAAGCATTAATTAAACTACATTTCAATACAATGGGTTATTAGTGAATCTCACATGACTTCAATTTCAGTTTTTGGATTTTAAAAAAACAATTTTCTCACTGTGACACAGAACAATGCTTTTTAATATGATTCACTAGTTTACTTGATTGGGGGAAACTCTTCCCACACTGAGTGCAGCGGTACGGCTTCTCTCCAGTATGAACTCGCTCGTGTATAGTCAGCGTTCCAGAATGAGCGAAACTCTTGTCACAATATGAGCACTTGTAAGGTTTTTCTCCAGTGTGAATCCTTTGGTGCTGTTTCAGATTGTCAGCTTTAGTAAAGCTCTTCCCACAGTCACAACACACATGATCTCTCACTTCATCATGTGTTTTCTGGTGCAATTTAAAATTGTACAGCCGTGAAAAACTCTTTCCACAGTGAGAACACACATGAGGCCTCTCACCTGAATGAACTATCAGGTGTAGTTTCAGATATGATGGTGAAATAAAATCTTTACCACACTGATCACAGTTGAATGGTTTCTCTCTAGTGTGAATTCTTAAGTGTGCGTTAAGGTTTCCTTTTTGTCTGAAATTCTTTCCACACTGAGTGCATGTATGCGGTTTCTCTCCAGTGTGAATACTCCTGTGAGCATGAATGTCTCCTTTTTGTGTGAAACTCTTCCCACACTGAGTGCAGGTGTACGGTTTCTCTCCAGTGTGAACTCTCATGTGTGTGTTAAGGTTTCCTTTATGTGTGAAACTCTTCCCACAATAAGTGCAGGTGTGCAGCTTTTTGGCTTTTGTTCTTTGAGTTGTGTAGGTATGATGTTCCTCCTCTTCATTCAGTTCTTGTCTTTCCCATTTCACTTCCACCTGGTCTAAAATACACATCAAGTTAGAATCAGTTCAAGTGAACCCTGATTTAACAGCAGAAAGCAACAGAGATCAGGTATCAGACCTTTCATGAGGCATTTTTGTGTCATTCACTTAAATTGTGTAAATATATTTAAAACATGTTTGGAAACTGCTATACACAAAGTTATGATAATTTATATATTTTTTCTCTATCATTTATCATCCATATACTGCTTATCTACTAAAGCAGTCAATAATGAAGAATCAAGAATGGACACCAACCTGTTTGTTCCTCAGTATCTTCATGTTTTATTCTGGATGGTTCTGGATCACTCATGTCTTCAATCTCCTCTTTAATAAACTCCATCTTTAACAGTCACACAGATTTCAGCCGCTACACCTGGAGTTTGTCCTTCTCTTGTAGGATGATGGGAATATTCCCAGTATTTATTGGTGAATTGTTGTGGGAGGGGCTTCACTGCAGGTGTGAACTGTGATCACTGGTGTTTTGATTCAATCTGCATTTAAAAAGTACAGGCCATAATGTTTAACTGAGCTGCTGAAAAGCCAAAAGTTCCCTGTTTTCCCCTCATTCATTATGGTGATGTCTGAGATCTTCTGTAAATTGGCACATTAAGCACATTTTATTGGTGTCGACAGGCTGAAACAAACTACAGGATTATCACCTTTTGAAAGTTCACTTCAGTTCTTGTCTTTGCTCTTTCACTTCCATCGGGTCTGAAATAACATATGAAGTAGTTACAATATAAGTAGTATGTTGTCAAAACGTATGTCTTGTAAATATGTAGTGGATTTCGCCCATCACCACAAATGAGCCACAGGCTCTTCAGGGACCACATCTAATAATATAAATAATAATTAGTTACATTTATATAGCGCTTTTCTGGGTACTCAAATCACTTTACATATGGAAGGAGGAATCTCCTCAACCACCACCAATGTGCAGCATCCACCCACACAGACCACAGGTTGAGCATCCCCTGCTGGCCTCACTAACACCTCTTCAAGGAGCAACCTAGTTTTCCCATCAAGGTACTGACCAGGCTCAACCCTGGGAAAGGGATTCCTTCAGTGGGAAACCAATCTTGGGTTACAGGGTGATATGGTGACCACCATACTGAACATAAGAGACAATTGCTGAGAATGTGTTAAAGCCAATGTAAGGTCAGAACATCCAAGCAAATCTAATTCAAGGTCTGGACTGATAGCTTCCAAAACTCAGAAATCTCAGGGCAAAACCAAAAAGTATGAGCATGCATGCCATCTGAGCTCTCACATCTATCACATAATGGGGAAACTTCAGTCCCTCATCCCAAATCTCGTTTGAGATATTCATTCCAGTATCATTTTCCCATGCTACTTTGAGGTGATCTGAAGCCACCACATGTTTGTCCACAGGAGGTTGACCCAAAAGATCATACATATAATGATCCTGAGGCAAATCCTGAAACTCAGTAAAAGAATGTTGTAAGTAGTGGCGCACCTGTAAATATCTGAAAAATTGTGATTGGGAAAGATCTAAAGTGTTCAAAAATTGCAAATTTACCATCTATGTAAAAATCCTTGACTATGGTTAGTCCTTTGCCTTGCCATAGTGGAAATACCTTATCCGACTGGCCAGGCAAAAAGTGCACAGAAGGACACGTCAATGCAATTTTAATTTGTTTTAAAATTCTAATGAAATTGAGCACAACAAAATTCTTACATTGTAACTTCCTTAAAGATACAGTATTAGAAAAAAAGAATAGCTGCAAGAGAGGTACCAACAACTGACCGAGCCTCAATATACAGCCACTTTGGATGCACATCCATCAAGTTATCGGCAGCTTGATCACTAATCCACCAGAACATCATAGCCTTGGCATAAGCAGCCCAATAATAATGATGCAAAACAGGTACACTAGATCACCCAACTAGGGGTGGCACGGTTCACGAAGCCCACAGTTCGGTTCGTATCATGGTTTTACGGTCACGGTTTTCGGTTCTGTACGGTTCTTGTTGCTTTTTCTTTTAATCATTAACACTCCAGAAATTCACTTCGGCATATGATATATAGCTTAAATATCCACAATTTAGGATACAGTATTACATTTTTTTTTATATCATGTAGAAGTTGTTTCCTAACTGGCTGTCTCCTGCTTACACTGTCTACTGAGTCCGACACATTGGCGTAACATTTTTCATGTTAATCAGAACAATGCACTGTGGCTTTAATTCAGCATGAGCAACTTTTTGCCCAAACTTCAAAGGCCTGTTTAAATTGTTAAAACTAGAAGCATGTCTTAACTTTAAATGTTACATTTATCATGTGTACTACTTATATACAGCATGTTATATGCATGTGTGTTTGGGACAGAGGGGACAGCTGGGACAGTTGGGACAGAGGGGACACGGTCTCATTTGCAGCAGATATATGCTGCCCATCATAAATCAAACGAGACAGACAGGGGTCGGAGGAGAGCACCGGAAAATGTGACAGAATGGACAATATTCATCTGTATTTGCAATACACGAGCCGCGGTTCAGCTGTGCGAGACAAACGCTGCCAGTGTGAATGCACAACGGTGTGAAGCCGCCGTTATACGACGCTGGCGCATCCTCCAAATCCAGGAAGCCTTCCTTATCTCTCCATGACCTGCAGTGACCACCATGATGTGACTCCACTTTTACTGTATGTCCACATACCTCTTATTTCACGCTAAAGGACACCCACTGTCTGAGGTAACATACGGTGCACGAGGTTACATTGCGCATGTGTCGAACCATTCTATGCACACACGTTCTGAACCGAGACAAGCGAACCAAACGCTTTTTCATGCCACCCCTACACCCAACTCTTTCGACTCTTTTGTGAAATTTAGACTGAAAACATGTTTAATTTATTTTAGGAATGGCTAACCCTAAATAAGTAAAGTGATCCTCTGTTATTCTAAAGGGTAATGACCTCAGCAAGTGAGCATCCAGCCCTTCACCCAAGGGCATGAATACACTTTTCCCAGTGAACAGAATAACCAGAAAAACAGCCAAAAACCTCAAGCGACTCCATTAAAAGTGGCAAAGCAGAAGAAGGATCACTCAAATATAAAAGCATATCGTCCTCATATAGGGACAGCTTAACCTCAGTATGACCATATGATATACCTCTAGGGGTTCTAAAGCTAAATCAAATAACAGTGGACTTAACCTGTTAGCCTGCACCCCCGCTTTTGAAAAATCCTAAGAAATGGCACACTCAGACTAAAACAGATACAGTTCAAGTATGGTCTCATTTGAAAGCAGACACTTGGCAGTTTACTGTAAAGTCAAAATAATAATTATTTTCATAATCAAAAATAGCTATAAGCTTCAACGTTTTGTAAAGTTATTAGAAATTGATTTGTATGAAATATCTTTATGAAAATAAAACTGAAGTTGGCCTTGTAGCGATCTAGAAATGCACTACAGCTAAAGCCACAAGTCTGACCATGTTATATTTCCAATCTGATTATGATATGTCTAAAACTCTGAATTTTATTAAATGTTTTACAAGATCATGTCATATGAGATTTCTCTAAAATGTTAACTAATGTTCTTTGCCATCTTCTAAGCTTTCGTTCAGGGTATTGTCTCTCGTTTCATGGTGCAAACTGCCCCATTCAGTTTGTCTCCCCAGCACACATTCACACCTCTCCGGCCTGGTTATGGCTCTAATTATTATTCCTCTATTCAAACCTCATTTCTTTTATCAAACTTCTCACTTCACCTTCTCTGAAACTCTATCAAATGCCTTTTTTGAAAATAAACATTTCAGTAATTTTACATTTAAAAAAATTTAATAAAAATAAAAGTATTTGCTCAGTGGCAGGTGCATCTTAGGTCAAGCTAGCATGTTAGCTTAGCACACCATCAAAACACAACAATTTATGTTTAAAATCACGTTTTATATCACTTTATACTTCATACGTCGAGTGTTTTAAATAACCAAAAAAATCAGACGGAAATACACAATGAATGGGAGCAGCTGACACGCATATTACAATCAAAAGATACCGACGCCGGTTTTCATATTCATAACTCCTGACACATTAACAAATTATGGTCACTATAAGACATTGAGAATAAAACTGAGGTAAAAAAAAATTTGAAACTTTAGTCTTAGATCTTTTTAATGATGTATAGTTTGTCAAGGTAATTACTTACATCTGATAGTAATTTTGAGCTAATTTAAACAAAGAAAGCTTCAGTGCATCCACGTCCTCGTCCTCACGCAGGTTTAAACAACAGCCCTGTCGTGTACCACGCTGAAGAGGGAAGAAAGCAGACCTATCCGAATTAGTAAGTATTGTAGATTTGGGGGAAGAATAAAGCATTTTTATCAATAGTTTAAAATTCTCACCAAAGCCAAACTGATCCAGAAAACCTATAACACCATTCAATACGGTTTACGGCATCTAAAGAACAGCTGCCTTGTAACTCTTACCCTGATTACTATACAAAATATTTAGCAGGCGACATGAATTAAAAAAAGAAAATCTTCCTGGGACAAAGCCAGTTTGATCTGTGTAATTTAACGAGGGCACATTCTTGGATACCACTTATTGAGCTTACCTTTTTTTGGATACCTTATTGGCTTGTAACTAGAGGTCTCTGTAATATCTCAGTCTTTTTTCTTCAGAAGGCATATATGCGCCTCTGTGATGAAGACGAGCAAACCAGCTCACCTTCGGGGATAAGGGTGAGTTCGTAAGGGATGTAAAAAAGGATGGCGCACTCGTAGAAGCTCTTAACTTAAGGTGAAATTTATTAACAGTGTCCAAAAGGATAATCCACAGTGAAAAAATATATACAAGTGCCACACAAACAAATCCTAAAAGTATCAAAGAAACAACAAAAAGGGAAAACAAACCAGAAAATATTCAAACAGAATATCCACAATATAACGGTTGAGAGGTTTTACTGAGGCACCGCAGTTGCACTCTTTGACTTGGTTAACAAGTCCTGTTGTTAGGTTTGGCCGTGGCTTTTATAGGCTAAACCCCGCCCCTTTTTGGGCCATTCCATTCCTAGGTATTTAATTATACATCAATGAAAGTACCACATTTAACTTAACGTTCAATAATCAATCAATCAATTAATAATAATAATAATAATAATCCTCAATTCCACACTTGAAACACATAATTAATTAAACCCATAATACACTTATAACCATTATTGGCATTTACCTAAACACACACAAACACCCATTCACACTAAACAATGGTTTCGTCAGCTTCCGGTTGTTTCGCACCGGCACTACATTGGCCGTGACGTCATAAGCGGCCTCCGCTCGATCGCTCCGTTTGTCACCGCAGCTTTTCCCGGGAAGACTGACTACGCCCACATAGACAAACAATACGGACTACAAACAGTGCAGTGTAAATGTATGAAATGACTGGGAAATGGATATGGGAAGGGGAAGTAGAAAATGGGTGATCAGAATTGCGTGTGCACCCGCTCCTATGATAGCAGCAACGAGATCGGGATGAACGAGGTTAGTGGATGTGTGTGTGTATGTGTGTATGCGTTAGTGTTGCTTCCCCAGCGGGGTAGCTAATGTGACTTTATCACAGCCTCATAAAAAAAATCTGGAAATATTTTCTTTTCACTCAAATGGTTTACCAATCTAAGCAACAAAGGAGCAATTGCAATTGTATTAGTCTTATTGTATTCCACACCAAACCCATCAGGGCCTGTGGCTTTCCCATTAGAGAATAAATTAAGTACCTTCAAAATTTCACAGAGAGTAAACAGTTTCTCTAATTTCTCTCTGGCACATTCATTAAGTCTTGGAAAGTCCACCGAATCAAGAAATTCATGACCTATAGTGCTCAACTCAATGCAGCTGGAAGAATAAAGGTGCTTAAGAAATTCAACAAAACGATTATTAATTTCTTTAGGATGTGTTAATAAAGTACCACACTTGCACGTTCACCACCTGGTCCCTAAAAGTAGTGGTGGGAACTTTGGGCACAAATCCAGGCCGGGGTCTCAAGATCACGTGAGAGTTAGCCAGCCCAAACTCTAGGCACGCTTCGTCAACTGAAGATGCCTGCAGGTCCCTGACCCTCTTAACAAATGACAAAGCCGTAAGGAGCGCCGTCTTCAAAGAGAGGAACTTAATCTCTACTGAGTGCAATGGATCGAAGGGAGCTCAATGCAGCGCAGAAAGAACCACTGCGAGGTCCCGAGAGGGTATCTTTTGAGGGCGGGGATGATTAAGCCTCCTAGCCCCTCTTAGGAACCTGATGACTAGGATGGTGCTGTCCAACAGTCTAAGACTCAATAAGGTCATGATGAGAAGGTCCTTCCTCTAGTATCATGTATACTTAATGTAGCAAAGGCTGCAAAATCGTCCCGTTGTTTCATTTATGGCAGGACTATCACTGCTGCCACTAAAAACACTTTGTAAATAAACTTCCTCATCAGTTTCATCTCCCCAGCATCCCAGATAGCCCAGAGGAACCCAATGTTGCAACAGAAACTATTGACACTCTCTTTTCCAGCACTTTAGACACAGTTGCTCCTCTGCACTTGAAGATTAAAGAAAGTAGTCCAACGCTGTGGTACAATCAGCACAACTGGGCCCTTAAAACAGCAGCCAGAAAGATTCTGGATTTCGTGGATAGAGAGCATGATTGTGTACAGAAAGGCCTTAAAAACTGCTAGATCTGCTTATTTCTCGACTCTGTTAGAATAAAACAAACACAACCCTAGGTATTTGAAACAGTGGCTAAATTAACAAGAAATAAAGCGTCAACTTCTGACGTTTGCAAACAGCACAGCTGTAATGACTTTATGAACTTCTTTACGTGCAAGATTGATAATATTAGGACTAAAATTATAACTATGCAACTATCTATTTTAACTAGGTCAGCCGGGAACCAGTAACACCCAATGTACTCGTTACATCATAGGAAGAATGGCATCTACGCTAATGTTAGTCTCTCTGTTTATCCCGAGGTTTACTGCAGTCAGCCGGATCTGGGCCGTGACATGACCAACGCATCCCTGAAATGTCTGCAGAGAGCGTGTCAATTAAACTCCTCCCTGTAAATGCTGCACCGACACAACATCCTCATTAAACCCGTCTCTGGCGTGACGACTCCAACCTTTCGAATAATCTTATGAATATCTATTGATCTAATATGACTTCTGACCTGTAATGTTGCCAGAATCATAATCATACACTATTTGTTCGTCGGCCAGAGGAGAACTGGCACCCCGACTGAGGTTTCTCCCAAGGTTTTTTCTCCATTCTGGCCCTGAAGGAGTTTTGGTTCCTTGCCACCGTCGTCTTTGGGTTTTGGCTTGCTCAGTTGGGGACACTAAAATTTTAACTATATTACTGATCTGCTCATCCGCTGCGTGCCTTGCTGCCAAGCCCATCTCGGGACCCGGTCATGAAGCCAGTGCTGGAGGGGTCTCATATGAAGCAACCGGAGCGGTGTGACAGCCGCTGTGGATGACAAATGCCCCAGGAGCCTCTGAAACAATTTCAAGATTCAAGAGTTTTATTTGTCACATACACAGTTATATACAGAATATACAACCGGCAGTGAAATGTAAACAGGTCCGCTCCATGGACAGTGCAAATTCACAGTTAAAAACACAAGGAAGAAATTATAATAGAAATAGGATATAAAAAAAAATATATATATATATATATATATATATATATATATATATATATATATATATATATATATATATATATATATATATATATATATATATATGTCTATATCTGTAGAATTATAAATAATCAAGTCAAGAGAAAAAAAAGGTAACAAATAAGGATAAAGTGGAATAAAATAATTGAAGTAGACTTTGCAGTGAGTAAACTGTAGACTTATAAATATGTGGTTAACAAATGTATAAAGAGTATAATGTGCAAACAGGTTTATGACAGGTTGTTACACAGTAACAACGAGAACAGAAAGTGCAGTGCAATGTCAGTGTATCGATGTTTATCCTGACGTGAAGTCACGTGATGTTAAGTGACTGAGTTCAGGAGTCTTCGGAAGCGCTTACCAGATGGCAGCAGCGTGAAATGAGGGTTTGCAGGGTGATTAGAGTCCTTGATGATCTTGGTAGCTCTACCTTTGCAGCGTTTGGTGTAGACGTCCTGCAGAGACGGGAGAGCTGACCCTGAGATACGCTCGGATAAGCGCACTACTCTTTGCAGGGCTTTGCGGTCATGACTGGTGCTGTTCCCATACCACGCTGTGATGCACTGAGTTAAAACACTTTCTATCGCCCCTAAATAGAAAGTTTTCAGGATAGCTGGTGAAACCCTGAATTTCCTCAGCTGGCGCAGGTGGTACAGTCTTTGCCTGGCTTTTTTCCAATTACAGTGGAACTGCCATTTTGCCCTCTAACTGGTTCAGGCGATTAGAACCTTGGCCTGGTGCACCTGCAGGATGGCCATGGCATGCAAGGCAGACATGGCCAGACCCTGAGCTCCGTAACCCTTGGCCATAAAAGTGGACGAGAACTTAAAGGCATTGGACAGGTGCTTGTGATCCCCATGCCAGGTGGAAGTGGTCTGAGGACACAGTTCAATTGCAAGAGAGCGCTCCACTGGGGGAATCCCCGCATTCCCATTGGCCAGAGGTAGCACCAAAACGGTTTCGGGCAATTAAAAGTGCCTTCTATGAATTGGTGACTTCCTCACGTACTTCCGGAAGAATGGAACCAGTCATCCAGCCTTGAACGCTTCCACTTAAGCCCAATGCTCTCAGCTGCTTGGGAAAGCATGGCCATCAGCTCCAGATCAGACTCGGGCAACACTACCATCCCCGATGGTGGTAACGCAGCCGAATCCTCATCTCTGGACTCGAACCCACCTTGCGATGCAGTGATTTGACATTTGGTCATCTGTCGGAGGCCTGAATGAAAAGCTGAATGACCAGCCATCTCATCCAAGAGCTCCACAACTCTCGGTGCGAGTAAGGGGGGTGGTGGCCAGAGGAACGTTCATCGGGGAAGCCCACACATCACCCTCAGATCACTATGGCCATCAGCCGCAGTAGCCCCCTCACATAAAGGGGAACTAGAACAAGGTATGGCAGAGGGGACTCTACCTTGCTCTCTGAGGCATGTAAGTCTTGATCTCAGCATCACGATGGTCATCTTCCTGCAATGGGTACATGACTCATCCACGAACGCAGCCTCAGCGTGCTGGATGCCCAATCACATGAGACACTGATTGTGACTGTCATACGGATGTAAATATCAATTGCACCCAGAAACTCATGGGCAGAATGTCATCTTGAAAAAGGTGCAAACTGCACCTGTGCTGCCCTTTTAGAGAAATGGCTCTTTCAGTAGTTCTGAAGCACTCAAGGGAGATCATGAGCACCACGCAGGATTCAGCAATCCTTGTTGAAAAGCTCCGTCACACCAACACTGGAACTGGAAGAGGCTAGACTCGTTCAGCACACCCTTAGTAATCATAAAGCACAGTAAATCTCGGCTTTGAAACGAAAGCTTGAATGCAAGATTGCACACACTCTCCTTATATACCCCAGGCTTGGGTGGGAGATTGCTACGCAAATTCCACAGACCACTGGTACTTTGCGTACCATTGGTTAATTTTTGTACCAACTCGAAGGTGATTGAGCTCGCTCGTGAGACCCCATTCATCAGTCATTCTGACATGTTTCTAATGTAGAACATGACTGACTGAAAGGGAACCCATTGTATCGATGGAGGAGGTGTTTATGAAGTATTTTCGATCCTATTAAGCAGCAAAATAATTAGAAACATTATTCGTATTCATATTCATATTTCATTCTTCTGGTTTAAAGGGTCATGAGACACTAAACCACATCTTCTGAGATTTTAACAGTTTTGTTTTGAACATGTAAAAAAAGACTCTTCCATTGTAGAAAAGTGAAGCTGCCAATGTCCAAATATGGTGCTGACATCGTGCGCTAACTTGGGACAAGTCTGCGCAGTAGAGAGCGTGAAGTGGATCCATGGTATCAAGGCATATACCCTGTTTACTGCAGAACATCTCATGTCGATGTGAAATAAACAGTTGTGGAAATTTCCAATCTCTTTCTCTTTTCTTTATGAGCTATATTGGGACCAACCACCTGGGGGTGATTGAGACGCTTTGGCTTCACTTTTCAGGACTTGTGTAGCATGCTTGGTTTTGAACATTATAGAAATCAATGTTGCCATCCGTATAAACAACAGAATTAGAACAGTTAAAACTTTTGATTAAAATAGTACAATGGACTAACATATAGGCTACATGACTTAAAAATCACACATCAACAAGGAATGTCATTAAAATTGTTTTATTTATTATACAGCCTATGGATGGCAATTTGTTGCAAATCAAAATTTGTGAATTTATAAATAAATGACGTCTATGAATAAAATCTATAGATCACTAAACCACACATTGTCAGTGAAATGGTAATTTTATTTGTTGTTATTGTACAGAGTATACAGACAACTTGAAATTGAGGGAATTATAAAATATATGACAAATAGCTCACTGATGTTTTTTTTTTTGTTTTTTTTTACATTTGTTTCCAGTCTCTTATTTTTGGTATTTCTTTGAGTAAGCGTTCCAACATACAAAACACAAATCTTGTGGCATTTCACAGCAACAAGTTTATTAGTTAACTAACTACACACTTTATGTGAATCTCATGTTTTAGATCTGAAGAAACATTTGATCACTCTGACACAGAACAATGCTTTTTAATATGAGTCACTAGATTCTTTGATTGGGTGAAACTCTTCTCACACTGAGTGCAGCGGTACGGTTTCTCTCCAGTATGAACTCGCTCATGTGATTTTAAGTTTCCAGACTGAGTGAAACTCTTGTCACAATATGAGCACTTGTATGGTTTTTCTCCAGTATGTATTCTTTGGTGCCGTTTCAAATGGCCAGCTGTAGTAAAGCTCTTCCCACAGTCACAGCACACATGATCTCTCACTTCATCATGTGTTTTCTGGTGCTGTTTAAAACTGCTCAGCCGTGAAAAACTCTTTCCACAGAGATAACACACATGATGCTTCTCATCTGAATGAACTTTCAGGTGTTTTTTTAGATGTGATGATGAAATAAAATCTTTCCCACACTGATCACAGTTAAATGGTTTTTCTCCAGAGTGAATGTGCAGATGATTCTTGAGATCAGGTGAATATGTGAAACTCTTTCCACACTGAGTGCATGTATACGGTTTCTCTCCAGTGTGAATTCTCATGTGTGTTTTAAGATTTCCTGTTTCTGTGAAACTCTTTCCACACTGAGTGCAGGTACACGGTTTCTCTCCCGTGTGAATTCTTAAGTGTGTTTTAAGGTTTCCTGTTTCTGTGAAACTCTTTCCACACTGAGAGCAGGTACACGGTTTCTCTCCAGTGTGAACTCTTGTGTGTTTTTTAAGGTTTCCTTTATGTGTGAAACTCTTTCCACACTGAGTGCATGTGTACGGTTTCTCTCCAGTGTGAACTCTCATGTGTTTGTTAAGGTCTCCTTTATGTGTGAAACTCTTTCCACACTGAGTGCATGTATACGGTTTCTCTCCAGTGTGAATTCTCATGTGTTTGTTAAGGTCTCCTTTATGTGTGAAACTCTTCACACACTGAGTGCAGGTGTGCAGCTTTTTGGCTTTTGTTCTTTGAGTTGTAAAGTTATGATGTTCCTCCTCCACTTCATTCAGTTCCTTTCTTTGCTGTTTAACTTCCACCTGGTCTAAAATACACATCAAGTTAGAATCAGTTCAAGTGATTTAATAGCAGAAAGCAAACAGAGATCCGGAATCATTGTTCATGTGCCAAAAATGTGTTTACCTTACGAAAAAGTATACTTAAAGTTAATTTTATGAAGTATACTTAAGTCAAGTTCAAGTATATTTTAAAGTATACTTTATGTAGTAACTATTCTATTATCAATGTACTAGTAGTAAACTTGTAAGTGTACTATTTCAAAACTACTTGGTTTTCTTTATAATTCAATATTTTCAAACAATGTTTATAATTTTATAAGACGCAAGAAGTATGTAAAGGCTACTCAATCAAAAGATTAAACAACTTCAAACCAAGTAAACTTAGAATACTTAATTATATTTAAGTATATCTCAATGGCAATGTTGAGTACAAGAATAGGCCAAATATACTTAGACCTTTCTAACAGTTTAAGTTTACTTAAGTGCAGTTTTAAGTATATTCTGAGAAGTACATAAGTTTTCTTATTTTTGTTTAAAAGTAGTATACTAATAGCACACTTGAATAAACTTTTTCGCAAGGGTTGTTCTGTCATTAAAGGTTATGTTCATTTATCATCCATATACTGCTTAATCCACATCTACCAAAGCAGTCAACAATGAAGAATGAAGAATGGACACCAACCTGTTTGTTCCTCAGTGTCTTCATGTTTTATTCTGGATGGTTCTGGATCACTCATGTCTTCAATCTCCTCTTTAATAAACTCCATCTTTAACAGTCACACAGATTTCAGCCGCTACACCTGGAGTTTCCTGGTGGAAAAAAAAGTTAAACTTTATTGTATTTCAAATATATTCAAAACTATTTTTTTACCATATTTAAATATATAAAAAGAATATTAGCATACTATTTTCACAATATAACTTAACACATTTATAATAATTGTATTTTAGTATATTTTCTAAAAATATACTTGAAATGAAAGTGATTTAAAGTGTACTTATTTGAACATTACTTTAAATGTATTTTAGTATATTTTAAACTGTATGCACAAAAGTGTCATTGTAACAATACACAAGGTACATTTTAAAAATACATAATTTAATATCCAGAATTGTTAGTATATTTAGTTAAATTTGAGTATAATTAAGTTTATTTATTCATGCTTTGAATTCACTGCAGTACTTGCATATTACTTTCAGAAAGTGTTAATGTATGACTAATGCATTAAAAGCCCATTTTTAAATATATGTAGTGTACAATTGGCTACTGCAGTTGTGATTTAAGTGTAAATATGTTTAATAAGTTTCCAGTGGCAGAGAAGAATTGTGTTATTGTACACATAAATCCATATTAACCCAACAGCACACTTTAAATACAACTCAAGAAAATATGACTCAAATGTCTCTTCAACTTGGTCTGTGACCAATCAGATTGTTTTGCTCACTGCCTGCAGCCAATCAAAGGCAGAGCTGCTGATGGTACTCGTCTGTCTGACTCACGGGAGGTTTGCAGGTGAAGTACAATGTCGCCACACAGTAATTATTCAATAAAACAATGAAAGTGGAAAGTACATCGGACCAGTTTAATCAAGCGATATCGCAGCCTGACCTTGACGGCGTCGATAACTGGAGCAGAATATAATTGCCTATGCAATCCTGAAAAGAACCGGAGAAAAAGTCCTGCTATCTGGAGGTAAGTAATAAGACTAAAGTAAACGTGAATAAAAAGTGCTCTGACCCTATCTCTTGTATATTCTGTTAACAGATGCTGTTCTTCATGAGTTTCTGCTGTCTCTGATGTGCAAGCACCATCAGACGCAAGTGTACAAATGAGAAGCTCATCAGAAATTGGAATATATGTAATTTGCATTTGTGTGTAGAGGGCCAGTATGGCATTGGTCCAATGATATATGTTTTTAATCTTTCAGTGTTCTTTTAATGAAAAACACGGTAAGTTCATTTTGTTCAGTTTTGCTGAAACCATGCAGTTTAAATAAAAACCGTTGGGCTTGTTAATGAAATGTCTCTTTATTAGTGACGCTATTACATTTTATTTATTTTAATGGCCTTGAAAACAAATGCACTCAACATTGGGAAAATGTCTCTTACGTAGGCTAAATCATCAAAATGTAGTTGGTTGCACATTTAAAATACTGTAATGTATGACATTATGTAAATCAAAGTATACTGTACAAAGTATAGCTAAGTAAAAAAGTATATTGTTATTAACTACAATGGATGTATTTTTATTATTTGGAATAAACCAAAGGTACTGAGCATACAAGATTACATTATTACCTGTAAAATAATATATTCATAGTATATTGATTGTGTGTTCTGAAGACACTGGTAATTAATTTATAATGTACTTAAAACACAAAGTACACTTTAAAATCAGTAATTAATCCCTACACAGGCATATACTTAAAGTGTACCAAGTATACTTAAGCTGTTCCAATTTAGCACATAAACTTAATTACAACTAAAATACAAAATTAGTTGTTCCAAAATTGCACACTTCGTGTTAACTAGTCATAAACTAGTGCAACTGTCTGCAAGTATACTTTTTTTCTTTCTTTTTTTTTTTTTTTACTAGGGTCTCTTGTCTCCATCAACTTCTCTCTTTCTTCTTCTCTCATTCTCCTCATCTTGACATGCATCACTTCCCTTCCCAAAGTTGAGCTTTGATTGATAGTCTTTGCAAACTGATTGTTTCTGTGGGTCATTTAAAACTTCTATCGTAAAACAGCTTTTTGGTTTAATCTCGCATGCCAGACTCACACTTTATGCTAAATGAAAGCGTGTTGTGAAGTGTGAAACTTTGATTTGATTTTTTTCATCTCGCTGTGGTGAAGACACATCTGAGAAATTGAGCGTGCCGCACCACATGAGCGTCACGGTCTATTTAAGAGCACTTGCATCTACATTACATTTAAAATAACGAACTTGAGTGAGCAACTTGAGTGGTTTTGAGCCTAGCTCTTGAAACGCTTGTTTTTTTATGAATGTGCCGCATTGAAGACTTGGAAGTAAACAGCCACTGCTATGATTGGATAAGAGTTTTGCATATTATTATGAGCTTCGACTCCTCGTCACTTCATGTGGGGAATTGTTTTGAAACTGTAAAATCTGAGTCTGATCCCGAATTGCAGGAAAATGAACCAAGAACACCTCAAATACAAAGGATACTCCAGCCTGTGACAGCGTGGCAAGTTATTCATATTCTTTTAGGTTTTTTCTAATTTTATATTATAGTGTAAACGAAGACGTTAGCAAAAGTTGTGTCAGAATTCACATTTTTTGCAATAAAGTGATATACAACATATGCTTTATACGTCTTGGTTGTGACAAGTCAGGTGCACTACGTATGTACCACAGACATATTAGAAATAAAGGTTAAATTACTGTTTCGTGTTAATGAATTATGAATGAATGAGCCATAGTTTGTCGAATGTTGGCCCTAAATGGCCAACGAGTAAATTTGAATTCCTGGAAACAAGATCTCTCCTAAATGATTTGAATATAACAAGAAAAGTGCTAGATAAAACTGAAATGTTTATGGACGAGCTTTTAGTTGAACGACTCAAGAAGGAACACGCCAGGCACCTACAGAAAACAGAGAAGAAAGAGAAAAGGAGGACGAAAGCAACACGCAAGGAGTTACCCTCTCAGTGGGTAAACTGAATTTAAAAAAATGACGTTAGGAGGTTTATGTTGGAAAGTCAATTTGACTGCTCCAATTGGGGAATGTTCAATTTGCAAGAGAAGTCTGAGTTTCTTGAAACATAGTATAATTCAAACTTGCCTTGCAACAAAGTTTGCATTTTAGATGGGAGTGTGGTTTATTTTCTTGTTTAGAAGCGTTAATGAGCTAAATATGTTTTCTTTAACAGTTTGACTGTTTGCCGATTTTAACCATGAAATGGGAAGTTCAAAATGACTGTCAGCTATAATAAGAGTTGTGTGGTTTTGACAGGGGCCCTGAGCCTTCAAGTGTCCGCTGCAAAGAAAGACAAAAGAAATGTATGTGTGCTTGTTGCAAAAGCTGTGGTAGCCTTGCACAAATATTATGATTGCTTGAGTCCAAGATAAGTAGCTTGCCTTATAAGGAATTACTATATGATGATGACAGTCATTACTTCTTAAGGCCACACCCCAAGATATGTCCAAGTACAAAAAGCTTTGTAGTTTTTTGGGGCCGCGCTTCAGGTGAAGACTGAAGTGTTATTGGTTATTTTTGAAGTGTTATTGGGAAGGTGTTATTTTTGCCTTTTTGAATTATTGTCTTTGTATCATTCTGAAACTTTTATGTAAAAACAGAAACCATTCTCAAGATTCAAGAGTTTTATTCGTCACATACACAGTTATATACAGAATATACAACCGGCAGTGAAATGTAAACAGGTCCGCTCCATGGACAGTGCAAATTCACAGTTAAAAACACAAGGAGGAAATTATAATAGAAATAGAATAAAAAAGTACTATATATATCTGTAGAATTATAAATAAATCAAGTCAAGTAGAAAAAAAGTTAAAAATAAAAATAAAAATAAAGAAGTGTAATAAAATAAGTGAAGTAAACTGTGCAGTGAGTAAACTGTAGACTTATAAATATGTGGTTAACAAATGTATAAGAGTATAATGTGCAAACAGGTTTATAACAGGTTGTTACACAGGAACAACGAGAACAGAAAGTGCAGTGCAATGTCCGTGTATCGATGTTGATCCTGAAGTGAAGTCACGTGATGTTAAGTGACTGAGTGCAGGAGTCTGATGGCCTGGGGGAAGAAGCTCCTCCTGAGTCTCTCAGTTTTGGCCATCAGGCTTGGAAGCGCTACCAGATGGTAGCAGCGTGAAATGAGGGTTTGCAGGGTGATTAGAGTCCTTGATGATTTTAGTAGCTCTACCTTTGCAGCGTTTGGTGTAGACGTCCTGCAGAGACGGGAGAGCTGACCCTGAGATACGCTCGGATAAGCGCACAACTCTTTGCAGGGCTTTGCGGTCATGACTGGTGCTGTTCCCATACCACGCTGTGATGCACTGAGTTAGTACACTTTCTATCGCCCCTAAAGAGAAAGTTTTCAGGATAGCTGGTGAGACCCTGAATTTCCTCAGCTGGAGCAGGTGGTACAGTCTTTGCCTGGCTTTTTTCACCTGTGTCTGAATGTGAGCAGTCCAGGTCAGGTCCTCGGAGATGTTTACACCCAGGTACTTGAAGCTGCTCACTCTCTCCACTGGTGACCCACTGATCATGAGAGGGGAGTATGTCCGTTGCTGTCTCTTCCTGAAGTCCACAATCATTTCTTTGGTCTTGCCAACATTCAGAGAGAGACAGTTGTCCTGGCACCATGATGTTAGATGCTCCACCTCGTCCAAGTATGCCGTCTCATTGTTGTTGGAAATGAGGCCCAGGACAACAGTATCATCAGCAAATTTGATGATAGAGGTGGAGCTGTGTGTGGACAAACAGTCATGTGTGTAGAGAGATAGTAGAGCAGGGGACTCAGGACACAGCCCTGTGGAGCTCCCACACTCAGGGTGATTTAGGTGGAGGTGGACTGGCCTATTCTCACCACCTGAGGCCTACCAGTGAGGAAGTCCTCAATCCAGTGGCAGAGAGAAGGATTCAGACCGAGATCCAGGAGTTTGGAGGTTAGCTTGATGGGAACTATGGTGTTAAAGGCGTATAATATCTGTAGTTAGTAATATCTGTAGTCAGTAATATCTGTAGTTAGTAATATCTGTAGTTAGTCGTATAAACTCGTATAAAGTATAAAATCTGTAGTTAGTCGTATAAACTTCAATTAAATCTCAGAGATTTTTTCCTGGAAATATCTTTATTGGTTGTAGTTTAGATATTTATATTAGCAACCTGCCCAGTGCAGCTGGATTAAGGACACTGCAGAGGGCCCTGAAGCAACGCCTGACATTTCTAACCTGCAGATGAGAACAATTTATGATTGTTATAGGTTATGGGGCTGTTTAGGATGCTTTAGGATGTTACAGCGGTATATAAAATGCAACTATACACAGGGCCGTCGCGTGTCTATAGGTGAACTAGGCAGCCCCTTAAGGCAACAAGAATTAAATAATTTTTTTTTTTACAATTTACAGTTTTTTACAATCACTTTGGCACTAATTTCAGAACCTTGACTTAATTTTTCAAAACTAGTCACAAAACTCAAAATGGTCATCACTTGTAACACAGGCTGTCCAATGTTCAAAACATTGCATTGTGCATTCATATCTTTAGAGAAATCTTGCACAATCATTGGTAAAAAAAAACCAAAAAAACAAGTTTATTGTGAAATACCATTGAAATGTTAATTTAGATCACCACACACACACACAAGCAACCCTTTAAATATCCTTTAATTAAATACATCCCTGTAAAAGTACTGCAGTAGTAGAGACAACACTACAGACACGGTGGAATCATTGAAGAAAATCTTAAAAACAATACAGTACAGTCAGAACATGTTTATTTGAATCAAGGCAAAATAATTAGCTATGAAATAGAAAAGACAGTACTGTAAAACATCAAATGCAGTGTTCCTCAACTTGCTTGCTGGTACTGTAAAAAGCAAAACATAGGAATGATTACTGTACTTCTAAATTTTCATCAACTCTGTCTTGTGGATTTGGCCACAGGTTCTCATCTACATCACAATGGATGTTTTAATTAGCCAAACATCTACGAAAAACCTTCGGGCATGGCGAATCCAGGCATGACACTGGTCTGCCGTGATGTCATTGCATGCATCATCCATGGCCTGGAGAAGAGTGACTTGTTCACGAGGGCGCCTATCATAAAACTTCAGAAAATCCCTCAATTGGGTTAAGGAAAGTACGGTGACTATGAATCTCGTTATCTTGAAACTTTCATGATCTAAACATGGAATATTTCCATACAACTAGGCATTAAGAGTAATGCAACAGTTACTTATCATTTTGAGCAGTTGTATTAATTGATAGTTGTATCATTGTAATGAAATGAATAGACGCTCATCTGAAATGTAATGTGTGAATTGCCTTTTGAAATAGTAGTACTTTGTGTCACACTGAACAGGTGATTTTTGTTAAGGCGAGACACTACAGGTGAATAGGGTTTTTTTTTTAAATTAGAAGATATCACTGTGAAACTTCTCCAGTTTATTACTGGCATAAACATAAGGGGAAAAAAATCCTTCAGAATATAGTCAAGTATAAGACTGGAAAAGTTGGTGCTTGTAGGTGCTACTGAAATGGATATATATGACTCTGAGTGTGAGAAAAAACTAATTTTGAGAAAACAGCCTTTAAAGTTTTATATTTTATAATTTCATTCATTTCTATTGAAACCCCCAACCTACAAACAATATATCAGCAGTGTTGTAGTCGAGACCGAGTTCAGAGAGGGTCAAGTCCGAGTCAAGACCGAGTTCAAAGAGGGTCGAGTCCGAGTCTAGACCGAGTTCAGAGAGGGCTGAATTCGAGTCCGAGTCAAGAGAGGTTTGAGTCCGAGTTCAAAGAGTGTCAAGCCCGAGTTCAAAGAGGGTCAAGTCTGAGTCGAGACCGAGTTCAGAGAGGGCTGAATTCGAGTCCAAGTCGAGACCGAGTTTAGAGAGGGTTGAAGAGGGTTCGGTCGAGTCCGAGTCGAGACCGAGTTCAGAGGGTTGAGTCTGAGTCGAGACCGAGTTCAGAGAGGGCTGAATTCGAGTCCAAGTCGAGACCGAGTTTAGAGAGGGTTGAAGAGGTTCGGTCGAGTCCAGTCGAGACCGAGTTCAGAGGGTTGAGTCTGAGTCGAGACCGAGTTCAGAGAGGGCTGAATTCGAGTCCAAGTCGAGACCGAGTTTAGAGAGGGTTGAAGAGGGTTCGGTCGAGTCCGAGTCGAGACCGAGTTCAGAGGGTTGAGTCCGAGTCAAGACCGAGTTCAGAGAGGGTTGAGTCCGAGTCAAGACCGAGTTCAAAGAGGGGTGAGTCCGGACCGAGACCAGAGAAAATCCACAAACATTAGAACTTAATTGGATTAACTTTTTAGTAACGGTGGGCGTGCACAGAGTGACTGCAGAAAAACTGCTGCCTTTTTAAAGCAATGTGAATGTGCTGGAGGGAGAGAGGGCGGGCAGCCTCTGTCAGAATTTTTTTGGTGGGGAGATGCTCAGTTTTGAGACTGTCATCTGTCATCGTATCTGTATTAATTTTATTATTTAATTAAACAGGTGGACACAGCGTAAAATAGAAGCGAGAGCAGGTGGGTCACAGGTGTGGGAGAGTGCACTAACGTTAGTCTCATGCGCAGTTGCTCACAAGAAAATCACCAATCATTGGACGTGTCAATCAAACATCAATTTAAAGAATTATTAACATGATTCATAATAATCATGAAATATTTTGAATGGGACTCGAGTGGACTCGGGAATAAGTCCAATTCCTAATATATTCGAGTACAAGTCAATATCAAATCACCAATGCACACGAGTCCATGACAAGACCAAGACCATTAAAATATGGTCTCGAGACAGAGTCCAAGACTGAGTCACGAGTATACAACACTTAATATCAGTAGTGTATAACATTTAAAAAACATGGAAATCGATAAATGAATAAAATATTAATAAAAATAGCCTTAAGCTGAAGAGAACTACCTTAAACACAAACACTGCAAACAAGCCATCCCTGTTTGTTGTATGTCCATCTATAACTGAATCTAATTCGCTGACTGGGTTTCATCATCTAATCTGTTGTTGTTTACTTTCTTTTTGCAAGTGACAGCTGTTGTCGTATTTTCTGTGAAAGTTTATGAACTGATTTCGGTGTTGTCTTTTCTCTCAGGCGGAGAATAAACAAGGCAACGGGAGAACCAATCACGTAGTCGGAAATTCACATCGACCAACCAGATGTGGTTTTCGGCTGTAGATTCCCCGGCAAAGTTTTGCGTTGGTTATTTATACAAAGGAAATGCAGAAATTTGGATTAGACAGCGCTGTGTGTGAGACTGAGAGCTTTACGAGACTGAGACCACATGGGAGCTTACTTTTGGTGATTTCCGGTTGAAATCTAAAACCGCAAGTTGACAAAACATAATTAAATAACCACCTTAATGTGTAATATTGATAAATTTTTTTATTTTGACATGAAAGCTTACATGTTAAGAAAGCAAACTGGCCCAAAATCTCAAAACTGACCACTGCATGAAAAACTGTTTGTACCTGCCGTGTCTTGCCTTAAACAAACAAGTGATCTTAGTTTTATGTGTATTGTATCCAAGCAATTGAAAAAAAAGTGTTAGAGTTTTGAAAAATGTGCATTTTGATCACTGGTTGTGATCAAATTACGCCAAGGTTCTAAAATTAGTGCCAAATTGATTGTAAAAAAAAACAAAAAAAACAAAAAAAAAAATTATATATATTTATTTTTACATTCATTTGAATTATTGCACTTCCATCATCAAGTTATCACTCCATTAGTTATTCTAAATATAAACGTTCCTTCATTCTAGTAGCCTACCACTCCCATCCCGCCCCACCTAGAGCAACATCAGTCTACACAAAAACTGATGTAAAAATTATCTAAAAATATCATCAAAACGAAAAAAATTTATATCCGTACATGAATACAAAAGATGTCTACTTTTACATGCCTTTGTTTATGAGGACATGATTTGGTCCATGAACTATTGTATGTGGCTCAGCAGTAGAATATAGTTTACACCACGTGTGTGTGTTTACTCATGGTTTATGAGGACACAAGGCTTTCAGTATGCTGTTAACACTAGGGATGTAAACGGTCAATCGATTAATTGTCAACAAGAATTTACTCAATTAAATTAAATTAATTGTCGGTTAATTGAACATTGCAAACATGACACGAGATTCTCGCGGGTGGCGAGAGACCCGACACAAACTCACAAACGGCAAAAAAGAAACCAAACATGAGGTGGTCAAAACGGAGTGGAGTGTGGGAGCATTTCAAATGAATTAATGATGACAAAGATGCCCATTGTAAACTTACAGTACTACGATTAAGTACAACAGCTTTACGAGTTCACTAAGATACCACCTTCTTAACTTGCACGCAGCTGTGTTACAGGGAGGAAGTCTGTCGCCTTCAACAACCTACAATCGCTGCTGTGGTGGGAAGGCGAGTATATGACCACAGGAAAACGGAGGGCATTACTCAAGAGGATTTGCGGCATGATCAAAAAAGATATGATGCCAGTTAGCACTGCTGATAGTACGGGATTTCGGGAGTTAATACACTTCATGGAGCCAGGATATAATATCCCTTCTTGAGCGACCTTAACTACCCACTTGGAAGAACGCTACAAAAACAAGAAGGCTGAGCTAAAAACACAGTTAGCCACGGCTAATGTGGCTCTGACGACGGATTGTTGGAAGGAACTGACTACAGAAAGCTACATTACAATCACTTGCCACTACATTGAAAACGACTGGCAGGTAAAGTCAGCAGTCCTTCTCACAGAAAGCCTCTCAGAGAGACATACAGCTGATAATTTAGCTGACAAACTCAACCAGGCTGTGGAGTCATGGGGACTCACCGGGCGTGTAATAGCCTGTGTGCATGACAACGCTCGGAACATTGTCCTAGCAAACAGCCCCACACGAGTCAGTTGGAAATCAGTTTCTTGCTTTGCACATACTGTAAATCTGGCCGTCAACGACGGATTCGCTGCTGCTGGTGTCAACCGAGTAATTGCAGCTGCTGGCAGGTTGGTCAAACACTTCAACCACAGCACACCAGCAACAAAAGCACTAGAAGCAAAACAAAAACAAATGCAGCTACCAGCTCATTGGCTTATTCAGATGGCTTATTAAGATGGAGACTCACAAATGTGCAACTACTGTCAATCAACTTTAATAAAAAATAAACAAAGAAAATACAATAACGGCGGCAGCCCCTCACGGACGACTGCCGCCTACATACAAAACTAAACACAACATAAAATCCAGGCCTGGTCCTCTCTCGTCTTACACTGTTGTCGCTCCTCCGTGAGACGAGACCGGTGTGGCGCACAGCTGACGCTCATCATCACTCGCCACCGGCCAGCTCTCACGGTACCTCGCCTCGCTGCTTGCCACAGTACCCTTGTCATGTCAAACCTTATTAAATAAAACTCTGATGCTAGCTTTCTCCTTTTTTAAATTTTAACAGGTTGAGTCTGAAGACCTCACATCAACAACCCCAATGATAGCAACGATGCCGGACCCTCAGCATAAGCACCTGGGATTTCTGATCCCAACAAGCAGGATCTCAGCTCATTCCAAACTGCTTGAACTGGCTATGGCAGAATATGTGGGCTCCACATCAACAAATGAAGCCACCACTGGAGATGATGTGCCAGTCCAGGGATCTGCACTTCAGAGACACACTTCTGCTTTGACTTCTACTGGGTGAAAACTATACCACCAGCAGCAACGATGACATAGAAAAGGAAGTGGACATGTTTCTGAAGGATCCCTCACCACTCCTTGATTCCAGTCCCATAGAATGGTGGAAAGTCAATGAAGGAAGATTTCCGAGACTGGCAAATGTGGCACGACAATATCTGTGCATACCGGGCACATCTGTCCCATCTGAACGTGTATTCTCAGCAGCTGGCCTCACTGTAAACAGGCTGCGTACACGATTTACTCCTGACCATGTTAATATGCTTATTTTCTTGAACAAAAATATAGGGGTCTAAGTCAGGAGCCTACTCAAAACACATTGAGACAGGAATGTTTTTGTTTCAGGAGAGGTAGCCTATATCTTCATTTGACTGTTCTAAGGGACGCCCTCTAATTTTACTGTCACCTCCCTCAGGGATGATTTAAGTTGTGTTCAGTTCTATATTTGAAGTTTCCAGGTCTAGTAATCTTACTGTTACCTTTCTCAGACCAAGGGGGATTATAAGTGCTGCTAATGTTCAAGTGTTTTATACAAGTAATTTACCAGATAGATTATTACATGTAGGCTTAATATAGTGTAGGCTAAGCCTACCCATATATATTTTTATTTAAAATGTATTTTGTTGCTTAATGTTTCACATGCAACAGGTGAGCCAGTGCACAATTATTTTTTATGTATTTTAATTTTCTGTGCATAATTATTTTGTTAAACTACATGAATGGCATTATCTGTACCGTATCCCAACTGTTACAATAAAACATCAATTGAGCAATATAACATGCATTTTTAGTCTGTACATTTCTCACTGTATTAATAGTGTCTTTAACATAAGTTAAATATTGCTTATATACTTTCTCAGGAAAATAGCCGCTTATCAGTTAATCGATCGATAAGGTCAATCAACTATCGATTAATGAATGAATTGATAATTTGCATCCCTAGTTAACACACACACGTTTTTAACAATAGTGAATAGTACATTTCTTAGCAATAAAAGAATTTTACTTCTGATCATGTTATAATGCATATGAAACTAAATTGACAAAATATTAACGAACCTCTTCAGGAGACGTGACTCTTCACGAAGCGATCACACTAGTCAAACAAACGTTTGGGGGGGTCAAACGTGCTTGGGCACAGTTCAGATCGTCTAGTGTGAGCAACATTACACCCCTAAATCCCATCTTCACTGTTGTTAGATCTAACACTTTGGTCTATTTTGAAATGTATTATACTCCATTATTGGATTATGCAAGGCATGCATGTTACACTGTACACATCACAGACCGTATTTCTGGTGGACCATTGTGTATCTAGTATAATAGAAGTTAACTAAGTAATTAAGAGATAAGATTTATGAGAAACAAACAAACACACACACACACACACACACAAAAAAAAAAAAACTTACCTTTGATGGGATTAATATATCTCCTGGTTATTATTTTACTTTGTCCTTTCCCCAACTTTACATGGATTTCTGCATCTTTTAGAGGATTTGGTGCTCTGATCCGATGACTTCGAATCACTACAAAACATCATGTCAAGTCGATCTGTACAGATAAACAGTATAATATTAATAAAGTGCTTAAGTTGAGAGAATTGTTATTCATATTTAGTCTATATATAACACTTTAAATAAAAATAAAAAAATACAAAAACTGATGTTATGATTGTATTATGATTTTTAAATGGGTAACATTCGCTGTTTCTGGGATTTTTTTTATTTCTACAAGGGCGAAATGTAAAATCAAGGATTTATTTATTTTATTTATTTTTTTTAAATCGAGGTCTTAAATTAAATACAGAGAAAGTGACATGGTGAGAAAATTGCACGCTCCAGTCTCAAGGCCATGGCCAGGGGAGCGAGAGACAAGCGCCCCGTGTTAGAGTGCACCTCAGCCAGCTAAACTTGCGAGCTCTCCCGCTCAAACCGCGTGAACTGCCGCCACCGCACATGCAGCGACATTAGAGGACATTATGCTTATTCAGATGTCGATCTACTGTATTATTTTAACTTTGATAAATGATAAAATGGAAAAAAATAAATTCTTTAGACGCAATGACCTATTTGAAGTGTACTCATTTCTACTGCTTCTGTTACACTTTTGCGGGAACCAATCACAGACTGTCTTATCCACCTGGCGCGCTATTGGTGGGTTTAACATAATGACGGATAGAGAAGCGATGGGTCGTTGCCCGTTGATCACGCCTCTTGTGGTCTGATTGGTTGAAGGACTATCCAATTGCGTACAGAGTCATTTGAACTATGCCCGTTTGATCACGCCTCTTGTGGTTTGATTGGTTGAAGGACTATCCAATTGTGTACAGAGTCATTTTTGATTACACCTCTTGTGCAGTAGAAAATACATAGCAGAATCCCCAGACTAATGTTCAATCTTAAAAGATTAGGCATGGTCTGGTGATAGCCCGACAAACATTCTTTGGGATCTACATCTTTGCGTCTCAGGGCTCATTCTACAAGCAGTGCTCCTCTCACGTGCCATTACTACAGTTTTAAGTGATTAAATTACATCAAATGAACATTTGACAACTGAAACTAACAAATTTAATCTATATGTAAAAAAGAAAATATATTAAGAACTTACTTGTTTCACCATAGATCCAGCTGCTGCGTCATTCACTGAAGCGCTGCAAATCTGCTTGACGTATAAAGTGTGTAATTTGGCTCCAATGTGTATATTTTGCAATACCAATTCCCACCTAATTCACTGTTCCGAGTTCACACATACACATCATGGTTTAAGAGGGACATATTTGTAAAGGTTATAAAAAAGGTAGGGAATTTCATAACAGTAAAATAGCAACATTAATCAAAAAAAAACATCGGATGTGTCTGTGATTGGCTACAATGATCAACACACGGGAGCGTTTAAAAGCACACGGAAGTGTTTGAAAGTGTTTTGAAAGCGGCAGCGTTTGAAAGCACAAGCAGGCGTCGACCAGCGGACCGGTAGGCTGATAGTTGCCTGAATTAAAACGCTCCCGTGTGTATCTGCGTAAACGCTCTGGGAAATGCGTCATTGATGTATATTTATCAAATGGTTTTGAAGCGCTGGTCATTGTAGTCAATCACAGACATATTTGGTGAGTGCAATGGCCAGTCAGAGGTGTTTACGATTCTGCCCAACAGCGCTCAAAGCATCACATTTTTTAAATTTCAGTTTTGAATTGGTATCACGGTTGGTACTTCTGACAACACTAGTGGCCATACGTCTGGATTTGGGCTGGACAGTCCGGATTTTAAGATCCCTGTCTGGTGTCCACCGCAGCCTCAAGCTGGACACTCATTCGTCCTCCCTTTTGGAGTTGCGCTGAATCGGCCTAAAAAAACCCGCTCTAGAATCTTTATTGGGATGCAGTAGCATAGCGTCTAATGCCGTAAGATCTCTGGTCAAACAAATGATTGGCTGAAAGCGGTGTCAAATAAATATCTGATATATCATTGGTTAAAAGCGTTAACAAGCCTCCACGACGTGCTGGCTATGTCATATCATAACGTTAACATGCCCAAACTACGTCAGATCTCATTTAAGCCGAAAGGGACAAAAGAGCATGAATTTATATAAAAAAGCAGTAGAAACGCCTTTCATGGATTTGGCACTGTGCCAGATTATTTGTTTATTTATATATTTCTTTTATTTCATTTTCAGTAGGCCTGGGCCGATAAATGATATCATATCGAAGCACAATAAAATTCATGTAGATAACGATGATATGCTCTGGACATTTTTACTCGATATGGATTAATGTAACAACCAATCACACGGCAGAAATAAATGTGACAACAACCAGTCCGCTTGCACGTCAAAGTACACGCTCTACTGGCAAAGAAAACTCGACGCGAGAGGAACGTTAAATTGAAAGTGAAACTAACATCATAGACTGTAAAAATATATGGACGTAGTGTGCGTGAAGTCACCCATAAGATTCTGAAGAGCAGTTTTGAAGTGTAAAGTAGAGACGAGCAAGCCGTTGCCATCTTGACAGCACGTCGTCGCGCATCACGCCCAGATAACAGAAAATGGGCAAAGAGGCGTAGGGTTGGGTATCGTTTGGGTTTTTTTACGTTACCGGTGCCAAACCGATATTTTTAAAACGGTACCGGTGCCTGAACCGATACTTTCAATTAAAGAAGAGCCACAAAACGATAGTGGATGACAATAAAGAATGGCTTTTTATTGATTTTTTTTTTTTTCATAAATTCTTTAAACTGAACAATTTATTAAAACTTTAAAAGTATACTTAAATATATAAATACAAAACACAACAAATTTACTCACAGTAAAACCTAACCCAACTACAATAGGCCTAATTTAACACTTAAATAACAGTGACAGTACTAATAACAGTAGTCTAAAGTAGTCTTGGTATGCTACAAAGCATCTTCAAGATTCCTCCTTATTTTTCAGAAATATGACCATATTCTCTGGCTAAATATTTTAGAACGCATCATCTTATTGTTTCCATGGCGATACGTCATGCTTCTCACATGACACACAGCAGCCGCAAGAGCGCTGGATCACAGATATAGGCTATCGGTTTTATTACGTTTTTTTCTTTTTTTATTCAAAATATACACAAACTTGTTAACTATGTCATGAACTATCTGATACTCTGATTTTCAAATAGGTGTAAATGAATGTGTGTTAGTTGATCTATAATGCGCGATGGGCGCCGCCATGTTAGTTTGCGCCTCAGAGAATCGGATCTGTCGTATTTACATCACATCTCACAAAATACATGAAAGTAAGTGACCGGTGAACTGGGAGAAGAACAGAGTAAACTATATAGTTAACTATATAATGTGTATTTGATATAAATAAGCCACGTAGGCAAATTATAACTGACTGAAAGGATTGTTATTGCCGCTTCCATAGACATCAGTGTGTGTTTTTTGCTAGTACGCATGTGCATTTAAATGTCTGGAACCTAAAATAAACATGATGTGGTTGAAAACACTGAATAGTTGTGATATGTGATGAGCGCATCCGTCTCTGGCTCGGCGCCAGCCAAAGCTTGAAAGCACGTTTGAATTACGTGGCACCGAAATGAGGCACAGAAAACTGCGGCCTAATTCAGTCCGGTACATACCGGTTATATAGGTACCGGTGCCATATTGGAACCGGGTTTCGGTACCCAACCCTAAAGATGCGGGACATGGGTGGAGCTGAGGTGACGTGATGACTAACAGACAGCAGACAAACAGCAATCCACCTATCACTCAAGTGGCCACGCCCTTAATTATGCAGAACTTTAAGGATTAATATAATGTAAACAAATGAGTTATAAACAAATTCACCTCCCTCACAGTTGTCATGAAGGGCAAAACGGCAAATATAGAATCTAGCCTGCTACAGGCACATTTCCTTTTTTCTGTTGGTTCTGTTCTGGCAAATGTCACTTTCCTGTTGACTTGGACAATCTATTCCATTTGTTGTATTAATAAAAGATGTTGGAAGTAAATTCATTATGGGTCATTACAAATACTTTACATTAAAATTGCCACATGAGGAAAAAGATGAATAATAGTTTCATAAATCACAATCGAATCATGAGGTGCCTAGAGATTCCCACCCCTATTAGGAATAAACTGCCTCGTTTTTTATGTCATTATGGTGGAGAGCCAAATATTTTCTGAAGTGGAACTTGGTATAAAAAGTTTGAGAACCACTGGTGTGGGCCATTTCAGAATCACTGTATCATGATACCATCAATATGATGAACAAAACTGCATTGTAGTTGCGAGTACACCAGAGTCCTATGCAATTATTCTTGCCTCACTAAATGTTGCAACATGTCCTACTTTTTGGGGTTATGGAAACGGCCACCCTAAGGTAAACCTAAGGTAAACCTGAAAATTGGTCTCATAAAACACACACACACACACACACACACACACACACACACACACACACACACACACACACACACACACACACACAAAGCTAAAGGATGATGAGAAAAGACAAGGCTATAAACATTCGTTTTAACATCACAATGAAAGCTACACACATTTACTACAATAAACGACATTTCCACACACTCAAGCCATCAAAATGAGATGTGGAGAAATGCATTAAGAGGGAAAACATAAGGAGGTTCGGCAGCATAAAACAAACACAAGCGGGACTAAAACTCCACAAATACATCGAACTGTTGGCAGAAAAGCCCATAAATAAACGTGTCCCGGTTTTATGGCACTTCTATAATACATAGCAACCCGAAACGTCACTTAATACAGCATATCTTCACTCTTTGATGCAGAGACCTACCTGACTGACTCTCTCCAGTCACGGGCTGTTCTGACTGCGCATGCGCGAGCCGGTCCATGACAAATGACGTCACTCACAGAACGAACTCATGGATACGACATCGCGTGGCATTAGGCAAGGATGCCCTCTCTCTTTTTTTATTTTTATTAATCACCCAGGTTTTGGCATATAATGGGATCTCAGCTTTCATTTTTGAAAAACAAATTTGAGATACCAAAAAAAAAAAAAAAATATATATATATATATATATATATATATATATATATATATATATATATATATATATATATATATATATATATATATATGAGGCATTCACTGCTGTATCAGGCCTTAAAATGAATTGTGATAAATCTGTATTGTTTCCCCTTAAAGACTGCTCCTCTAAAGAAATAGAAAGCATCCCTGTTAAACACAAATTAACATATCTAGGTGTAATAATTTGTAAAAATGAAAAACAGAGGAGTCAGTTAAACTTTGAACCAATTAAAAAGAAATTTAATTTGTGGTTAATGAGGGATATATCAATAATTGGGAGGGTATTATTGTCAAAGGCGGAAGGTACGACTTTTACTTCCTCTAGATGGTCAAGTTTTATCGTCTTCTCGACGCTCCGCCAGGGCCCGCGAGGAGCTCCGGCGGGGCCGATCCAAGGACCTCACTAAACCACTCAATCGGTAGTAGCGACGGGCGGTGTGTACAAAGGCCAGGGACTTAATCGACGCGAGCTTATGACCCGCGCTTACTGGGAATTCCTCATTGATGGGAAACAGTTTCAATCCCCAGTCCCGATCACGAGCGGGGTTCATCGGGTTACCCCGCCTCTCGGTGCAGGGTAAGCAGACGCTGATCTGCCCATTGTGGCCCGGACATCTAAGGGCATCACAGACCTGTTATTGCTCCATCTCGCGTGGCTGAACGCCACTTGTCCCTCTAAGAAGTTGGACGTCGACCGCTCGGGCCGAGTAACTATTTAGCATGCCGGAGTCTCGTTCGTTATGGAATGAACCAGACAAATCGCTCCACCAACTAAGAACGGCCAGGCACCACCACCCACAGAATCGAGAAAGAGCTAATCTGTGCATTTAAGTGTACTATAAGTGTAACAGTAGTAAACTTTAACGGCCTGCTTACACCTGATCACTTCTGTTTTTACTGATAGTTTTCTGATTTATCAAAACGATACCATTTACACATGGCCACATAAATGTATCTCTGTGAAACGGACATAAATCTGATCTTCAATTCCCGCACTATATGCAGATTTAATGGAGTTCACATCACCGAAAACAACAGATATTTTCAGATAATCAACAGATAATAATGCATCATTATTATTTTTGAAAAAAATCAAAGACCGTAATAGGAGCGAGCGGGGCAACAGCACTAACAGGACCATTCAGTTTTCTTCACTTTTAATGAAGATGATTGTGTGTTGAGCATCTGCGACTTTTGCGGTAGTTTGTGCATTGGCTTGATGAAGAGATACTCAGCTGCACCGATGCGGCTGCAATAGCGCTGTCATATCTGGCTATAACATGCTTTTGCGTTTATTTTGTAGCATTTTTGGAAGGACTAAAATTTGCATAGTGGTTTTAACAACCAGATGCATTTAGACTTGTTCAGTTTTGACTGGAATGCGACCCAGACCACCTCCTGAAGTGCTTTGAGTGATCGGATTTAAATCCATCTCGAATGCGTTTCGGAGGACATTTACAAGCTAGCTATCCAATCAGAGAACCAGTGACCAGGTATAAACAGGTCCTAAGTGCACAACTAGTTTACAACCATGTTCCTCATTTGTACTGCAACTACACTCTCAGAAAAAAGGTACAGTGCTGTCACTGGGGTGGTACCCTAAGGTACAAAAGTGAAAAGGTACATCTTTGTACCTTACTGACCCCTAAATGGTACATATTAGTACCTTAAAGGGTACATATCAGTACTTTAAGAGTGTGTATTAGTACCTTAAAGGTACATATTAGTACCTTTTTGGTTTTGTACCTTAGGGTACCGCCCCATTGACAGCAATGTACCTTTTTTTTCTGACATTGAACTTATAAGTATACTAGTAGTTTACTATTTTAAATCTTGTAGTACATTTTTATACACTTTGAAGTAAAGTTTAGTAGTCTTGTACTGCAAGTATACTTTTAAGTTTCCTTTAAGTGAACATAACATCATACTTATAGTTTCCTATTTATATATTGTTTTTGCACTTTAAGTATTTAAGTATGTTCCTATTAATGTGCCAATTTACAGCAGATCTCAGACATCACCATAACGAATGAGGTGAAAACAGGGAACTTTTGGCTTTTCAGCAGCTCAGTTAAACATTATGGCCTGTACTTTTAAATGCAGATTGAATCAAAACACAGTGATCACAGTTCACACCTGCAGTGAAGCCCCTCCCACAACAATTCACCAATAAATACTGGGAATATTCCCATCATCCTACAAGAGAAGGACAAACTCCAGGTGTAGCGGCTGAAATCTGTGTGACTGTTAAAGATGGAGTTTATTAAAGAGGAGATTGAAGACATGAGTGATCCAGAACCATCCAGAATAAAACATGAAGATACTGAGCAACAAACAGGTTGGTGTCCATTCTTGATTCTTCATTGTTGACTGCTTTGGTAGATGTGGATTAATAAGCAGTATATGGATGATAAATGATAGAGAAATCCATCAATGATCTTAACCTTGAATGACAGAACAACCCTTATGAAAAATGATATTCAAGTGTGCTATTAGTATACTTTTAAACTAAACATAAGTCTACTTTTTATGTACTTCTTAGAAATATATAACATTACACTTAAGTAAACTTGATTTATACTGTCAGGAAGGGCTAAGTATATTTGGCCTATTCTTGTACTCAATCTTTTGCTCAAGATATTCTTAAAAGTATAATTAAGTATTCTAAGTTTACTTGGCTTGAAGTTGTTTTATATTTTGATTTAGTAGCCTATTAAATACTTTTTCCACATAGTTTTACATTGTCTTATAAACTTACATTGAAAATATTGATTTATCAAGAAAACAGATATGTTCCTGCTTCTGAGTATCATAGTATTTTTTGTGTAGGCTAGTCCACTGGTAGTGTACATAGGGATTTACTTCAAAACTTCTTTCCGACTCCCCATGTTTTCACTGTCATACGGTAGGAGGCAATATTAGTTTTTTTTTTTGTAGCGAATCTACAGATCAAATCACAGATGAAGAAGCAGAAACAAGTGATAGAAGATTGCTTACGCAAATGTAAAGCACAATACAAATATTTAACAGAATATAAACCAAATGTTACCGAATGAAATGTCGAACGCAGGAAGGATGTGAAGGACTGTAAAGCTTTGGGAGTTTTGATGGACTAGAATCTACACCATCTTTATTTCGATCATCATTCTCAATTCTGATCCGGACGTAGTCTTTGACAAAAATGTGTTTTCCTCACATTCAAGTGTTGATAAAAAAGGATGCATGAAGCTAAGATAAAATGTTGAGTGGAAAGAGTTAAAGTACAGTTAAAGGCATATTTCAAGTATAATTAATACTTAAATAATAACAGTAGTATACTTAAAGTTCAAAAACAATATATAAATAGTAAACTATAAGTATGATGTTATGTTCACTTAAAGAGAACTTACAAGTATACTTGCAGTATAAAACTACTAAATGACTGAAAGTACAGTTCAAAGTGTATACATAAACAAAAAAAAATTTCACTTGTAGTATGGTTGCAGTACAAGTGAGAAACATAGTTGTGAACTATAGTGCACTTAAAGTTTACTACTGTTACACGTATAGTACTCTTAAACATATACTTTTATAGTTATTTGATTTAGGCCAATTTAGACCCAAGTAGTACTGAAATAGTACACTTACAAGTTTACTACTAGTACATTGATATTAGAATACATAAAATATTCTTTAAAAAGAACTTTACTAAAGTAAACTTCATAAAATTAATTTGAAGTATACTTTTTCTTAAGGAAACCTTTGGCACATGAAAGGTCTGATACCTGATCTCTGTTGCTTTCTGCTGTTAAATCAGGGTTCACTTGAATTGATTCTAACTTGATGTGTATTTTAGACCAGGTGGAAGTGAAACGGCAAAGACAAGAACTGAATGAAGAGGAGGAGGAACATCATAACTCTACAACTCAAAGAACAAAAGCCAAAAAGCTGCACACCTGCACTGAGTGTGGAAAGAGTTTCACACGTAAAGGAAGCCTTAACAAACACATGAGAGTTCACTCTGGAGAGAAACCGTATACATGCACTCAGTGTGGAAAGAGTTTCACACATTTATCTGATCTAAAGTATCATCTGCGCATTCACTCTGGAGAAAAGCCATTTAACTGTGATCAGTGTGGTAAAGAGTTTAATTCATCATCAAATCTAAAACAACACCTGACAGTTCATTCAGATCTAGTGACTCATATTAAAAAGCATTGTTCTGTGTCACAGTGAGCAAATGTTTCTCCAGAATCAAAACATTCAAGTAAACCATGAATGAGATTCACAAAAAGTGAATGTGTAGTTAGTTAACTAATAAACTAGTGTTGCTGTGAAATATCACAAGATTTGTTTTATATGTTGGAGAATGGTATGGACATTGTTGGGTAGACTGCTGTAATTCTCACAGCTCATCCCCCCTTGAAGATGCTGCTGGCCTCACTGGTTTAGGTTGCCCCCTGGTTTAGGTTGCCCTCTGTCTGGCCAAAGAGGATCTTACCCGTCTTTGAGAAATCACCTCATGCACATTGGTAACCGCTTGGATTATCGCTTGGTGTCGGTTTGTCACTCTTGTTTGTGCTCTCTTACCCTAGTCACTGCTGGTTGTATATAACTGTGTATGTGACAAATAAAACTCATGAATCTAGTCCGGTTCCTGAGTTTCCTTTCCGAGTTATTTCCTCGATCTCGTCTGTGTTCCCAGACTTCGGGAGATAGTTTGGAGTTTTCTTCATCCAGTTCCAGTTGGTATCTGCGCTGGGTCTATTCAGATCATTCATCCTCTTCTGTGATTGGGTGTCCTGGTCGCTCGCCTGCCACACGTGGCGTTTTGAGTATTATCCCTGTTACTACCTGTCATCAATAAACTGTTTGCTTGCATTTGGATCTACGTCTCGTAGTCTGACAAACATAGCAGTGCTTAGATTATACATCATGTGAATTTAGTTATGACACCGTCCATTCGGTGTAATGTTCTGCTACATCTGTAACCGGAGCCATCGGTCCTGTACATGGTGGAGGCTAAATCTGTGTCTATGATTTTCAACTGAAGCACTGTGCTTTAGTATAAACAGCTTATCACCTATGACACAGGCTCAGATAGCAGCTTTTAGCTGACTTTGAATGAGAGAGCGACTCTGAGGCATTCAAATATATGAAGAAACAAACAATCAGTGGTTCTATTGATTAAGTAATATCATAACTGGAAAGAATCATATATATATATAAGTATATTGGAGCAACGGTGGATTTCAGAATCCAATCCGCACCCTTCACCTTACCTAATGCACCAAAATGCATGTATTATCACCTAGAAAGCGTTCATAGATGCGCTCCCTTTTATAATTACTAAGCTATCACTCATCTAATTCATTGCAGTCTCACAAACTGTTTATCAGTTTATGATGTGAGTACTTGCGAGAGTGCGTGCACTGAACAAATCTCCGGTGTTTCAGTTCTTAACGCCTCTGATTGGCCATTAGCATTCATACGCTGTAAAACGCATAATTAGCAGATTTACATTTAATGCTTGTTAATGGTTATTATATTCTGTTTTTAAGGGGTGGGGTGGGGGGCTAGTAACATAACTAGCAATGTATTTTGAAATAAAGTAACCAGAACAGTAACGTGATTACTGATTATTAAAAGGATTAATCAGTAATCAGTAATTTAATTACATTTCCAGAGTAACTTGCACAATAATGCTCTTTAACCTGTCACTCATGTCTTTTACGTTGTTGTGCAACATGTCCCCTCCTGGTCACCGTAGTTCCTGGCTGTGGAAAAACATAGGGTGTGTCTCATTCAGTTCCCGAGCTCGTGAATCAGTATATTGTGTTCATGAGTTCAGGCACTGGTGAGGACAGTACAGGACGCTGGCTCAATGCACATTGGGACACTGATGACTCTATTTCCGGCGACGTGACAACGTCCTAATCGAACATCATTACTGGTATTTATGAACAACAGCAGAGCTGAGATCTTTCGGGAAGTTCTTGTAATGTTATTTAAAGTACATTATGATAAATACTTTGCTTGTTACATATATGTCCAACATTTCAGCATAAATATATTATTAGTTTATAGATTGATTAATTAATAGATTGTGTTCATTACCTGTCTAACGTTGTATGTTTATGCTGAAATATAATAAAATAATAGTTTCTGTTTTTAAAAACACATATCGCGTGTCGTTATCAATCATTATGTGTAGTGAGTTGGCTCACGTGATTTAAGTTTCGCGCTTCAGAACTTCAGGTAAGGGAACATAGTGACCATCGATGTACCCTGGGTTTTGCGGTGCATTGTGGGACTTTTTAGAGAGCGAACGTTTCAGTGCACTGGAAGGATTCTGCAGTTGAGACAGCCCTTAAAATGGCCGACTCCCTGATCAGTGCCCTGACTGCTGAACTGGGGATCTGACTGAGACACACCCATAATCTTTGCATAAGCTGCCGATGGATCCCGATGACAGGCTTTACAAACAGACTTTTGCGATATATATATTTTCAACAGCGCCGCCACAAACATGCAAGTAACAGTGTTCATTCAAGTTTTTTTGTTTGATTAAATTCATTTTGAATAATTCAATAAAGAAATAATAATGAATAAATAAATAAAATAAAAACTACATGACTGAACACTGAATAAATGAAAAAGTGTACTGCTGTATATGGACATTCATAGGGCTTGTATGCTTATTTTCAGTACTACATTTACATTTAGTCATTTAGCAGACCCTTTTATCCAAAGCGACTTACAGATGAGAGCAATAGAAGCAACTAAACAGTCAAGGGCAACAATATGCAAGTGCTGTAACAAGTCTCAGTTAATCTAGCACAGAACACATAGGACAGAACAATTATATATATATATATATATATATATATATATATATATATATATATATATATATATATATATATATATATATATATATATATATATATATATATATATATATATATTGTTGGACTTTTTCCCTAAAGTCCTCCCCAAGTTCAATGATCGGCCAGGAGTCGAATTATCAATTAAAAGTATTAATTTATTAAGGATAATAGCGAGTAAAAAAAAGTTATCTGAGCTCAGGATTCAGAACAGCAAAGACAAGCATCTGGGCAGTCCAGAATGCCTTCACAACTTTTTCATGCATATTTATATTCTTGTTCTTCCGTCTTCTCCTCATGTACCATCTTCTCCAATTTTGGTGTATAGCGTCATCAGTCTCCAGGCTGCATTCTATAACAAGAGGTTAACCACACATACACAAAGAAAGTCTAGCTCTGGCATTGTTCCATATCATAAGACATACTCTTTTACAGTTTTGTTTATTCGACCTCAGTTTCCCTAGAAGTGGCTACGTGGTTCTCAGAAATCCCCTTTTATTGGTGTCGACAGGCTGAAACAAACTACAGGATCATCACCATGTTTAGATATGGCTTCTTCTTTGACCTATAGAGTTTTAGCCGGCAGCAGCGAATGGCACGGTGGATTGCGTTCACCGACAATGTTTTCTGGAAGTATTCCTGAGCCCATGTTGTGATTTCCATTACAGTAGCATTCCTGTATGTGATGCAGTGCCGTCTAAGGGCCGAAGATCACGGGCATCCAGTATGGTTTTCCGGCCTTGACCCTTACACACAGAGATTGTTCCAGATTCTCTGAATCTTTGGATGATATTATGCACTGTGGGGGAATTGGTGATCCTCTGCCCATCTTGACTTCTGAGAGACACTGCCACTCTGAGAGGCTCTTTTTATACCCAATCATGTTGCCAATTGACCTCATAAGTTGCAGATTGGTCCTCCAGCTGTTCCTTATATGTACATTTAACTTTTCCGGCCTCTTATTGCTACCTGTCCCAACTTTTTTGGAATGTGTAGCTCTCATGAAATCCAAAATGAGCCAATATTTGGCATGACATTTCAAAATGTCTCACTTTCAACATTTGATATGTTATCTATATTCTGTTGTGAATAAGTTGTTGAGATTTGTAAATTATTGCATTCTTTTTTTATTCACAATTTGTACAGTGTCCCAACTTTTTTGGAATTTTTGGAATTTAGCTACTAAAATTAATGTTGGTAATGGCAGTTTGACTAAAAGTAATGACTAATATTTGACAAAAAATGCAATGACTTTTCATCGACTAAAACTAGACTAAAACTATGAAAGACAAAATGACTAAAATGTGACCGACTACTAAGCATTTTCATCTGAAGACGAAGACTAAGACTAAATCAAAAATGGCTGTCAAAATGAACACTGCTATAATGAGCAGCTGCTTGAGAAAATGTACCTCTTGTTGTCTTCATACGGATTACATAAACAGAGAATATTCTTTTAAAACTTGAAGCTTTATAAAGACATATCGGTCAAGTCTGTGTGGCAAGTATTCACTGAGTTATGGTTCATTTTCAGACGCATTTCAGAGTGGACTTCACGGAGAGACAGAACACACATTCTGTTTGTTTTCTTTATTTAGTCAAAAAAAAAATAATTAAGATTTTATTGTGAGTGAAAATAAAAGTAGACAAGCTTCTTAAAGACATATCTCTTATGGCTGTGTGGCCAAAAATGACAGAGTATTTTAAGTTGATTTACGCTGTCATGAGGAAAAAATCCAGCACAACACGTCGGCACATTCATCGGGCTCAGGAGGTTAATATCATCCATGCTGTGGCCGGGTCACCACTGTTCCTTCCTTAGTTTTAAGGTTGAAGGTTGAAGGTTGAAGTTTATTTGTCATTACACATGTACAAGTACAGTATAACGAAATGAAGTTTGGAGCAAGCCTCCGGGCCGCAGCCGATTATTCAGGCGCCGCCACACGCTCTCCAGAAATACAAGAATGCAGTTTAGCAAGCATTACATAGCAAACACAACAAAACATAAACATAAACATAAACATGACACAGTACACGTGGTCACGTGGTGGGATTTTTTGTATGGAGTGGGAGAGGAGATAGATAAGGACAGGCAGACGGATGGAGCGGGGATGGGATAGGGTCGGGTATGTATGGTGCGAGTGAGTCTGAGATTGTGTTGTGTGAGAATGTTAGCCATAACTTCAGATGTTTTCGAGTTCAGTTCTATGGTTTGTCCTTGAAGGGAGATAAGGCAGTGCACAGGGAAAGATAGCAGACAGCTGTCAGGCTGACCTCCCAACCGAGAGATAGGGACAAGTGAGGTTCGGGTGGGGTAGTTGATTAGGTCAGGCAAATACAATTTATTATTTTTTAATCCATTTGATGATCTTCGGTAATTTGTCCGGATCATAATCAATCAATTAGATTTGGTCCTCAGCACTCGCGTCCGGTCCGTGCAGTTTCCCTAGACATTACATCCAGCCTCATGGCCAGACCGGTTACAGTCCGTAAAAGTTCACCGATCTGACCCCCGATGGAGCCCACTCTTCCCTGCGTATCTGCAGTCCGGACTGCGTTGTTACGGTTCAGTTCCTCAATTCCTATCACTCTCTGATCTAATTCCTTCAAACGGTCACACACAACCCCGAAGCATTCCTTAATTTCCACAGACAGCGGCTGGGTGAATTTGCTTGCAGCTGTCTTACCAATCTTCCGATAGGTCAGGGCAATCCCAAAGCCAAAGAATAGGAACCCCGCCAACAATAATCCAATCATGTATAAATCTTCCGCATCCTCCACGGACAGAGCCTCCAGGCACAGGACTTGCCAGTTGTTCCATGCGTCCCTCACGTACCCTGCGGCAAAGGTCCCGTCCGGGCAGGTGGGTTCTCCCGGGGCACCCTTCCTTTGTGAGAAAATCTTGTCGATCGCGCTGATTGACCAGTTAATCAATTCCATTTCAGTATTTGCAGGAGTCCAGCAAAGCAGCGGGTCAGAGAGAAAGAGAAGAGACGAAACACTAGACAAAACAAAACAGCGCAAGAGCACAGCGGGAGCAGAGAGAAAAACACGTCTACAGCATTAACAATGCAGTACAATGCAGCATTAAACAAAACAATTAGAAACTGCATTTCTAACACCAAACACTTACATTTACTGAAAAATCTTTCCTGATTGTCCCAAATAGGTTTGTTTAATTTGATAATTTGACAAAAATACCAGGGTGTATTTCAGGAAAAGTGTTTTCATTGAGATGTGTTTTACAGCCTGTCGAGTAACAGAAGTTCACAGAGGGAACTGTGTCTCACTTCAGCAGCTCTGAGTAAAACACCAGCCAGCTGAACCAACCACTGTGAAACATCAGATGTTTTAATATTGAGGTCATTTTTTTTTTCATATTTTCACAAATAACTAATTCTCTTTCTTTTCTTTCTTTTTGTTTTTACATTTTTTTGTTTTCAGTCTCTTTTATTTTTGGTATTTCTTTGAGTAAGTGTTCAATCAAAGAATAATTCAAGAACTGTCTTGTTCTCCAACATATGAAACACAAATCTTGTGGCATTTCACAGCAACACTAGTTTAACTAACTACACATTTACTTGAACGTTTTGGATCTGAAGAAAACATTTGCTCACTGTGACACAGAACAATGCTTTTTAATATGATTTACTAGATTACATCTTTGTCTCATTCTGGTTTAGATCCAGTTTCATGTCATTTCATTTATCAAGCTGAGACAAATCTCTGAAATCTGTTTTAAAATCTGTTCCTGCCTCAGAATTAGAACAGTTAAAACAATTGATGAAAATACTAACATATAGTGACTTAAAATCAGACATCAACAAGGAATATGTCATTACAATTGTTTTATTTATTATACAGAACCTATGGATGGCAATTTGACATGAAAAAAAACTTTAGTGTATATACTGAAATGAAAATGACAGCTAAATAACAAGTCAAAAAGATACATCACAGAATACAAGTTTATTTCACTATACATTTGCTTTATCTTTAGGTTCATTTGAAGTAGACTATTGGATCTAGATCACTTTTGCTCACAATATCACACGCCTTGAAAACTGGAAAACTGGGCAGAAAACTGGGCAGATGGCCGTTTCTTGGCATTTATCAATATGGACGTGACGTCTCCGGTTACTGAACCAGTGCAAAGCGGCATTATCTCAGAATTTTTCAACTGAATAGCAAGACCTGAGCAAAGAAAACACGGCATAAATGGCTGCCGCATTGGGGAACGTGTACACTCACACCATGTTATCGCGAAGGACGCTCAGCTAAAGCGGAGACATAACAATTCAGTGAGAAATTAACTAAACAGGTGCACAAATTAACAGAAAAAGTACGTATACCACCTGGGTGGGATATTGCTTAAACTGTCAGGCCAGTGTAAGCCAGGGCTAACAACGTGCCAGGCAGGGCCAATAGCCTTGGACCTCATGCACCAAGCCCAAAATCAAGCTGCGTTTCCACTGTTGGGCCAGTAGCCCCGCAGACATGCCCTAAAACTTGCCCTAAACACACCTCCATAGATTGACGTCACACAACCCCACCATTTCACCAGCTGGCAGAGAACTAGCTAGATCGCTAAATGAGCTTGCCAGAAGTGAATGTTTGGTCTTTGCTTATAGACTTAAGATTCAATATTTAACCAATGATAAACAATATTACAGTAACAGTAATTTATTAATTTGTGTCAAGAGTGCACATCAATCATGCTGAATCAAACTAGTATTAGCCATTTCACATAAAAAGAGAACAGATACCTATTCAGTTGGACCTGCTTCCATTTATTTGCGATCACAAGAATGCACAAAACAACTCCATTAAGGCTTTTAAGTCTAAAGGCTTACACATTTAGACAAATATTGATAATAAACCATATGTTTGCGTCTAATTTCTGAGAATTCCTATTAATTTTTCACAAAATGATGTAATGAGTGCGATCTGAGGAGGTTTGAGCGATCTCTCCTATCTCACTAAAGTATACTGTTATCCTTTCAGTCAGAGCAACAGAGGGAACTCATGACAAGAAAACAGTACTTATTATTTATATAAATTAACGGGAGTGTGTGACAGATATGCAAATGCATTAGTCTTGTATCAACAATGGCAAGTTAGGAAGATAAATACACAATTATAGTCATGATTTGTCTACGTTCTCTATAAATGTGTGTATTTATTATCACAATGATTAGCATAATTGATTAGCATCTTCCTCATGCAGTGATCAGAATCCCCATCAGATCACAAGGAAATTATTTTTAACACTCACTGGTGTATGAAAGTGAGTTTTGGGCAGAAAATTGTTCAAAATGTCTTAAATGTTGAAGTTAGCTGGTAGCCTGATATAATAACATTGGAAGTGTGCAGCGGTCTTGACCGTCTCTTGACCACTCCTCACGCTCCAGTTGGCCCACTTTGGATCAAGGTATTCGGCGGGCCAAAAAAACCCTGGCTGTTGGCCTCAATGAGGCACGATCATGCCTCGGAAGTGACAGTGGAAACGCGACTGGCCCTGGCACACACTAGCACACTCGCTTTTGGCCCAACAGTGGAAACACGGCTAATCATAACTCAGCTAAGCCCAGCCTATCATTGCGGGACTTGATAGGAGTATTTACACACAAGCCAGTAGAAATCGATTGAGGGGGTCTCCTGAATTTGCATACCATTGGACCAGGTTGAATCCCTCACTCCCAGTGGGCGGGGCCAAGACAGTCACTGAATGATATACATAATATTGAAAGTAGAAGCAGTGAAAAACAGTGCTAACTATCATAACTACAGCATTAACTCTAAGTGGCGAGTCTGACTCGGCGCACAGTATGTGATATACTACAATCTTATGCAGTAATACATTCCACTAGCAAGGCCTAGTTAACGAAACAACAGAGTCCAGGGACCAGGGAACCTCTGAAGTTATAATGAGTGAGCTTTGAGCTTGGCACTCAATAGAGAATAAACAGTCACAGGCTCTATCTTTCCTGCAAAAAGTGGTACAGATCCTAGAACTGGATGAGTTGCCCTGGCGCAGCCACACAGTGACATAAGAGCCTACCGGGCCTGATGGAGCCCCACATAATGAACAAGAGGCAGTGTTTCCGATGTCCACAGCAGACTATCAGCACACAGCAGCTCTAAGACACTTTTGCATAGCAGAAGCAATAGATAATTAAAGCTGCAAACAGGGATGAAAGGGCCCTCGCACCTGGGGCCACCACCACCTCAGGGCCTCAGGAAACCAGCGAATAGTGAGTGAGATGTATTTAAGCGGGTAAATATAGAAGAAATAAAGCAGTCATTTTGATGTGCCACACTTCCTGTTTCATGGTGTTAATCGTATACATTAGCACTTAGCTAAGTGTTGCATGATTTAATGTGTTTCTAGCATGTTTAGTACTTCATGGTGTATTTAAATGAGTTTCTGGGAGTGAATTACAGTGTAAAGCATGCCATTTCTTGTTGCCAGCAGGTGCCGGTATGACTAACTGAATATTGCCATGTAGATGTCTTCAGGTCAGGACTCTTACCAAACATGTGAAGTTTGGGGCAAATCGGAAATTGTATGCCCGAGTTACAACAACTTCCTGTTTCATAGCGGAACATCAAACTTTGTGAGGCCACCACGGACACACCCTTCAGGGAAAACTCAAGACTTTTGCAATTTAATATTGCTAAGGCCTTTAGATTAGACTGTAAATATGATGTTGTTCTGATTAAATCTCTAGGAGGAGTTTGTAAACGTCTTTTTTGTAGGTATCAGGCTGTTACATGTGTGTACTGAATTTCATACTCATACATGAAACGTAGCTTGAATGGCGCTTAATTGAAATTTTGTAGGTAGCGCTATCGAGCCATTTTGCCACGCCTAATTCTAAAACCCATATCAGACGTAAATTTTCACCACTTCTGAGGCGTGTGCAAAGTTTCATGATTTTTCGAGCATGTTTAGGCCCTCATAAAAGCGATTAATTTGGGAGAAGAATAATAATAGGGAGAGCAATTACAATAGGGTCCTCACACCATCGGTGCTCAGGCCCTAATAAGAAAAGGCTGATCTAATTTCCCTGTATTGAAAGGACCTGAGAAGCTAGTGAAGTGTTTTGTGAAGCCCATCCTGCTGCTGAACAAATATCCCCAATAGGTACACCTCTCACCCATGCCCAAGAGAAAGCCATACTCCTCTGGGGCAAGTTACATTGTGTGACTCATAAGCCAGGGCTAAACCAATGGGATAGCCTCTGTTCTGACACTGGTAGACCTCTGGCGTGACCACCATAACATACAAAAAGCTGTTCAGAGTGTCTGAATTGCTTGGTGTGTTCAACATAGATGTGCAGTGCGCGTACAGCACAAATTCTCTGACCATAGACCTGCTCTGAGTGTAAGCTGAGAGGGTTATTACTTGATTGCTGAACTGCGTTGAAAGCACTTTAGGCACAAAACCCTTCCTTGGTTTCAGAATGACTTTGCAGTCTTTAAAACCAAAGCTTACGCAGGATTCGTTGACTGATAGAGCATGCATGTCACCTTTTCACCTTGTCTTGAGAGAGAGCACTTTGAGAGAAACCAATTGGAGTGGCTCGAAAGGGGAGCATGTGGTCGGGCAAGGAGGGTTCAACCATCTCACACTGCATAAAAACTTCCACTTCTATCACCAAGTTGCTCTTTCCCACTGAGTGTACATCAAAACCATTATGGAAAGTGCAGCGATATAGCAGCGACATATACTTTGTGCGTAGAGGCCATTCTTGTAGATAGCAGTGTCCATCCAGGTAGCCAGTTTTGCTACACATCTGAACATTACTAAGATGCACATGGAGCCTGTGTGCCAAACTAACATGGGAATGCGCCTCTTCAGTCACAGCTGCAAAGGTCGCATGTGAAGCAGCCCTAAGTTACAAACCACTGAGGCAGCTGCCATCAAACCCAATGATCTCTGAAAGCATTTCAGAGGACATGATTTGCCCTCTTTGAATGTGGCAAGCAAGTTCATAATGTTCTGTGTTCGCTCCGGTACCAGATGGGCTCACATGGAGATAGAATCCAGACTCATGACCAGGAAAGGGATACGAGTCCATTGCACACCTCTGACCACTTCCTCATCACTCTTAACCTCATACTGACTCCTGACACAACACACACTAATCCGCAGATAACCTTTCAGCATAATCTACGTTCGCTCTCCCCCTCTTGCCTATCCACTATGGTTTCATCCTCACTTCCTCCACTGCCTCAGTTCTCAGCACTGGACACTAACAGTGCTACTGACACTCTTTGCTCCACTCTAACATCTTGCTTAGACAGCTTTTGCCCCCTTTCATCCAGACCAGCACGCACCTCCCCCTCTGCCCCCTGGCTGTCTGATGTTTTCCGTGAACATCACTCTGGACTCAGGGCGGCAGAGAGGAACTGGCGCAAATTGAAGAACTCTATTGACCTTATTTTATATCAGTCTCTTCTCGCTTCTTTCTCTGCAAATGTCTCCACTGCCAAAACTACATACTATCACAACAAAATCAACAACTGCTCTGACTCTCTTCTTTGTCCTCCTCCCCCCCACTCCGTCATCAACTTTTACAGCTGATGACTCATCATTCTTCACAAACAAAACCTCATCCATCAGCAGCCATTTCTCCACACCACAAACTGACACACACATCTCAACAACCAACACACGCATGCTCCCCTCCTTCTCTATGCTCTCTGAAGCGGAAGTCTCCCAACTCATCCTTTCCAACCACCCCACTACCTGTCCGCTTGATCCTATCCCCACTCACCTGCTTCAGGCCATTTCTTCTTCAATTACTCCTGCACTCACTCACATTGTCAATACCTCTCTTCACACCGGGACCTTTCCCACAGCATTTAAGCAGGCTCGGGTAACCCCACTGCTTAAGAAACCCTCTCTGAAGCCAGCACAAAACTACAGCCTGGTATCCCTTCTTGCTTTTATTGCAAAAGCACTCGAGCGAGTTGCGTTCAACCAACTCTCTATGTTTCTTGAACAGAACAACCTCCTGGACAACAACCAATCCGGCTTCAAAAGCGGCCACTCGACTAAGACTGCCCTGCTCTCAGTTACTGAAGCATGAGACAGGCAAGGGCAGCTTCCAAATCCACAGTACTCATCCTACTGGATTTGCCTGCAGCTTTTGACAGAGTTAACCACCAGATCCTCCTGTCAACTCTCGTGGGCATCTCAGGAACTGCTCTCCAGTGGATCAAGTCTTACCTCTCAGGTAAGTCCTTCAGGGTGTCATGGAGAGGTGAAGTGTCTAAGTCACATCATCTAGCTACTGGAGTTCCCCAGGGCTCAGTGCTTGGACCACTTCTCTTCTCCATCTACATGTCATCACTGGGATCTGTCATCCAGAAACATAGCTTTTCCTATCACTGCTATGCTGATGACACTCAACTCTACTTCTCATTTCAACCAGATGATCCCACAGTTGGTGTTCGTATCGCTGCCTGTCTGACAGATATTTCTGCCTGGATGAAGGAACAACACCTTCAACTCAATCTGGCAAAGACAGAACTCATTGTGGTCTCAGCCAACCCAGCACTTCACCATACTCTCCATACATTCAGCTCGGTTCATCATCCATAACTCCGTCCAGGACAGCCAGGAACCTTGGTGTTGTGAATGATGATCAGCTAAAAGTCACTCACCACATCACTGCAACAACCCGGTCCTGCCGATTTGGATTATTATTAGGAACATTAGGAAGATTAGGCCCTTCCTATCAGAGCAGGCCACACAACTCCTGGTACAAGCTCTTGTTCTCTCCAGACTGGACTACTGTAATGCTCTTCTAGCGGGCCTTCCAGCATGCACTATCAAACCCTTGCAACTGATCCAGAATGCAGTGGCGAGAGTGGTCTTTAATGAGCCGAAGAGAGCACACGTCACGCCTCTCTTCATCAGTCTGCACTGGCTGCCAATAGCTGCTCAAATCAAATTCAAGGCACTGGTACTCGCCTACAGGGCAACCTCTGGCTATGCACCAACATACCTAAACTCGCTTGTTCAGACCTACACACCCTCCAGAAGCTTGCGTTCTGCAAGTGAACACCATCCCAAAGAAGCATGAAATCCCTCACAAGGACCTTTTCCTGGACCGTTCCCACCTGGTGGAATGACCTGCCTGTCTCAATTCGAGCAGCCATTTTCAAAAAATATCTTAAAACGCATCTTTTCCAGCAGCTCCTGACCAATAAAGAATAGCACTTATCACTCTATTCGTTTTCTGTTTGTCTATATATATATATATATATATATATATATATATATATATATATATATATATATATATATATATATATAATTGTTCTGTCCTTTGTGTTCTGTGCTAGATTAACTGAGACTTGTTACAGCACTTGCATATTGTTGCCCTTGACTGTTTAGTTGCTTCTATTGCTCTCATTTGTAAGTCGCTTTGGATAAAAGCGTCTGCTAAATGACTAAATGTAAATGTAAATGTAATGTAAATGAGTCCCAGACGCTAAAGTTGGCTGATGATAACTTTTCCAGCAATGCTTTTCCAGCGATACTAGTGGTGGATCAGCACGGCTTATTAGGGTGCATTGCTGAAGTCTTCACCCTCAGCAATGCAGAGGGACAAATATGTGGGGCAATGACTTCCTCGATCAGAGGGAGCTTGGAATATCTGTGCAAATTGACACCATCCACTATCGTTGGGAGAGGGGAGCCTGAGATGTGGGCACGAGCTGGATGCGGGGGACATGCCACGTCTTAGAGACCTCGTCATGGACCTTGGGAAAGAAAGGGGTGGGCCTTTGTGGGTAGGCCAGGTTGGAGAAACCATTCATCCAGTTTGCTCCTTTCAGGCTTGATGATCACATGGAGAAGCTCCTGGTCTTTCTGGCCTGGTTCATGCATCTCTAAGTGGTCCACATGACTGGCATTCTCTACAACCATTCGCTGCCAACCACATCAGTGTCCGGCATGTGAGGCCTCTTCTTTTTTCTCTGCAGCTCTGGTTGAGCGGCGTTGGGAAAGCTTGGTGGACCGGAGGTGGAGGTTTTGCCGAGTATCCTCCTACGGCGAGTCCTGACACTCATTGGGTTCCTCAATGGCGGTAGATACACCTGATGTGATTATCGGGGAGTTCTAGAGGTACAGCAAAGTCTGAACGACATAAAGTAGCTTCACTGGAAAGCTTAAGGGGATTCCTTGCAATAAAAAAACTCTATGGCAAAGGAGAGGCATCTAATTAATCAGGTTTGAAGGAGAAAGATTCTCAGATAAAGCCACTTCTGTGCTGCATTATGAAGGGCACCATGCTCCATTATTTTTGCACGTTTGAGTGCAATCGGCCATTGCAAAACAAATGCGTTAAGTGAATCAGGCTTCAATGTTCTAATGAGGACGGTGTTTCCCCTATTACGTCAGCATCAGCTGTACACAACATCGAGAGATAATCTCGAAAGGGAAGCGGTGGCTACAATCAAATATCACATCAAGTCTCAGCTCATATACGCATGTTTTTGAGCATTTTCTTCATTTAGATTATTGTCCATCGATCATTAACCGTTAAAAGACTAGATTATGTCAAATTGAAATTAAATGAAAATTAAATAGAAGGGTGTCTGTGAATCCTGTTAGATTGGGGTTGGGGTGTCACAAGGAGATTGAAATCTCATGTCAATCTTGAGTACCTACAGAGTACTATTGCATCCTTTATATCTCCGAAAAGTCTTTAGTTTTATTATATTTATAAAAGAAAGATACACTGGACCGAGTCTTTCCAAATAAACCCGAGCGGTTGGAGGTGTATCGTGTGGGCGGAGCTAAAGAATCACGAGCGTGCGCAGCTATTGCGTTGAGAGAGTCTGAAAGCTGTAACATCCTTAAAAATGGAAAAGAAAAGTTATCCTAAATAGACCATGGCTATCAATCAGATTCAACCATACATATATGATCCAGAATCTGATCCGGAGGCTGAAATTGAACAGGAGCAGCAGCAACAGCGACTACAGCAGGACATCTCTATGTGGCGTGTACTGTAACTGTATTTGCTTAGCGGATTGTCGTGCATGAGTTTTACAACATTTGTGTGCGTTTACTCATGGTTTATGAGGACATGATTTGGTTTATGGACTATTTTATCTAAACGTTAGCAGTAGCAAGCAGAACGGTTTTGCATATCAGACTAGTGCGTGTTTACATAGAAAAACATTGGAATAGTAGCGCATTTGAATTAAGAAGCATGCTTTTTGTGAACGGCTCCTATAGGTTTAAGTAATATGTTTGGGGTGGTTTTACAATAAACAAACAGACACCTATAGTGGTCAGCTAAGCAAATGTAAACACACACCAAACATCGCATGCTGCATTGATAAATTAACTATACACGATCATGTTGTTTACTGATGTGTATTTGCGGGACAATAGCCAAATAGACATTTGAAGGAATTTTACTCACCGCCTGCTTCCAACGCACAACCATGAACCTTTATCGCTGGGACCGCTCTATCTTTCAGCATTAGACAAGCTACAAATTCGGACTGGGCCTTGTTTATAAAAACAAATCGTCGCCGAAATGCAATGGAACAAAACACTTGCACAACTCTGTCCACTGCCCCATTAATGCTGAGTTCTTTGGGAAGCTGTACAGGGTTGTCTTGTCCTGACAACCAAAAACACACTTCTTTGGTGACACTGTTGATTTCGTGAAGTCCTGTGACTGCAGTGCAGCCGGTCTCCCTAAAGCCGAGCAAAGCGTGTTAATGGGCGTGCATTTGCTCTCTCTTGCTCTGGTCATGCACGTGCCCTTCCGGGAGAAGTGCCCGTACGGCCCGTACAAGGACACTCCACCCTGTTGACGTCAAGCGGACCCATACTCGGAAAAAACTTTCAGAATCTTGTGAGAAACACAAGAAAGGAGTATTTTTGGCACAGAAATACTCCATCAAACATCCAAATTATTTTTTGAAACTTTGTCCATGTTTAGCATGGGAATTTAAGTATTTAGCAGTGTAAAAAGCTCAGTATGCATGAACGATTAACACCATGAATGTATTTGTTGTTATTGTACAGAGCTTATAGACAACTTTTATGTTGCAGAGAAATGTGTAGACATTTAAATAAATCTGTTTATGAAATTACAGGCTTTATGTAACTAAAACAAAAGTAAAAACATTAAATTTAAAAACTCAAATTGATGGAATTGTTTCATATATTGACAAATAACTGATTGTTATTTTTTTCTTACATTTGTATCCAGTCTCTTTTCATTTTGGTATTTCTTAGAGTAAGCTTGTTTGTGTTCTCCAACATATAAAGCACAAATCTTGTGGCATTTCACAGCAACACTAGTTTATTAGTTAACTAACTACACATTTACTTTATTTACGTCAAAGTTTTGGATCTGAAGAAAACATTTACTCACTATGACACAGAACAATGCTTTATAATATGATTCACTTGATTCTTTGATCGGGTGATCTCTTCTCACTTTGAGTACAGCGGTACGGCTTCTCTCCAGTATGATGTCGCTCATGTGATTTCAGGTGCCCCGACTGAGTGAAACTCTGGTCACAATATGAGCACTTGTAAGGTCTTTCTCCAGTATGAGTTCTTTGGTGCTGTTTCAGATGACTAGATGTAGAAAATCCTTTCCCACACTCGCAACACACATGATCTCTCACTTTATTATGTCTTTTCTGGTGCTGTTTAAAACCGTCCAGCCTTGAAAAACTCTTTCCGCAAAGAGAACACAAGTGAGGCATCTCATCTGAATGAACACTCAGGTGTTTTTTTAGATGCGATGATGAAATAAACTCTTTCCCACACTGATCACAGTTAAATGGTTTTTCTCCAGAGTGAATGCGCAGATGAATTCTGAGATCAGATAAATATGTGTAACTCTTCCCACACTGAGTGCATGTATACGGTTTCTCTCCAGTGTGAATTCTCATGTGTGTATTAAGGTCTCCTTTTTGTGTGAAACTCTTTCCACACTGAGTGCAGGTGTATGGTTTCTCTCCAGTGTGAATTCTCATGTGTGTTTCAAGGTCTCCTTTTTGTGTAAAACTCTTCCCACACTGAGTGCAGGTGTATGGTTTCTCTCCAGTGTGAATTCTTACGTGTGTCTTAAGGTTTCCTTTTTGTCTGAAACTCTTTCCACACTGAGGGCATGTAAACGGTTTCTCTCCAGTGTGAATTATTAAGTGTGTGTTAAGGTTTCCCTTTTGTGTGAAACTCTTTCCACACTCAGAGCAGGTGTACAGCGTTTTGGCTTTTGTTCTTTGAGTTGTAAAGTTATGATGTTCCTCCTCCTCTTCATTCAGTTCTTGTCTTTGCCGTTTCACTTCCACCTGGTCTAAAATACACATCAAGTTAGAATCAATTCAAGTGAACCCTGATTTAACAGCAGAAAGCAAACAGAGATCAGGTATCATATCTTTTATGTGTGTTACGAGCCCCTGCTTTTTTGTTTTCTCTTTTCTTTCTGAGTATAGTTGCCAATTGGATGGGGGCAGAGCCTGATTATTCCTAACACCTGAGGCCTCTGCCTATTTAAGAGCTGCTGGTGAAGATTCTTTTGTGTTTCTCAAGAGTTAGGAAAGCATCAACGCTGACTTGTAGTTTAGATTAGCTAGTGCACCAGTCCTTATCTTACATTTTGTATGTTTATAATTTTGTTGATTCTACTTTCTGTCGCCAATAAATTTGATATTTTTATTACCCTGGCCCTTGTGATTTGTTTTGATACCTTCTTGAATGGCTCATATGTTGGTCCCTATTTTGGGTCGTAACATAAATTGGGGGCTCGTCCGGGATGAATCTAATCTGCCTTTGTTTGCAATGCTACTTTAGTTCTTGTAGCTTGCTTTGTACGTTTGCATTGCTACTTGTATCTCTTCTGTAGCATGCTCTGTGTTTATAATGCATTGTTACTTGTGTCTTTTTTTTTGTTAACATGGTTTTTTATGCGTTTTGTTATTTGCCAGTTTGACTGGTGCTTCTTCATTTGACCACTTGTCTTTGTCATTCTTTTGTGTAATCACTTTTTGTTTGGCCAAGGGTTTTGTTTGGTTTATGTGGTAGAGTTCCTGGATTTGCCTAATTGTATTTTACAGTAGGCTTCGTTAGTGTTTTTGTTTTGTCAGGGGAAAATTGTGATGGACAATTTTGATTTGGAGAAGTTTGTTCAGACTCCTTCATTAGAACAGCTTAATAGCTGCAGAAACGCTGGGCTTCAACAATTTGTGAATTAAGAAATGGAGATTGTTTGTGGCAGCTTCAACTGCCATGAGCCAGCACATGGTGGGTGTCTGCATTAGTAGGTTAAAAAAGTATTCTCTAGTGATGCTGCTTTAAAGTTCTTGCAGGCTGAACTTTAACTTGGTCTGGTCAGCTTGATATGCCTAGAGAATCAGGTGTTGATCTCCACATGTCATGGAACTTACAAATGAAAATGTAGGTTAGTTAGCTCACCAGTCCTTATTTTATGTTTTGTATGTATATAACTTTGTTGTTTCTGTTACTTTCTGTTGGCAATAAATTTTATATTTGTATTACCCTGGCCCTTGCGATTTGTTTTGATACCTTCCTGAATGGCTCATATGTTGGTCCCTATTTTGAGTCGTAACAATGTGGCAAATGTTTGTTCTGTACTTTACTATATAGTTAAAATGTGTTTGACAACTGCTATATACTGATAATTTAGATGCATTTCTCTATCATTTATCATCCATATACTGCTTATTAATTCACATCTACCAAATCAGTCAACAATGAAGAATCAAGAATGGACACCAACCTGTTTGTTCCTCAGTATCTTCATGTTTTATTCTGAATGGTTCTGGATCACTCATGTCTTCAATCTCCTCTTTAATAAACTCCATCTTTAACAGTCACACAGATTTCAGCCGCTACACCTGGAGTTTGTCCTTCTCTTGTAGGATGATGTGAATATTCACAGTATTTTTTTTTTACTGACGCTTACAGGACCAGATCTGGAAAAAAAACAAAATCAAGTGACTAAATATATACTGAACTACTTAAATTGCGCTTAAATAATGTGAACATATTTGCTGTACAGAGTAAAACTGAAGTTACAGTCTGATCCAACTTGCATGAAGTTCAACACAGCAACTCATAATGCAAGTCAGTAGCGTGTATGGCCCCCACATGCCTGTATGCACTCACGACAACGTCTGGCCATGCTCCTGATGAGATGGCATCAGTGAGCTCCTGGACAGTCTGTGGTGCTACTTACCGGCTTCAGATGCTCCGATACATAATGTCCCAGAGATTCTCAATTGGATTTAGGTTTGGGAAACATGAGGACCAGTCAATGGCATCAATGCCTTTGTCACCTAAAAACTGCCTACATACTCTAACCACATGAGGCCAGGCATTATCATGCACCAGGAGGGGCCCAGGGCCCAGTGCACCAGCATAAGGTCTGACAATATCTTTGAGGATTTCCTCCCAGTACTTAACAGCAGTAAGTGAACCATTGGTTAGGTCTGTGCAACAGTCCAAGGATATTCCTCCCCAGACCAGCACTGACCCACAGCAAACCATTCATGCTGGATGATGTTGCACCCAGCATAACGTTCCCCACGGCATCTCCAGTCTCTTTCACGTCTGTCACATGCTCAGTGTGAACCTGTTCACATCCGTGAAGAGAACTGGGCGCCAATTGAATTCATTTGAATTCTGGTGTTCGCTAGCAAATCCCAATCGAGCTGCATGGTGCTGAGCTGTGAGCACAGATCCCACTAGACGACATTGGACCCTCATGAGCCTTGGCTGCCCTTGACCCTTGCCCATCACAACTGTTCCTTCCTTGGAGCACTTTTGATAGATCCTGACCACTGCAGACCGGGAACACCCCACAAGAGCGGCAGTTTTGGAGATGCTCTGGCCCAGTCATCTAGCCATCACAATTTGGCCTATGCCTTGCTAAAAAACATTTTTTTCTGCTTCTAACACATCAACTTTGAGGACAAGTGTCAACTTGCTGCCTAATATATCCCACCCACTAACAGGTGCTGTGATGAAGAGATAATCAGTGTCATTCACTTCACCTGTCAGTGGTCATAATGTTATGCCTGATCAGTGTGTGTGTGTGTGTGTGTGTGTATATATACATACATACACCGATCAGGCATAACATTATGACCACCTTCCTAATATTGTGTTGGTCCCCCTTTTGCTGCCAAAACAGACCTGACATGTTAAGGCACGGACTCCTGAGACTCACTAGACCCCTGAAGGTGTGCTGTGGTATCTGGCACCAAGATGTTAGCAGCAGATCCTTTAAGTCCTGTAAATTGTGAGGTGGGGCCTCCATGGATCAGACTTGTTTGTTCAACAACTCGTTGTTCTGCTCCTCAAACCATTCCTGAACTATTTTTGCTTTGTGGCAGGAGCATTATCCTACTGAAAGAAAGAGGCCACAGCCACCAGGGAATACCATTTCCATGAATGGGTGTACATGGTCTGTAACAATGCTTAGGTAGGTGGTACGTGTCAAAGTAACATCCACATGGATGGCAGGACCCAAGATGTCCCAGCAGAACATTGCCCAAAGCATCACACTGCCTCCACCGGCTAGCCTTCTTCTCATAGTGTATCCTGGTGCTATGTGTTCCTCAGGTAAGCGAAGCACACACACTCGGCCATCCACGTGATGTAAAAGAAAACGTGATTCATCAGATCAGGCCACCTTCTTCCATTGCTCCGTGGTCCATCACGTGCCATCACAGTTGGTGATTGTGGCGAGGCAAGGGACCGTGAGAGCGGGCCGGTGGCGAATGATGATGAGCGTCAGCTGTGCGCCACACCGGTCTCGTCTCATGGAGGAGTGATGGGAGCATAAAAGGAGGAGCGACGACAGTGTAAGACGAGAGAGGACCAGGCTTGGACTTTATGTTGCATTTTGTTTTGTATGTAGGCGGCAGTCGGCCGTGAGGGGCTGCCGCCATTATTATGTTGTGTTTTTGTTTTGTTTATAGTCATTGTATTTTGTTTGTTTATTTTTGATTAAAGTTTTTAAATGTTCGCCGGTTCCCGCCTCCTTCTTCCCTGATCTTTGAACTACGTTACAATGATTTTGGCGGTGGACAGGGGTCAGCATGGACACCCTGACTGGTCTGTGGCTATGCCGCCCCATACGCAACAAACTGAGATGCTCTGTGTATTCTGACAGCTTTCTATCAGAACCAGCATTAACTTCTTGAGCAGTTTGAGCTCCAGTAGCTTGTCTGTTTGATCGGACCACACGGGCCAGCCTTCGCTCCCCACGTGCATCAATGAGCCTTGGCCGCCCATGACCCACTGTTCCTTCCTTGGAGCACTTTTGATAGATCCTGACCACTGCAGACCGGGAACACCCCACAAGAGCTGCAGTTTTGGAGATGCTCCGACCCAGTCGTCTAGCCATCCCAATTTGGTCCTTGTCAAACTCGCTCAAATCCTTGCTGCCTAATATATCCCACCCACTAACAGGTGCCATGATGAAGAGGTGTTCATCATAATTCCTTCATAATGTTATGCCTGATCAGTGTATATACACACAGGGCTTGACATTAACTTTTTTATTAACTCCAATGATCACTGTGGCTAGTGGTTTTCCAAAGTTACTAGCCACTCAGCATTTTCGCTGGCCAAAATTATGTTGTTGGGAATTTGTTGTTGGCTATATGTAAAAGACCACTGTACACACCCAAATCAAGTCTACATGAAATGTATAACATGACAGGTCATCAAATAGGCCTAATTAGCTTGGATAAGGTTGTGTGTAAAGCTCCTTAATATAGACAGACAAACACTAACAGTTGCTTGTCTGAGAAAAAAAAAGATTTTTTTGATGTAAACAATTTAATCTCAAGCAAGATTCTCATCAGTGTGAGAATAATGACATATTTAAATCTAGCATACTTTCCGTATGAGCCCATACAGTAGCTTAGTGAAATCCATATCCATGTTTTCATGTGATTTGACAGTTTATTTTGATTAAATATCAAACATCTAAAAGGCTTTGAAATTAAACCCAGAAAATGTATATTATAAAATCACTTTTACACACACAGAATGACTATAAAAAGGTAAAAATTTATTAAAACAGCAAACAATCACAAATCACAACGCAGAAGAAAATCAAAAGATAATTAAAAATCAACAGTTTACAGTTAAATGAAATTGTTTTTTAACAGCAATCAACATCAATATTGATGAATATATAACCTGCGTTTAGGACCAAATTCGACTTTTTAAAAATGTGTGTGTGTGTGTGTGTGTGTGTGTGTGTGTGTGTGTGTGTGTGTGTGTGTGTGTATGTATGTATATATATATATATATATATATATATATATATATATATATATATATATATATATATATATATATATATATATATATATATATATATATACACTGCAGCCAACAAAAAGCAACACTGTAAAATTATTTATTGGTTTTAACTTTAAGTAATTGTATTAAATATTGCACTAACTTATTTAAGCAAACGAAGGTAACAAGTAAACCAAATTTAAGTTCACTCAACTTTAAACTTATAACTACAAATCCATAACCATAAGTTAACTTAAGCTTAAATAACCTCAAGTATGAAACTACCTATAGTTTAAAACAATCATTTCTAAGAGATCTATTATGGTTACCTAATGGTAGCCTTAAAATATGGAGCTATATTAAAAAAAGTTCGAATAGCTCTTTAACACAAGTTAACATGACTAAAGTTTTTACAAACTAACATGACTGAACACAAATAAACCACAACATTAACACTGACATCATACCATTTGCATAAGTGATTTAATTTTCTAAGACATAAGTATACATGTACTAAGATCAGGGCATACACCTCCACCAAGATGAACACATAGAGAACATGCATCTCCTCAAGATAACTGATGTTCAGTCATGAAGAAGCTCCATCAGCAAACGCATGCAACATCCTTTAAATTATCCAGGACAATCTCCTCCTTTAACAGCACTGTCACATCAATGATCTTCATTAGGGAAGATCATTCTCCTTTTTGACCAGAATTCCTGTCACCACCTGTTAACCAGTGGATTAAAATGAGGAAAAGGAAAATTACTAAGAAACACAAAACACATTCCTAAAACATTTGTTAGTTAAAACGGAATAATTCTCAGACAGGTGCATCCACATGAGTAAGGGTAGGTGAATAATCTATTTTATAATTTCAACCACTTTGTCACTTTCTACCACAGCTCGCTAGAATGCTACAGTGCATTTAAAATCAATCGGTTATTGACCAACACAAATTATTTGATTCAAAAATAGAGCTGGGCGATATGGCCAAAAATATTTGTCAAATTTTGTCATACGATATATTTATCACAATATTCAATTATCATTAATGGGGAAGGAAATGCTTTCAACACATTAGAACTTGACAACAAAAAAATTTAAACAATTCAACTTCAGTTTAACTTCAAAGAAAGTTTTTATTTAGAATGAAATCAATTTAATTTTTCTCTAAATTCTGTGCTTTCCATTATGTTTTACTGGATTCTATGTTTTATGATTTAATACAAATTTAAATCAACAAAATGGGTTTCTTATGAAATTAATAAATACAACAATTTAAAATGTAATCAAACAGTTTCAGTTTGAGTTTCAGTGTGTATTTTTCCTCAAATGAAATGGGGAAAAGATTGTGAAAGACTCGAGAGCAGCTCTGGAGATGAAGCTCATGTGGAGTGTCCTCATACAGTGAGACTGATGCTGACTGACGCTGATCATGATGGGGGACATACTCCCCCCTCATGATCAGCGGGTCACCAGTAAAGAGACTGAGCAGCTTCAAGTACCTGGGTGTAAACATCTCCGAGGACCTGACCTGGACTGCTCACATTCAGACACAGGTGAAAAAAGCCAGGCAAAGACTGTACCACCTGCGCCAGCTGAGGAAATTCAGGGTTTCACCAGCTATCCTGAAAACTTTCTATTTAGGGGCGATAGAAAGTGTATTAACTCAGTGCATCACAGCGTGGTATGGGAACAGCACCAGTCATGACCGCAAAGCCCTGCAAAAAGTCGTGCGCTTATCCGAGCGTATCTCAGGGTCAGCTCTCCCGTCTCTGCAGGACGTCTACACCAAACGCTGCAAAGGTAGAGCTACTAAAATCATCAAGAACTCTAATCACCCTGCAAACCCTCATTTCACGCTGCTGCCATCTGGTAAGCGCTTCCGAAGCCTGATGGCCAAAACTGAGAGACTCAGGAGGAGCTTCTTCCCCCAGGCCATCAGACTCCTGAACTGTCACTTAACATCGCGTGACTTCACGTCAGGATAAGCATCAATACACTGACATTGCACTGCACTTTCTGTTCTCGTTGTTACTGTGTAACAACCTGTTATAAACCTGTTTGCACATTATACTCTTTATACATTTGTTAACCACATATTTATAAGTCTACAGTTTACTCACTGCACAGTCTACTTCACTTATTTTATTCCACTTTATTCTTATTTTTATTTTTTTTTTTTTTTTTTTTTCTCGACTTGATTATTTATAATTCTACAGATATAGATAATTTCCTCCTTGTGTTTTTAACTGTGCATTTGCACTGTCCATGGAGCGGACCTGTTTACATTTCACTGCCGGTTGTATATTCTGTATATAACTGTGTATGTGACAAATAAAACTCTTGAATCTTGAAAACAGCGAGCGCCACGCCTGTCTGAGTTTGTGTAGTAGACAAAACTATACAGATCATTCACACTGGCTTGACTATGTTTACATGCAACCAGATAATTAAAAGGCTTAATCTGACTGAAAAGCCTTCATGTAAATCATGCGTAGCTGTAGTTCTGGCAGGTCACGTTAGTCAAGCTCGCATCAGCTGATCACGTCTACCTATAGGAATACAACGTCTATCACAGCATACATAAACATAAGCTCCTTCAGTATTATCAGCAGCTGTCGCGTTTTTCTAGAGCACATTTATCCGTCTCCATCCCCAGCTCCTCCTGTCGTCCAGTCCGGATTTGGCATTCTGATTCCCCTTGAATCAGACTAAATTCCCAAATTATTTTGTACATTAACTATTGACATTAATGATATATGCAATACTTTGTTGGTTCGGTTCGGTTTACCTTAAGGGGGGTTTAATCGCTGCTCTTATCCATGCTAGGCTGCATGGATGCGCATTCTTGCCCAGAATCAGAACTATACTGCCAATCCAAACTACACTCACCTAAAGGATTATTAGGAACACCATACTAATACTGTGTTTGACCCCCTTTCACCTTCAGAACTGCCTTAATTCTACGTGGCATTGATTCAACAAGGTGCTGAAAGCATTCTTTAGAAATGTTGGCCCATATTGATAGGATAGCATCTTGCAGTTGATGGAGATTTGTGGGATGCACATCCAGGGCACGAAGCTCTCGTTCCACCACATCCCAAAGATGCTCTATTGGGTTGAGATCTGGTGACTGTGGGGGCCATTTTAGTACAGTGAACTCATTGTCATGTTCAAGATACCAATTTGAAATGATTCGAGCTTTGTGACATGGTGCATTATCCTGCTGGAAGTAGCAATCAGAGAATGGGTACATGGTGGTCATAAAGGGATGGACATGGTCAGAAACAATGCTCAGGTAGGCCGTGGCATTTAAACGATGCCCAATTGGCACTAAGGGGCCTAAAGTGTGCCAAGAAAACATCCCCCACACCATTACACCACCACCACCAGCCTGCACAGTGGTAACAAGGCATGATGGAGCCATGTTCTCATTCTGTTTACACCAAATTCTGACTCTACCATCGGAATGTCTCAACAGAAATCGAGACTCATCAGACCAGGCAACATTTTTCCAGTCTTCAGCTGTCCAATTTTGGTGAGCTTGTGCAAATTGTAGTCTCTTTTTCCTATTTGTAGTGGAGATGAGTGGTACCCGGTGGGGTCTTCTGCTGTTGTAGCCCATCCGCCTCAAGGTTGTGCATGTTGTGGCTTCACAAATGCTTTGCTGCATACCTCGGTTGTAACGAGTGGTTATTTCAGTCAAAGTTGCTCTTCTATCAGCTTGAATCAGTCGGCCCATTCTCCTCTGACCTCTAGCATCAACAAGGCATTTTCGTCCACAGGACTGCCGCATACTGGATGTTTTTCCCTTTTCACACCATTCTTTGTAAACCCTAGAAATGGTTGTGCGTGAAAATCCCAGAAACTGAGCAGATTGTGAAATACTCAGACCGGCCCGTCTGGCACCAACAACCATGCCACGCTCAAAATTGCTTAAAATCACCTTTCTTTCCCATTCTGACATTCAGTTTGGAGTTCAGGAGATTGTCTTGACCAGGACCACACCCCTAAATGCTTTGAAGCAACTGCCATGTGATTGGTTGATTAGATAATTGCATTAATGAGAAATTGAACAAGTGTTCCTAATAATTACCAAATTGGTATTTGGTATTACTAATTACCAAATTTTTAGAATTACTTTTATTTATGCTAACAATCAAAAATAATGCTTGTCTTACATTATTTTTCACGAATCCTGTTTGGTCAGATCAACTCAGGAATTATATTCTCTAATCTTTTTGCTATTATAGAAGCATATAATCTATATTCAAAACTGAAATTGGTCTGTATGACCCACATTCTGTCTTATCTTTTCCAACTTTTGGTATTACTGATATGATAGCTTGTTTCCAGGATGTCGGGGTCTCTCCCCCTTTAAGAACGTGGTTAAAACAATTTAAAAGCATAGGTTTTAATAATTCCCTGAATGTTTTATACCACTCAGCTGGATAATAGACGGATATGCTGCTTCTGGTTGGGAATATAATCTTTTATAATAGATTTCAAATGACCTTAATATCTCATCTGGTTTGTAGCACATTGCATTGGTTACTGGATTTTTAATTTTGAAAACGGACCTTTCGGTTTGCCGTTTACGAAGTTTCCATGCTAACATTCTTTTAGCTCTGGGTCCATTCTCTGTTTGATATATTCAAGTTTAATCTCTACTTTATTATCAAGTGTCTTATTTATTTGTTGTTTTATTACTTTTATTTATTCTAAGATTTGAGGCTTATTTAATTCAATGTTTTTGTTCTAGTGTTTTTAGTGTGTTTGATAAATCAGTCAGTACCTTCTGTTTTTCCTTGAGGACCACTTTAAAAGCTTTCCTCTTAGCGGCATCCCATATAACACTAGGTGACATTTCCTCTTTATTGTTAAACTCAATGTAATCTTTAATTTCTTTTTTAACATATTCCATACATTTGGGGTCATTTAAGAGACTTGTGTTCAGTCTCCAGACGGTGTTCTTTGATTGAACATCCAGATGGAGTCTCAAATACACTCCCGCATGATCTGAAACATCTCTAGTTCCTATATCGCAACCTATAATTCTATGCTTGTCTGAGTGGAACATCAGGTAAACTGTCCCTCCATATGTCTACCATGCCAGTTTCCTTAAGCATTCTTTTAACATACACCGATTCTTTGTTTTTTATTTTTAATACATTTGCAAAGATTTCAAACAAACTTCTTTCACGTTGTCATTATGGGGTATTGTTTGTAGAAGTGAGAAAAAAAAATAAAAGAATTTAATCCATTTTGGATTACAAAATAACAAAATGTGGAAAAAGTGAGACGCTGTGAATACTTTCCGGATGCACTGTATCTATTAGAAACATGTTTTCATGTTTATTTGTACTGTGTGATAGGCTGTTTAAGGATTATTTCAGCCAAAAATGTAGTTCCTGTCATGAATTACTTACCCTCATGTCGTTCCAAACCCGTAAAGACCTTCATTTATCTTCGGAACACAAACTAAGATATCTTTGATGAAATCTGAGAGCTTTTGCATCCATGTGACTCCAGTGGTTCAACCTTAATGTTATGAAGTCATGTGGACTATTTTAATGATGTTTTAAACTCAAAAGAATAAAGCACTCCCAGGTCTCTGGCTTGGCTCATCTACAAAAAAAACAAGACACAAAAACAATTGATAACTGAGGAATTTTAAACTTTACTTACCACAAAACGTCTTTCCTTCTCTTCTGAAGAAGCTGAGAAAATCGCACCTCCTTGCACAGCAGTCATCTGTGTCCTGTGACATGCAAAACATTAATTTGACCAGTTATCGCTTCAACAGCATCAAAATAATCCAACCATTTTTACATATTGCTGTTTCAATTCCTTAAGGCAAACTAACATTACCTTTGGAATAATCGCAAAGATAAAGAAAAATTATCAATTAAAATGTGAATCTGTTTATAACCCTCTATTAACAGACTTAAGACTTTAAAAAAAATAAAAAACAAAAAAACATACGCCATAAGAAACCCACTATATTAACCCTTGTGCACTGGTCGATTTCTGGGCACAGCCGGTATAGTCCGGGTCAAATTGACCCTAATTGGATTCAATACAATTCCCCAAATCTAACTATGAAAAAAAAAGCATACAAGCAGGTACAAATAATTAACATTTAAGATCAATACTGTTCACACAATAAAAAAAAACAACAACAAAAAAAACACTATTTTAAGACTCCTTCCCCACACCTATGGGACACTTGCCATTATACATTTAGAATTATAATATCTTAGTCTAAAGTAATCTTGACAAACTATATATCATTTGAAAGCTTTCAGACTTTAGCTTTCATATTTGGTGACTGATTTCAAAAGAAATGACAGAGCAATAGAGAAATATAACTAGTTTAGATATTTAGCTTTGATTTTCTTGAAGTTTTAGAGTTGAACATGTTGTAAAATATATATATCTTACATAAGATATTTCAAAAATTATATTTAGATATTTTAAATGTTTATAAACAAACTTCTATAACTTTTTTTTTTTACTTTTACAAGTTTTACTTCTACAATAATGTGTGACGTTTCACTATTATAAAGATACCAAACTTAAGTCTGCGCTCTGAAGTATTCAAGAATTTTAAAAATTTAAGTCTAAGCCTATGCTCAAAAAGTGGCACAGACAGTTAACAGGTAAAACAACTTTTTATTTTCACAAACTCTGAAAATAAAATGTTGTTAAACTCAGTAAGACAACACAACAAAAAATGTTTTGTATATTGGGTCTGTACAGTTGCTTTTGAACAGCAAGAGTGTATAAAACTTCTGTATGCACATTTCACAACGCATCAGCATGTTGAAACTTTGCATGCACGTTCATGACCCTAAATGAGAAAAGGTCACAAAATATCAAGAGAAATAACAAAGGTTAGATGATATTTCAGATAGCGTGAAAATAATTTTACCAACATTGGCTGACAAAATATTGTTCAGTATTGAAATACATTTATGCATTTGGCAGATGCTTTTATCCAAAGCGACTTACATTGCATTCAAGGTACACATTTTGTCAGTTCTTGCTTTCCCTGGGAATCGAACCCATGACCTTGGCGTTGCTAGCGCCACACTCTTATTGTTTGAGCTACAGGAAAGATTTTTCCTGAAATAAGTGGGAAAATCGATTAAAAACCAACATAAAATATAATATTTAAAAAAAAAAAATCATTATTTTGGGTCTGTACAGTTGTCTTAGAACATTAAAATATGCGGGTCAAATTGACCCATGAACATCACAAACGTAACAGTAATTTTGCGTGTTAAACACATCAGTGTGCTGAAACTTTGCATGCATGTTCATGACCCTACATGAGAAAAAGTCACAAAATGTCAAGGGAAAAAAAACATAGGTTAACTGATATTTCAGTCAACTCAAAAATCAAAACGGGTGAAAATGACCCGCAACATAACATGAGGGTTAAAAGTGTCTTTTCAGTTCAATAAAAGAGGCCGTTAAGACGTCTGACTTTTTCCGCCTTCCAAGAAATCTCAACATGCTCTTAGACAAAAACACTATTGATTTTATTTTTTAATTTGAACTAATCTTTACTTACCATAAACCGTCTGTCACTTGCTTCCATCTGAAGACGCTGAGAAAAAGGCAGCTTCTCGCACTGGTGTCGTCCGTGTTGTTAACGTGACGTGCATGCTCTCTTTCACGTCCGCATTCCCAACCCAGCACCATCGGGTTACAGATTTAGAATGATTTTTAACCCAAATTGTGTTGGATCAACCCAGCGTCCTTACCCAACAGTCTCAACCCAACATTTGTGTTGAAAAAATAACCCAGCATTTTTTAAGTATATACTGTGCTGGGTAGAGAACTTAGGAAATGTAGTCAGCAACATTAGGTAATGTAATCTGACTACTTTTAGATTACTTTTGACCTAACTCATCACATTGATTTGAATAGGATAATGTTATACCATATCAATACAAAAAAAGAAAACAGATAAAGAAAATATATTTAATTCCTTATCAACAACATGATGTGCTTTAAATATAGAGGGCATGCACTGACGTCACTTTCCCGCCAGAACACGCCCATTCAGCCGGACTGAGTGGTAAAAGAGCTGCTGCATGAATGGATGTAAAGGGTTAGTTCACCCAAAAATGAAAATTAGCCCATGATTTACCCTCAACTCATCCTAGGTGTATATGACATTCTTCTTTCAGACGAACACAATCAGAGTTATATTAAAAAAATGTCCTGGCTAATCCAAGCATTATAATGGCCATTATAAGTCCATAAAAGTGCATCTATCCATCATATAACTGCTCCACACAGCTCCAGGGGGTTAATGAAGGCCTTCTAAAGCGAAGTGGTGCGTTTGTGTAAGAAAAATATCCATATTTAAAACTTTATAGACTAAAATAACTAACTTCCGGTGGATTGCCGTACGCATCGATTTACGGCGATAGAGTAACCCTTAACCCTTGACGCATGCGTATTGACGAACGCAGAGGATAGAGCAAAACAAAACACTGGTCATTAATTAGAAGTCTAAAACGAGAGTTGGTGGAAATGGTGGAGGATTTCGATATAAGGGAAGAGGGGCTTGAGTTTGTTGCCCAGCACTATCCACGAGAGGCATCAAAGCTTGCAATCGCGTCAGGGGTTCCTCTTTTGCCGACTTGTGTACCGCTTTCCGCTGGAAGCTAGATATTTTAGTCTATAATGTTTTAAATATGGATAGTTTTCTTACACAAACGCATCACTTCGCTCCAGAAGGCCTTTATTAACCCATGTGGAGCAGGTATATGATGGATAGATGCACTTTTATGGACTTCATAAGTGAGACAATTCACTGCTATTATAAAGCTTGGATTAGCCAGAATGTTTTTTTTATTTAACTCAGATTGTGTTCGTCTGAAAGAAGAAAGTCATACACACCTAGGATGAGTTGAGGGTGAGTAAATCATGGGCTAACTTTCATTTTTGGGTGAACTAACCCTTTAATAGGGGAAAGACAAGTAAAACAGTTATCAGTTTAAACTAAAGGTCGGACTCGCTATAAGTGTTCCTTATAACTTGCCAAAGATCCAGTGATCCATGGATATTGACATGCAGCCAGGAATCGTGTTTCCTGACATTTATATGCGTCTGATTTTGACGCCGAGGATATACATAAAGCAAATTTGCCTGTGAACACTTTATATAAATAAACTATAGGTAGGCCTAAATCCGGGTGATCACTTATATCAATGTTATATTGCCATTTCGTCCAGCCCTAAAACCTGAATAGTTTTGGTCAGTTTATTTAAAAACATCATGCAGAATATAAGATTGTAAATATTTAATTGAAGAGTTGTCACTACAATATATTACAATACAGTATAAAGGGTATGATTTTACCCCAAAATTCAACATATTGACACAACATAATGATAACTGCAAATCCATTGTTTCACTGCCTGGAGTTCAGCAGTTTCTGTGAATTGCAGCAATTTGCTTCTCTTTTCTGTAGCTTTCGGCAGTCTGTAAAAATATATTTGATATTAATTTCTTTTCAAATCTATTTAAACAGCAAATCTCAAAGCTCTTTCCCGTTTTAGATGTGTTTTGTGTGTTTTTTGTGGCATTCACGCTGGCATGTTGCCACTCGGTTGGCAGTCACTCCGTCCGGTGATGACGTCACGGGCATACCCTCTATAGAGTGGTACAGGTATGACATCACTTGGCAGGCCAAAGCGAGTATTTTAGCACTTCCGGTTCCCTCGTCCTGAAGTCAATGGTTTTTTTGAAAGGGGTTTTGGTTAAACGGCTGAAATAAGATCTGTGGTGAACATGAGCTCAAGACACTTTCACGTTTTATTCTACCACATAAAATACATCAGTATTACCCCCCTCATGATATTTTGAAGCTGTTACGCGTCTTGAAAAAGGCAGTTGATAACAAGTGGCTAAATGGGACTACAGAGGCTGCCGAGGACATTAAACATCACGCCGAAAAGGTAAACTCAGTCTGCTTTTACAGCCTTGTTAATTTGTTGAGTTGTCAGAAGCTTATAGTGATTGTGACATTAAAATCATGGGACTGTGGTGTAGTCCGTTTATAGCCTACCTTTAGCTTTTTACTTCTGGTGACTGCATTTAGGCTTAAAAATTCATAAAAGTTGTGTTCATCTGTTCATCTGGACAAAATGTTTAAGCATCATGAACTTGTGTTGATCACAGAGCTTGTTTTTTGCGATAATCCAAAAGCCTATGGAAAAATCCTATTGGGTTTTTGACGAGGGAACCAGCGTGATGCGAATCCAAAGTGATATCATACCTGCACCATACATTACGTGGGGTTTCCCAGACTGGGGTTTGTGATGGAAATGCAGATGGTTCATGAGTTTACTGAAAAGCTAATAAGTTAAAAACCCTAAACGGACGTTTTATACTGCCGAATAAACAGACAGAGCCTGTGCAATAGGTCCATTACAATTAAACATTTGTATTACATGATGCTGGTATTATTGTAAAGATGAAAAATAAGGGATTTCATTACTTGCAATGGAAAAAGTTTGCTTTACAAAAACCCCAATAAAGTCATACTTGTCATGGGACGCAAAATGTTTGGCATCATGACACGGGTTTAGATAAAGTTTAGACATCCGTTAGTTTTCTATTGTCTTGCATGTAGCTTTATTTTATGCGACTCTACGTAGGCTATACTGGGTTAACACAGAAGTGACTTAAACTGCAGTTCATCGACTGGCCGCTAGAGACCAGAAGGGAGCAGAATCTCATTGAGTTCCTCATTGAGATGTTAAAATGCCCAACTTTACAGCAGAATAAAACATGTTTACAGCCTGCTACAAATTGTGGTTTTGGTCTATACGGCTAATTTCGCCCTTCATGACAACTGTGAGGGGGGTGAATTTTTTATTAAATAAATGTATTGTTTAAATTATATTAAGCCTTAAAGTTCTGCATAATTATGGCCGTGGTCACTTGAGTGACAGGTGGAGTGACATGCGGCGATGCGCTGCCAAGATGCCAATGGCTAGCTCCGCCCACTTTTGGGCTTCAAAAAGGCTCTTCAGAGGTGGGTGACTTGATGTCATTACACTGTCAGAAAAAAAAAAAAAAAAAAAAGGTACAATGCTGTCACTGGGGCGGTACCCTAAGGTACAAAATCAAAAAGGTACTAATACGCACTCTTACAGTACTGATATGAACCTTTAAGGTAATAACACGCTCTCTTAAAGCACTGATATGAACCTTTAAGGTACTGATACGCTCTCTTAAAGCACTGATATGAACCTTTAAGGTACTGATACTCACTCTTACAGCACTGATATGAACCTTTAAGGTACTGATACTCACTCTTATAGCACTGATATGAACCTTTAAGGTAATAACACGCTCTCTTAAAGCACTGATATGAACCTTTAAGGTACTGATACGCTCTCTTAAAGCACTGATATGAACCTTTAAGGTACTGATACGCTCTCTTAAAGCACTGATATGAACCTTTAAGGTACTGATACTCACTCTTACAGTACCGATATGAACCTTTAAGGTACTGATACGCTCTCTTACAGCACTGATATGAACCTTTAAGGTACTGATACGCTCTCTTACAGCACTGATATGAACCTTTAAGGTACTGATACTCACTCTTAAAGCACTGATATGAACCTTTAAGGTACTGATACTCACTCTTACAGTACCGATATGAACCTTTAAGGTACTGATACGCTCTCTTAAAGCACTGATATGAACCTTTAAGGTACTGATACTCACTCTTACAGTACCGATATGAACCTTTAAGGTACTGATACGCTCTCTTAAAGCACCGATATGAACCTTTAAGGTACTGATACGCTCTCTTAAAGCACCGATATGAACCTTTAAGGTACTGATACTCACTCTTACAGCACCGATATGAACCTTTAAGGTACTGATACTCACTCTTACAGCACCGATATGAACCTTTAAGGTACTGATACGCTCTCTTAAAGCACTGATATGAACCTTTAAGGTACTAACACGCTCTCTTACAGTACCGATGTGTACCTTTAAGGTACTGATACGCTCTCTTAAAGCACTGATATGAACCTTTAAGTTACTAACACGCTCTCTTACAGTACCGATGTGTACCTTTAAGGTACTGATACGCTCTCTTAAAAGCACTGATATGAACCTTTAAGGTACTGATACGCTCTCTTAAAGCACTGATATGAACCTTTAAGGTACTGATACGCTCTCTTAAAGCACTGATATGAACCTTTAAGGTACTGATACTCACTCTTAAAGCACTGATATGAACCTTTAAGGTACTGATACGCTCTCTTAAAGCACTGATATGAACCTTTAAGGTACTGATACGCTCTCTTAAAGCACTGATATGAACCTTTAAGGTACTGATACGCTCTCTTACAGTACCGATATGAACCTTTAAGGTACTGACACGCTCTCTTAAAGCACCGATATGAACCTTTAAGGTACTGATACTCTCTCTTAAAGCACCGATATGAACCTTTAAGGTACTGATACTCACTCTTACAGCACCGATATGAACCTTTAAGGTACTGATACTCACTCTTACAGCACTGATATGAACCTTTAAGGTACTGATACGCCCTCTTAAAGCACTGATATGAACCTTTAAGGTACTGATACGCTCTCTTACAGTACCGATATGAACCTTTAAGGTACTAACACGCTCTCTTACAGTACTGATATGAACCTTTAAGGTACTGATACGCTCTCTTAAAGCACTGATATGAACCTTTAAGGTACTAACACGCTCTCTTACAGTACTGATATGAACCTTTAAGGTACTGATACGCGCTCTCTTAAAGCACTGATATTAACCTTTAAGGTACTGATACGCTCTCTTAAAGCACTGATATGAACCTTTAAGGTATTGATACGCTCTCTTAAAGCACTGATATGAACCTTTAAGGTACTGATACGCTCTCTTAAAGCACTGATATGAACCTTTAAGGTACTAACACGCTCTCTTACAGTACCGATGTGTACCTTTAAGGTACTGATACGCTCTCTTAAAGCACTGATATGAACCTTTAAGGTACTAACACGCTCTCTTACAGTACTGATATGAACCTTTAAGGTACTGATACGCTCTCTTAAAGCACTGATATTAACCTTTAAGGTACTGATACGCTCTCTTAAAGCACTGATATGAACCTTTAAGGTATTGATACGCTCTCTTAAAGCACTGATATGAACCTTTAAGGTACTGATACGCTCTCTTAAAGCACTGATATGAACCTTTAAGGTACTGATTCACACTCTTACAGTACTGATATGAACCTTTAAGGTACTGATACTCACTCTTATAGCACTGATATGAACCTTTAAGGTAATAACACGCTCTCTTACAGTACTGATATGAACCTTTAAGGTACTAACACGCTCTCTTACAGTACTGATATGAACCTTTAAGGTACTCATACGCTCTCTTAAAGCACTGATATTAACCTTTAAGGTACTGATACGCTCTCTTAAAGCACTGATATTAACCTTTAAGGTACTGATACGCTCTCTTACAGTACTGATATTAACCTTTAAGGTACTAACACGCTCTCTTACAGTACCAATGTGTACCTTTAAGGTACTGATACACTCTCTTAAAGCACTGATATTAACCTTTAAGGTACTAACACGCTCTCTTACAGTACTGATATGAACCTTTAAGTTACTAACACGCTCTCTTACAGTACCAATGTGTACCTTTAAGGTACTGATACACTCTCTTAAAGCACTGATATTAACCTTTAAAGTACTAACACGCTCTCTTACAGTACTGATATGAACCTTTAAGGTACTGATACGCTCTCTTAAAGCACTGATATGAACCTTTAAGTTACTAACACGCTCTCTTACAGTACCGATGTGTACCTTTAAGGTACTGATACGCTCTCTTAAAGCACTGATATGAACCTTTAAGGTACTGACACGCTCTCTTACAGTACTGATATGAACCTTTAAGGTACTGATACGCTCTCTTAAAGCACTGATATTAACCTTTAAGGTACTGATACGCTCTCTTAAAGCACTGATATGAACCTTTAAGGTATTGATACGCTCTCTTAAAGCACTGATATGAACCTTTAAGGTATTGATACGCTCTCTTAAAGCACTGATATGAACCTTTAAGGTATTGATACGCTCTCTTAAAGCACTGATATGAACCTTTAAGGTACTGATACGCTCTCTTAAAGCACTGATATGAACCTTTAAGGTACTGATTCACACTCTTACAGTACTGATATGAACCTTTAAGGTACTGATACTCACTCTTATAGCACTGATATGAACCTTTAAGGTAATAACACGCTCTCTTACAGTACTGATATGAACCTTTAAGGTACTAACACGCGGCTCTCTTACAGTACTGATATGAACCTTTAAGGTACTCATACGCTCTCTTAAAGCACTGATATTAACCTTTAAGGTACTGATACGCTCTCTTAAAGCACTGATATTAACCTTTAAGGTACTAACACGCTCTCTTACAGTACCAATGTGTACCTTTAAGGTACTGATACACTCTCTTAAAGCACTGATATGAACCTTTAAGTTACTAACACGCTCTCTTACAGTACCGATGTGTACCTTTAAGGTACTGATACACTCTCTTAAAGCACTGATATTAACCTTTAAGGTACTAACACGCTCTCTTACAGTACTGATATTAACCTTTAAGGTACTAACACGCTCTCTTACAGTACCGATGTGTACCTTTAAGGTACTAATGTGTACCATTTAGGGGTGAGTAAAGTACAAAGATGTACCTTTTCACTTTTGCAAATTAGGGTACCGTCCCAGTGACAGCACTGTACCTTTTTTTCTGAGAGTGTATGGTTAACACCATGCTTTTAAAGTCGGGGAAAGGATTGTTTTCCCCAACACCACGCCCCAGCTATGACTCGACACCGACAAAGTCAATTAAATCCTAGTATTTTAAAAATTTAAATAAAAAAATAAAAAAAGATTAAATGTATTTTTGGTTAATGTCACGTGACCATTAACTGACATCAAAAACACATGAATTTTATTTATTTATTTATTATCATTGACTTAATTTTACTGCTGACCTAACAAGTTTGCTTAAAATCTCAAGAAAATATATTAGGGTAAAGAAGTTCAGCTGACAAAGAAAGTTGGGGAATCCCTGCATTGCATGTAAAATAAATGTGTGCATTTGAATGTGTTTGAAAGACAAAATCCTTCCAGAGACAGTAATGCATGGTTAAATAACTCACTAGCTCTCCGTTATGGACCAAATATTGATTAATATTGTTAATCAATGCTAACATCCATTCTTACATTAAATACTTAAGAAGCTTTCGTGTTTTTTAAACATTAACACTAAATCTGAGCACATAATGTGTTAATTAGTAGTTAAATACCTCAAGCTGGTTCATGTCAAACTCAGTAAATCGGGAATAGACTGAAGATATCCAGCATCCAGCGAAAATACTCCACAGACGTCCTTCATTCAAACATATTAGAGATCCACGTCGAATAATATGAACAAATACTTAGACTGGACTTCAAACGCACTGATGTCTCTCTGTTCTGCGCATCCTCTATTTGTTCTTTTGGATTTACATGGGAAACTAGAACCCTCTTTAGTGTATTACTGACACCTACTGGATGTCCACATCTCCTCACTGAAAGATTTTCATTCAGCTCGAGATCAGTGGATCGATTGTGGTGCTTATGAAAGCTTTTCAATCCATTAACCATCAAAACAGATTATTTGGATGCATGTAAACATAGATATAATTGATTAATTAGTGCATAATCTATCCATTTTGACTATCCATTAATAAATGATCCTAACTTGTCTCTTCAGTTTAATACCATCAATGTTTTTTTCCAATTATTCGTATTGACTGTCAGAAGAAATCCAGCGTTCCTCCTGTCATTAATGTATATCAACAGTGTAAAATTATATTCATGTATTTAGTCTTAATAAAATGTAATTCCTCATTTAACTCACTATAATTATTCTCGTGGTACACTCTCAGAAAAAAAGGTACAGTGCTGTCACTGGGCGGCACCCTAAGGTACAAAAGTGAAAAGGTACATCTTTGTACCTTACTCACACCTAAATGGTACATATCAGTACTTTAAGAGTGTGTATTAGTACCTTAAAGGTACATATTAGTACCTTTTCGGTTTTGTACCTTAGGGTACCGCCCCATTGACAGCAATGTACCTTTTTTTCTGCGATTGTAAGAAGTACTTTAGAATAGACTGTTAATATCTGATGATATTCTACAACTTTTGCCTATTTTATTTGTGTAGCCTGTATAAATGTTGTCCTTTCACACCTGTGCCTCGTCATTCCCTAATATATCCCATCCACTAACAGGTGCTGTGATGAAGAGATAATCAGTGTTATTCACTTCACTGTTATTCCTGATTGGTGTAGCCTATATACACTCACCTAAAGGATTATTAGGAACACCATACTAATACTGTGTTTGACCCCCTTTCGCCTTCAGAACTGCCTTAATTCTACGTGGCATTGATTCAACAAGGCGCTGAAAGCATTCTTTAGAAATGTTGGCCCATATTGATAGGATGGCATCTTGCAGTTGATGGAGATTTGTGGGATGCACATCCAGGGCACGAAGCTCCCGTTCCACCACATCCCAAAGATGCTCTATTGGGTTGAGATCTGGTGACTGTGGGGGCCATTTTAGTACAGTGAACTCATTGTCATGATCATGAAACCAATTTGAAATGATTCAAGCTTTGTGACATGGTGCATTATCCTGCTGGAAGTAGCCATCAGAGAATGGGTACATGGTGGTCATAAAGGGATGGACATGGTCAGAAACAATGCTCAGGTAGACATTTAAACGATGCCCAATTGGCACTAAGGGGCCTAAAGTGTGCCAAGAAAACATCCCCCACACCATTACACCACCACCAGCAGCCTGCAAGGCATGATGGATCCATGTTCTCATTCTGTTTACGCCAAATTCTGACTCTACCATCTGAATGTCTCAACAGAAATCGAGACTCATCAGACCAGGCAACATTTTTCCAGTCTTCAACTGTACAATTTTGGTGAGCCCGTGCAAATTGTAGCCTCTTTTTCCTATTTGTAGTGGAGATGAGTGGTACCCGGTGGGGTCTTCTGCTGTTGTAGCCCATCCGCCTCAAGGTTGTGCGTGTTGTGGCTTCACAAATGCTTTGCTGCATACCTCGGTTGTAACGAGTAGTTATTTCAGTCAAAGTTGCTCTTCTATCAGCTTGAATCAGTCGGCCCATTCTCCTCTGACCTCTAGCATCAACAAGGCATTTTCGCCCACAGGACTGCCGCATACTGGATGTTTTTCCCTTTTCACACCATTCTTTGTAAACCCTAGAAATGGTTGTGCGTGAAAATCCCAGTAACTGAGCAGATTGTGAAATACTCAGACTGGCCCGTCTGGCACCAACAACCATGCCACGCTCAAAATTGCTTAAATCAGCTTTCTTTCCCATTCTGACATTCAGTTTGGAGTTCAGGAGATTGTCTGACCAGGACCACACCCCTAAATGCATTGAAGCAACTGCCATGTGATTGGTTGATTAGATAACTGCATTAATGAGAAATTGAACAGGTGTTCCTAATAATCCTTTAGGTGAGTGTAGATATGTTGTCCTTTTACACCTGTGCCTCATCATTCCCATTGCCATCTCCGCCTGTTCACTTGACTTATTATCATAGATGATTTTTGAGAATGTTTTTTTTTTGTGTGCACTATATTGTTGATGTTTTATTGGAGTCGTAAGGGTATCATGTAGCTTTAAACAAAACAATTAGAAACTGCATTTCTAACACCAAACACTTACATTTACTTTATTTTCACTGAACAATCTCTCCTGATTATACTTAAAGGTTTGTTTAATTAGAATTGACAACAATAATTAAAAATAACCTACTGAACACTCATTGATTGAGCAAAAGACAGCGGGCAAGGTGTTAGAAACTGTATAGAGTGAGACTCTTGACTGAGGTTGATGTTCTGCAGGGTCTCGGTTTTGGCATCTGGAACTCTGTGACTTGAGTGATTTATTACAAAAAGGAGAAGACTTTTTCCATGACACTCTTTGTAGAAGTTTTCTATGTCTGATTAGAAAAGAGGCGTGGCTCTCACTGGCTCCGCCTCTTGTTGATGGGACAGAGGGTATGCATTGACATCACTTTCCCGCCAGAACACGCCCCCTCAGCCGGACTGAGTGGCAAAAGAGCATGCAGGATTGTTGCATGAATGGATTTAATAGGGGAAACTGCAAAAACATGGCTGAAACAAACTAACAATCTCAAAGCTCTTTCTAGTTTTAAATGCGTTTTGTGTTTTTCGCGGCATTCACGCTGAAAACCAAATCTGAGGCATATTTATGCAGACTGCTGAAAGCTACAGAGATGCGAGAAATAAGAAGCAAATTGCTGCAATTCACAAAAACAACTTAACTCCAGGTAACGAAACATAGATGTGCAGTTATTTTGTTGAATTTTGGGGTAAAATCATACACTATATATTGTACTGTTTTATATTGATCAATTAAATATTTACCATCTTATATTCTTCATAATTGGATGTTTTTAAATAAAAACTGAAAAAAAAAAAACAAGTTTTAGGGCTGGGCGATATGACGATACATATAACATTAATGTAAGTGATCACCCAGATTTAGACCTACCTATATTTTATTTGTTCACAGGCAAATTTGCTTTATGTGTTTCCCCGGCGTTGAAATTAGGCACAAAATAAATGTCAGGAAACCTGGCTGCATGTTAATATCCATGGATCACTGGATCTTTGGTAAGTTGCAAGGAACACATATAGAATCCAACCTTTAGTTTAAACTGATAATTGTTTGTTTTACTTGCTTTCTCCGGTCATGCAGCAGCACTTCTGCCACTCAGTCCGACTGAGGGGGCATGTTCTAGTGGGAAAGTGAGGTCAGTACATACCCTCATATTGAAATGAAAGTGACAAGTCAGAAAGTTACAACTTAAGGCCAAAGTATTCTCCCCTTTACAAGTATGTGAGTGTCAGTGTACATGACGCGAATTTCGTACTTTGTACGCGCACATGCACATCTAATTTTTTTTGCAGTATTTAAATGGGTTGGAACTCCTGGCGAGAGATCGCACAAAACTGCACATGCTTCGAACGCCTGTCTGTAGCATTATTTTCCTGTTAACACTGTGAAGCTGCTTTGAAATTGCACTTGTAAAAAGCGCTATATAAATAAAGGTGACTTGACTGTGACTGTGTTCGACTGCGTGCATACACGTAAAAAACAAAGTATACTTTGGGCTTTAATTACACAAAACAAGTTTATTTCCCTTTACACTTGCTTTATCTTAATCTCAGTTTACTGGAGTACTGGATTTGTAGATAACTTTTGCTTATAAAATCACACATTGTCAGTGAAATGGTAATTTTATTTGTTGTTATTGTACAGAGATTATAGACAACGTTTATGTTGCAGAGAAATGTGAAGACTTTTAAATAAGTCGGCTTATGAAATAACAGGTTTTATGGAAAATTGAGGGAATTGTTTTATACCGTGCATTCAGAAAGTATTCAGACCCCCGTCGTTTTTTTTCCATTTTGTTGTTCCAACCTGATACTACAATAGTTTAAATTCATTATTTTTGTCCCATTAATCTACACACAGCACCCCATACTAACAAAGTGAAAACTGAAATTTCGAAATATCTGTAAGTGTAAAAAAAAAAAAGATTATACATAAATATTCAGGCCCTTTGAAACAGCACTTGAAATTTAGCTTAGGTGCCTCCCATTTCTCTTGATCATTGCGGAGATGTTTCTTGATTGGAGTCCTCCTGTGGTAAGTTAAATTGATTGGAAAGGCACACACCTCTCTATAAAAGGTCTCACAACTGACAACATTGCACATCAGAGTGAAAATCAAGCCACGAGGTCAAAGAAACTGCCTGCAGAGCTCAGAGACAGGATTGTTGCAAGGTCCGATCAGGGGAAGACTACAAAAAAATATTCTACTGCACTGAAGGTTTTTAAGAGCACTGTGGCCTCCACAATTCTCAAATGGAATAAGTTTAAATAAACCGTATATCTTACATGCACTTTAATGCCAAAAGTATTGGGACACCCCTCCAAATCATTGAATTCGGTGGTCCAATCAATTCCATGGCCACAGGTGAATAAAATCAAGCACTAGGCATGCAGACGCTTCTACACACATTAGTGAAAGAATGGGTCGCTCTCAGGAGCTCAGTGAATTCAAACGTGGTACCGCGATAGGTTGCCACCTGTGCAATAAGTCCATTAATGAAAGTTCCTCACTACTAAATATTCCACAGTCAACTGTTAGTGGTATTATAACAAAGTGGAAACAATTGGGAACAACAGCAACTCAGCCACAAAGTGGTAGGCCACGTAAAAATCACAGAGTGCATGCTGAGGCGGACAGTGCGCAGAAGTCGCCAACTTTCAAGTAGTCAATAGCTACAGACCTCCAAACTTTATGTGGCCTTCAGATTAGCTCAAGAACAATGTGTAGAGAGTTTCATGAAATGGGTTTCCATGGCCGAGCAGCTCATCCAAGCCTCATCAAGTGCAAGAGCAATGGAGACGTGTTCTCTGGAGTGATGAATCACGCTTCTCTATGACTGCTTCTCTTGCAGTCCGATGGACGAGTCTGGGTTTGGCGGGTACCAGGTGAACGGGACTTGCCTGACTGCATTGTACCGAGTGTAAAGTTTGGTGGAGGGGGGATTATGGTGTGGGGTTGTTTTTCAGGGGTTGGGCTTGGCCCCTTAGTTCCAGTGAAAGAAACTCTTAATGCTTCAGCATACCAAGACATTTTGGACAATTTCATGCTCCCAACTTTGTGGGAACAGTTTGGGGATGGCCCCTTCCTGTGCACCAGTGCACAAAGCAAGGTCCATAAAGACATGGATGAGCGAGTTTGGTGTGGAGGAACTTGACTGACCTCCTCATTTTCTTTCCTTGCAGCCTTCACTCGCATCCTAAGGGGGGTGAAGCTAAAATGTGAGGAAAGGAAATGAGAATTGAGAAGCACCCTAGGACTCTTCCAAGAGCTGGCTCCTGATTCTGTGTGTAGATGGGACAAAGTTCCAGAAGGACAACCATCACTGCAGCCCTCCACTTATCTGGCCTTTATGGCAGAGTGGCTAGAAGGAAGTGAAAGCCTGCTTGGAATTTGCAAAAAAAAAAAAAAAAAAAAACAGTGAAGCATGGTGGTGGCAGCATCATGCTGTGGGGGTGTTTTTCAGTGGCAGGGACTGGGAGACTGATCAGGGTTGAGGGGAAAGCTGAATGGAGCATCCTCGATGAAAACCTGTTGCACAGCACTCAGGACCTCAGACTGGGCCGAAGGTTCACCTTCCAACATGACAATGAACCTAAGGACACAGCCAAGACAACACAGGAGGCTTAGGGACAACTTTGTGAACGCCCTAGAGTGGCCCAGCCAGAGCCCTGACTATCGAACATCTCTGGCAAGACCTGAAAATGGCTGTCCACAGATGGACCCCATGCAACCTGCCCAAGCTTGAGAGGATTTGCAAAGAAGAATGGCAGAAGATCCTCCAATCCAAGTTTGCAAAGCTAGTTGCGTCATACCCAAAAAGACTTGAGGCTGTAATTGCTGCCAAAGGTGCTTCAACTAAGAACTGAGTAAAGGGTCTGAATACTTATGTACATGTGATATTTCAGTTTTTTCTTTTTTAATAAATGTACAGACATTTCTAAAGTGCTGTTCTGACTTTGTCATTATGGGGTTCTGAGTGTAGATTAATGAGAAAACAAAAATATTTAAACAATTTAAGTATTAGGCTGCAACATAAAAGTGAAAGATGTCTGAATACTTTCTGGATGCACTGTGTATTGACAAATAACTGATTGTTGTTTTTCTTACATTTGTTTCCAGACTCTTTTGGTATTTCTATGAGTAAGTGTTCAATCAAAGAATAATTCAATAATGTTCGTGTTCTCCAACATAAACACAAATCTTGTGGCATTTCAACACTAGTTTATTAGTTAACTAACTACACATTTACTTTACGTGAATCTCACATGATTTACTTGAATGTTTTGATTCTGGAGAAACATTTGCTCACTGTGACACAGAACAATGCTTTTTAATATGAATCACTAGTTTACTTGATTGAGTGAAACTCTTCTCACACTGAGTGCAGCGGTACGGCTTCTCTCCAGTATGAACTCGCTCGTGTGATTTCAGGTGAGCAGACTGAATGAAACTCTTCCCACAAAATGAGCACTTGTAAGGTCTTTTTCCAGTATGAAGTCGCTCATGTTCTTTCAGGTTTCCAGAATGAGCAAAACTCTTGTCACAATATGAGCACTTGTAAGGTCTTTTTCCAGTATGAATTCTTTGGTGCTTTCTCAGACAGTCAGCTCTAGTAAAGCTCTTCCCACAGTCACTGCACATATAATCTCTCAGTTTATTATGCGTTTTCTCGTGCATTTTAAAACTGCTCATCCTTAAAAAAATCTTTCCACAGAAAGAACACAAATAAGACCTCTTATCTGAATGAACTTTCAGGTGTTGTTTTAGATTTGATGACGAAATAAACTCTTTACCACACTGATCACAGTTAAATGGCTTTTCTCCAGAGTGACGGAGCAGATGATAATTGAGCTCAGTTAAATATTTTAAACTCTTTCCACACTGAGTGCATGTATACGGTTTCTCACCAGTGTGAGTTCTCATGTGCGCATTAAGGTTTCCTTTTTGTCTGAAACTCTTTCCACACTCAGTGCACGTACACGGTTTTTCTCCAGTGTGAATTCTCATGTGTTTGTTAAGGTTTCCTTTTTGTGTGAAACTCTTTCCACACTGAGTGCAGGTGTACGGTTTCTCTCCAATGTGAACTCTTGCGTGTATGTTAAGGACTCCTTTTTTTGTGAAACTCTTCCCACACTGAGTGCATGTATATGGTTTCTCTCCAGTATGAATTCTCATGTGTGTGTTAAGGTTTCCTTTTTTTGTGAAACTCTTTCCACACTGAGTGCATGTGTACGGTTTCTCTCCAGTGTGAACTCTCATGTGTGTGTTAAGGTGTCCTTTATGTGTGAAACTCTTCCCACAATAAGTGCAGATGAGCAGCTTTTTGGCTTTTGTTCTTGGAGTTGTGTAGGTATGATGTTCCTCCTTCACTTCATTCAGTTCTTGTCTTTCCCGTTTCACTTCCACCTGGTCTAAAATACACATCAAGTTAGAATCAGTTCAAGTGAACCCTGATTTAACAGCAGAAAGCAACAGAGATCAGGTATCAGACCTTTCATGAGGCAAACGTTTGTTCTGTCATTCACAATATGTGTTTGACAACTGCTATACTAGGTTATGATAATTTATATGCATTCCTCTATCATTTATCATCCATATACTGCTTATTAATTCACATCTACCAAAGCAGTCAACAATGAAGAATCAAGAATGGACACCAACCTGTTTGTTCCTCAGTATCTTCATGTTTTATTCTGGATGGTTCTGGATAACTCATGTCTTCAATCTCCTCTTTAATAAACTCCATCTTTAACAGTCACACAGATTTCAGCCGCTACACCTGGAGTTTGTCCTTCTCTTGTAGGATGATGGGAATATTCCCAGTATTTATTGGTGAATTGTTGTGGGAGGGGCTTCACTGCAGGTGTGAACTGTGATCACTGTGAGATACTGACGCCCACAGGACCAGACCTGAAAAAAAAAAAAATTCAAAAACAAGTGACTAAATATACACTGAACTATTGTAATTACTCTGAAATTATGTGAACATATTTGCTGTACAGAGTAAGGGGCCATTCACACAGAATGTATTTTTGCTTTGAAAAACACAAGGCGCAGGCTGTGAAATGGGGGGGGAACAAGCTCTCGAGACAAGTTTTTTCTAACCCTACCTTGAGCACCGCATTTGTAGAATGTAGTGTCATGCGCAAGACACTGCAAATGATGCAAGATACAAGCACAATGGTCACGTCCCTCTAGCGTGTCTTTACCGTTGTGGTCAGAATGATTGGCACCCTGATAAATATTATCAAAGATGGCTGTAAAAATAAATCTGCATCGTTTATCCTTTTGATCTTTTGTTAAATAAAATAGCAAAAATCTAACCTTTCATTGACGTAAAATAATTGAAAGTAGGGGGTGAATCACATTATGAGAAATGCTTTTCACCAAAACACATCGGCCATAATTATTGGACCATACCTTTTGGAACCTCCTTTTGCCGAGATAACGGCTCTCCGGTTTCTCTTATAATTCCTGATGAGTTTGAAGAATACCTGACAAGAGATCAGAGACCATTTCTCCATACAGAATCTCTCCAGATCCTTCAGATTCCCAGATCTATGTTGGTGCTTCTTCTCTTCAGTTCACCCCACTAATTTTAAACTAAGTTCAACCACTAATTTTCTATCGGGTTCAGGTCAGGGGACTGGGACAGCCATGGCAGAAGCTTCGTTTTGTGCTCAATGACACATTTTTGTGTTGGTTTTGTGAGATTTGTACTGATGGAAGAACCACAGGCCTATTATAAGATTTCTAGCAGGGGCTGTCAGATTTAGATTTTTTTCCTCTTGGTATTTGCTAGAATCCATGATACCATGTATCTGAACAAGATGTCCAGGACCTCCAGCAAAAAAATATATATATTTTTTTTTAAATAGGCCCATAACATTAAAGATCCAGCTTTATATTTAACCATAGGCATGGGGTACTCTTTATCCCTGTTTGCACCAAAAATTGTGGTTTTTTTTATTTTTTAGTTACATCTGACCATAGAAACAGTTTGTTGTGAACCAATTCCAGTCGTTTCTGACAACTGAATATGCTGGAGTTTGTTTTTGGATGAGCGAGGAGGATTTTTCTTCAAACCCTCCCAAATAACTTGAGGTGATATAGGGGTTGTTTGATCATTTTTTTAGGCTTTCTGACCCTAAGACTCAACTAATCTCTGCAATTCGTACAGGTTCGTAACATCTTTAGTTGACTGGAACTTCTTAATTATTGCCCTGATGGTGGAAATGGGGATTTTCAATGCTTTAGCTGTTTTCTTGCAGCCACTTTCAACCATCATTTGCTGCACATCAGGGCCTGTATTCATGACAAAGTTCTAAGGAAATTCTTATAAATGTGGGCATTTCCTCTTAAGATTGAATAAAAGTCTTAATAAAGAAAAAAGTAATTCAGAAAGCATCTGAACCCTTAAAAGAGGTCTTAAGGTACAAAATAGTTAGTACGGACGAGGACTTTTAAAAGGCTTAAGAGTTTTTTTTAGCAGCGGAGAAAAGAGACAAAAAAAAATCTTATTAGAGACAAACTAACATCTCTGATATAGTGCAGAAATGCCATAGTGCCAGAAAAGGAAGCAATCGCTACATAAACACATTTGGAAACTGGAAAAATGCAGCCATGTAGCAGTGATGATTTGGGTCCAATCACAACCCTAGAGATGTTCCCATACCCTTTTTCCCTTCCCGATTCCAAAACCTGGGCTCAGGGTATCGGCTGATACCGAGTACTGATCCGATACCTGGGTGTGTATCTGTATATACAGCTGTATCTACTACTAGCCCTGTGTGAATTGCTAGAATTATTTTATGGTGTGCTTCAGACTTATCCCTTAATAAAACATGAACAAATACATGCAGTGAACTAATACAGAAATGCATCTCTTTACAACAAAACAAGTGAAAAATAAGCAACCATCTAGGCACAATTATTATTATTATTATTATTAGTAGAGACGAATTATTATTAGTAGAGAATTATTATTAGTTATTATTACCGTATATACCCGAATATAAGACGACCCTGAATATAAGACGACCCCCCCATTTTCCAGACTTATTTTTGGGGAAAAAAGGTGGCCACCTCCAAACATTGCATTCTGTGACTCCAAATTTTTTGGCAGCTTTGCAATTATTAGATGATTCTGCCTCATTCACGACCATAAGTTTAAAGTTGGTGTCAACTGTTTCGAACGTGTTGGTTTATTTGACCAGCTTTTGAAGCTCTTTTCTCAAAATGATCTCTTGACTTCTCCATGGTGGCACTTCACTGTTTATTTAAATCATAACACTGTCACTAATTACATAGCCTATCGTGTTGGCGCCCTCAGAGTTGATGTGTTAGAAGGAAAAATGGGCAAGTGTAAGGATTTGAGCGAGTTTGACAAGGGCCAAATTGTGATGGCTAGACGACTGGGTCAGAGCATCTCCAAAACTGCAGCTCTTGTGGGGTGTTCCCGGTCTGCAGTGGTCAGGATCTATCAAAAGTGCTCCAAGGAAGGAACAGTGGTGATCCGGCCACAGGGTCATGGGCGGCCAAGGCTCATTGATGCACGTGGGGAGCGAAGGCTGGCCCGTGTGGTCCGATCAAACAGACGAGCTACTGGAGCTCAGATTGCTCAAGAAGTTAATGCTGGATCTGATAGAAAGGTGTCAGACTACACAGAGCATCTCAGTTTGTTGTGTATGGGGCGGCATAGCCGCTGACCATTCAGGGTGCAAAAAAATGTGTAACTGTAACGGAATAACTTTCAAAAGTAACCCTGCCATCCCTGTCCGTAAATGCAGCGATCAAATACTGTATCGTCTCAGTTTTCAGTGAAAAGCTCACAGCTAGTCAAGGCCACAAACATGGAAAACCTTCTGAATTTAAGCAGTAGGCTTTTTTTTAAGGAAAATTAAAAGATAAAAAAAAACTAGTAGGGACAATAAATGAATTACAAATAATTTACTGCCATTGTTTTTTTAATTGATTTCATGTCCTCACAAAGTAATTGTAAACTTATTACGAGCATTTTAAAAGGAATATAATCTAATTACAAGTATTTATTTTAAGGAATGTAATCAGTTATTAAACACACGGATGAAGTTAAATACTAAATTCAGTTGTCCAGATTAGAGCATTGGCTCTACATTATGGCACATTATTAATTAATATTGTTAATCAATGTTAACATCAATTCTTACATTAGAAACTTTCACACTAATACTGAGCACGTAGTTAAATACCTCATTTTTCCAGCTGGTTCATCTCTCTGTAAATCAGGAACATCTCTCACGTGTGGAGTAACATACAGACTGAAGATATCCGGCATCCAGAGGAAATACTCCACAGCTGTCCTTCATTCAAACTCTCACACGGTCGATACAGCCTCATCGATTAATATCGACAAATACTTGAACTGGTCTTCAAACTTTCAGCGCTCTCTCTCTCTCTCTCTCTCTCTCTCTCTCTCTCTCTCTCTCTCTCTCTCTCTCCTAGGCATCCTGTTGTTCTTTTGGATTTACATGGCAAACTACAAACCTCTTTAGTGCATTACTGCCACCTAAAGGATGTGAACATGCACTTTTGTAATGAATCCCATCTGAATTAAGATTCTGAAATCTGTTTATAACGAACCCTAAACTTTGCTAATCGTCCTGTATTCATCAACAGTGTAAAATTGCATTTATGCATTTATGCTCTTGAAATTACATCTGGATCACTCAGATATGCCGCATATTTCTTGTAAGAAGCGCTTCAGACTATTAATAACTGATGATATGCTAGTTTTTGCCCACTTTATTTGTGTTGCCTATATGCTGTCCTATACATACATTCCCATCTCCACCTGTTCACTTCTCAAAGATGATTTTTTAATAGATTTTACTGTGCACTATATTGTTGATGTTTTATTGGAGTCAGACTGAGTATATTTAAGGGTGCAATGCAGCATTAAACAAAACAATTAGAAACTGCTTTTCTTACACCAAACAATTGTGTTTACCTAATTTACACTGAATAATAATCTCTCCTGATTATCCTTAAATATTTGTTTACTTAGTATTGACAAAAAAAAAGAATCTGGTGATTCTGACCCTGATTCGGTGATTCGTACCCTGCTCGCAGCGGCGGATAATATCTTTTTTACATTTCACTGCCGGTTGTATATTCTGTATATAACTGTGTATGTGACAAATAAAACTCTTGAATCTTGATAATAAATGTTTTTTTGTTGTCGTTTTTTTTTTTCTTCATTGAACTTTCATCAAATTACACACCAGTGAGTATTGTCATGTTGTCTTGTAAATTCTTTATTTGTACACTCTTGAAACTTCCTGCAGCAGTTGCGAGGCAATGGAGCGACATCAAACACCCTGGCGGCCGCGACTGAGCTGCAGTGACGACCTCACATGATGACAAAGTGGGTCCAGAGGACAAAGGGCGAGCTGAGGCGACTGAGGGCAGTGGTGGAGCCTGAGTGATGGCTGAGCGGGCCATAGTCGAAGGGGTGGAGGGCCGAAGAACAGCGGAGAGCCCTCAAGTCCTAACCCAGGTGGCGCCGACTGACCAAGGGAGCTCTGCGAGGCAGAATGGACGATGGTCCATGCTGGAATGATGGGCAGGATGAGCATATGTATGTAGCACCCTTACCGCCTGATAAGGGAAAAATATATGTATAAAATAAGGACACAGAGCTGCTATTCCACTGCCAGAGTCTGTATTGTTTAAACAGCGCACCCCTTCCCCCTATAGGTGAACACTCTCAAGGGAAAAGCAATCAATCACTGATGAACAGGAATACTCCATCAGATAAAAGAATGACCCCCTTTCGCCTTCAGAACTGCCTTAATTCTACATGGCACTGATTCAAAAAGGTGCTGAAAGCAGTCTTTAGAAATGTTGGCCCATATTGATAGCATCTTGCAGTTGATGGAGATTTGTGGGATGCACATCCAGGGCACGAAGCTCCCGTTCCACCACATCCCAAAGATGCTCTATTGGGTTGAGATCTGGTGACTGTGGGGGCCATTTTAGTACAGTGAACTCATTGTCATGTTCAAGAAACCAATTTGAAATGATTCGAGCTTTGTGACATGGTGCATTATCCTGCTGGAAGTAGCCATCAGAGAATGGGTACATGGTGGTCATAAAGGGATGGACATGGTCAGAAACAATGCTCAGGTAGGCCGTGGCATTTAAACAATGCCCAATTGGCACTAAGGGCCCTAAAGTGTGCCAAGAAAACATCCCCCACACCATTACACCACCACCAGCAGCCTGCACAGTGGTAACAAGGCATGATGGAGCCATGTTCTCATTCTGTTTACGCCAAATTCTGACTCTACCATCTGAATGTCTCAACAGAAATCGAGACTCATCAGACCAGGCAACATTTACCAGTCTTCAACTGTCCAATTTTGGTGAGCTTGTGCAAATTGTAGCCTCTTTTTCCTATTTGTAGTGGAGATGAGTGGTACCCGGTGGGGTCTTCTGCTGTTGTAGCCCATCCGCCTCAAGGTTGTGCGTGTTGTGGCTTCACAAATGCTTTGTTGCATACCTCGGTTGTAACGAGTGGTTATTTCAGTCAAAGTTGCTCTTCTATCAGCTTGAATCAGTCTGCCCATTCTCCTCTGACCTCTAGCATCAACAAGGCATTTTCAGCCACAGGACTGCCGCATACTGGATGTTTTTCCCTTTTCACACCATTCTTTGTAAACCCTAGAAATGGTTGTGCGTGAAAATCCCAGTAACTGAGCAGATTGTGAAATACTCAGAACAGCCCGTCTGGCATCAACAACCATGCCATGCTCAAAATTGCTTAAATCACCTTTCTTTCCCATTCTGACATTCAGTTTGGAGTTCAGGAGACTGTCTTGACCAGGACCACACCCCTAAATGCATTGAAGCAACTGCCATGTGATTGGTTGATTAGATAATTGCATTAATGAGAAATTTAACAGGTGTTCCTAATAATCCTTTAGGTGAGAATTTACATTTAAATTTATACATTTAGCAGGCGTTTTTATCCAAAGCGACTTACAACTAAGGAGTATAAGAAGCGACCCGTCATGAAGAGGCGAAGAAACGAAAAGAGTGCCTTAGGCTCCGATCACACAGAGCGCGTTTTTGCAGCGAGAGGTGCCTTTTTTGAATAGATTTCGGTTGGCAGAGAGCGTTTTGCGGGCTGTGGGCTGCTTAAGTAGAGGATAAAAAAAAATATATATATATATATATATATATATATATATATATATATATATATTTATATTTATTATGATAACATTAAGTGCTCACGGAAGAGATGAGTTTTTAGCTGTCTTTTGAATGATGTCAGTGATTCTGCCGTCCAGATGGAGGTGGGAAGATCGTTCCACCAGCTGGGAAGTGTTAATGAAAAAGTTCTGGAGAGGGATTTCATGCCTCTCTGTGATGGTACCACAAGCCTCCGCTCCTTAGCTGAGCGAAGACTTCTGGTAGGGGTGTAGACTCGTAGGAAGAAGTCAAAGTATGCGGGTGCTGAGCTTGTGCTGGATCCATAAGCAAACGTCAAAGCTTTGAACTTAATACGGGCAGCGAGTGGTAGCCTGTGCAGAGAGATGAAGAGAGGTATGACATGGGCCCTTTTGGGCTCTTTGAAGACAAGACGTGCCGCTGCCTTCTGAATCATTTGAAGTGTTTTGATGGCACACAATGGAGTCCAGCCAGAAGCGCATTGCAGTCATCAAGCCTAGAAATGACCAGGGCTTGGATAAGAAGCTGTGTTGCATGCTCTGTAAGGAACGGTCTGATCTTCCTGATGTTGTGCAGCACAAACCTGCATGATCGAGCTGTCTTTGAAATGTGGTCTTTCAAGGACAGCTGGTCCTCAAAGATTACTCCAAGATTTCTGACCGACCCTGAAGGGGTAATCAAAGATGAACCTAGCTGGATGGTGAAATCGTGTTGTAGAGTCGGACTGGCAGGGAAGACAAGAAGCTCAGTCTTTGCCAGGTTGAGCTGCAGGTGATGCTCTTTCATCCATGCCAAGATGTCCGCCAGACAGCTTGAGATTTGTGCAGCTACTGTGGAAACATCTGGTTGAAATGAAAGGTAGAGCTGTGTGTCATCAGCATAGCAATGGTATGAGAAGCCTGTATGATGGGTCCCAGTGATGTAGTGTAAATGGAGAAGAGGAGAGGTCCAAGCACTGAGCCCTGAGGAACCCCCGTGGTCAACTGATGTGCTTTGGATACCTCCCCTCTCCAGGCCACCTTGAAAGACCTACCTGTGAGATAGGACTCAAACCAGTGGAGTGGAATCCATGTGATGCCCAGTGATGAGAGGGTGGACAGAAGAATCTGATGATTCACTGTATCAGAGGCAGCAGATAGATCGAGGAGGACAAGGACTGATGATTTGACTGGGCTTCAGTGACCGACAGTAATGCAGTCTCTGTTGAGAGGCCCTTTTTGAAACCTGACTGGTTTATGTCCAGCTGATTAAACTGTGAGAGGAAAGATGAAATCTGGTTGAAAACAACTCGTTCAAGTGTTTTCGCTATGAATGGTAGGAGAGAGACAGGTCTGTAATTAGCTACAAGTGATGTGTCTAATGTGGGTTTTTTAAACAGTGAAGTTACCCAAACCTGCTTGAATGTGGTAGAGAAAATGCCGGTGCAGAGAGATGTGTTGATGATGTGTGTGAGTGCTGGTAGGAGTGTAGGAGAGATGGCTTGTAGAAGGTGTGAGGGGATGGATCTAGAGAGCAGCTAGTATGATGGCTGAAGAGGAGAAGTTTAGATACTTCTGCCTCAGTGAGTGTAGAGAAGGAGGAGAGAAGATGTTTGGCTGTGGATGTGGCTGATCTAAAAATGTGTGTGGAGGTGAGAACTGACTACTGATGATTGTTGTTTTATCAGTGAAGAAATGGGCAAAATTGTCTGCAGATAAAGAGGTGGTGGGAGGTGGTGGAGGGGGATAGAGGAGAGAGTTGAATGTTCTGAAAAGTGTGCGTGTGTTTGAGGTGCTGTTGATTTTATTGTAGATATATGAGGATTTAGCCTCATGGACATCATCTGTGAAGGGTGAGAGCAGAGATTGATACTTACCCAGGTCAGATGGGTCGTTTGATTTTTGCCCTCTCTGCTGCTCTGAGTTTGGTCCGGTGTTCACGAAGAACATCAGATAACCAAGGGTTAGAGGGAGTAGGGTGTGCTGGTCTAGAAGATAGAGGGCATATACTATCTAGACATGAAGTTAGAGTGGAACATAAAGTGTCTGTTGCAGTGTTGACATCCATAGATGAGAATTGTGTGGGTGAGGGACACAGCAGAGGAGAGATGAGAGGGAGAGCGAGCGCAAGTTTCATCTGAAAGTAACTGGTAGCGGTACTTGAGGTTCACGAGTAGTAAGTTGTAGATTAAATGTGATGATCTGAGATGTGTAGGGTTTGACCAAAATGTTATCTGCAGTGCAGTTGCGTGTGTAGATGAGGTCAAGTTGGTTGCCAGATTTGTGTGTGTGTGAAGTGATGAGGCGTTTGAGATCGAATGAGGCTAGGAGGGAGTGGAAATCTGTAGTTGAGTTGAATGGTTTGTCCAGGTGAATGTAAGCTGCCATCCTCTGGAAATGAGGACAGCAGCACATCCAATTCCTCAACAAAGGTGGCCAATTGACCTGGGGGGTGGTAAATGACTACAAGATGGATTTTAATGGGAGTTGTAACTGTAATAGCATGGTATTCAAATTAGTTGTTATTGCATAGAGAGGTGTGGGTTGAGTATTTCCTATTGTTAGTAATGAGAAGACCTGTGCTTCCACCCCTCCCAGTGTGGCGAGGGGTGTGAGAGAAAGAGAAGTTGCTAGAGAGAGCAGCAGGGGTTGCTGAGTCTTCTGGATGGATCCAGGTCTCAGTCAAGGCCAAGATATTGAGTGGAATGAGTGGCAAAGCTGGAATGAAGTCAGCTTTGTTGACAGCTCACTGACAATTTCATAGAAAAAGAGGGAGGAGCATTAGTGGAGGAGGGAATAGGACGCAGATTAGCAGTTTTGCACTGCCGTCTGCGCGTGATAGTGGAGCGTGGTTGAGAGACAGCGGGAATGTACTAAAAGCACATTGTAAGGGAGAGGAAGGAAGGTGAATGAGGACAGGAAAAGGAGATATTTAAGTGCCTTACCAGTGTCCTTTCTCAGTGAAGTCGATCGCAGGTAGAGTCGAAAGAAGATGTCTTTACGTGAGTCGGTCTTCACACGAGGGCTGAACGCTCCCGCTGACACTTCCGCACAAGCGCTGACAAGCTTATTAAATAGACACTTTCACTACTTAAGTGATAACAGTTGTGGACACTTTAATAATTAGCCCAAAGGATCAAGGCAAAAGCCTGTCAATGGCTCAAATCAAAACGAAACTATGAATCACTACCTGTGCTAAAAGCCAGCAATAACAATTGGGTGCAGCACAACGCGGCCGTTCTTTAAACAGCCATGGTTATATTTCAAATACAATTTGCTAACACAGTAAAATTATGAGTAGATAAATAAGTGCAAAATTGTATTCTAATGTATTCTTCTTCTAGCATGCAATACGCTAAGCAATACAGCAAAATCTGAGTATTCACAAAAACACTTACTTACGGCTCGCGCTTCTTCACTGACCAGTGCGCTTCTCCTATATATATATATATATATATATATATATATATATATATATATATATATATATATATATATATATATATATATATATATATATATATATTTCTAATTGTATAAACTATAACCAGTACAGTTTCCGGTAATGACTGTACAAGAGTACTTACCACACCAGTGTCTCCGGACAAGATGGCCGCCACGCAGCCCCTCGTCGTTTGAGATTGGCTTCAAGTCTGGAGGACACACAGTTGACGTCTGTACAAGGAGCTGGCATCTCCGCATTAATGGCAAGTGTGGAGGTCTCTGAGGTGGTCACACTGTCGACAGTGCTTCCTGTTACAGTGATAGCTATTCTGTGTGTTTGGTCCATACACTGCTCTCTAACCCATGACTTCGTTCCAGAGCCCGCTTCATTCAAAGGGTCTGTTCCAGAGTCCAACAAAGTCTATGAGTCCACGCCAGAGTTCGCTCCAATTCCAGAGTCTGTTTCAATCCAAGAGTCCATCCCAGAGTGCATCCCAGTTTCTTGCCTGTTCTTGGATTACCCTTTTGCCTGTGTCCCCTGCCTTGTTTGCTTGTTTTGATTGCTTGCCTGGATATTAACCTATTACCTGTACTTTGGATTACGTGTCTGGGTTGTCCCTCTAATAAAAGCTGCATTTGGATCTCCAACCTTTTAAAGTCTCGGAGCAATTTGTGAGAGTTGTCATGTTTTTCACTTTAGAATACTGATCCAAATAACTAGTAAATCCTTTAGAAGGATGTAGTAACACTTGAGTCATTACTAGTGGGTTACCATTACCTTCACTTTAGAATTAATTATACATTGTGCATTATTCATGTTAATTATGAACCTGTATATACTGCTAACACAGTAAAATTATGAGTAGATAAATAAGTGCAAAATTGTATTCTAATGTATTCTTCTTCTAGCATGCAATACGCTAAGCAATACAGCCAAATCTGAGTATTCACAAAAACACTTACTTATGGTTCGCGTTTCTTCTTCACTGACCATATATATATATATATATATATATATATATATATATATATATATATATATATATATATATATTTCTAATTGTATAAACTATAACCAGTACAGTTTCCGGTAATGACTGTGTTTGGTCCATACACTGCTCTCTAACCCATGACTTTGTTCCAGAGCCCGCTTCATTCAAAGGGTCTGTTCCAGAGTCCAACAAAGTCTATGAGTCCACGCCAGAGTTCGCTCCAATTCCAGAGTCTGTTTCAATCCAAGAGTCCATCCCAGAGTGCATCCCAGTTTCTTGCCTGTTCTTGGATTACCCTTTTGCCTGTGTCCCCTGCCTTGTTTGCTTGTTTTGATTGCTTGCCTGGATATTAACCTATTACCTGTACTTTGGATTACGTGTCTGGGTTGTCCCTCTAATAAAAGCTGCATTTGGATCTCCAACCTTTTAAAGTCTCGGAGCGATTTGTGAGAGTTGTCATGTTTTTCACTTTAGAATACTGATCCAAATAACTAGTAAATCCTTTAGAAGGATGTAGTAACACTTGAGTCATTACTAGTGGGTTACCATTACCTTCACTTTAGAATTAATTATACATTGTGCATTATTCATGTTAATTATGAACCTGTATATAGTAGCTCTTAGTAGTCAAAAAAAACAAAAACACTTTCAGCGTTATTATTAACTTGTTTATTAATCAGAGTTTCTTCTGAGTTAATAGTAGTAACTAGAGTGTTTATGATACATTACTCATTTGTACCTGTGTAGTTATTCATTAATGATGGTATTCTAAAGTGTTACCCAAGATTATAATTTAACTGCATTTATGTCATATATCCATAAAGTATTTGCCTAATTACTTATGGTATCTAACTATATACACTCACCTAAAGGATTAGTAGGAACACCCGTTCAATTTCTCATTAATGCAATCATCTAATCAACCAATCACATGGCAGTTGCTTCAATGCATTTAGGGGTGTGGTCCTGGTCAAGACAGTCTCCTGAACTCCAAACTGAATGTCAGAATGGGAAAGAAAGCTGATTTAAGCAATTTTGAGCGTGGCATGGTTCTTGGTGCCAGACGGGCCGGTCTAAGTATTTCACAATCTGCTCAGTTACTGGGATTTTCACGCACAACCATTTCTAGGGTTTACAAAGAATGGTGTGAAAAGGGAAACACATCCAGTATGCAGCAGTCCTATGGGCGAAAATGCCTTGTTGATGCTAGAGGTCAGAGGAGAATGGGCCGACTGATTCAAGCTGATAGAAGAGCAACATTGACTGAAATAACCACTCGTTACAACCGAGGTATGCAGCAAAGCATTTGTGAAGCCACAACACGCACAACCTTGAGGCGGATGGGCTACAACAGCAGAAGACCCCACCGGGTACTACTCATCTCCACTACAAATAGGAAAAAGAGGCTACAATTTGCACAAGCTCACCAAAATTGGACAGCTGAAGACTGGAAAAATGTTGCCTGGTCTGATGAGTCTCGATTTTTGTTGAGACATTCAGATGGTAGAGTCAGAATTTGGCGTAAACAGAATGAGAACATGGATCCATCATGCCTTGTTACCACTGTGCAGGCTGGTGGTGGTGGTGTAATGGTGTGGGGGATGTTTTCTTGGCACACTTTAGGCCCCTTAGTGCCAATTGGGCATTGTTTAAATGCCACGGCCTACCTGAGCATTGTTTCTGACCATGTCCATCCCTTTATGACCACCATGTACCCATTCTCTGATGGCTACTTCCAGCAGGATAATGCACCATGTCACAAAGCTTGAATCATTTCAAATTGGTTTCTTGAACATGACAATGAGTTCACTGTACTAAAATGGCCCCCACAGTCACCAGATCTCAACCCAAAAGAGCATCTTTGGGATGTGGTGGAACGGGAGCTGTGCCCTGGATGTGCATCCCACAAATCTCCATCAACTGCAAGATGCTATCCTATCAATATGGGCCAACATTTCTAAAGAATGCTTTCAGCACCTTGTTGAATCAGTGCCACGTAGAATTAAGGCGGTTCTGAAGGCGAAAGGGGGTCAAACACAGTATTAGTATGGTGTTCCTAATAATCCTTTAGGTGAGTGTATATATATATATATATATATATATATATATATATATATATATATATATATATATATATATAAAATGAAGCCAAACAGCCAGTGATCATCATGCACTTGAAACCATTCTTAAATACGTCAACCATGAATATATCATATATTGTATATTCAATTATATATTAGATATACATATACTGAAATAAAGATTGTGGTTGTGTAGAAGTTAAACATAATTAAACAAGAGAATCTGGTGATTCTGATAATAAATGTTTAATCATTTTCAAATTACACACCAGTGAGTGTTGTCAAAAATGTTTGTCTTGTAAATCCGTTATTTGTACACACTTGAAACTTTAATGGCATTTTAAATCATCTGTAAAGAAAAACAATCAAGAAAACAATCAACTCATTTTACAGCTTCTATTATTTTCTAAATACAGCCACTGACTCTTTACAATCAGAACACAATACAGTAAAGATTAATATACAAGTAAATGACATGAATGTCTTATTCAAGCAGATTTTGCAATTATTACCCAGCAGGAAAGATACAAATCATTATTGTCACAGTAAGAATTATTTTCTGAAGCTTCAAACGCCACTCTTTTCTAAGCATTTCACCAAATTCAAAGTTAAACTAGATGATATTGTGCTTTTGGGAGCAACTCCATGTTTTGTTCATCTCATACCGTTTACTGTATTTGACATGAAAATAAAAAATGTTGCTCATTGTGAAGACTTATGACATTGCCTCATGTGCCTGAGAAGGCTTTTTGAATATCTAAAACTCTTCTGACACTGAATGCAGTAGTACGACTTCTCTCCAGTATGAACTCGCTCGTGTGATTTCATAGATCCTGACTGAGTGAAACTCTTCTCACAAACGGAGCACTTGTAAGGTCTTTCTCCAGTGTGAGTTCTTTGGTGCTGTTTCAGATGGTCAGATGTAATAAAGCTCTTCCCACACTCCAAACACACATGATTTTTCTCACCGGTGTGTGTTTTCTGGTGCCGTTTACAATGTTCCAGCCGTGAATAAGTCTCTCCACAAAATGAACATGCATAAGGCCTCTCGTTTGTATGCATTTTCAGGTGTTTTTTTAGATGTGATACTGTTTTAAAATCTTCACCGCACAGATCACAGTTATATGGTTTTTCTCCAGAGTGAACGCGCAGATGATACTTGAGATCAGTTTTAGATCTGAAACTCCTCCCACACTGAGTGCAGTGGTACGGCTTCACTCCAGTATGAACTTGCTCGTGCACTTTCAGATTTCCAGACTGAGTGAAACTCTTGTCACAGTATGAGCACTTGTAAGGTTTCTCTCCAGTGTGAATTCTTTGGTGCCGTTTCAGATGACTATATGTAGTAAAGCTCTTCCCACAGTCACAGCACACATGATTATGCGTTTTCTGTTGCCGTTTACATTTTTTTTTCAGTGAAAATCTCTTTTGAGTTTTGATGTCGCAATGTTCCTCCTCAACTTCATATAGTTTGTGTCTTTGCTCTGTCACTTCCATCTGGTCTAAAACAAACAATAGAATCAGTCAAAGGAGGATAAATGTGAAAATTCAACTGAACACTGATTCAATAACAGAAAACAATAGAGATCAGGGATTTTTACGAGTATCAAGTATCAGATCTTTAAAGTCCCAGTGAACCGGAAGTAGCAAGTGAGTTTTCTTCTGTGCAGTGAAAGGGAATATTGAACAGAGGGCAGGGATTTACTTCAGCCGGAATTGCATAAATAAGCCAGAATTTTGTTTTATTTGCAATTCTTTGTATATTTATAATTTCTTTTACATTACTACTAGTTCTGTTACTACTAATAAACCAATCTCTGGGGGCCCCAAAAGTGTGTGGGCCCTTAGAATCGTCCAAACTCCCCCGTTTTAGTTTTGCAATTCCATTGTTCATACAATCAAAACAATGTCAGATTGTAGCAGATTTATGATTGTAAAGTTGCATTTTCTCTTTATAAAATGATAGTGCTCATTATCTCACAGCTACTGGATCTATTAAACTGAAGCTTTGATACCTTATTGCTTCTCAGCAGTCAACAATGAAGAATCAAGAATTGACACCAACCTGTTTGTTGCTCAGTATCTTCATGTTTTATTCTGGATGGTTCTGGATAACTCATGTCTTCAATCTCCTCTTTAATAAACTCCATCTTTAACAGTCACACAGATTTCAGCCGCTACACCTGGAGTTTGTCCTTCTCTTGTAGGATGATGGGAATATTCCCAGTATTTATTGGTGAATTGTTGTGGGAGGGGCTTCACTGCAGGTGTGAACTGTGATCACTGTGAGATACTGACGCCCACGGGACTAGATCTGAGAAAAAAAAAAACAAGTAACAAAATACTTAATTACATTTATTACCCTGAAATTATGTGAACATATGTGATGTAAACAGTAAGGCTGTGTATTATTACTATATAAAAGAACATCTGAAATATGCTTCTTTGTGTAACCCGGGATTTTAACACCATTTGATTTTACTTCACTCAGTTCATGTTTAGTTTGCTGAAGTTCCTTTGACATCTCTTCTCTGCGTCTTTACAATTATTCATACCTGTCTTGACTATTTTATGTTGTTTGTGAGCCGTCCGTGGTGGGACTGGTTTTCCATCAGTGTTCATATCCTTGTTTTCTTCATCAGACAGTGCCAGCATTTTTATTTGTTCAAAATCTCAATGAAGACTTTGAGACTCTGATACCTGGACCATGACAGTGCCATTTTGATATGAGTTTAAGGTCAAAAATCTGTCCAAATTCATCAAAAGCTTTGCCTAGATGCTGTTTTATGTTGAAGCGTTCACTTTATCTAATTTGTGAGCAAAATTGTTCTCATTACTCTTTTTTTTTTTTTTTTTTTTTCAAAGCATATTTATCCGGAGATTGACTCAAGTATCTCTCTCATAGAATTCTCTCTCACACAAAACCTGATTATCCTAAATCAGTATTGATAGTTTGACAAATACAAACAGGACCATCATGTTTAACTGAGCTGCTGAAAAGCCTCTTTGTCTCCAAAAGTTCCCTGTTTTCCCCTCATTCATTATGCTGATGTCTGAGATCTTCTGTAAAGTGGCACATTAACCCAAGCTTTGGTTTGGCTTGCATTTTAAATTTTTTAGAGGAACCAATAAATATAATAACCAGTTTTTATCTTTGAACATGAAGCTCTTTTTGAAAAAAAAAAAGATGCCACATACAGGCACTCGATCTGTATTCACTGAAAACAATCAAGACACCATCATGTAACAAAGTGCAAATCTCTTTTATTTACAGCCTGAGCACTGTGCCTGAACATTTTTCATTGTTACTGTTGCATATATAACGGTTTCATCTTCTAAATATTGATATGGAAAATATAAACTTGTAAGAAACAAGCTATCATATCCAAAAAACACACAACGAAGAGGATAATGGTGAGTTAACAGGCTTTAATAATCCACAGGTTAATTCCAATGATACATCAAGCACAACTACACAGAGACGAGACCCGACAAAGACACTCAAACTGACCTGAACTTAAATTACTCACACTCACAGGGTGAGACAAAAACAATCAGAGTTTTGTGGTGTGACAGAATGCCCCCTCCTGGAAGGCGCACTGTTGAGAAGGAGAAGAAGAAGAAGAAGAAGAAGAAGAAGAAGAAGAAGAAGAAGAAGAAGAAGAAGAAGAAGAAGAAGAAGAAGAAGAAGAAGAAGAAGAAGAAGAAGAAGAAGAAGAAGAAGAAGAAGAAGAAGAAGAAGAAGAAGAAGAAGAAGAAGAAGAAGAGGAGGAGGAGGAGGAGGAGGAGGAGGAGGCGAAGGGTAGGCAAAACCAGCTGAGGATACAGGAGGAGGTTCAGAGCATGGTGCTAGCAATGCCAAGGTCATGGGTTCGATCCCCAGGGAAAGCAAGAACTTACAAAAATGTATACCTTGAATGCAATGCAAGTCACTTTGGATAAAAGGCACTTTTTGGCAGACGCTATTTACATAAAATGTAAATGTAATGTAAATGAGACAGAACTGAAGTGTCCAGGGTGGTGCATGATGACAGGTGCCCAGGCCACAGCCAGAACTGCGCTCCATGGTACTGACGTCACCACAGCAATGGCGCTGAAGAAAAAGCCTACTGCATTGCCGAAGGTCAGAGACAATGGAGTGATGTTGAAGACCCTGGCGACCGCGACTGAGCTGCAACGACAAACTCACATCATGAAGTCGGTCCAGATGACAGCAGGTGAGCTGAGGCGACCGAGGGAGCGGTGATGGAGCCTGAGGGACGGCCGTAGTCATAGGGGTGGATGGCCGAACAGAAGAATAACATTCTTAATTGAATGTTCGAACTTGGTGCTACTAGAGTCTCGCTCTCTGTGGCAGAAGGGTGGCCTTGGCTCTCCTCCCTCCGATTCCACGATGGCTTCCTCTGTGTTGGATGGCACATCTCAGGCTCAAAAAAAGACTTGAGGCTGTAATTTGTGCCAAAGGTGCTTCAACACAGTATTGAGCAAAGGCTGTTAATACTTATATACATTTCTGCTTTATTAAGACAACCCTAAAATAAAAGAATATTGACGAAACTTTGGCATTTTGAGTGGTGAGTGGATTCTGAGTTCTGCTACAAGTCCATGACACCGTAGGGTGCATAGGCGGAGCATGTGTAAGGATTAGCCTTCCCCTGGCCACAGGTCAAAAATTAAAGGAAGGTTGGGCCAAGAATACACATACACATTTAAAAACAAAATCTAGTAATAAATTGAAAATTAAAGTGTTGATTGCAGCATTAAATTTAGATCTGCTCGTTACATAATTTGTTACAGCATTGCGCACTATAACCAATCACACACGACTCTATTGAGCTCTGCAACCAGCCCAAATGACACCGCCTGAAGTGCGGCAGGCAGAAATGCCCTGTGTGTATTCCTACTTGTGCTTACAACTAGATTAGTGTAAGTGACTACTGCAAACAGTGCAGTTGACTACCAGGAACGTCTGGTTGGCTGCCAGGGAAGACGGAGGGGCTAGTTACCCTACCCACACGTCTGAGGAGCAACAAGCCTTAATGACTCCCTAAAGCAACTACAAACAGAACAAAGAGGAAACAGCCCAGTGGTCCACTGAGTGGCAGGATGCAAGATGCACCAAATAGGATGGATAACATGGTATCCATTGGCATGACGATGACGAATGAACAGAGGATCCTACAAGAATGCAGCTGCGGGTGGTCCAAAATTACAACATACCTGAGTGTACAAATCCACCAGGGTGGCAGAGGATGCACTGCAGCAGCAGACCAGACAAGAGGAAACAGGTTAAGCAAGGTGATACGCAGAAGGTTGCTGGTTCGATTCCAGCAGTCCACCACCAGTGTGTCCTTGAGCAAGCCAAATGCATAAATGTATGCAATATACAACTTTGCAAAATGGCACTGACCCAAGTGAAACTGAAAAGGTCCTGCAAAAGCTAGCAGAAGTCATCGGGGCACGTAGACTGAAAGCCAACAGGGTCAGCCCAGCAACATCTCTTGGGCTGATCCAGTGCATGATTAACCTGATCTTGATCATCAGTTGAAGCTCCCACAGTTCATCGTAACCTCACTCAGGCCAGACATTGTGCTAATCACAAGAACAGTTGTTATGGTTGAACTGACTTTGCCATGGGAAGATGGCCTGAAGTCTGCTTTTGGGAGGAAGGAGAAGAATGCAGACCTATCGCGTGCACAGAGGCAGGGTGGAATGCCTTTACCCATCCAGTAGAAGTCAGCTGTCAGGGCTTCACTGGGACTTCCACTCAACAGCTCCTGAAGTCTCTTGGTGTCTGAGGTACCAGGTTGTCAAAGGCACTAAAAATAAAATCTGGCAGAGTAAGGGAGTTTCAGGTTCTGGAGAAAAGACAAGGTGTGGGGGAGAGAAGGATCCTAGGGCTGGCTGCAGGGGGCGGTATAGAGACACTCCTGCCGTTGCTCCACTACCTGGAGATATTCAGGGATTAAAGGAGCAAACCATCAATGATTGGTGGCTTCCATCTGACGACTCTGCAGCCAGCCCAAATGGCACCATTGCAGATGCAGCAAGCAGAAGTGTATTTCTTCCTGTGCTTACAACTAATTATAAATGCAATGGCCAATGGAGGTTGTTAAGATTACTAATCGCTGATTCGCCATAGTTTTGTTCAGGGTGCGAACAGAGCTCTGAATTCACAAATATTCTCATCATAAACTGATAAACAGATTTGGTGATTGTGCTCTTGAGAGTGTCGAAACTAATATAAATAGGTTTTCCCCATTTACAACGTATTTTTGCAGCGTTGAGCAACGTAGCCAATCACAACCCTATTTGATTATTTCTTGAACGCAATGGCCAATCAGACGTGTTTAAGCTAGACATTCAGGGGTTTTTATCCAATGTTGAGAGATCCTCCCGTCATACATTTAACTTGTAACAAAAAAAACAATAAGTCTAAATAGGCTAAATAAGAAATTCATTGTGCAGTCAGTTTAATCGATTAGTAGAACTTTGTGAGATCGTGAATTAAGAAAACTATAAAGGGAGCACTTTTAAGCACACTTTCTAGGTTGATGATCCATTCAGAATTTGAAGAAAACGTATTAGGTAAGTCAATGGTTAGGATATTTATTATATGAACTGGCTGCCAAAATAAAAACCCATGCATATGTAAATCCTATATATCGTACACACTTGCAACTCACTGCAGTAGTTAAAAGCATTTTAAACCATCTGTAAACTTCATTGCAACTTTCTTTTTCAGTTTATTTATTGTTTAACATTTTACAGCGTCATATTTTCTAACTACAGTCATAGACTCACTGTACAATAACAAAATATAGTAAACATTGCAAAGACGACATTCATGTCATTTACTTAGTTACCAAAGTAATTATCCAGCAAAAAAAAAAAAAAAAAACATATAATTATTGACACTGTACATTTTTTGAAGCTTCAAACACTCCTCTAGTTCCTTGATCAGACAATGAACAAGTTCTCTAAGCTTTTCACCAAAATCAAAAAGTTAAACTTTTAAAGTTATTGCACATTGGGAGTAAACTCCGTATTTTTCTTCATCTCACACCATTTACTTAAACGTATTTGACATGAAAACGAAATGTTCCTCATTGTGACGACTTCTTACAACATTTCTTCATGTGAGTCAGAAGGCTTCTTTTATATTTGAAACTCTTCTCACACCGAGTACAATACGGCTTCTCTGCAGTGTGAGCTCGCTCGTGTGATTTCATGTTTCCAGAATGAGTGAATCTCTTGCCACAATATGAGCACTTGAAAGGTTTTTCTCCAGTGTGAATTCTTTGGTGATTTTTCAGATGGTCAGCTCTAATAAAGCTCTTCCCACACTCCAAACACACATTGTCTCTCTCACCGGTGTGTTTTTTCTGGTGTCGTTTACAGTGATCCTGTCGCGTAAAAAACTCTGCACAAAATGAACACGCGTAATAAGACCTCTCGTTTGTATGAATTTTCAGGTGTTCCTTTAGATTTGATGCTAGTCTAAAATCTTTGCCGCACTGATCACAGTTATATGGTTTTTCTCCAGAGTGAACGCGCAGATGATACTTGAGATCAGTTTTACATTTGAAACTCTTCTCACACTGAGTGCAGTGGTACGGCTTCTCTCCAGTATGAACTCGCTCATGTATTTTCAGGGTTCCAGAATGAGCGAAACTCTTGTCACAGTACGAGCACTTGTAAGGTCTTTCTCCAGTGTGAATTCTTTGGTGTAGTGTCAGACTGTCAGCTCTAGTAAAGCTCTTCCCACAGTCACAACACACATGATCTCTCTCTTTATTATGCGTTTTCTGTTGCCGTTTACAATTTTCCGTCAATGAAAAACTCTTTTGAGTTTTGATGTCGCAATGTTCCTTCTCAACTTTATATAGTTTGTGTCTTTGCTCTTCCATCTGGTCTACAATAAACATTAAGTAGCTAGAATCAGTTCAAGGAGGATAGATGTGAAAATTCAAGTGAACCCTGATTTAATAACAGAAAACAAGTGAGATCATGTATCTTTCTGCTAGTATCAAGTATCATAGCTATAATGTGCCTAAGGTTAGATTAGAGTACAAACAGAAAACAAGTTTGTGAAAATGTAACACATTGATCATAATTATTTATAATTATAGTGCTCAACTGAAGCTTTGATACCTTAATGTTTCTCAACAATGAAGAATCAAGAATGGACACCAACCTATTTGTTCCTCAGTATCTTCATGTTTTATTCTGGATGGTTCTGGATCACTCATGTCTTCAATCTCCTGTGACACCCACAGGACCAGATCTGAAAAAAAGGTTGCATATTATTACTAATAATATACACAAATTCTGAATATACTGTATATGACTTATGAAATTAAGCATGCACTATTTATCTGGTTTAGCATGTTAATTTGGTCATAATTTACTATATCAAGCAAAGTAAACCATTCGATTCTCACAAAACTGCATTTTCTGCATGCTTTTTTTCAAGGTAAATGTAGGCGTCTTTTTCAAAAAGTACACTTGGAGACTCCAAAAGGACACCAAATGATATAAGGACTCTATATAATTCAGAAATGTATGCAGATACCCATATAAAAAAAAAAAAAAGACACATTTCAGTGTATAGTATGTGTATAGCGCAACAGCATGTTTACTTGCAAGATAAGTTAAGTTGCGATACCGAACAGAGGGCTGTTTCATAAAAGACACTAAGAAAAGTGGGGATTAAACTCTGACACCTGACTTGAATGAACTTAAATAACTTCAGTCATTGAAATAAGGTCATTGACGTTCCCACTAATTTGATCCAGGTTGATCACTTGATCATTAAATTGACTTGTTTCACTTTATTCACTCTTATTTAATATTTACTTAAATGTTATAAATCACAGGAAATGTGAACCGTTGCCCATCATTTGACAATTGGTGATAAAGAAAAATGTCACGTCGCAATATTGGAAATAATTTTTCGTTTTTAAATCATGAAAGCGAGTCAGCGGATATCACGCATGCACCAACTATGCGCGAGAGTTATGTCGGTGAAGTTTCAAGCCAAGAGACCTTTTTTTTTGTATCTGAAATCGCACAGTGTATGCCCGCCTTTAGGGTAGAGTGGGGGAAAACGCCCCCTTTAAGGACGGTGTAACTACAGTAATTATGATAGTGAGAAGAGTGGGATACTGGGGGCGTTTACCGCACAGACTATAGGTGCTGAAAATACAATTACGTACCTAACTACAGGCCTTGCTCTTCTCATATCATATAAAACTGTGATGTTCTGAAAAACAACAAGCTTTAAAACACCTTTTCTTGCTGTTAAAAATTCTCTCATTTAACATGAAATCAGTTTTCTCAGGTACTTCACCAGTGTAAGCTTCGCTCTGGTCAAGTCCATCCATAACAAAAACGTATCTTGATTTTTTCTCCAGATTCAGCTGTAACCAAACGTTTGTGTAACCTATATTTAAATTTAAACAGTCTAGCTTAATTGAGACAGTCTTAATCCTAAAATTCGCTTTGATATTGACTTATTTTTGCACAAAATCACACACAGGTGAATTAAGTTACATAGTCAGAAGGCGGTATGTCGATAGCCTACTTCAAATGTCGCGAAAAAGGGCTTTAACGCAAATAAATGTGGTGTCTCGTGACAGACTTAGCCTATACATTAAGATTGCACTTTATTTTATCCATGCATCATCTTTTTACTCTTAATTCTTTTCGGTTTTAAATTTAACCCCATTTTTATTTTTGGTTACGATGTTATTCATTTTTGGTTAGTGCTGTCTGGTTGGGAGAGATGTGCGAGTTGGGAAGTGAGATGGTACACACTCAGGCGGAGTGGAACACCGGGTCCTTGGAAGGGACGAGAGGTCACTAGGAAGCCGGGTTGCTACTGGTGTGTCTCACCAACCAAAAATCTCTGACTCTTCTGTTCAGACAGGAGAACCCCGGATTTAGTATTGTTATTTTCTATATGGTATTTTTATTTCTTATGCATACACTCAAAAAAATTATTCAGGCCCTTCATAGATATATGACATTTAAATTCTGTTCACTTTACTTAAACATATCTAATTTTGTCACAACTTAATTTAATCGTGTTCAATCAACCTAATATATTTTAAACTGAAGTAAGTTGTGTTAAAACAACATGAAATATTTGTGTTGACAAAACTAACTAGGCAGTGGATCTGTATTTCCCAGGATGCTTTGCAAGGGACTCCATCAGGAGAGTAAATTTAGTGGTTAAAGTGTTTTTCTGTGTTTTTCTGTAAAGGCAAAGATGTTGTTAGTTAATGTTAGTGTTTAATGGTCAATTATGTTGGACATTTAGAGGAGTTTCTGTAATGGGTTTTAATTTTGTGGTTACCGTTATGCTGAAGAGTGGCACCTGTGCTTAGCCTGTGGGCACTCAGTGATCTATGCTATTTTCGCATGCTAATTGTAAAATTTGTAGCATGCAAATAATGATCAAGTAAAACATTTCTCATCACTGGCATTAGCACAGCTACAGCTCAATGAGAATAGCACAGCCTAACCACAAGGTCTACACTTCACGATAATGGTAACCTCAAAAATCAACAAAACATAACACAATTTCAAAGAAATTTTGTTTACACTTTAATGTTAAATTCATCAATCTGGTGCACTTTGAGAGTTCACAATTAAGAGCTCCAACACATATTTAGTGTGCAAATTGAACAAATAAAAAGTCTGTGCATTGTACCGCAACTCTAAAGGGGACTCAAACCTATATTTGTCTCATAATAGTAATTTACGTAAGTTTCATTTAATTTCTATTTACTCTTACTATTACTAGGACTAATATTACACTCACCTAAAGGATTATTAGGAACACCATACTAATACTGTGTTTGACCCCCTTTCGCCTTCAGAACCGCCTTAATTCTACGTGGCATTGATTCAACAAGGTGCTGAAAGCATTCTTTAGAAATGTTGGCCCATATTGATAGGATAGCATCTTGCAGTTGATGGAGATTTGTGGGATGCACATCCAGGGCACGAAAGCTCGTTCCACCACATCCCAAAGATGCTCTATTGGGTTGAGATCTGGTGACTGTGGGGGCCATTTTAGTACAGTGAACTCATTGTCATGATCATGAAACCAATTTGAAATGATTCAAGCTTTGTGACATGCTGCATTATCCTGCTGGAAGTAGCCATCAGAGAATGGGTACATGGTGGTCATAAAGGGATGGACATTGGTCAGAAACAATGCTCAGGTAGACATGACATTTAACGATGCCCAATTGGCACTAAGGGGCCTAAAGTGTGCCAAGAAAACATCCCCCACACCATTACACCACCACCAGCAGCCTGCAAGGCTTGATGGATCCATGTTCTCATTCTGTTTACGCCAAATTCTGACTCTACCATCTGAATGTCTCAACAGAAATCGGGACTCATCAGACCAGGCAACATTTTTCCGGTCATCAACTGTCCAATTTTGGTGAGCTTGTGCAAATTGTAGCCTCTTTTTCCTATTTGTAGTGGAGATGAGTGGTACCCGGTGGGGTCTTCTGCTGTTGTAGCCCATCCGCCTCAAGGCTGTGCATGTTGTGGCTTCACAAATGCTTTGCTATGCATACCTCGGTTGTAACGAGTAGTTATTTCAGTCAAAGTTGCTCTTCTATCAGCTTGAATCAGTCGGCCAATTCTCCTCTGACCTCTAGCATCAACAAGGCATTTTCTTGTTACAAACCATTCTTTGTAAACCCTAGAAATGGTTGTGCGTGAAAATCCCAGTAACTGAGCAGATTGTGAAATACTCAGACCGGCCCGTCTGGCACCAACAACCATGCCACGCTCAAAATTGCTTAAATCACCTTTCTTTCCCATTCTGACATTCAGTTTGGAGTTCAGGAGATTGTCTTGACCAGGACCACACCCCTAAATGCATTGAAGCAACTGCCATGTGATTGGTTGATTAGATAATTACATTAATAAGAAATTGAACAGGTGTTCCTAATAATCCTTTAGGTGAGTGTATATTAATCATTCATTTAAATACACAATTTATGAATAAGTATAACTTTATAAATTAAACACATTAATAATAAAACAAATATTTTATTTTAATTTTATTCCATCCATCCATCCATTATCTTCTGCTTATCCGGGGCCAGGTCGCGGGGGCAACAGTCTAAGCAGAGACACCCAGACTTCCCTCTCCCTAGCCACTTCCTCCAGCTCTTCCGGGGGAACCCAGAGGCGTTCCCAGGCCAGCTGGGAGACATAATCCCTCCAGCGTGTCCTAGGTCTTCCCCGGGGCCTCCTCCCGGTGGGACATGCCCAGAACACCTCCCCGGGAAGGCATCCAGGAGGCATCCGAAATAGATGCCCGAGCCACCTCAACTGGCTCCTCTCGATGTGGAGGAGCAATGGCTCTACTCTGAGTTCCTCCCGAGTAACTGAGCTCCTCACCCTATCTCTAAGGGAGCGCCCAGCAACCCTGCGGAGAAAGCTCATTTCGGCCGCCTGTATCCGGGATCTTGTCCTTTCGGTCATGACCCACAGCTCATGACCATAGGTGAGAGTAGGAACGTAGATTGACCAGTAAATCGAGAGCTTCGCCTTACAGCTCAGCTCCTTCTTCACCACGACAGACCGGTACATCGACCGCATTACTGCAGAAGCTGCACCGATCCGTCTGTCAATCTCCCTGTTCCATCCTTCCCTCACTCCTGAACTCCTCCACCTGAGGCAGAAACTCTCCACCACCATTTTAATTTTATCCACATCAAATTCAATTTGCATAGCAGCAGTTGCAGTACATTTGCATTGATGAATAGACCAAATCTAAACATGTCAAGGCTAATTATTAGTCTTGTGCACATTGACTATCATATCCATAGGCATTTGTGTTAGAAAGACTTTAGTTGAACTAATTATGTGCATCTAGAAAGAGCTTAGTCCAGTGTTATTTTAGTAGCTATTAGGCTATACTATATTCTTTTAGCATGCTATTATTTAATTATTTTCCTATTTATTCATGCATTTATATGATTTTTATTTGAGAATGTTTCTGGATGTCAAAGGGTGTTTTGTCGCTAATTTAATTCTATCTTCAGAGAAAACACATACACACCAAATTTAACTTGATACTCATTTTCGTTCACTTTGCTTGACCAGCTGGAATATTCTAAACTAAATACATGTGAAAGGTTTAAAGCACTAAGTTTCTAAACGAAAAAAATTTGCCTAAATTAAAGTTTGACATTGGTCACATTATTGAAACTACAAAAGGTGATATCAATGATTATTAATAAGGTTACTAATTAATGTGGATCTAAAGACAATCATAAAACACAAGCTACATATGATATACAAAAATATCTTCACAATCTCTAAATACTAGTCAAATTATCCATAAGAAACAGGTAGCCTAAGCCGTTTTACATGTGGGTGAAAGAAGTTCGAGGTTGCGGCGGTCATGTTCAGGTTGCAAATTGTGCGTAGGCCTACTCGTACACCAAATTTCTTTTTATGAATAAGGTCTATTCTGAAGTGTTTATATCCGTAGACTCTCCTCCTCTACTTCTGTATTGCTCTGATCAGAAGCGCCGGCGCCCTGTCCCATGGCTTGCAGTTTATAAATGTCGCAATGATTTTTAAAAAAAAAAGTTTAATTTCAATTCATAAAAATTAATCAATCGAGTCATGCGGTTCGAGACTGGTTTAATTTAATGTATTTGTTCTCAAGTCAAAGTCAAATCATTTTCGTCATGTATTAAATCTTTAAATTCGCATCTCGCAATATCACGCATTGCATATCGGCCAGAAAAAAATAAATAAATATCACAACGCAGGAAAACCTTGATTGACGGTACCAAAGCTAGCACTGCAACTTGCTAATTGAGAAAGAAGAAAGAAAGAAAAAACACTGCCGCCTGCTATTCTTAGTCCCAGTTGTTGAGAAACATTGCAGAATCGCTAATTATTCAAATGCAAGCGAAAGATATGATTTGAATTATTGAGTGACAGTAGAAGGGTGGGGGCGGGCACACTGGGGGGCCAATCAGCCCCATGGCCCCTCCCCTGCCTATGCCACTGTTACACACCATTTAACTGGTAAAAGTCCAGTTGGCACTGGATGGAAACACAGCAATTTGCGTAATTTTTTTTTTTAACGCATATTCACTTTGTCGATTACAAAACAGTAGAAAAAAAGGGGATGGAAACTTGGCTTTAGGATAACTATTATAGACCCATTTAACTTTTGTCTCACAGATAAAAAAAAAAAAAAAAAAAAAGTTACACAGTCCTTAAGTCCTTACCTCCCACCCTACCTACGCTAAAAAAAAAATGCTGGGGTTAAAACAACCCAAGTTGGGTTGAAAATGGACACAACCCAATTGCAGTTTGCCCATTTTCAACCCAACTTGGGTTATTTTTAACCCAGCATTTTTTTTAGAGTGTATGGTCTGATTATGAAATATATGTTTGTAATCAGTTACTATACACACACACACACACACACACACACACACACACACACACCCCAAGTTAAAGACTAAATTCAGCTCTGGATTAGAGCACTAGCTTTATCTTGCATTATGGCACATTATTATTAATAAGTGATCTATAGCATCAATTCTTACAATAGAAGATTTCGTGTTTATTCAATATTAACACTAACCCGGTGTTAATTGGTCGTTAAATACCTCATCTCTCTGTAAATCAGGAACATCTCTCACGTGTGGAGTAACATACAGACTGAAGATATCCGGCATCCAGAGGAAATACTCCACAGCTGTCCTTCATTCAAACTCTCGTCGATTAATATCAACTTGAACTGGTGCCTCTTTCATAAAAGTCGCTAAGAAAAGTTGGGGATTAAACTCCGACACATGACTTGAATGAACATAAATAACTTGGTGCTAAAGCAGTTTCATAAAAGGTCATTGAAGTTCCCACTAATTTGATCCAGGTTTATCTAGTCAAGATTATTGCGTGTGCACGGTTTTCTCAAGCAGCCCTAGAGGTCGATGCATGGATCAAATCGATCCACCACAGCAAACAGCATCAATTTTGTGCGTTTGAGACGTGGCGTTTTCCTCAGTGAGTAACTTGCAGTTCACAGTAGTGATGCAAAGTCCATCTCCGCGAACCGATTCTTCTCGGACGGTTCGGCTCAATGAACCGATTCAACGAGCCGATTCATAGGTTCCTGACGTCATCACGCATTTCTTTCCAAACAACTCGTGTCCTGTTATATCAAAGAAACATTCAAATAAAGTAATCTGTGTCAGTGCATATTAAAACAAAGTTATTTGCGTTAGTGCACTTTGCTTATTATCGCCTTTCATTCACTTAAGTTGTTGTGCTCACAGTTTCATTCGCGGATCTTTTATGTCGGATACGATCATTTGACCGATATCGAGTAGCCCACATCTTGGATGAGATTCCTAAAAGTGTCACACATACAGCACACATTACAGACATGCATAAACGCATGTCTAAAACAAGCCCATAAAGAATAAACCAGTCTTATAAATTCACTTAACAACTTAAAAAAGTGCATGCACAATAAACTACAGTAAAATGTAGATGTAGTTATATCTCTCGACAGAAAGGTGTTTGCAATAAAATGTTATTTAATAGCAGTAGCTAGTCATAATAAGCATACTTCCAGTAGGCTACGTGCCTCAGGTTTGCGTCGCCAACTCACTCAGAATCATCGGCAAGCTTCGACAGCTGGTTGAACCGGCTCATCGGTTCTTTTTTGAGTCGGACGTGCTACTCCAGCTTTTGCCTCATCAATCCAGAACTAACGTTCGATTCAGTTCGATTAGTGAACTGGAGAACCGGCTCAAAAGAACGAATCGTTCAAGAACCAAACATCACTATTTCACAGGAATATTCTCCATCTGTAAATGTTAGAATTTTGAGCAAATCATTTCGTTTAGCTGCTAAACTTCACACTGAACGAGCGCTATAGGAGTGCAATAATTCGGACTAAATATATATTTTGTTTGGGAAATTTACCAGAAATATCTTCTAAGTATAACCATTTATCTTTAGGGTGTTGGATAAGTTGTGGTGAACTCATAGCTCATTATACTCGTTTATTTTATAGGCTACCTGTAAAATAAAAAAATAAAAACATTTGGATAAGTAATTCAGGAAGAAGTTACCAAATATAATAAAGAAATAAAATTTTAAATATAAATTAATAAAACGCTTTGGGTATAGGATCCAAAACTCATCTTTATATTAAATAAAGACGAGTTAAATAAAGATTAATTATAGGCTACTTATTTAAAATGAACTATGTACTTATTGGTTATTGTTCTAATGATGTGTTTTTATATGTGTTGGTGGTTATTATCAGAAAAGAAAAGGGAAAAGAAAGCAGACTAAGGAGTAATTATTGAAAAATATTATATGAAAATAAAACATAACATAAGAAATATACTTGAAATTCACACTGTAATGTTCTTTTAATAACCATCTTACGCACGTGTATAATTTATCATTGTCACATTATTTAAGTAGATTTTCTGTATACTGTTTATGTCTGGACTGATAGTGGTTAATAAAGTCAAATAATAGTATGCGAGAGAGTCAGCGGTAATATCATTGTGTTCCTATTGGTCAGTGTTAGAGGAGCTCAGTTTAGCCTGCCCTGGACCAGGTTAGTTTCCCAGGATAAGTTGCCAGAGTAACTGAGTTAGACTTATTGTCGGTGGATTCGGTTTCATAAAGCAAACTTAAAATACTTCAGACTAACCAAAATAAGCCTGGCTTGTATTCTAATCTGGAACAGCCCTCAGGTCTTCAAACTTTCAGCGCTCGCGGTTCTCTTATGCACATCCTCTGTTTGTTCTTTCTGATTTACACGGTAAACTAGAAAGCTCTTTAGTGTATTACTGACACCTCCTGGATGTTTACATGCACTCATTTTGCGAGTTTTAGTTCTGTCATCAAAATGCGAATGACAGCTGCTGTAAAAGTCATAAATATATTCATTTATTATTATATATTCAATATACATATATTGAAATAAAGGTTGTGTAGAAGTTAAACATAATTAAACAAGAGAATCTGTTGATTCTGATAATACACGTTTAGTCATTGAACTTTCATGATTCAAATCAAATGACACACCAGTGGGTATTGTCATGTTGTCTTGTAAATCCTTTATTTGTACACACTGGAAACTTCCTGCAGCAGTTTTAATGGCATTTTAAATCAGCTGTAAATCAAGAAAACAATCGACTCATTTTACAGCTTCTATTATTTTATAAGTCTAGTCACTGACTCTTTACAATCAGAACACAATATACACTCACCTAAAGGATTATTAGGAACACCATACTAATACTGTGTTTGACCCCCTTTCGCCTTCAGAACTGCCTTAATTCTACGTGGCATTGATTCAACAAGGTGCTGAAAGCATTCTTTAGAAATGTTGGCCCATATTGATAAGTTAGCATCTTGCAGTTGATGGAGATTTGTGGGATGCACATCCAGGGCACGAAGCTCCCATTCCACCACATCCCAAAGATGCTCTATTGGGTTGAGATCTGGTGACTGTGGGGGCCATTTTAGTACAGTGAACTCATTGTCATGTTCAAGAAACCAATTTGAAATGATTCAAGCTTTGTGACATGGTGCATTATCCTGCTGGAAGTAGCCATCAGAGAATGGGTACATGGTGGTCATAAAGGGATGAACATGATCAGAAACAATGCTCAGGTAGGCCGTGGCATTTAAACAATGCCCAGTTGGCACTAAGGGGCCTAAAGTGTGCCAAGAAAACATCCCCCACACCATTACACCACCACCACCAGCCTGCACAGTGGTAACAAGGCATGATGGATCCATGTTCTCATTCTGTTTACGCCAAATTCTGACTCTACCATCTGAATGTCTCAACAGAAATCGAGACTCATCAGACCAGGCAACATTTTTCCAGTCTTCAACTGTCCAATTTTGATGAGCTCGTGCAAATTGTAGCCTCTTTTTCCTATTTGTAGTGGAGATGAGTGGTACCCGGTGGGGTCTTCTGCTAGCCCATCCGCCTCAAGGTTGTGCGTGTTGTGGCTTCACAAATGCTTTGCTGCATACCTCGGTTGTAACGAGTGGTTATTTCAGTCAAAGTTGCTCTTCTATCAGCTTGAATCAGTTGGCCCATTCTCCTCTGACCTCTAGCATCAACAAGGCATTTTCGCCCACAGGACTGCCGCATACTGGATGTTTTTCCCTTTTCACACCATTCTTTGTAAACCATAGAAATGGTTGTGCGTGAAAATCCCAGTAACTGAGCAGATTGTGAAATACTCAGACCGGCCCGTCTGGCACCAACAACCATGCCACGCTCAAAATTGCTTAAATCACCTTTCTTTCCCATTCTGACATTCAGTTTGGAGTTCAGGAGATTGTCTGACCAGGACCACACCCCTAAATGCATTGAAGCAACTGCCATGTGATTGGTTGATTAGATAATTGCATTAATGAGAAATTGAACAGGTGTTCCTAATAATCCTTTAGGTGAGTGTAGTAAACATTAATATACATGTAAATGACATGAATGTCTTATTTAAGCAGATTTTTGCAATTATTACCCAGCAGGAAAGATACAAATCATTATTGTTAGTTATTTTAGAGTTATTCACAATAAGAATTATTTTCTGAAGCTTCAAACGCCACTCTTTTCTAAGCATTTCACCAAATTCAAAGTTAAACTAGATGATATTGTGCTTTTGGGAGCAACTCCATGTTTTGTTCATCTCACACCGTTTACTGTATTTGACATGAAAATAAAAAATGTTGCTCATTGTGAAGACTTATGATGTTTCGTCATGTGATTCAGAAAGCTTTTTGAATATCTAAAAAATTGGGCGGCGCCTGAATAATCGGCTGCGGCCCGGAGGCTTGCTCCAAACTTCATTTCGTTATACTGTACTTGTACATGTGTAATGACAAATAAACTTCAACTTCAACTTCAACTAAAACTATTCTCACACTGAGTGCAGTGGTACGGCTTCTCTCCAGTATGAAGTCTCTCGTGTGATTTCATGTTTCCTGACTGAGTGAAACTCTTGTCACAATATGAGCACTTGTAAGGTCTTTCTCCAGTGTGAGTTCTTTGGTGCAGTTTCAGATGGTCAGATGTAGTAAATCCCTTCCTTCTTAGTGTTCATAGTAAATTATGAACATCAGTCAATAAACACCAATAAACTGACGAGCGCAAACCATTGTAAATCACTTTGGGTAATTAATTTAAAATACTCTCCTCCCAAGAATTTTGCACCTGAAAGGGAAACTCCTACAAATGCATATGCAATAAGGTCAGACACAAAAATAACCCTGTCCACGCCTTTTCAGCGCTAATTTCTCACTGTGTGTCTTTAGTAAATCCTTTTTAATGCCAAATGAGGGTTTGCGCTGGTGCAAGCTGTTAGTAAATCTGGCCCTAGATCTGTTAAACTGAAGCTTTGATACCTTAATGTTTCTCAACAGTCAACAATGAAGAATCAAGAATGGACACCAACCTGTTTGTTCCTCAGTATCTTCATGTTTTATACTATATAAAAGAACATCTGAAATATGCTTCTTTGTGTAACCCAGGATTTTAACACCATTTGATTTTACTTCACTCAGTTCATGTTTAGTTTGCTGAAGTTCTTCTCTGCGTCTTTACAATTATTCATACCTGTCTTGACTATTTTATGTTGTTTGTGAGCCGTCCGTGGTGGGACTGGTTTTCCATCAGTGTTCATATCCTTGTTTTCTTCATCAGACAGTGCCAGCATTTTTATTTGTTCAAAATCTCAATGAAGACTTTGAGACTCTGATACCTGGACCATGACAGTGCCATTTTGATATGAGTTTCACAGAGCCTCTGAAGCCCTTCGAAACCGCATTGATTTGGACCTTCAACCCGTTGGTTGCCATTGAAGTCCATGGACCCTTTTCACAGACTGTCGTAAATCCTGCAAGGTTTTTTGTAATCACTATTGTAGAGTTTTTCTTTTGGTATTTGAGCAAATGGGCACACAAAAAATATATTTAATGTATGCTGTCATTCACCGCTATAAAAGTTAACCCAACTATGACGACTTCCGTTTCTAAGAAACCCAGAAATGTCTATTATATGGAGATATGTGGAGAAAAATGCTGGAATGTTTTCCCTAAAAACCTTAATTTCTTTACGACTGAAGAAAGAAAGACATGAACATCTTGGATGACACAGAGGTGAGTAAATTATCAGAAATTTCTTTTTGGAGTGATAATTTGGTACGAGAGATACAGGGGCACTCCCCATATATCTTTATTGCGTCATATACTTGTCACTTTACTCACAGCTGATAGGTCCAGTTTTGGTTTGGGATCTCGAACCCAGAATAAAAGCCATGTAGCATAAGTTACCATGGCGTTTAACACCGCAAAAAACCTTGCGCTCTAAAACCCAGAGTTTGCTCAAACTAATCTCAAGGTTACCTGGGATGTGTTTCGCATACAACAACGTAACTCACTGCTTAACTACCACAGTACGATGCATCGTTGAATAAATCAACTAGCTACTGACGACAAATTTGCAAATTGGTCGTTCAACAACGTTGAAACCACGGTTAATGTCATGCAGTTGGTGGAGTAATAACTTATTTTAATGAATCTGTTTAAGGATGATTTAATGCTATAAATTATGGACATGGCATCTGAGAACTAATTCTTATTTCTAATTCTTACTAATTCTTATTCTAATGCTTCATTTCCAGATTCAATCATTGGCTTGTCCTTACGCACTACAGCACGTACGCACATCCTCTGGTGATTCAGATAATAAATGTTTTGTCATTAACTTTGCATGATATACATCAATTACACATTGGTGAATTGTGTCAAATGTTTTTGTGGCTTTAAATGGCAATTTTAAACCATCTGTAAATCAAGAAAGCAATCAACTATTTTTCAGTTAGTTTATTCTTTAACATTTTACAGCGTCTTATTTTCTAACTACAGTCATAGACTCTTTACAATCAGAACAAAATATAGTAAACACTAGAAAATAAGTAACTGCAAAATCTGCTTGAATAAGACACATTCATGTCAAAGTAATTATCCAGTAAGAAAACATACAAATAAATAAGTATTGACCATGTACAATTATTATTATTTTTTCTGAAGCTTCAAACACCACTCCTTTCTATTTCTCTAAGCATTTCACCAAAATCAAAAAGTTAACCTAGAACGTATTTGACATGAAAACGAAATGTTCCTCATTGTGACGACTTCTTACAACATTTCTTCATGTGAGTCAGAAGGCTTCTTTTATATTTGAAACTCTTCTCACACCGAGTACAATACGGCTTCTCTGCAGTGTGAGCTCGCTCGTGTGATTTCATGTTTCCAGAATGAGTGAATCTCTTGCCACAATATGAGCACTTGAAAGGTTTTTCTCCAGTGTGAATTCTTTGGTGATTTTTCAGATGGTCAGCTCTAATAAAGCTCTTCCCACACTCCAAACACACATTGTCTCTCTCACCGGTGTGTTTTTTCTGGTGTCGTTTACAGTGATCCTGTCGCGTAAAAAACTCTGCACAAAATGAACACGCGTAATAAGACCTCTCGTTTGTATGAATTTTCAGGTGTTCCTTTAGATTTGATGCTAGTGTAAAATCTTTGCTGCATAGATCACAGTTATATGGTTTTTCTCCAGAGTGAACGCGCAGATGATACTTGAGTTCAGGTTTAGATTTGAAACTCTTCTCACACTGAGTGCAGTGGTACGGCTTCTCTCCAGTATGAAGTCGCTCATGTATTTTCAGGTTTCCAGACCGAGTGTAACGCTTGTCACAGTACGAGCACTTGTAAGGTCTTTCTCCAGTATGAATTCTTCTGTGCCGTGTCAGACAGACAGTTGTAGTAAAGCTCTTCCCACAGTCACAACACACATGATCTCTCTCTTTATTATGCGTTTTCTGTTGCCGTTTACAATTTTCTGTCAATGAAAAACTCTTTTGAGTTTTGATGTCGCAATGTTCCTTCTCAACTTTATATAGTTTGTGTCTTTGCTCTTTCGCTTCCATTTGATCTAAAATAAAAATAAAAAAAGTTAATTTCAAGAAGGATAAATATGAAAATTCAAGTGAACCCTGATTTAATAACAGGAAACAGGTGAGAGCAGGTATCTTTCTGCGAGTATCAAGTATCAGATCTTTAATGTGCCAAAGGTTAGATTTGTCTAGGGCTGCACGATTTGGGGAAAATATCTAATTGCGTTTATTCTGGTTAAAATTGCAATTTGCAAATTAAAAGGTGCCCTCGAGCAGAAACGCCAACTTTCCTCAGAGAGAAGTAATATAATGACGTTTTCAGGAAATCCCTAACGTGAAGCTGAATAAAAAGAAGACAGAAACGCTTTGATTAGACAAGAAGACAATAAACACACAACTGCGAAAATATATGGTGTATTTGAGTTCTTCAAGCAACGTGACACAGCTTTCCTGTAGCTCAAACAATAAGAGAGTGGCACTAGCAACGCCCAGGTCATGGGTTCGATTCCCAGGGAAAGCAAGAACTGACAAAATGTAAAAATGTGTACCCTGAATACAATGTAAGTCGCTTTGGATAAAAGCGGCTGCCAAATGCATAAATGTAAATATTATAATGCAGTGCTAATCGACATAGACTTCATCACTATAGAATACTGTAAAATAATTAATCGTCTGCCTCATTCTGTGATAAGAAGCATCAGCTCACAAAAAGGAAACGTCAAACACTCGATATGAAGTGAGTTAAAACATGTTATCAAATGTTGTCTTTTTTTGGTTTTTCAAACACACAATATAAGCTTTGTACTACTGATCACGGAGCCGCTTTTCACTGACACCCTGGGCATATTTCATTAAAATCGCAGCCTTTGCGCTTTCATAATCACACACAAGCCAAATCGCGATTGCGGTTCGATTTCGATTAACTGTGCAGCCCTAGTTTTGTCATTCCCTTGTTAGTACAAACAGATGTTAGATTGTCATAAGTTTAGGATCAATGTGTTGCATTTTCACTATTATTTATAATTATAGTGCTCATTATTTCACAGCCACTAGATCTGTTGAACTGAAGCTTTGATACCTTAATGTTTCTCAATAATGAAGAATCAAGAATGGACACCAACCTATTAGTTCCTCAGTATCTTCATGTTTTATTCTGGATGGTTCTGGATCACTCATGTCTTCAATCTCCTGTGATCACTGTGTGACACCCACAGGACCAGATCTGAAAAAAAAAAAAAAAAAAAAAACACTTTACTTTAATTATGCTGAAATAATGTAAGCAGAGTAAGGCTGTATATTATTACGGTTAATATACATAAAACATCTGAAAGAAGCAAGTTCATCTTTGTGTATATACATATACACCGATCAGGCGTAACATTATGACAGATGATGTGAACAACACTGATGATCTCTTCATCACGGCACCTGATAGTGGGTGGGATATATTAGGCAGCAAGTGAACATTTTGTCCTCAAAGTTGGTGCTTCTGAAATCACTGAGGGTGCTCTATTAAAGTGCAGATGTAGGCTAACGGCTCCACCACAGCAGGGAGTGTACAGTGCGTTTTAAGATTATTTCGAATTTCAAAAATATTTTGCAACAAATATTTTTCTATTAATCTATTAGTCTGCCTTTACATTGCTTTAATGCGTTACTATGTCACTTCCAAACTTTGCGTGCAACTGGCGTGCAACTGGCCATTAATCCTTTTTCCAACATGAAAAACAATAGTTTTATTAAATGGATTATATGGACTGAAGACTCGAAAGAGAGCCAAGACCGCACCATTTATGATCACTAAACGCTCTCGCCATGTCATTTCATCGCAATAGCACAAATTTCAACGAAGCTGCTAACAATGCACAATAAATATCTTACTTGCATCGATTTGTGTCTACACTTTGTTTGCTCATGAGAGGTTTTGCGAGCCTGTATAACTCAGCACTGAATAAATACTCTGGCGGTTTGAGCAGTGAGTGGAGTCTGACTAACTTTAAGCACACTGGCCAATGCGTACACGAGATCAACAACTATGTCACCGCTGCAGAAACACGTTGTAAATGGATGCATTTGACGTTCTACAGACATTTGCCAATATATTATCACAGTATCAGCTAAGGGTGCTCTTACTTGCATTTGAGGGTGCTACCCAGGACCTCAATACATTTCAGATATGCTATCTAACAGATCACTCAGAACATCGAGATCAAGTCAGTTAGAAATACCAAGGGTTCACTCAAAGCAAGGAGAGTCTGCTTTTAGCCATTATGCCAGCCGCAGCTCGAACCAGCTTCCTGAACAGATCAGATGTGCTCCAACAGGAGTCACATTCAAATCCAGACTCAAAACACATCTGTTCAGCTGTGCATTTACTGAATGAGCTCCGTCCGATTGCACTTTATCTTATCATTAAGGGGGTCGGAGGAAGCCATCACAGGCAGAAGGTGTGGGAATAACTCCTCCCTACTGAAACGTCGGAGGTCAAATGAAACCGCGCGGAGAAACACTGCGCAACAAAACAGCCAGCAGGCTTTTTAATCCTCAGCTCGACGTCATTTACTGTAGTAACACTAACTGCACCAACTACACCACACGTACTGAGACAGAAATGTGGGATATTCATATAGAATTTTATAATATTATTAATGTAGCCGTATTATATGTATTAAAGGAGTGGCCTACACTGTTTTTCCATTCAAATACCATAGAAAGAAATGGTAGTGAGCTGCTATATGTGTATTTTTAACTGTGGTTATCATGATCGAAATGTATGCTACTATAGAAGACCAATTGTTAATTTTAATAAAACTCAAACAATCAGAATATTTATATTTTACTATATAAAAATGAGGTTGTTACTATTTTTACAGATGTTACTTTTTTTGCATCGTAACTCAAGCCACTACATTTGTCATACTAAGAGGCAAAACATTATTATTGAATATATAATATAATAAACTGTGTTGAAGATACATGCCATCAAAGTCAGGCAACACAAACTTGTTTCACGACTGGAAACATCATCATCACAGCAACAAAACTAAAATAATTTTTCTATTAAGATATGCATTTTGTTACAGAACTATGACTGGAAAGGTGTAAAGAATTCAGAAATGTGAAGTGTTTGTCATGTTCTGACAATAAGGAGTGGTTTAAAACCACAACTGCTGATCTGGTTTCTGCAGCTTACACTTAAATTCGAAAGAAATAAAGATTTGGCATTTACCGTGATAATCATCAATATGATATTTTGTCGTGATACTTTTTTTTGGCCATATCTATTTATTTTTTTATTTTTTTGACAAAAGAAATGGGGTAATCAAACGTAGGCTAATATAATTCGTCTGTGCTTTTGTTTTCATTTGTAGTTAGGTGAATTTAAATAATAGTGAAATAAAATCATTATTTTTGTTTTTAGATTGTATACAATGTTAGATGTAATGTGATTTTAACCCCTTTTTTGCACATAGTACATCATAGCCTCCATTACATTGGTTTTCATAGCCTTCAAATTGAACATTGTTAGTAAGACTTTTTTTATTAATAAAACTCCAAATAGAAAAACAGAATATACCGCATATCGCCATTCAAAACCATAACATTTTGTTACTGAGATTTATACATCATCTGAAAGCTGCTTGTTAGGATAGGAATCCAGATTGCATGCAATCAGTTTAATCACTTTAAAGACTCAATAGATTACAGCACTACATGATCTCTACATAATATGGCACATTATTAATAACATTGTTTATCAATGTTAACATCAATTCTTACATTATGAACTTAAAAGCTTTCATGTTTATTACATTTTAACACTAATCCTGAGCACGTAATGTGTTAATTGGTCGTTAAATACCTCATCTCTCTGTAAATCAGGAACATCTCTCACGTGTGGAGTAACATACAGACTGAAGATATCCGGCATCCAGAGGAAATACTCCACAGCTGTCCTTCATTCAAACGCTCGTCGATTAATATCAACTTGAACAGGTCTTCAAACTTTCCACGCATGCATCCTCTGTTTGCTCTTTCTGATTTACACAGCAAACTAGAAACCTCTTTAGAGTATCACTGACACCTACTGGATATTTACATGCACTCGTTTTGTCCCGTCCTATTTCAGATTCTGAAAGCTCTATTTATATGAACCCTGAACTGTAACATTTAATTATGTTTATGAATTATGTTTTCCCCTCATTCATTATGGTGATGTCTGAGATCTGCTGTAAATTGGCACATTAAGCACATTTTATTGGTGCTTACTACAGGATCGTCACCTTTGACATTTCCCTCCAGTTCTTGTCTTTGCTCTTCCATCGGGTCTGAAATAAACACATAGCTAGAATGAGTTCAAGGAGGATAGATGTGGATATTCAAGTGATTCAATAACTGAAAACAAGAGACCATGTGTCTATTATATATCAGATCTATAATGAGCCGACGGTTAGTTCTGTCATTCTCTAAAAATGTGAACGACTACTATAAAAGATTATGATCTAACTGCATATATCCCTATATTAGTTGCTTAGTTATTTTTCACAGCTCTTACATGGCATCTAATATATATATAAACTAAGCCAAACAGCCAGAACATAATTAAACAAGAGAATCTGGTGATTCTGATAATACACGTTTAGTCATTGAACTTTCATGATTCAAATCAAATGACACACCAGTGAACGTTGTCAAAAATGTTTGCACGCACTTGCAATTGAAATCATCTGTAAATCAAGAAAACGATTTCATTGTGTTTATTCTTTAACATTTTACAGCTTCTGTTATTTTCTAACTGTAGTCAGACTCTTTACAATCAGAACACAATATAGTAAACATTAGTAAATAAGTAAATTACATGAATGTGAATTATTCAAGCAGATTTTGCAAGGAATTACCAAGTAGGAAAGATACAGATCATCATTTACACTGTGTTAGATAGTGCCGGCATGCTGACTGCGGCAAAATGTTAGATCGGATGGATCTCCACGTCAGAAATATCAGATCCGACTCCGGCCGTCGGATCCTGTCAAAAGATATTTGTTTTTGTCTTGTGTCCAAAACCAGTAAACCCAGCACATGTTGTCTGAAACTCTACCAACAGTTTTCTATCAGCCTGAGAGTTTGACTGAGAAAGCCTGGGAACAGCAGAAGCAGGAGATTAAGTGATGATGACTATAAAGTTTATTGAATAACCTTAGTTACACGTTTGTCTCACCAGTACAAATCTAACAAGTGTTATAATTATTATACCAAAGCAAAACAATGGAAAATTACATGCTTTACAACAGTCCTGTGATATTAAACCCTTAAAATGGAGACATTGCTTTAAACACACATCATTAAAACGCCACTCTTTTAGTTCCTTAATCAGACTACAAACAAGTCTTTCTAGTTTTTTAGCATTTCACCAAATTCACAAAGTTAATCTAGATGATATTGTACTTTTGAGAGCAACACCCACTGATCTATTTAGACAACTGGATTACTCATGACATCATAAAAAGTGAAGCCGCGCCGCTATATTATTTAGTATTCCCAAGTAAGCCCACACGTTCTATTGAATTAATGGGAAATGATATGATTTTACTAAGAAAACATTGCTAAGAACTGGAATTTCCCCTGCTTCTTAAAAAGTTCTGTTCGTATTCAGTACAGTAGTAAACATCACATCAGCTGATGGACGGATGAGACACTTCAGTGTATGTATTACAAATGTCAAAGTGCACATTCTGCAATCGGAATATAGACTTATGCCTTGTAACCTGAAGTCGCCTTGTGTTCATGTATTTATGTTGTGTTGTATTGTATTGCTTTTATTCATACAATAGACTAGACTAACTGCAGATGTTTCAACAATGATTTCATTATCATGCATGCATTTCGAAGCAGATAATTTAAACGATGGTTAAATTAATAATTAATTCAACAACATGGCATGCATAACACTTTACTCATATGTTAACTGTAAACGCCATACATTTGCGTTGTCTTTAAGTCTAAAATAGATGTTGCTCAATCAGGAAACAAAATAGCCTACACACATCATAACGTATTTAGAGAAATAACACTGACTGCTTTATTTTTCGAGATGCATGCTAAATTTTTAATTTTAATACAATATAGTGCAATATAGTAATAGAGGCTTTTAATTGTACACTGATCGGGCATAACATTATGACGTGTAAAGTGAATAACTGCCGTCTCTTTATCACGGCTCCTGTTAGTGGGTGGGATATATTAGGCAGCAAGTGAGCATTTTGTCCTCAAAGTTGATGTGTTAGAAGCAGGAAAAATGGGCAAGCGTAAGGATTTGAGCGAGTTTGACAAGGGCCAAATTGTGATGGCTAGACGACTGGGTCAGAGGATCTCCAAAACTGCAGCTCTTGTGGGGTGTTCCCGGTCTGCAGTGGTCAGGATCTATCAAAAGTGCTCCAAGGAAGGAACAGTGGAGAACCGGCCACAGGGTCATGGGCGGCCAAGGCTCACTGATGCACGTGGGGAGCGAAGGCTGGCCCGTGTGGTCCGATCAAACAGACGAGCTACTGGAGCTCAAACTGCTCAAGAAGTTAATGCTGGTTCTGATAGAAAGCTGTCAGAATACACAGAGCATCTCAGTTTGTTGAGTATGGGGCGGCATAGCCGCTGACCAGTCAGGGTGCCCATGCTGACCCCTGTCCACCGCCGAAAGCACCAACAGTGGCACGTGAGCATCAGAACTGGACCACGGAGCAATGGAAGAAGGTGGCCTGGTCTGATGAATCACGTGGATGGCCGGGTGCGTGTGTGTAGCTTAGCATTATTAGGATAATGAGCAAAAATGCTTCAGGAATGGTTTGAGGAGCACAATGAGTTTGAGGTGTTGACTTGGCCTCCAAATTCCCCAGATCTCAATCCAATCGAGCATCTGTGGGATGTGCTGAACAAACAAGTCCGATCCATGGAGGCCCGACCTTGCAACGTACAGGACTTAAAGGATCTGCTACTAACATCTTAGTGCCAGATACCAAAGCACACCTTCAGGGGTCTGTCCATGCCTCACGGGTTAGGGCTGTTTTGGCAGCAAAAAGGGGGACCAATAAACATTACAGATAACATCTGAAGTAACTATTCATTTCCATACATATATCGTAAAACTAATCCTGTGATACTGAGACGCTGGCTGCAAATCATGTGATTTTAGGTCAATGCACGTCAATGATGCCCTAGGGAATAGTAAGATGGCCGCTCGAACACTTCTGGTGGCTTCAGAGAGCTTTAGAACGCGATAAGCAATCCATTTATTTATATAGATCAGTGGCAACACCATGTTTTTTTTGTTTGTTTTTATCTCACATTAACTTGAATGTATTTGACATGAAAATGAAATGTTCGTCACTGTGACGCCTTATGACATTTCTTCATGTGCCGAAGAAGGCTTTTTGAATGTCTAAAGCTCTTCTCACACTGAGTACAATGTAACTTCTGTTCAGTATGAACTGGCTGATGTTCTTTCAGGTGTGCAGACTGAGTGAAACTCTTCTCACAAACGGAGCACTTGTAAGGTCTTTCTCCAGTGTGAGTTCTTTGGTGATTTTTCAGATGGTCAGATGTAATAAAGCTCTTCCCACACTCCAAACACACATGATTTTTCTCACCGGTGTGCGTTTTCTGGTGCCGTTTACAATGTTCCAGCCGTGAATAAGTCTCTCCACAAAATGAACATGCATAAGGCCTCTTGTTTGTGTGAACTATCAGGTGTTTTTTTAGATTTGATGACATTTTAAAGTCTTTACCGCACTGATCACAGTTAAATGGCTTTTCTCCAGTGTGAATGCGCAGATGATGATACTTGAGATTGGACTTACATGTGAAACTCTTCTCACACTGAGTGCAGTGGTACGGCTTCTCTCCAGTATGAAGTCTCTCATGTAATTTCAAGGATCCAGACTGAGTGAAACTCTTGGGACAATAGGAGCACTTGTAAGGTTTTTCTCCAGTATGAATTCTCTGGTGCTGTTTCAGTTGACCAGATGTTGTAAAGCTCTTCCCACAGTCACAGCACACATGATCTCTCACTTCATTATGTGTTTTCTGTTGCTGTGTAAAACTGTTTAACCATAAAAAACTCTTTTGAGCTTTGAAGTCATGTTCCTCCTTAACTTCATTCAGTTCTTGTCTTTGTTCCTTCACTTCCAGCTGGTCTAAAATAAACATATTAAGCAGTTAGAATCAGTTACCTTAATGTTTCTCAGCAGTCAACAATGAAGAATCAAGAATGGACACCAACCTATTTGTTCCTCAGTGTCTTCATGTTTTATTCTGGATGGTTCTGGATAACTCATGTCTTCAATCTCCTCTTTAATAAACTCCATCTTTAACAGTCACACAGATTTCAGCCGCTACACCTGGAGTTTGTCCTTCTCTTGTAGGATGATGGGAATATTCCCAGTATTTATTGGTGAATTGTTGTGGGAGGGGCTTCACTGCAGGTGTGAACTGTGATCACTGTGAGATACTGACGCCCACCGGACCAGACCTGGATAAAATCAAAAACAAGGGACTAAATATACACTTAATTACTTGTATTACTCTGTACATCACATATGTTCACATAATTTCAGAGTAAGGCTGTTTTATTACTATATATAAAAGAACATCTGAAATATGCAAGTTCCTCTTTGTGTAACCAAGGATTTGAAATAAGAGTTAAAGGGATAGTTCACCCAAAAATGACAATCAAATGTCTTGGCTCTTCCAAGCTTTATAACGGCAACCAAAGTGCATCCATCCATTATAAACTCCAGGGGGGTTAATAAAGGCCTTTTGAAGCCAATCGATGGGTTTTCGTAAGAAGAATATCCATAAGTAAAATATCTAGCTTCCGTATTTAACTTACACAGAAAGTGTAACGCCTCTTGCAGTTCAAAACGCTTACGCTACGTCATCCAGTTGCGTTTTTTCGTAAGTGAGTTTAGTTTCGTATGATGGATGGAGGCAAGTCTTTGGGCTTAAACTTTTGGGCTACCACTCATTGCCATTATAAAGCTTGGAAGAGCCAGGACTGTTCTTTGGAACATTAGCCCTACACATCGTTAATATTATCATGTTAAATGACATAAGTACTTACATTAGAAACCTAGAAAGAAGAATTCAAGTTTATTCAATATTAACACTAAAACTCAAGGTTCAAAGTTTATTCTAAAATATGCAGTATAATATGTAAACATCATACTCAAACAGCAGACACAACATTCAGACACCAAACTAATTTAAAAGCCTTACAGCAGAAGGAATAAAAGAATGTCTATACCGACTGCTTTTAAGTTTAGGCATACTTCAGTGCATACTAGAAGGAAGCATTTTAAATGGGTACATGTTATACTGGGTACATAAACACCTCATCTCTCGAGGTTCATGTCTCTGTAATATCTCACGTGTGGAGTAACATACAGACTGAAGATATCCAGCGAAAATACTCCACAGCTGTCCTTCATTCAAACTCTCACACGGTCGACACAGCCTCAATCGATTAATATCAACAAATATTTGAACTGGTCTATCTCTCGTTTACGAGTCCTCTTGTTCTTTTGGATTTACTGGCAAACTGGAAAGCTCTTTAGTGTATTACTGCCACCTATTGGATGTGTACAAGCACTCATTTTCGTAATGAATCCCTGAAAGCTCCATTCATATCAATACAAGTCGCTTTACATTTGTGTATTCCGAACTCAAAAGAAAGACGCATGCGCAGTGCGTCTTACGAGAATGAACCATGGTTTTACTACAAATAAAACCAAAATAACATGGTTAAACCATGGTAACCACAAATGAACCATGGCTTTGCTACTCTAACCATAGTATTTGTGGTAAAACTGTGGTTATATAAATGGTAATCAATCAGCAATGGTTACTACACTTTTACTATGATAAAACCATGGATCATTTTCGTAAGGGAGGAGAAGGACAGTTCATTAATATAACACGAATGGACTTATTGCATAGGTGGCAACCTATCACTGTACCACTCTTGAATCCACTGAGCTCTTTTGTAGTGCGCCTGCATGCCTAGGTGCTTGATTGTATACACCTGTGGCCATGGAAGGGATTGAAACACCTGAATTCAATTATTTGGATTTGTCTGAATACTTCTGGCAATATAGTGCGTATAAACTAAGCCAAACAGCCAGTGATCATCATGCATTTAAAATGTTTGAAGCAATTCATAACTATGTTTTGTTTTGTTTTACATTGAATGTTTTGTGTAGAAGTTAAACATAAGCAAACAAGAGAATCTGATTCATGTAATAAATGTTTTGTCTTTGATCTTGCATGATACAAATCAAAATAAACAACGTAAACATTTACAGACTTGCAATTTACTGCAGCAGTTTTAATCATCTGAAAATCAAGAAAACAATCACCTTTACAGCACCAGTCATGACCGCAAAGCCCTGCAAAGAGTAGTGTGCTTATCCGAGCGTATCTCAGGGTCAGCTCTCCCGTCTCTGCAGGACGTCTACACCAAACGCTGCAAAGGTAGAGCTACTAAGATCATCAAGGACTCTAATCACCCTGCAAACCCTCATTTCACGCTGCTGCCATCTGGTAAGCGCTTCCGAAGCCTGATGGCCAAAACTGAGAGACTCAGGAGGAGCTTCTTCCCCCAGGCCATCAGACTCCTGAACTCAGTCACTTAACATCACGTGACTTCACTTCAGGATAAGCATCAATACACTGACATTGCACTGCACTTTCTGTTCTCGTTGTTACTGTGTAACAACCTGTTATAAACCTGTTTGCACATTATACTCTTATACATTTGTTAACCACATATTTATAAGTCTACAGTTTACTCACTGCACAGTCTACTTCACTTATTTTATTACACTTCTTTTTTTTTCTACTTGACTTGGATTTATTTATAATTCTACAGATATATATATAGTACTTTTTATTCTATTTCTATTATAATTTCCTCCTTGTGTTTTTTAACTGTGAATTTGCACTGTCCATGGAGCGGACCTGTTTACATTTCACTGCCGGTTGTATATTCTGTATATAACTGTGTATGTGACAAATAAAACTCTTGAATCTTTATTGTTTAACATGTTACAGCTATTTCTATTATTTTCTAACTACAGCCACAATCAGAACACAATATAGTAAACATTAGTAAATTACATTCATAGAGTCTTATTCAAGCAGATTTAAGAAAGATACAGATAACTATTTAAAAGTTTATTAAAAGTATGCATGTACAAGTATTTCATAGATGTTTGAAATGGAGACAGTGTTTCCCAATCCTGTTCCTGGAGGCACACCGACAGTCACACTTTGGAGGTCTCATTTATCTGACCCATATATTTCTGGTCTTGGAGTCTAAGCTGCTGAGTTGAATCAGTGTAGTTGGGAAACATAGTTGGGAAACACTGTCTTGTCTCTTACCCAAGAAGACAAACATCCCTTGCAATCTCACAATCATAGGATTATACAATAAAAAGTTAAAATATAAAAACAAAATGATCGAAGACAACTTCATAATGACTCATTCAAAAAACCCACAGGTTGTTATTGAAAAACTGAAGCTGAACACCACTTAAAAGTTCCTCAATCGGACTCCACACAAGTCTTTCTAGTTTTCTAAGCATTTCACCAAATTCACAAATATAATATTGTGCTTTTGGGAGCAACTTTAGTTAATCTCATATCATTTACTAGATTGTATTTGACACGATAATGAAACGTTGCTCACTGTGACCACTTGTGATATTTCCTCAAGTGCTTGAGATGGCATCTTGAATGTCTGAAACTCTTCTCGCACTGAGTGCAGTAGTACGGCTTCTCTCCAGTGTGAATTCGCTCATGTTCTTTCATAGATCCTGACTGAGTGAATCTCTTGTCACAATATGAGCACTTGTAAGGTTTTTCTCCAGTGTGAATTCTTTGGTGATGTTTCAGATTATCAGCTCTAGTAAAGCTCTTCCCACACTCTGAACACATATGATCTTTCTCACCAGTGTGTGTTTTCTCGTGTCGTTTACAAAGATCCCGACGTATAAAACGCTCCGCACAAAATGAACATGCATAATTCTTCTTGTTTGTATGAATTTTCAGGTGTTTTTTTAGATATGATTCTGATTTAAAATCTTTACCACACAGATCACAGTTAAATGGCTTTTCTACAGAGTCAACGCACATATGATTATTGGTACAATATTTGAAACCCTTCTCACACTGAGTGCAGTGGTGCGGCTTCTCTCCAGTGTGAACTCGCTCATGTAATTTCAGGTGATGAGACTGATTGAAACTCTTCCCACACTGAGTGCAGTGGTACGGCTTCTCCCCAGTATGAAGTCGCTCGTGTGTTTTCAGGTGTGAAGACTGAGTGAAACTCTCATCACAATATGAGCACTTGTAAGGTTTCTCTCCAGTGTGAATTCTTCGGTGCTGTTTCAGATTGCCAGCTGTAGTAAAGCTCTTCTCACAGTCAAAGCATACATGATCTCTCACTTTATGTTTTTTCTTCCGCCGTTTACATTTTTTCTTAGATGAAAAACTCTCAGTTTTGAAGTCATAATGTTCCTCTTCAACTTCATTCAGATCTTGTTTTTGCTCTTCCACTTCCATCGGGTCTGAAATAAACATATTAAGTAGTTAGAATCAGTTCAAGGAGGATAAATGTGAAATTTTAAGTGAACCAAGAGATCAGGTATCTTTCTGTATCAAATGCTAGATCTCTGATGTGCTAAAACTTTGTTTAGTCATTCCTTGTTAGTACAATCAAATAGATGCCAGATTATAATAAGTCTAATGATCATCGAGTTGCATTTTCGCTTTTATTATAATTTAGGGCTGCCCCCTAATAGTTGACCAAACATTAATTGAGGAGAAGAGTCTAAGGGGCCTTTCACACCTACCTGGTTTGGTCTGGATTTTTGGACTTTTCGGTTTCGGTCCAAATCAAAATTACAGGTGTGAAACCTCCCCCGGACCAAACAGATGGAATTTGGTCCAACGAAAAGAGGTAGTCTCGGTCCGGATCAAACTGAACAAAGGTTTGGTTCATTTCTAGTGTGAAAGCATTTTCTGTATGGTTCAGACTTTCAGACCATTTACAGGAAGTTCCTGTTTATGTTTAAATATTGTAATGTTATTTTTAAATTTCATCTAGGTTATATTGATTATGAAAAGTGAAAAGATGTGCAATATGTCAGAAGACAGAAGGTCAGAAATGATTTTGACCACTTCATTAAGTTTTGTTTTGTAGAAAGCCTTTCTTTAAAGTGAATTTCATTTGGTATAAATTGAATCTTAATTTGAATCAATGTTTCATCAGCCAATTGCCTGAATTTAATAAATAATAAGCAAATAGGCTATAGCAGACAATAATCGTGACATGGAGGCGACGAAGCGATTACTTGCATTGCTCTTGAACAGGTCTCATAAATAAACCGAAACTCAGCAGGCTACTTGCCTCACAGACATGAGAAATATGTGTATATTATAAGCTTGAAATGCCCACTTTCAAACAAAACTATTCTAAACGAAAATAAATAGTCAAGCAATGCGCACTGTTCACTAGTGGCAATGACATGCATCTCTTTCATTCATTCTTGTCAAAGACGCTGAAGTCAGACACACATCCGTTTACAACCAATCAATGTCAAGATGCAGCCCACATAGATGATGACAACAGGATGCAAGTATGTCATGTAAAGTTCTTTAGTGTGCTCGCATAATTGCATTGTGAAACCAAACCAAAACTAACCAAATGTATCAAAACATGAACTTTTGTTCGGACCTTGGTGCGGACTTTCAGGTGTGAAGTCGACCAAATTTTAATTAGTCGGTTAGTCTCAGAAAGAAAGAAAAAACTCCATAGGAAGTGGCGAGGTCACACAGTCTGTGACAGACAGATTGTTACATGGCTAGTCTATGTGGTAATTAGCCTACAGTATGTTTGGCAGGAAATCCAAACATTGATCATTCATCAAGCTAAATATGGCTTATTATCTGAAACATGCAAGTAGTAGCCTAACGTTTGGCACTTTACATGGTAGCTGGCTCTAACATTAACCTGGATAAATGCGGTATCATGACAGAAAGTCAAAATACTGCCCTAAACTCACTAGCAGAATAGCAGCGCGGTATAAACAAACCAGACCTAGAACTCACTCAACATGGCATGAAGTCAGCTTCACATTCTCTACATCTACCACCTCTATGACAGGCAAGTATTTCAATTCAGTAGCATGACATAAGGATCGTGTCCAACGTATGTTGTGAATTTCTGCTTTTATCTTTCTATACTTTCTATACCCTATTTGCTTATCACTGCTTTTCAAATTTCGCAAATTGAAATGCGTCCAATGGAAACGCGACAATTTAGCAAAAACTCCCTGTAACAATGTCCGTATGTAAGGAGAAAGAAGACAGGGTCAGCGTGACTGGGACTCTTTTTTTTTTTACAACACTCTTTTGGTACAAACATATAAAGTTGCGCTAATAGCGCTCTCAAATAACTCAGTTCACTCTCATTCAGTTCTCAATAGTCTTTCTCTGTTCTCCATCTCCCAGCTCGTACGAGTTCCCAGTCCGTCTCTCTCTCGTCCCAGTCCTCAGTGTTTGTGGCTTTATAAAGGCCATGTCCACACGAATACATCTTCGTTTGAAAACGCATGTTTTTCTCTCCATTTTGGCCTTCCATCCACACCAAGATGGCATTTTAAGTCAATGAAAACTTAGCTTTTTGAAAACGCTCTACAAAGCGGATAAATTTGAAAACGCCATGTTCGCGTCATAGTGTGGACAGTGAAGATGGAGGTATTTGAAAACGATGACGCATGTTCAGTCACGTGATGCATATTGTACCAATAGATATGTATGTTTATACCGCTATTGTGCCAATTATGTGCTAATCACTTTCACACAGTTGCTAAAATATGTTACTTAGCACACTTCATATCACAGTCCTGCAAGGATGACAGAAAATGTACTCGCATTTGCTGTCCTGTGGGACAGCAGCTGCATTTTAGACCAAACATAATAATGGTTGACTGAGTGCGATCAGTGAATGGTGAGATATTTTGCTAAATAAAATTATCCTGCCAGAAGAATTGTGTGATAGCTTTATGATGCTCATGTCAGTGAGCTTTTATGGGGTTTTGTGCATGCGCATTAAGTTGAATTTGGGATTTACTGACGTTTCAGTGTGGATGAGAAACTTTTGGAAAACGTTAGTTAAGGTGCTTTCCTTGCCATTAATGCTTGGATAACACGCCTACATCTCCGATTAAAACTAATGGCTAGTGCGGTAGCTGGGATATACATAAATCTACCAACATACATGGCATAATTTTTGGAATGACTTATCGCAAGTTTTAGTCACATGACAGAGGTTAATGGAAACGCTGTCATTTCGCAGTAGTTTTTTAATCGACATTATGAAAATATCGGTAATGGAAATGTGGCTTGTGATTTAAAACCAGATGAAACAGCGCTGACATTGTGCCATGAACAATCCAGTTAGAAGACTTTCCAATCTACAAATCACCAACATTTACAATGGATTTACTGTCCTGCAACTACTTGCTTCACAGACAAGTATTACACAAATACAACCCCCACCCCTGTAATAGGTACAAACACTATTCCAAAAAAGTTGGGACACTGTACAAATTGTGAATAAAAAAGGAATGCAATAATTTACAAATCTCATAAACTTATATTTTATTCACAATAGAATATAAATAACATATCAAATGTTGAAAGTGAGACATTTTGAAATGTCATGCCAAATATTGGCTCATTTTGGATTTCATGAGAGCTACACATTCCAAAAAAGTTGGGACAGGGAGCAATAAGAGGCCGGAAAAGTTAAATGTACATATAAGGAACAGCTGGAGGACCAATTTGCAACTTATTAGGTCAATTGGCAACATGATTGGGTATAAAAAGAGCCTCTCAGAGTGGCAGTGTCTCTCAGAAGTCAAGATGGGCAGAGGATCACCACCCCAATGCTGCGGACAAACATACTGGAGCAATATCAGAAAGGAGTTTCTCAGAGAAAAACTGCAAAGAGTTTGAAGTTCTCATCATCTACAGTGCATCATATCATCCAAAGATTCAGAGAATCTGGAGCAATCTCTGTGTGTAAGGGTCAAGGCCGGAAAACCATACTGGATGCCCGTGATCTCCGGCCCTTAGACGGCACTGCATCACATACAGGAATGCTACTGTAATGGAAATCACAACATGGGCTCAGGAATACTTCCAGAAAACATTGTCGGTGAACGCAATCCACCGTGCCATTCGCCGCTGCCGGCTAAAACTCTATAGGTCAAAAAAGAAGCCATATCTAAACATGATCCAGAAGCGCAGGCGTTTTCTCTGGGCCAAGGCTCATTTAAAATGGACTGTGGCAAAGTGGAAAACTGTTCTGAAAATTTGAAGTTCTTTTTGGAAAACTGGGACGCCATGTAATCCGGACTAAAGAGGACAAGCACAACCCAAGTTGTTGTCAGCGCTCAGTTCAGAAGCCTGGATCTCTGATGGGATGGGGTTCATGAGTGCGTGTGGCATGGGCAGCTTACACATCTGGAAAGGCACCATCAATGCTGAAAGGGATATCCAAGTTCTAGAACAACATATGCTCCCATCCAGACGTCGTCTCTTTCAGGGAAGACCTTGCATTTTCCAACATGACAATGCCAGACCACATACTGCATCAATTACAACATCATGGCTGCGTAGAGAAGAAGGATCCGGTACTGAAATGGCCAGCCTGCAGTCCAGATCTTTCACCCATAGAAAACATTTGGCGCATCATAAAGAGGAAGATGCCACAAAGAAGACCTAAGACAGTTGAGCAACTAGAAGCCTGTATTAGACAAGAATGGGACAACATTCCTATTCCTAAACTTGAGCAACTCGTCTCCTCAGTCCCCAGACGTTTGCAGACTGTTAGAAAAAGAAGAGGGGATGCCACACAGTGGAAACATGGCCTTGTCCCAACTTTTTTGAGATGTGTTGATGCCATGAAACTTAAAATCAACTTATTTTTCCCTTAAAATGATACATTTTCTCAGTTTAAACATTTGATATGTCATCTACGTTGTATTCTGAATAAAATATTGAAATGTGTCCCAACTTTTTTGGAATCGGGTTTGTAATAAAAATTAATATCATTAACATACAATTAGTTGACACTTGGTTTAAAAAAAACGATACTTAAACTTTTTAGTCAGGGGCAGCCCTATTATAATTATAGTACTAGTTTTTTTTCACAGCCATTTGATCTGGTGAAATACCTTAAAGTTTCTCAGCAGTCAATAATGAAGAATCAAGAATGGACACCAACCTGTTTGCTCCTCAGTATCTTCATGTTTTATTCTGGATGGTTCTGGATCACTCATGTCTTCAATCTCCTCTTTAATAAACTCCATCTTTAACAGTCACACAGATTTCAGCCGCTACACCTGGAGTTTGTCCTTCTCTTGTAGGATGATGGGAATATTCCCAGTATTTATTGGTGAATTGTTGTGGGAGGGGCTTCACTGCAGGTGTGAACTGTGATCACTGTGAGATACTGACGCCCACAGGACCAGACCTGAAAAAAAAAAAAAAAAATCAAAGATAAATTACTGAATTTATACTAAACTACATTAATGTTGATCTGAAAATACAGATGTGTCCCCGTTATGATTGAATCACAGGACCGGATACCAGTCATTTGCCAAGAGATCTCTTATTTATTATTTTTGTATGTCAGACATAGTAGAGACATTGAAAAGTTATCGTTTCATGCCAGCTGTATATGTTTCTCCATTCCTCTACCCTCTCCCTTTTCCATCCTCCCTCTACATCGTTGTTGTGGTCTCCTTCTCCGTTGTGGTCTCCTTCTCACCCCTCTGATCCCCCTCTGATCCGGGGCAGTACACTCAATTTGGATGTTATATAGAGGAACTCACTAGGAAGAGATTTCCTTAGAAGGTAGAGAAACATGCGTCCTATGTTTAAAATGGAGCGTATACTTCATGCTTACACATGTTCTTCCCATATCGGAATACTGTACATCAGTTGACAATACATCATAGAACGAATACATCAGCTAAAAATATAAGTTATGTATACATCAGTGATACATGTATGCACATTCCTGCATGTACACACATTCTTGTACGGCCAAAATGATCTCATCCCATGTCTCTCCTTGGGACACATGTACAGACACAGCCTGACTTTACAAAATACATTATGAATTGTATTTAGAAGATAAAACAAATGTCTGAAATCAATTCTGATTTGAAACACCAAAACGTCCTGATAAATGATAATCACTAAATATTACCAAATGTCCATAAGTGCTAAATTTGATAATTCAAACAATGTCGGTAACTTTTAATGATCTAAGAGAGGGAGTTGGCATGATGAAACCTGCTATCATTTTGTAGGCTATATCTGAGAGATGTGCACTTTACAGCAGATTTAAAACTATATGGTGTCAGAGAAAACAGAGAAAACGGGAACAGAGGACAAAAGTCTAAGCCTGGGTCTCAGAAGAATGAATACCTCATCTCTCTGTAAATCAGGAACATCTCTCACGTGTGGAGTAACATACAGACTGAAGATATCCGGCATCCAGAGGAAATACTCCACAGCTGTCCTTCATTCAAACTCTCACACGGTCGATACAGCCTCATCGATTAATATCGACAAATATTAATCGGAATCGGAGGGACTGACAGCGGAAAGTCTACACACGTGTAAAAAGCGGAGCAGACTATCGTCAGACGCGTTTCCTTGCACGCCATTACCACGCAGCACGTAATATAGTCATAAAGTAGTCTTACCCCACTCTTCCCTATAGCCTAAGTGAAAAAAACAAAGTCTCTTAAAGGCACCCTGCTTACTAGTATGTAAATAGATTGTTTTGACCATACCATTTGTCGTAAGAGATTTTTAGCAAATATTTGGCAAATATTAAATCTCCTCCAAACACGTGTTTGTTCTTACAGTGAGAGAATTCCTGCATCCCAATGTGCATACCATCCATCCTAAATGAAAGCATCATATATTGAGTAACAATAAAAGTAGAGTGTCTGCTGTACAATAAAAGATATTGTTTTACACACATATTCAGGGTCGTCTTATATTCGGGTATATACGGTACTTAAAGGTGCGCTATGTAACTTTTCCAACCGCTAGAGGGCACCATTTAAAAAAAAAAAAAAAAAAAAAGGCGTAGTTTTAGGACGCTAAGTTTGAGTACTGAATCCTGGGACATGTGTTCATCTCACAGCCGGTGGGAAAGAATCGGGATAGGACTCGGGCAGAGATCATGTTCATGGATGTGATTATTAACGTTACTGTAGTGTGAAGCAGAGCGGGGCCGAGTGTTGTGGAGCTGAGCGAGGCCGCTGGAGCGATTGTTAGTAAGATGGAACGCAACACATGCCTTTCCTGTAGCTCAAACAATAAGAGCGTGGCGCTAGCGACGCCATGGTCATGGGTTCAATTCCCAGGTAAAGCAAGAACTGACAAAATGTAAAAATGTGTACCTTGAATGCAATGGAAGTCGCTTTGGATAAAAACGTCTGCCAAATGCATAAATGTAAATGCCTCGCGAGCAGCGGGACTTTTATTACGCCACAGTCGGCGGCGCCATTTCCGCTTTATCATGAGTATGAGGTGACGCAGCTCTGTTGATCATATTAGACACATCTGAGTGTGTGGAGAATGATGTGATGACGTTACTCTGTGCGTTCGCTCGCGGCTGCTGTGACACTCGTTCACACTGCAGTGAGAGTAAAGCGCTTCTGCAGAATAACACCGCAAACCGAACGCAGATGTGATGTCATCGACAGGCCACGCCCTCACACGTCCCGGTTCATTGTGGAAAATAGCAGTTTACTCACGATTTACAAATAGTTGGAAACATTTGGGATATTGTAAGAACTCAACTGAACAAAATATATAACACTGGCCTAGTGGTTTTTGGATATTTTACTGAAAAAATGTTACATAGTGCACCTTTAATTTTTCTTTTGCAAGTTTTTTGCGCATTTTTTAAGTAAATTTCACATATTGAATTAAGTAGACTCTACTTAACATAGTTGAATAAAATTAACAAAAAAAAAACAAAAAAACAAGTAATTTCAACTTGGCCAGTATAAGGTTGAGTTATTTCTACTTAGTTGAAGTTTCCTTTGCAATACTTTTTACTCAAACAATATCACACTGAATTAAACCAGCTTTACTCAGAACATCTAAGTTAATAATAGAGTACATAATAGTAAAAAGAGACCTCAATACTTGGTACACAATATAATAGTAACATTAACAACGTTTTTGAGTATGTATATTGAGTAGAAAATTAACTCCAAATGTCACAAAATGGCAAGTTACTAAACCTAACAACAAAAGCAATGACAAGACAGTGTAAACAGAGCTGGAAAACAATGAAAAATCAACCGTATTCAAGCCCCAGTGCATGATGGGAACACCAGTATCAGAAAAGTTGAGTACTTTTATACTTAATTTTATAATGTTGATATTTACACTTTAATTTCTACAAGCTTGAACTGAGTACTAATAGAGAATTTACTTTGTTGTTGTTTTTATTATGGTCTGCACTGTAAAAATTATCGTGATTTTTAACTGTAAAAGACTGTAAAAATACTATGGTTAAAAACAAAGTTTCTGTACTATATACGGTGAAGAACTGTAATAGATATTACCTTACATTTAATATAATTTTACAGTAAAATACCATTCACAGGAAGTGAAAAAGAACAAGTTGTTGTGTAATTTACAGTGAAAAAACGTAAATTGACATTCCCAGAATTCCCTGCGTGACCCTTCATATTTGATGTTTTTTTGTTTGTTTTGTTGTTGAAATAACTGTTTCTTCTTACTTTTTTCAGTTTTGTACATTAGGGTTTTATGTTACATTTAATGTTGTTAAATTACTGTTTCTTGCATTTTTTTTTTTTAAATTCATGTGTGTTACCATGATGGGGTTTAGTGTTTGTGAGTGTAACGGAGGGCAGCTAGTAGTTGCTGAGCGAGTAAACCTCACTCCTCTGATCTCAAGAGACGCTCTAGCGACTGACGCTAGAGGTTGCAGCCTTCAGCCTCCTTGTTAGAGCGTCTGACTCTCATGCCGGTGGACCCGGGTTTGAGTCCCGCTTAGAGCGGGGTGGTTTGAACAGGAGGGGTTACATTGGTGCCGTGACCCGGATGGGAGTGAGGTTTAGGGGGATGAGTGTAACGGGGGATGAGTGTAACGGAGGCCAGCTAGTAGTTGCTGTGCGGGTAAACCTCACTCCTCTGATCTCAAGAGATGCTCTGGCGACTGACACTAGAGGTTGCAGCCTTTAGCCTCCTTGTTAGAGCGTCCGACTCTCATGCTGGCGGACCCGGGTTTGAGTCCTGCTTAGAGCAGGGCGGTTTGAACAGGAGGGGTTACATTGGTGCCGTGACCCAGATGGGAGTGAGGTTTAGGGGGATGAGTGTAACGGAGGCCAGCTAGTAGTTGCTGTGCGAGTAAACCTCACTCCTCTGATCTCAAGAGATGCTCTGGTGACTGACACTAGAGGTTGCAGCCTTCGAGGTTCGAGTCCCACTTAGAGCAGGGCAGTTCGCACAGGAGGGGTTGCATGTGCACTTTAAAAAAAAAAAGTAAAACATTTAACATTTCGTACGGTAAAGAAACGGCAGCTGACTTTACCGTAAAAAATACAGTAGCAACATTTTAGGTTTTACAGATTTAAATTTACATTTAGTAACCATATTTCATTAACTGAAATAATGTTAAATTACCAACCTATTAAAATACTAATATGTGTTATGCCTTTGAAATATACTGACAACCACCAACCACCAATCACAGTGGTGATAAAGGTCACATGATGAATTAAAGCTCATCACAAGCAACTTTTAGGAGGACAGTACTAATATATAGAAGGTGCACAGTGTCATTCACGCAGATAAAAAAGTAAATACTACAAAAAATACCTTACAAGAAAAGGTATGCAGTGGTATTTATTGAATACATAAATTATATTTATTCAAAATAATATTTCTCTAACAGAACTAAACTTTTGGCACATCAGAGATCTGATACTTAAGACGGACAGATGCCTGACCTCTGCTATTACATTAAAGTTCACTTGATTTTGACATTTATCCTCCTTTAACTGATTTTAACCAGTCAACTGAAAGTCCTTATCATTTAACTTCAGGTGATCATCTTCTCTTTCAATCCCTGCATCCCAGTGTGCATACTATCCACCCTACCCGCCCTAAATAGTATTGAGTATTACTAATGTCATGAAGGAGGATAAAGTAATTGCTTCTAGAGAATGTGAATTGCTTAAGAATGTAAGGGGACGAACCGAAGGTTTCAAGCAGGTTGCTGGCATTCATGTAAGGGTTAGATTTTGACTAAGTAAGGAGATTGTAAGTTATCTGAGGCACTCAAATGCAAGGCCTCCTCCTCCCATCACACATCCCTTTATCTCTTTTTTATGTCTCGCTCATGTTTCAATTTTTAATCTGCAAATGCTGTGAGAAACCACCTGTGAATAATGCTTCTTTTTGCAGTCAAGGTCAGTAGGCCTGGGAAGAGTTTAGGGAGTCAGATCAAATGTTTCCAATCAAAAAATATTTACTTACGTCAGGTGGGATGCTGAGGAAGACCAATGTGGATGAAGATGCACCGTAAAAAGTGGGAGGCCTTATGATAATCCATTCATTTGCTTATCCAATCAACTTTGTCTTTGTTCAGTGATAAATGAATAGGATTTTGATTAGAGGTCAGTAGCTCTCTGAGATGTTCCGGTTGTAAGAGAGACGATTTTTCGAAGAAATTAATTTGAGTGACTTGACTTTAATTGCATTGATGAATTTTGAGGAAGATTTTTTTGAGCTGAATATGAAAGAATACAGTGTTCTCTTTGTGAACAAAGCCATTTTGTTCTACAATTATTTCTGATGCTCACGTGTGAGTGCATGTGTGTGTGTAGATGCCTGTATGAGACATATGTTGGGAACATATGTCTCCCGCTCTGCCATTAGATATAGCCAACTGTGTGTGTGTGTGTGTGTGTGTGTGCTCAAATATGAGTAGCCATAAAGAGAAGACATGTGATAAACTTGTGCTCAGCCATCTAATAGTCTGCCATGCAGTGGGCTTATGCTCATATATGATGAACTGAAGACATTTTGTACTACCATCATATGAGAAAGCATGTGAAGAATGCTTTATATACTCACTTAATATAGTTAAAGATACACAATAGCGCATTTATGAAATGCATTGATCTAGACTGGAGTGTATGGAAAACTGTATTTAAGGCTGCAGGCCCTATTCGGACGGGATTAGTTTAACATGGAGAGGTGGGGTAAAGTAATTATTACCAGAGCTTCTCAGGGATTTTAGTCCCGTAACGCTAATCCCGTGCGAATAGACCCACTGTAAATACATGCATAAATATTCCAGTAGTTTTCCATGAGTATGGAGGCGCTTGACAAAGCATTCAGTTACGTTCTAGGCGGTGGGACAAGTCTGTGGCAAACCTCAAGTGTTGTCAGATAAAAAGAAGGTTCAGAGGCACACAACTTATTTTAGCTTTAGGTAAGTGCCTATTACCAACAGAATCCAATCAGAATTTAATTAATTTAATTAATAAATCGTTCGACCGGACCTAACTGTTATATACAAGTTATATGTGTTTGCACATGTGATATCAGGAAGCAACTTAATACGTACATGACGACAGGGAGGTGTCGGCGGTGCGTAAATCGAGTTATCCCTCCCACTTCTGCTAGTTTTACTGAGATTTCTTATCCCGTGGTCATTAATGTTACAGATGTCCTGAGGTAAAAGTACACGAAAAACGAATCCCGTCCGAATAGGGCTATAGACAACAACCTGGAGTCGTTCTGCAGACCAACTCAGCTTTGATAATAAAAAAGTGTCTAACTTCTGGCATTAAAACCCCAAGACTTTGAGTGTTTTTCACAGAGACGACAGAAGCCACTACAATTTCCACCATATTTCTGCATAATTTATCATCCGCAAGCTTATTATTTCACAGCAGTTAACTGAGCTCCAGCTCTCTTTCATTATATCCTTTGAGTGGTTTTAAATAAGGGTGTGTTCACACAAGACATGTTTGATTGGATTAAAACATGGTTGGATTAAAACGACCCCTGGTGCGATTACTCTATTAGTGCGGTTAATTTGAATAAGTGTGACCGCTGCCATCTGAACCTTGATGCACACCAAACAAGCGGGCCGAAACCGCTGAAAAGATAGGTCTTGCTCCGGTTCCAAACGAACTCTGGTGCGGTTCAACTGAAATATGAACGCAACATGGACCAACGACATGTAAACCAACCAAAAACAGGACATGATGTCACATCTAAAAGGGACAGAATGCTCAAGCAAACCTGTTTTTTCTCTCGTCATACTCGCAATGTTACCCTGTTTGGCTCATGCATCAGAACCGCATCTCCTCGCAGCAGATCTAGGTTTGTGTGTGTGACGGAGGGATTCCTGCCGCCGTTTTGACTCCTTTACACATTTTACGAGCTCTTCACAAGTTCTCAGCTGGTCAAAATGCCATCATATGTAGCTACGCACATAAAACGACCACATTTAGCCCGGCACACAGCATTGTTTTGGATGTTCGGTAAGATCCGTTGCAAAATAGACACTATATGTTAGGCAGCGGCTATTTGCACTAAGTGAAAATAGCATATTTTCTCAGCGATAATTGCTATTTACACTAAGTGCAAATAGTGATAGATGCTATTTACACCATATAAAATTAGCAATATGTGTAAATAATAATTACATGCTATTTATACTTTATTTTGACAGATACATACTATTTGCACCTCAGTATTGTTGTACATTAACAAGGTGCAATAATAACAGTGTAAATGATTATATTTATTTTAATTATTAGCCCTCCCTACACCTACCCAATAAATGCCACGGAGCGGACCTGTTTACATTGCCGGTTGTATATTCTGTATATAACTGTGTATGTGACAAATAAAACTCTTGAATCTTGAATGCTTTTATTATTATTAAACATTTTGCACTTTATTTCCACTTTTAGAACATTTCAAAGAAAGTAAATTTCTGATGTGATTTGTGATGGGAAAAGGGAGAAGAGCGAGCTCTGCAAAAGGCGGATTTGAATCCGGGTCGATCGTGTTAAAACCAAGATCCTTAAGCCATACGCTTTACTGATTGCACCACTGAAGACATTAAAATATGTGTGTTTTTTTTTTATCTTGTTTGGCCCAACCAGGCATTGTTAGGTGGAGCTAGTGCGAATAGCACTCGCCAACAAGGCACTTGGTGTGAACAGACACTCCGTATATTATTATAAAAGCTGACCAATCAGGTTGTGAATGTATCCCTATGTCTTTAGATTCAGTATCTTTAGGTTCAGTGATTAAAAATGCCAATCTGAACGCTAAGCAGACCAGGACTAAATTATTTTTTTTTGGTTTTGGCCCAGACCAAACAAACTAAGAGAACCGAACTAGTGTGAACACACTCTAAGTTATGAATCGATATTTATCCTTCAATAATTAAAATGATTTAATGTTTTATGTATATGTATGTATGTGTGTGTGTGTGTGTGTGTGTGTGTGTGTGTGTGTGTGTGTGTGTGTGTGTGTGTGTGTGTGTGTGTGTGTGTGTGTGTCTATACCAATGGAGATATGCTATGAGCCAGAAGTCCATGTGTGGAAACTTTCTAAGTTTATCTATGCCTTGACCAACCATTAAACATGAAGTACTGACATAGTATACTGATGTCTGTCAAGAGTTTAATTATCGCTGTATTGTATGCGTGAGCAGAGAGGCAGACAAATTATTTTCTTCAGTGAATCTTTTTTCGATTGATAGCATCTGTAGTGCTTTTCCTAAAATCCAAGGCAAAGTGGAAAGATGTTCTTCACTCATTGTTTGGAATAAACAAACAAAAAACAAATGTCCACACAGAGATATCCGTTTCAATGCTTCGTTGTCCATTTAATGAAAAAATATTACTTACAGTTTTTAAAAGTATGGTAAGAACCATATGTTCCTGCCACCTGTCTGTCTTGATTCAACTCACGGGACGTTTAAATATGTGATATGAACAGGGGACTTAAGCCGTGTTCCCACCGCAGGAACTTTCCCCAGGAACTAGGGACTTTGTGGTGGTACTCGTTGTGTTTCGACCTCAGGGACCAGGGTCTAAATCAGGGGTGCCCAAAGTCCAGCCCGTGGGCCCGCAGCTTGTCTATTAAAATATAATTATATGTGGCCTGCCCACTAAACAGCATGTGAGAAGTGATCGAGTTCGACGTAGAGGTCATCCGGCACAAGCTGCAAATCTCTCGTGATTCAATTTAGTTTAAAGCCAGTTGAAACAGCGCTGACTTAACGCTAATGTGCAAATCAGGAGAAACACGGAGCCACAACGATCCAGTTACAATACTTTTCAACCAACAATTCACCAACATTTATCATGGATTTACTGTGGTATTTTGTCAGAAATGTAGGTTAAAATCTCATTTTATAAAATTTTTGTATTAAGTAATAAATGAGTAATACAGGCCAAATTAAATTTTTTTTGTTTTATTTTTTGTCATAAGCTCACAGTTTTCTGTATTTGTATTTATATTAAATGTGTTTATAGACTAAATACCATAAAGCCGTTCTAGATATAGAAACAAAAAAATTACAGTCTACCTGTGGTGATCTAAATAGACAACTCGCTAATTTAAATAAGAGTTCTAAATAAACAAATTTCTCCCTTTAAAAATGAGGTTGTTATTTTTACAGATAGCCCTCTTTTGCGTGCAAAACAGTTGTTTGCAATTCAAATCAACAATGGAGTTTAAAAAATATGACCAATGGACCGACAACGGGGTTCGGGCTTTATTAAGTTTATTTGCCGAGGACGAAATCCTGTGGGAACTGAAAAGTCTTGCGCAGTCCTATGTCACTGGACTAATTTTCACAGTATTTTAGACCGTGATGGAAATACAGACAGCAGCTGGTCTGAGGGAAAAAAGTTCCAGGGACAAATTGTTCTGAGTAATTTCGGTGGAAACGGGGCTTTACACCACTGGTGCAAACCACCTTCTAGTGGTTGAACAATCCACTAGGTTTGAGCTTCAGCAAGAACCAGTGAGATTCATTCTCGTGTCACGCAGTACGTTTGAGCTTCAGAGAGAACCATTGAGGTTCATTCTCGTGTTACGCAGCACGTCTGAGCTTCAGCGAGAACCAATGAGGTTCATTCTGATGTTACGCAGCACGTTTGAGCTTCTGCGAGAACCAATGAGGTTCATTCTGATGTTACGCGGCACGTTTGAGCTTCAGCGAGAACCATTGAGGTTCATTCTCGTGTCACGCAGCACGTCTGAGCTTCAGCGAGAACCAGTGAGGTTCATTCTCGTGTCACGCAGTACGTTTGAGCTTCAGAGAGAACCATTGAGGTTCATTCTCGTGTCACGCAGCACGTCTGAGCTTCAGCGAGAACCAATGATGTTCATTCTCGTGTTACGCAGCACGTTTGAGCTTCAGCGAGAACCAATGAGGTTCATTCTCGTGTCACGCAGCACGTTTGAGCTTCAGCGAGAACCAATGAGGTTCATTCTCGTGTTACGCAGCACGTTTGAGCTTCAGCGAGAACCAATGAGGTTCATTCTCGTGTCACGCAGCACGTCTGAGCTTCAGCGAGAACCAATGAGGTTCATTCTGATGTTACGCAGCACGTTTGAGCTTCTGCGAGAACCATTGAGGTTCATTCTCGTGTCACGCAGCACGTCTGAACTTCAGCGAGAACCAATGAGGTTCATTCTCGTGTCACGCCAGCACGCTTGAGCTTCTGCGAGAACCAATGAGGTTCATTCTCGTGTCACGCAGCACGCCTGAGCTTCAGCGAGAACCAATGAGGTTCATTCTGATGTTACGCAGCACGTTTGAGCTTCAGCGAGAACCAATGAGGTTCATTCTGATGTTACGCAGCACGTTTGAGCTTCTGCGAGAACCAATGAGGTTCATTCTCGTGTCACGCAGTACGTTTGAGGTTCAGAGAGAACCATTGAGGTTCATTCTCGTGTCACGCAGCACGTCTGAGCTTCAGCGAGAACCAATGAGGTTCATTCTGATGTTACGCGGCACGTTTGAGCTTCAGCGAGAACCATTGAGGTTCATTCTCGTGTCACGCAGCACGCGTCTGAGCTTCAGCGAGAACCAATGAGGTTCATTCTGATGTTACGCAGGACGTTTGAGCTTCAGAGAGAACCATTGAGGTTCATTCTCGTGTCACGCAGCACGTCTGAGCTTCAGCGAGAACCAATGAGGTTCATTCTGACGTTACGCAGCACGTTTGAGCTTCTGCGAGAACCATTGAGGTTCATTCTCGTGTCACGCAGCACGTCTGAGCTTCAGCGAGAACCAATGAGGTTCATTCTGATGTTACGCAGCACGTTTGAGCTTCTGCGAGAACCATTGAGGTTCATTCTCATGTCACGCAGCACGTTTGAACTTCTGCGAGAACCAATGAGGTTCATTCTCGTGTCACGCAGCACGTCTGAGCTTCAGCGAGAACCAATGAGGTTCATTCTGATGTTACGCAGCACGTTTGAGCTTCTGCGAGAACCATTGAGGTTCATTCTCGTGTCACGCAGCATGTCTGAGCTTCAGCGAGAACCAATGAGGTTCATTCTCGTGTCACGCAGCACGTTTGAGCTTCTGCGAGAACCAATGAGGTTCATTCTCGTGTCACGCAGCACGTTTGAGCTTCTGCGAGAACCAATGAGGTTCATTCTCGTGTCACGCAGCACGTCTGAGCTTCAGCGAGAACCAATGAGGTTCATTCTCGTGTTACGCAGCACGTTTGAGCTTCAGCGAGAACCAATGAGGTTCATTCTCGTGTCACGCAGCACGTCTGAGCTTCAGCGAGAACCAATGAGGTTCATTCTGATGTTACGCAGCACTTTTGAGCTTCTGCGAGAACCAATGAGGTTCATTCTCGTGTCACGCAGTACGTTTGAGCTTCAGAGAGAACCATTGAGGTTCATTCTCGTGTCACGCAGCACGTCTGAGCTTCAGCGAGAACCAATGAGGTTCATTCTGATGTTACGCAGCACGTTTGAGCTTCTGCGAGAACCAATGAGGTTCATTCTGATGTTACGCGGCACGTTTGAGCTTCAGCGAGAACCATTGAGGTTCATTCTCGTGTCACGCAGCACGCCTGAGCTTCAGCGAGAACCAATGAGGTTCATTCTGATGTTACGAGGACGTTTGAGCTTCAGAGAGAACCATTGAGGTTCATTCTCGTGTCACGCAGCACGTTTGAGCTTCAGCGAGAACCAATGAGGTTCATTCGTGTTTACGCAGCACGCTTGAGCTTCAGCGAGAACCAATGAGGTTCATTCTTCTCGTGTCACGCAGCACGCTTGAGCTTCAGCGAGAACCAATGAGGTTCATTCTCGTGTCACGCAGCACGCCTGAGCTTCAGCGAGAACCAATGAGGTTCATTCTGATGTTACGCAGCACGTTTGAGCTTCTGCGAGAACCATTGAGGTTCATTCTCGTGTCACGCAGCACGTCTGAACTTCAGCGAGAACCAATGAGGTTCATTCTCGTGTCACGCAGCACGTTTGAGCTTCTGCGAGAACCAATGAGGTTCATTCTCGTGTCACGCAGCACGTCTGAGCTTCAGCGAGAACCAATGAGGTTCATTCTGATGTTACGCGGCACGTTTGAGCTTCTGCGAGAACCAATGAGGTTCATTCTGATGTTACGCAGCACGTTTGAGCTTCTGCGAGAACCAATGAGGTTCATTCTCGTGTCACGCAGTACGTTTGAGGTTCAGAGAGAACCATTGAGGTTCATTCTCGTGTCACGCAGCACGTCTGAGCTTCAGCGAGAACCAATGAGGTTCATTCTGATGTTACGCGCACGCGTTTGAGCTTCAGCGAGAACCATTGAGGTTCATTCTCGTGTCACGCAGCACGTCTGAGCTTCAGCGAGAACCAATGAGGTTCATTCTGATGTTACGCAGGACGTTTGAGCTTCAGAGAGAACCATTGAGGTTCATTCTCGTGTCACGCAGCACGTCTGAGCTTCAGCGAGAACCAATGAGGTTCATTCTGACGTTACGCAGCACGTTTGAGCTTCTGCGAGAACCATTGAGGTTCATTCTCGTGTCACGCAGCACGTCTGAGCTTCAGCGAGAACCAATGAGGTTCATTCTGATGTTACGCAGCACGTTTGAGCTTCTGCGAGAACCATTGAGGTTCATTCGTGTCACGCAGCATGTCTGAGCTTCAGCGAGAACCAATGAGGTTCATTCGTCACGCAGCACGCTTGCGCTTGAGCTTGCGAGAACCAATGAGGTTCATTCTCGTGTCACGCAGCACGCTTGAGCTTCTGCGAGAACCAATGAGGTTCATTCTTGTGTCACGCAGCACGTCTGAGCTTCAGCGAGAACCAATGAGGTTCATTCTCGTGTTACGCAGCACGTTTGAGCTTCAGCGAGAACCAATGAGGTTCATTCTCGTGTCACGCAGCGTCTGAGCTTCAGCGAGAACCAATGAGGTTCATTCTGATGTTACGCAGCACGCTTGAGCTTCTCGAGAACCAATGAGGTTCATTCTCGTGTCACGCAGTAGTGCGTTTGAGCTTCAGAGAGAACCATTGAGGTTCATTCTCGTGTCACGCAGCATGTCTGAGCTTCAGCGAGAACCAATGAGGTTCATTCTGATGTTACGCAGCACGTTTGAGCTTCTGCGAGAACCAATGAGGTTCATTCTGATGTTACGCGCACGTTTGAGCTTCAGCGAGAACCACTGAGGTTCATTCTCGTGTCACGCAGCACGCGTCTGAGCTTCAGCGAGAACCAATGAGGTTCATTCTGATGTTTACGCAGGACGCTTGAGCTTCAGAGAGAACCATTGAGGTTCATTCTCGTGTCACGCAGCACGCCTGAGCTTCAGCGAGAACCAATGAGGTTCATTCTGATGTTACGCAGCACGTTTGAGCTTCTGCGAGAACCATTGAGGTTCATTCTCGTGTCACGCAGCATGTCTGAGCTTCAGCGAGAACCAATGAGGTTCATTCTCGTGTCACGCAGCACGTTTGAGCTTCTGCGAGAACCAATGAGGTTCATTCTCGTGTCACGCAGCACGCCTGAGCTTCAGCGAGAACCAATGAGGTTCATTCTGATGTTACGCAGCACGTTTGAGCTTCTGCGAGAACCATTGAGGTTCATTCTCGTGTCACGCAGCATGTCTGAGCTTCAGCGAGAACCAATGAGGTTCATTCTCGTGTCACGCAGCACGCTTGAACTTCGCGAGAACCAATGAGGTTCATTCTCGTGTCACGCAGCACGCCTGAGCTTCAGCGAGAACCAATGAGGTTCATTCTGATGTTACGCGAGCACGCTTGAGCTTCTGGCGAGAACCATTGAGGTTCATTCTCGTGTCACGCAGCATGTCTGAGCTTCAGCGAGAACCAATGAGGTTCATTCTCGTGTCACGCAGCACGCTTGAGCTTCTGCGAGAACCAATGAGGTTCATTCTCGTGTCACGCAGCACGTTTGAGCTTCTGCGAGAACCAATGAGGTTCATTCTCGTGTCACGCAGCACGCCTGAGCTTCAGCGAGAACCAATGAGGTTCATTCTCGTGTCACGCAGCACGCCTGAGCTTCAGCGAGAACCAATGAGGTTCATTCTCGCGTGTCACGCAGCACGCCTGAGCTTCCAGCGAGAACCAATGAGGTTCATTCTGATGTTACGCAGCACTTTTGAGCTTCTGCGAGAACCAATGAGGTTCATTCTCGTGTCACGCAGCACGTTTGAGCTTCAGAGAGAACCATTGAGGTTCATTCTCGTGTCACGCAGCACGTCTGAGCTTCAGCGAGAACCAATGAGGTTCATTCTGATGTTACGCAGCACGCTTGAGCTTCAAGCGAGAACCAATGAGGTTCATTCTGATGTTACGCGGCACGTTTGAGCTTCAGCGAGAACCATTGAGGTTCATTCTCGTGTCACGCAGCACGCCTGAGCTTCAGCGAACCAATGAGGTTCATTCTGATGTTACGCAGGGCGTTTGAGCTTCAGAGAGAACCATTGAGGTTCATTCTCGTGTCACGCAGCACGTTTGAGCTTCAGCGAGAACCAATGAGGTTCATTCTCGTGTCACGCAGCACGTTTGAGCTTCAGCGAGAACCAATGAGGTTCATTCTCGTGTCACGCAGCACGCTTGAGCTTCAGCGAGAACCAATGAGGTTCATTCTCGTGTCACGCAGCACGCGTCTGAGCTTCAGCGAGAACCAATGAGGTTCATTCTGATGTTACGCAGCACGTTTGAGCTTCTGCGAGAACCATTGAGGTTCATTCTCGTGTCACGCAGCACGTCTGAACTTCAGCGAGAACCAATGAGGTTCATTCTCGTGTCACGCAGCACGTTTGAGCTTCTGCGAGAACCAATGAGGTTCATTCTCGTGTCACGCAGCACGTCTGAGCTTCAGCGAGAACCAATGAGGTTCATTCTGATGTTACGCGGCACGTTTGAGCTTCTGCGAGAACCAATGAGGTTCATTCTGATGTTACGCAGCACGTTTGAGCTTCTGCGAGAACCAATGAGGTTCATTCTCGTGTCACGCAGTACGTTTGAGGTTCAGAGAGAACCATTGAGGTTCATTCTCGTGTCACGCAGCACGTCTGAGCTTCAGCGAGAACCAATGAGGTTCATTCTGATGTTACGCGGCACGTTTGAGCTTCAGCGAGAACCATTGAGGTTCATTCTCGTGTCACGCAGCACGTCTGAGCTTCAGCGAGAACCAATGAGGTTCATTCTGATGTTACGCAGGACGTTTGAGCTTCAGAGAGAACCATTGAGGTTCATTCTCGTGTGTCGCGCACGCCTGAGCTTCAGCGAGAACCAATGAGGTTCATTCTGGCGTTACGCAGCACGTTTGAGCTTCTCGAGAACCATTGAGGTTCATTCTCGTGTCACGCAGCACGCCTGAGCTTCAGCGAGAACCAATGAGGTTCATTCTGATGTTACGCAGCACGTTTGAGCTTCTGCGAGAACCATTGAGGTTCATTCTCGTGTCACGCAGCATGTCTGAGCTTCAGCGAGAACCAATGAGGTTCATTCTCGTGTCACGCAGCACGTTTGAGCTTCTGCGAGAACCAATGAGGTTCATTCTCGTGTCACGCAGCACGTTTGAGCTTCTGCGAGAACCAATGAGGTTCATTCTTGTGTCACGCAGCACGTCTGAGCTTCAGCGAGAACCAATGAGGTTCATTCTCGTGTTACGCAGCACGTTTGAGCTTCAGCGAGAACCAATGAGGTTCATTCTCGTGTCACGCAGCACGTCTGAGCTTCAGCGAGAACCAATGAGGTTCATTCTGATGTTACGCAGCACGTTTGAGCTTCTGCGAGAACCAATGAGGTTCATTCTCGTGTCACGCAGTACGTTTGAGCTTCAGAGAGAACCATTGAGGTTCATTCTCGTGTCACGCAGCATGTCTGAGCTTCAGCGAGAACCAATGAGGTTCATTCTGATGTTACGCAGCACGTTTGAGCTTCTGCGAGAACCAATGAGGTTCATTCTGATGTTACGCGGCACGTTTGAGCTTCAGCGAGAACCACTGAGGTTCATTCTCGTGTCACGCAGCACGTCTGAGCTTCAGCGAGAACCAATGAGGTTCATTCTGATGTTACGCAGGACGTTTGAGCTTCAGAGAGAACCATTGAGGTTCATTCTCGTGTCACGCAGCACGTCTGAGCTTCAGCGAGAACCAATGAGGTTCATTCTGATGTTACGCAGCACGCGTTTGAGCTTCTGCGAGAACCATTGAGGTTCATTCTCGTGTCACGCAGCATGTCTGAGCTTCAGCGAGAACCAATGAGGTTCATTCTCGTGTCACGCAGCACGTTTGAGCTTCTGCGAGAACCAATGAGGTTCATTCTCGTGTCACGCAGCACGTCTGAGCTTCAGCGAGAACCAATGAGGTTCATTCTGATGTTACGCAGCACGTTTGAGCTTCTGCGAGAACCATTGAGGTTCATTCTCGTGTCACGCAGCATGTCTGAGCTTCAGCGAGAACCAATGAGGTTCATTCTCGTGTCACGCAGCACGTTTGAACTTCAGCGAGAACCAATGAGGTTCATTCTCGTGTCACGCAGCACGTCTGAGCTTCAGCGAGAACCAATGAGGTTCATTCTGATGTTACGCAGCACGTTTGAGCTTCAAGCGAGAACCATTGAGGTTCATTCTCGTGTCACGCAGCATGTCTGAGCTTCAGCGAGAACCAATGAGGTTCATTCTCGTGTCACGCAGCACGTTTGAGCTTCTGCGAGAACCAATGAGGTTCATTCTCGTGTCACGCCAGCGCGTTTGAGCTTCTCAGCGAGAACCAATGAGGTTCATTCGTGTCACGCAGCACGTCTGAGCTTCAGCGAGAACCAATGAGGTTCATTCTCGTGTCACGCAGCACGTTTGAGCTTCAGCGAGAACCAATGAGGTTCATTCTCGTGTCACGCAGCACGTCTGAGCTTCAGCGAGAACCAATGAGGTTCATTCTGATGTTACGCAGCACTTTTGAGCTTCTGCGAGAACCAATGAGGTTCATTCTCGTGTCACGCAGTACGTTTGAGCTTCAGAGAGAACCATTGAGGTTCATTCTCGTGTCACGCAGTTAACGTCTGAGCTTCAGCGAGAACCAATGAGGTTCATTCTGATGTTACGCAGCACGTTTGAGCTTCTGCGAGAACCAATGAGGTTCATTCTGATGTCACGCGGCACGTTTGAGCTTCAGCGAGAACCATTGAGGTTCATTCTCGTGTCACGCGGCACGTCTGAGCTTCAGCGAGAACCAATGAGGTTCATTCTGATGTTACGCAGGACGTTTGAGCTTCAGAGAGAACCATTGAGGTTCATTCTCGTGTCACGCAGCACGTCTGAGCTTCAGCGAGAACCAATGAGGTTCATTCTGATGTTACGCAGCACGTTTGAGCTTCTGCGAGAACCATTGAGGTTCATTCTCGTGTCACGCAGCATGTCTGAGGTTCAGCGAGAACCAATGAGGTTCATTCTCGTGTCACGCAGCACGTTTGAGCTTCTGCGAGAACCATTGAGGTTCATTCTCGTGTCACGCAGCACGTTTGAGCTTCAGCGAGAACCAATGAGGTTCATTCTCGTGTCACGCTGGCGCAGCGCGTTTGAGCTTCTGCGAGAACCAATGAGGTTCATTCGTGTCACGCAGCACGTTTGAGCTTCTGCGAGAACCAATGAGGTTCATTCTCGTGTCACGCAGCACGTCTGAGCTTCTGCGAGAACCAATGAGGTTCATTCTCGTGTCACGCAGCACGTCTGAGCTTCAGCGAGAACCAATGAGGTTCATTCTCGTGTCACGCAGCACGTTTGAGCTTCAGCGAGAACCAATGAGGTTCATTCTCGTGTCACGCAGCACGCAGAGCACGTTCATTCTGAGCTTCAGCGAGAACCAATGAGGTTCATTCTGATGTCACGCAGCACGCTTGAGCTTTGCGAGAACCAATGAGGTTCATTCTCGTCACGAGAGAGAACCGTTCATTTGAGCTTCAGAGAGAACCATTGAGGTTCATTCTCGTGTCACGCAGCACGTCTGAGCTTCAGCGAGAACCAATGAGGTTCATTCTGATGTTACGCAGCACGTTTGAGCTTCTGCGAGAACCAATGAGGTTCATTCTGATGTTACGCGGCACGTTTGAGCTTCAGCGAGAACCATTGAGGTTCATTCTCGTGTCACGCAGCACGTCTGAGCTTCAGCGAGAACCAATGAGGTTCATTCTGATGTTACGCAGGACGTTTGAGCTTCAGAGAGAACCATTGAGGTTCATTCTCGTGTCACGCAGCACGTCTGAGCTTCAGCGAGAACCAATGAGGTTCATTCTGATGTTCACGCAGCACGTTTGAGCTTCTGCGAGAACCAATGAGGTTCATTCTGTCAGCGCAGCATGTCTGAGGTTCAGCGAGAACCAATGAGGTTCATTCTCGTGTCACGCAGCACGTTTGAGCTTCTGCGAGAACCAATGAGGTTCATTCTCGTGTCACGCAGCACGTCTGAGCTTCAGCGAGAACCAATGAGGTTAATTCTGATGTTACGCAGCACGTTTGAGCTTCTGCGAGAACCAATGAGGTTAATTCTGATGTTACGCGCAGCACGTTTTGAGCTTCTGCAGAGAACCAATGAGGTTCATTCTCGTGGCACGCAGCACGTCTGAGCTTCAGCGAGAACCAATGAGGTTCATTCTCGTGTCACGCAGCACGTCTGAGCTTCAGCGAGAACCAATGAGGTTCATTCTGATGTTACGCAGCACGTTTGAGCTTCTGCGAGAACCAATGAGGTTCATTCTCGTGTCACCCAGCACGTCTGAGCTTCAGCGAGAACCAATGAGGTTAATTCTGATGTTACGCAGCACGTTTGAGCTTCTGCGAGAACCAATGAGGTTAATTCTGATGTTACGCAGCACGTTTGAGCTTCTGCGAGAACCAATGAGGTTCATTCTCGTGGCACGCAGCACGTCTGAGCTTCAGCGAGAACCAATGAGGTTCATTCTCGTGTCACGCAGCACGTCTGAGCTTCAGCGAGAACCAATGAGGTTCATTCTGATGTTACGCAGCACGTTTGAGCTTCTGCGAGAACCAATGAGGTTCATTCTCGTGTCACGCAGCACGTCTGAGCTTCAGCGAGAACCAATGAGGTTCATTCTCGTGTCACGCAGCACGTTTGAGCTTCTGCGAGAACCAATGAGGTTCATTCTGACGTTACGCAGCACGTTTGAGCTTCAGCGAGAACCAATGAGGTTCATTCTCGTGTCACGCAGCACGTCTGAGGTTCAGCGAGAACCATTGAGGTTCATTCTCGTGTCACGCAGCACGTCTGAGCTTCAGCGAGAACCAATGAGGTTCATTCTCGTGTCACGCAGCACGTCTGAGCTTCAGCGAGAACCAATGAGGTTCATTCGTGTGGACGCAGCACGCGTTTGAGCTTCTGCGAGAACCAATGAGGTTCATTCTCGTGTGACGCAGCACGTCTGAGCTTCAGCGAGAACCAGTGAGGTTCATTCTCGTGTCACGCAGCACGTCTGAGCTTCAGCGAGAACCAATGAGGTTCATTCTCGTGTCACGCAACACGTCTGAGCTTCAGCGAGAACCAATGAGGTCCATTGTGATGTTACGCAGCACGTTTGAGCTTCAGCGAGAACCAGTGAGGTTCATTCTCGTGTCACGCATCACGTTTGAGCTTCAGCGAGAACCAGTGAGGTTCATTCTCTTGTCATGCAGCACGTCTGAGCTTCAGCGAGAACCAATGAGGTTAATTCTCGTGTTACGCAGCACGTTTGAGCTTCAGCAAAAGGTTTGTTCTTGCGTTCGGTTGAGCTTCTATTTATGTTTGCTGATCAATGTTTATATGTGCGTAAAAGCATCATACAAATCATAATCATAAAAAGCGATCAAGTCTCTTCAGAACATTTGGACTAAACTGCTCAATTCATATGGATTTGTTTTACGATCTCTTTATGAAATGTTTTGAAGCATCAAAGTTGCAGTGGCATAGGCTGTTTCATCACTGCTTTGGCAGTTTATGGTGGAGATGCGCTGGCGATCATTCTTCGGTGACGTTCCTGATTAATGAAGAAGAATCAAGAATGGACCCAGAGTCTCTTCATGCTTTATCCTGGATGGTTCTGGATCACTCATGTCTTCAATCTCCTCTTTAACGGATGACTGTAACATCTTACAGCTATTTTTATGATACAGAATGCTTTTTTTGTGTTTGAAACTCTTCCCACATGGAGTACAGCTGTACGGCTTCTCTCCAGTATGAACTCGCTCATGTTCTTTCAGGTTTCCAGAATGAAAGAAACTCTGGTCACAATATGAGCACTTGTAAGGTCTTTCTCCAGTATGAATCCTTTGGTGCTGTTTCAGTTGGTCAGCTCTAGTAAAGCTCTTCCCACAGTCACAGCACACATGATCTTTTACTTGATCATGTGTTTTCTGGTGCTGTTTACAATGATCCAGTCGTGAAAAACTCTTTCCACAGTGAGAACACACATGAGGCTTCTCATCCGAATGAACTCTCTGGTGTCTTTTTAGATCTGATGATGTAATAAACTTTTTACCACACTGATCACAGTTAAATGGTTTTTCTCCAGAGTGACAGAGCAGATGTTTACTGAGAGCTGTTGTACGATTGAAACTCCTTCCACACTGAGTGCATGTATACGGTTTCTCTCCAGTGTGAATTCTCATGTGTTTGTTAAGGTCTCCTTTTCGTGTGAAACTCTTTCCACACTGAGAGCATGTGTGTGTCTTTTTGGCTTTTGTTCGGGTTTTGAAGTTGTAACATTCCTCCTCCACCTCATACAGTCCATGTCTTTGCTGTTCCATGTCCATCCAATCTAAAATAAATAGTATATGGTTAAAATAAGCTCATGTGAGCTGATTTAATAGCAGAAAGCAACAGAGATGAGAGATTATTACAACTGCTATCCACCTTTTTCCTACACCCCATGATGCCTTGCATGAATTATGGGAGTAACTTCTGTTAAACTGTAAACAATCAGAGAAAGGTTTGCTCTATAAATGCAAAAAGCATTTACAAAAACTAGGTACAATGCAACATTATTCTATTCACCCTTCAACCACTGAATATTAAAAGTATAGTTGTTACGAACGCTTTAATATACACCAATCAGGCATAGCATTATGACCACTGACAGGTGAAGTGAATCACACTGATGATCTCTTCATCACGGCTCCTGTTAGTGGGTGGGATATATTAGGCAGCAAGTGAACATTTTGTCCTCAAAGTTGATGTGTTAGAAGCAGGAAAAATGGGCAAGCGTAAGGATTTGAGCGAGTTTGACAAGGGCCAAATTGTGATGGCTAGACGACTGGGTCAGAGCATCTCCAAAACTGCAGCTCTTGTGGGGTGTTCCCGGTCTGCAGTGGTCAGGATCTATCAAAAGTGCTCCAAGGAAGGAACAGTGGAGAACCGGCCACAGGGTCATGGGCGGCCAAGGCTCATTGATGCACGTGGGGAGCAAAGGCTGGCCCGTGTGGTCCGATCAAACAGACGAGCTACTGGAGCTCAAACTGCTCAAGAAGTTAATGCTGGTTCTGATAGAAAGGTGTCAGAATACACAGAGCATCTCAGTTTGTTGGTGCTCTGGTCTGAGGAATCACGTTTTCTTTTACATCACGTGGATGGTCGAATGCGTGTGTGTCACAGTAATGTTAATCAGAAATGTCAATTAACTGGAACATTAAGTGATAATATTTCAAAGTGATTTTGTCTGTTTTACAGACAATAAATATTGTATTTATAACTAAATAACTAATGATTTTTTACAACGGATATGGATCAAAAACTTACTTTGGCTGAACAATAACTTTTTTCTAGAGCTAATGAACAGCCAAAACAATCTCTCTTCCATTAACTTCCAATTATCACTGTAAAGCTGCTTTGAAACAAATTTTAATGTAAAAAGCGCTATATAAATGAAGGTGACTTGACTTTATTTACCTGCTTTAGAAACATTCCAGATAACTGTTAATATGATTAGAAGACAATTACATTTTAAAGCATCCTTGTGAAAACAAACCTGGAAAGAGACGTGAAGATTTGAGGAGAAAAAACGAGAATTATTCATGGGATATAACGTAAATTAAATTGGGTGTTTCCTCCGAGTAGGCAAGGGAGGCAGTGTCACCTCAAAATAAACTGGATGAGAAAATAATCTATGTAATAAAAATAAAACATTGCAAATATTACAAAATGTGACATTAAACAGTGTAAATGTGAAACCGTTCTGGTGAAACGGTGATGTTATCCGGCTAATTTCAAGTATCATATAGTGTCAATGCGGGCAGATCGGTAATATAGATGAAATTTAGGTGTCCCCAACTGAGCAAGCCAAAAGCCAGAGGCAACGGTGGCAAGGAACCAAAACTCCTTCAGGGCCAGAATGGAGAAAAAAACCTTGGGAGAAACCAGGCTCAGTCGGGGTGCCAGTTCTCCTCTGGCCGACGAACAAATAGTGTATGATTATAATTCTGGCAACATTGCAGTCATATTAGGTAAATAGATATTCGAAAGATTGGAGTCGTCACGCCTGAGACGGGTTTAATGAGGATGTTGTGTCGATGTGGCATTTACAGGGGGAGTTTAACTGACACGCTCTCTGCAGACATTTCAGGGATGCACTGGTCATGTCCAGACGCAGGTCTGATCTGGATATGGCCTGGATCCGGCTGACTGCAGTAAACCTCGGGATAAACAGAGAGACTAACAATAGCGTAGATGTCATTCTTCTTATGATGTAACGAGTACATCAGGTGTTATGGGAAGTGTTCCCGGTTCCGGCTGACCTAGTTAATGCAGCCTAACAATAATTTACTGATTTGAATAATAGAAATTGATAATGTTCTATGTGTAAGCCATAGTAAAGAGATGCGTTTTTAGTCTAGATTTAAACTGACAGAGTCTGTCTGCTTCCCGAACAATGCTAGGAAGACTGTTCCAGAGTTTAGGCGCTAAATAGGAAAAGGATCAACCACCTGCAGTTGATTTTGATATTCTAGGTATTATCAACTAGCCAGTTTTGAGACTGCAATGGACGTGATTGAGTATAATGTGTTAAAAGCTCACTCAAGTACTGGGGAGCGCTTTGTAAGTATTTAGTGCTTTGTAAGTAATTATCAAGATTTTAAAATGGTCATACTTCCTGGTTCTAGTAAGAACACGAGCTGCTGCGTTTTGGACCAGCTGGAGTTTTTTTATTAAGCATGCAGGGCAACCACCCAGTAAAGCATTACAATAATCTAGCCTTGAGGTCATGAACGCTTTAACTACACTCACCTAAAGGATTATTAGGAACACCTGTTCAATTTCTCATTAATGCAATTATCTAATCAACCATGGCATCACATGGCAGTTGCTTCAATGCATTTAGGGGTGTGGTCCTGGTCAAGACAATCTCCTGAACTCCAAACTGAATGTCAGAATGGGAAAGAAAGGTGATTTAAGCAATTTTGAGCATGGCATGGTTGTTGGTGCCAGGCTGGGCCGGTCTGAGTATTTCACAATCTGCTCAGTTACTGGGATTTTCACGCAAAACCATTTCTAGGGTTTACAAAGAATGGTGTGAAAAGGGAAAAACATCCAGTATGCGGAAGTCCTGTGGGCGAAAATGTCTTGTTGATGCTAGAGGTCAGAGGAGAATGGGCCGACTGATTCAAGCTGATAGAAGAGCAACTTTGACTGAAATAACCACTCGTTACAACCGAGGTATGCAGCAAAGCATTTGTGAAGCCACAACACGCACAACCTTGAGGCGGATGGGCTACAACAGCAGAAGACCCCACCGGGTACCACTCATCTCCACTACAAATAGGAAAAAGAGGCTACAATTTGCATGAGCTCACCAAAATTGGACACTTGAAGACTGGAAAAATGTTGCCTGGTCTGATGAGTCTCGATTTCTGTTGAGACATTCAAATGGTAGAGTCAGAATTTGGTGTAAACAGAAAGAGAACATGGATCCATCATGCCTTGCTACCACTGTGCAGGCTGGTGGTGGTGGTGTAATGGTGTGGGGGATGTTTTCTTGGCACACTTTAGGCCCCTTAGTGCCAATTGGGCATTGTTTAAATCCCACGGCCTACCTGAGCATTGTTTCTGATCATGTCCATCCCTTTATGACCACCATGTACCCATTCTCTGATGGCTACTTCCAGCAGGATAATGCACCATGTCACAAAGCTCGTATCATTTCAAATTGGTTTCTTGAACATGACAATCAGTTCACTGTACTAAAATGGCCCCCACAGTCACCAGATCTCAACCCAATAGAGCATCTTTGGGATGTGGTGGAAGCGGGAGCCGTGCCCTGGATGTGCATCCCACAAATCTCCATCAACTGCAAGATGCTATCCTATCAATATGGGCCAACATTTCTAAAGAATGCTTTCAGCACCTTGTTGAATCAATGCTATGTAGAATTAAGGCAGTTCTGGAGGCGAAAGGGGGTCAAACACAGTATTAGTATGGTGTTCCTAATAATCCTTTAGGTGAGTGTAACTGTTCAGCATTTTGCATTAAAAGCATGTGCCATTAGATGTACTTTTAAGATGGTAGAATGCAGTTTTACAGATGCTAGAAACTTGGCTTTCAAATGAAAGATTGGTATCAAAGAGCACACCCAGGTTGCAAGTAAACAACTTGTAGCAAGTAAACAGCTGCAAAGGTAGAGCTACTAAGATCATCAAGGACTCTAATCACCCTGCAAACCCTCATTTCACGCTGCTGCCATCTGGTAAGCGCTTCCGAAGCCTGATGGCCAAAACTGAGAGACTCAGGAGGAGCTTCTTCCCCCAGGCCATCAGACTCCTGAACTCAGTCACTTAACATCACGTGACTTCACGTCAGGATAAACATCGATACACTGACATTGCACTGCACTTTCTGTTCTCGTTGTTCCTGTGTAACAACCTGTTATAAACCTGTTTGCACATTATACTCTTATACATTTGTTAACCACATATTTATAAGTCTACAGTTTACTCACTGCACAGTTTACTTCAATTATTTTATTCCACTTCTTTATTCTTATTTTTTTACTCTCTTCTTCTACTTGACTTGATTATTTATAATTCTATATATATATATATATATATATATATATAGTACTTTTTTATTCTATTTCTATTATAATTTCCTCCTTGTGTTTTTAACTGTGAATTTGCACTGTCCATGGAGCGGACCTGTTTACATTTCACTGCCGGTTGTATATTCTGTATATAACTGTGTATGTGACGAATAAAACTCTTGAATCTTGAATCAACTTGTATCAGTGCTTTATGTCACGTCAAAATCAAAAGTGTGGGATTTTTTAGAGGTTAGTTCACCCTTTAAGTGGGTCGTCAGCTAGGTGAGATTAAAGGTACATCTCTGTGTCTGTGACCAGTGTTTACAAGCTTGTTGACTGCTGAAAATAAGTATACTATTAAAAAGCAAAGCTGAACATTAGTTAACAAATAAAATGTGTTGTTTAAATTGTTTAAACCAGCTTTTATTTATTATTTTGGAATAAAATGTTAATATGCGTAAAACACTAACTTCATTAAGTTTATACTTTGTTTTAATGAATAGATTATTTCATAGTGTAAAAATTCAAAAATAGTATTTGGTCTCTATATTATTCTCCTGACACATGAATACAATTTTATAGTTAATTTATTCAAACTGTCTTTTTAAGAGGAACTTCCCTAAACCGGAAGTGACACCCATAAAATGCAGTAGGCGCCAGGAAAAAAAGGTGGCTATAATGTCATGATCTTCTAGATGCATTATTATAATTTCACAGCTACTCAAGTAACCATAGTGAATGATCAAGAGTGGACACCAACCTATTTGTTCCTCGGTATCTTCATGTTTTATTCTGGATGGTTCTGGATCACTCATGTCTTCAATCTCCTCTTTAATAAACTCCATCTTTAAGCACTTAAACACCAGATCTGATTAATGTCAAAGTATGTACATTAGGAACATGTTTTGCTGTCCGCAATCGTCGGGTTTTCGTGGTCTTTAATGAGTTAACATTCTGCTGGTCGCGCTTCTCTCTTCTGCGCATGCTCAGTCAATGCGCGCGATGTCATGACGTCATGGCTTCTTAAAGGGGCCACACATTTTATAAATCACTTCGCTGTACTGGTATGATAAATATCATAAATATTAGACAGGCTAGTCGCCTCCACTCCGTTAAAATTGTTGTTTTTCTGCTGCACATGCTTTACATACTAATTATGGTGTCTTCTTCTATAAGTTACAGGTTTGCTACTCATATTTCATCACCGCTTTGGCTGACAACAAATTGAACACAATATTATTTTACTTTGTATCATTCCAATTTTAATTTTAAAAAATACAAGCAAACATATTTCAGCATCTTTTATCACTGAAAAAAGTTACACTATTTATTTTTCCATCCAAAGTTGCAAATTTAACCTATATGCGCAAAATTGGAATATTGCATAGCACCATTTGCGAGCTGAAGAGAGCAAAATTGTCACTTCCTGAGAAACTGGCACCAAATATCCCTTAGAAAAACGTAATATTCTGCAGGAGAAGCCACTGTGGGCAACATTAAAACAGTTGTAAGCCTGAAGGAAAAGGCAGGTTTTTAACCTAGATTTAAATTCAGACTCTGTGCACAATGAGTTATTAGCAACACTTCAGAGTTTGAAAATACCACTTCCAGATATACATTACTGTTTAATTCATTTTACAAAGCAAACGTAGCTTCAGTACCACTGCTCCCAACAGCTAAATATGGAAATATATTTTACAATATCTTCTGATCACACTACACAAAAGTGATATTCTTCCCCAGTATATTCTCTTGTTTTCCAACTGCAAATGTCTAAAGATTATTAAATCAATGGAGATACAAAATGACAAGAGTTTATGATTAAAACAACTGATATTGATATTTGTTCATGTTTTATGCATAAACTCACTTTTTTTAAAACATATTTGTTTACATATTTGTATTGGAAAACCGGACAAAAATACTGAGATATATATAATTTATATGCAACATCTAATGCCATGACTTTATGAATTTAAGACTTTCTGCTCTGATTTAACAGCTTTTCATGGCCTTAATTTGTGTACGGATGAATTGACAAAATAATTTCTGACAAAAAAATAATATAAGCAATACAGAGAACCAGTTGGTACATCACAACTAAATTAAAGGGTCTGTAGGGCTACTTGCATTTAAATTACACACAAGGAAGTTTTTATAATAACTCTACTAAAAATCTACTCCCTTTTAAGTAGACATTTAAATGGTGGCTGCATATTTTCAGCAAAATGCTCTTCTCGAAGTTAATTTTTCTAGCTGACTAACAGGTTTTTAGACACTGAGTGGCTTTTCTGAGATAAATGTAATGTCACGTGACATTGTTTACATCTTTCTGCGGTGGAAACACCCATGTTGAAACAGACCATGTACACCCTTTCATGGAAACGGTATTCCCTGGTGGCTGTGGCTCTTTCAGCAGGATAATGCACCCTACCACAAAACAAAATTGGTTCAGGAAGGGTTTGAGGAGCACAACGAGTTTGAGGTGTTGACTTGGCCTCCAAATTCCTCAGATACCACAGCACACCTTTAGGGTGTATTATATATATAATTATATATAATTAATTTTTTGAGCTCAAACAATAGCAACAGCTTTTTCCAAAGGTAATGACACAGATATAGCAGCATAATCTGTTAAATTCATTGGAAAAATACAACGTTAGAGACCTTTTATGTTAGGCTATGTTTTAAATTTCATTATGAAACTGTGGCGGCACAGGGTCATTAATGGGAAACATTGAATGATGTTTAGCTGACAAATGTATGAAAGTTGAGTAATATTATATCATAACAAAAACCCTTCAACCAGACCGAAAGAGAGTCTGAGTGCCTGGCCTGCCGCTGTGCAGAATGAGTGACAGGAAGCGTGGCTGTGTACAACAGCTGTGTGCGTGAACACGCTGTCCAAGAGAAGAAAGAGACAGCGCCGCAGGTATCGGTGTTTGGATACTGCAGAAAAGCGGTATTGAACCGTTTAATGTATTTTAGTAGAGATATGTATCTTGTATTTGGACAGCACCGTTTTGAAACCTCAAACCTGAAAGATACGGGGCTTTTGAAAAAATATTCTGCGCTCCATCCCCCTTAGCGCCCACCAGCTTGTTTTAAAACAGCTTCACAGTGATAAACAGGAAAATAATGATTCAATGATGCAAAGAGAATTCAATTCTGCTGTAAATCGGCTCTAAAAAGAAAATTGTGTAAAGTCAGGTCAGTGTTTATTTAGTTCAGTTCAATAACTATAAAGTTCATAGATTCTGAAATTAGTTCAATTCAGCTATAAAAGCAGCTCTGGAGAAAACAGTGATGTCATCATCAGTTCAGCTTCGTTCTCATCCAATACTTGTCTGGCTATCACCAGACCAAGCTCAATTTAAGACTGAACATTGGTCTGAGGAGTCTGCTCTGTATTTTCTACTGCACAAGAGGCGTGATCAACGGGCATAGTTCAAATGATTGTACACAATTGGATAGTCCTTCAACCAATCAGACCACAAGAGGTGTGATCAACGAGCATAGTTCAAATGACTCTGTACGCAATTGGACAGTCCTTCAACCGATAGTCCTTCAACCAATCAGACCACAAGAGGCGTGATCAATGGGCAACGATCCATCGCTTCTCTATCCCTCATTGTGTTAAACGTGTTAAACATTGTGTGATTGGTTCCCGCAAAAGTGTAACAGAAGCAGTAGAAATGAATGTACAGGTTTCCAGCCTGAGCTGCAGGGTCGAAATCAAATTGCAGACAGATCAGGCTGGGTTTACCCAGTCTAATCCAATACAGTTAATATCGCTGAATATATGAAGTGTTTAGAATATGAAGTGAATAAGCACAATTATCTGTAATAAAGCTCTTCAAACACTCACGACACACAGTATCTCTCAACACAGAACAAATGAAACTGAGGACTATATATACACACACAGGCAAACAAGGGAGCTAAATGAAACACAGGTGAAACTAATTAGTAACTATAGAAACAAACTGGCACACACTAGGAAACTAGGGCTGTTCTTTTCGTAGCTTGATTCATTGCATATTTTTTTGAAAGCAGTTGAACAACTTTATTTAGTCTATTTTTTTTTTTTTTTGTCAAAATACTTTTTTAGTCTAGTGTGCCACTGCACACTAAACAGGAAAGTACCTATGCATTTCATCATTATGGCAACTTTGGACAATACTTTTTAATATGAGTCCCTAGATTGCTTGGGTGGGTGAATCTCCTCCCACAATGAGTACAGTACGGCTTCTCTCTAGTATGAATTCTTCTTTGGTGCAATTTCAACTGGAAATATGTAGTAAAGCTCTTCCCACACTCACAACACACATGATCTTTCTCACCGGTATGTCTTTTCTGGTGCAGTTTAAAACCGTCCCGCCGTGAAAAGCCCTTTCCACAGACAGAACACACATGAGGCTTCTCATCTGAGTGAACTTTCAGGTGTGATTTTAGATGTGATGACGAAATGAAATCTTTGCCACACTGATCACACTTGAATGGTCTTTCTCCAGAGTGAATGCGCATATGTTGACTGAGAGTTGATGCTCCAGTGAAACTCTTCCCACACTGACAGCATGAGTGCGGTTTCTCTCCAGTGTGAATTCTCATGTGTTTGCGAAGGTGTCCTTTCTGAGCAAAACTCTTCCCACATTGAGGGCAGGTGAACGGTTTCTCTCCAGTGTGAACTCTTACGTGTACCTCAAGTTTGCTTTTATGTGTGAAACTCTTTCCACACTGCGGGCAAGTGAAAAGTGTTTCTCCGTGGTGAATTCTTATGTGACTATGAAGGTGTTCCTTTACTTCAAAACTCTGTTCACAGTGAAGGCATGAGAACAGGTTCTCATGAACTCTTAAGTGTCTCTTAAGTCTGTTTCTAAGTATGAAACTCTTTCCACACTGAGGGCAGGTGTACGGTTTCTCTCCAGTGTGAACTCTTAAGTGTACCTCAAGTTTGCTTCTATGTGCGAAACTCTTTCCACATTGAGGGCAGGTGTACGGTTTCTCTCCAGTGTGAACTCTTAAGTGTACCTCAAGTTTGCTTCTATGTGCAAAAGTCTTTCCACACTGTGGGCAAGTGAAAAGCGTTTCTACAGGGTGAATTCTTTTATCACGTTTCTTTACTTCAAAACTCTGTTCACAGTGACGGTATGCAAAAGACTTCTTGGCTTTTGTTCTTTGAATTCTGTTTCCTGAGACATTCTCTTCAGTCTGTGAGCGATTTAGAGATTCTCCTCCAGTTGAAAGACTCTGAGGTTTCTGACACTCCTCCAGTTCTTGACTTTCCTCTTTCACCTCCATCAGATCTACAAAAACAAACAAAACATTTGATTGAAAATCAAATCTAGAGAGAGAAGAGTTCTGGATAATTGTGTGAATAATAAGTTCTTAAATCAGAGCAGAGCATCTTAAATTAATAAAGTCATGGCATTAAATGTTACATGCATTTAAAAAAAAGTGTCCTGTTTTACCATACAAATATCCTTTAAACTGAGATACATTTACTTGAGATGCAAATGTAAAATTAAGTCTTGAACAAAACTAAGTGACTTCATGCTTAAAGGGTTAGTTCCTCCGTAAATGAAAATTCTGTCATTAATTACTGACCCTCATTACTGACTTTCGTTCATCTTCGGAACAAAATGTTCTTGCTGAAGCTCAAACGTGCTGCGTAACACAAGAATGAACCTCATTGGTTCTCGCTGAAGCTCAGACGTGCCGCGTGACACGAGAACGGACCTCATTGGTTCTCGCTGAAGCTCAGACGTGCATTGGCGTGACACGAACGGACCTCATTGGTTCTCGCTGAAGCTCAGACGTGCCGCGTGACACGAGAACGGACCTCATTGGTTCTCGCTGAAGCTCAGACGTGCCGCGTGACACGAGAACGGACCTCATTGGCTCTCGCTGAAGCTCAGACGTGCCGCGTGACACGAGAACGGACCTCATTGGCTCTCGCTGAAGCTCAGACGTGCCGCGTAACGCGAGAACGGACCGCATTGGTTCTCACACGTAAAACAAACATGCTTGAGCTTCCGTTTACTACAACTGATGTGTGAGTTGATCAATGTTTATATTTGAATAAAAGCCTAAATTCAATCTGTTCATCATATAAAGCGATCATGTCTCTTCAGAAAATTTGGACTAAACCGCTCAATTCATATGGATTCGTTTTACGATCTCTTTATGAACTTTTTGAAGCGTCAAAGTGGTAGTTTCGTAGCTGTCAATGGAGGGACAGAAAACGCTCAGATTTCATCAAAAATCTTCACTCGTGTTTCCGAAGATGAACGAAAGTCTTACGGGTTTGAAACGACAAGAGGGTGAGTAATTAATGACAGAATTTTAATTTGTGGGGAAACTAACCCTTTAAAACAAGAACAAATATGTATCAAATTGTTATTAGATTTTAGATTTTCATTTTAAATTAAGTTGATTTGAGCCAATTGGCAGATATCTGGTGTTGTTTTAATCATAAGAGCACTTCGTTCTGATCACTTTCTCAGAAATCAAGAATTCATATTCTTCATTTTAATGCATCTTGATTTAAGAATCTTTAGACATTTGTAGTTGGAAAACAAGACAAAAGACTGAGGAAGAACATCACATTTGCTTAGTGTGATCACAAGCTATACAGTAAAAAACATTTCAGTATTCTAGTTGTTGGGAGCAGAGCGATCAAGCTACTTTTGCTTTGTAAAATTAATTAAAAAGTAACGTATATCTGTTGGAAGAGGTATTTTCAAATACAACTCGTGTTTCTCCCTGGACATTTACATCAAGAGACCATACTGACATTGTTTTCCTTCAATTTATTCCTAAAACTAGCTTTACTTGCTCTTAAAAAGGTCTTAAATTAACTTCATAAAACCTGCAGAACCCCTGAAACAAATGATTTTTCATTAAATTTCATTTTATTTTACATTTAAAAACATACTTCACTCACATGAATACTAACCAAAACAAATAAAAACTGGAAATAAATATTAAAAAATGCATAATTTAATACAAAATAAAAATAAAGATTTTGTTTTGCAACAAATTAATGTGATGAATGTTGTTAAGACTAAGAACACAGATTCCCCTGCGATAGAAAATGTTATTTTAGTTAACATGCTTACCGTTACAAATAAATCATCCAGACACACAGCCATCGCATATCGTAGTATTTTTATGATGATACGTCTTATAAATTTTCTGTCGTCCCGCATAATACAGTTACAAAGAAATAAAACTCCGCCGTGAAGCAGCCTCTTACTGTCGTAAACATCTACCGTACCGCGTCTGCTGGTGTCGCATCTAGAAGGAAATGTGTTACTCGCTTGTCTTCCTCAAGGGGGCGCTGAATGACTCTGAAAGCCTAAACGCCACGGAGATGCATTGATTGACATCTCCATTTTCGCGCTATTTTCTGTGCATGCGCACACAAAGAGAGTCTAATTCCAAAAGCTGTTCATACTGTTTTCACTCATTTATTTTCGTGATGTCTGATATCTTCTGTAAATGGGCACCAAGCACGTTTTATTGGTGTCAACACGGGCTGAGACGAACAATACCATCACTGTGATTACCACTTCTGAACAAAATTAAACAGGCTACCGGCTTTGGGCTACGTGAAATTCCTGGTGGACCTAGTCTTTTAACATTATTTTATTTTTTCCCTGTAACAAAACTCTATTTTATAACAAAAGAGCCGGGTCTTGAAAAGGACTCTCTATATTTACAGGTTCCTAGAACAAGTAATGTGCAACATGCCGAGCCTAGTCATATTAAATAGACATTATAACACAATTAAATAGAGGATGTGCAGTTGAGAGACGATCAATATCCTGAAATAACACGGATGAACAGTATTTTTATATGTATTGTCATATGTCCTCTTATGTCAAATTCTTAATCAATATCAGTCATAATAAGAGGATGACACTGTATGGCTATTACCAATCAAATAAAATCAGTGTCAACAAAATCCATCTTTTAGTTACACTTAATGCAACTCAGATGCAGCATGGATGGATTTACACTGCAATTAGTCAAGTGCAATGCATTAGACTACTAGCAAATAAATTAATTACTGCAATTGAATTACTTTTCCTTCACATAATGTAATTTATTCTGATGTGATTCCATTAAATGGCCTATAGCAGCTGATTGACGGCGGACAGACTTTAAAATGAGAATGGAGGCTTTAATTTGCTTTTTTTATTAATTTTTCTTGGATTTTGACATGCTTCAAACCCTGCGAGACAACAGGAGACCTGACCATAACAGGTAAAATATGGTTAAAAATCAACACGATCACATGAAAATGCGTATCGATAGTACGAGTGTGCAATGTCGTGGAATGTATACGCCAAAATGAGTTTTGATACGCACTTTATGGCGTGTATATAAAACGCTCTTGGGTAGGATGGGGGTGGTGGGGGGTTTGTGCGTATAATACACCATAAAGTGCGTATCATATGCACGCGAAAAACTGCGTACCATATGCACGCCAAAACTCATTTTGGCGTATACATTCGAAGACATTGCACACTCGTATTATTTATACACGTTTTCGTGAGACATCGGCCTCTTAAAAATATTTAATGCCACGTATATCGTTAGCAACCATTAATGAATTATTTCTTTATAATACAATTTATTCTGTTAAATGTAACTGTTGCAGTATATTTACTTACTTTTATTTAAGTACTTATTTTTATTCAATTCCACATTATCTCAAAGGCATACATTGTATTTTTTTTTTATGACATGGCAGCCGTCGACTGATTCAGCCCTGCAAACCTATTAAACAACACAGTGGACAGTGGGAATGTGCACTCATCCCAGATGATGTCCCGCTGGCAGAGGCCAGGGTCTCTATTGTGCAGCCCATCCCGGTCAAGCGCCGGAGGGTCCCCCGCTCAGCTCAATGAAAGTGTGCACACAAATGCTTTCTTCACTCAAAAAAAAAAAAAAATGAACTCATGATGCTGTTCACTTTATTTAAGCTATTCATCTTGATTTAACACCATTATATCAGGTTTCTGGTTCAAATGTAATTGCTTCATGTTAAACTGACTTAAAACCGTTACTCTTTGACATAACTTGATGTTTTTATTTTGAAATAACATGTTTCAATCAAGTGACCCAATCAAACAGGACTTCCCATCATGCTTTGCAAAGGGGCTGAATTCGGAGAATAAATGTTTCAATAAAGTGCTGTTTTATGCATTTCTAACAAGATGAGAAAATGGAGAGACTTTTTAATGTCAAGATTCAAGAGTTTTATTTGTCACATACACAGTTATATACAGAATATACAACCAGCAGTGAAATGTAAACAGGTCCGCTCCATGGACAGTGCAAATTCACAGTTAAAAACACAAGGAGGAAATTATATAGAAATAGAATAAAAAAGTACTATATATATAACTGTAGAATTATAAATAAATCAAGTCAAGCAGAAAAATAAATAAATAAAGAAGTGGAATAAAATAAGTGAAGTAGACTGTGCAGTGAGTAAACTGTAGACTTATAAATATGTGGTTAACAAATGTATAAAGAGTATAATGTGCAAACAGGTTTATAACAGGTTGTTACACAGTAACAACGAGAACAGAAAGTGCAGTGCAATGTCCGTGTATCGATGTTGATCCTGAAGTGAAGTCACGTGGTGTTAAGTGACTGAGTGCAGGAGTCTGATGGCCTGGGGGAAGAAGCTCCTCCTGAGTCTCTCAGTTTTGGCCATCAGGCTTCGGAAGCGCTTACCAGATGGCAGCAGCGTGAAATGAGGGTTTGCAGGGTGATTAGAGTTCTTGATGATCTTAGTAGCTCTACCTTTGCAGCGTTTGGTGTAGACGTCCTGCAGAGACGGGAGAGCTGACCCTGAGATACGCTCGGATAAGCGCACTACTCTTTGCAGGGCTTTGCGGTCATGACTGGTGCTGTTCCCATACCACGCTGTGATGCACTGAGTTAATACACTTTCTATCGCCCCTAAATAGAAAGTTTTCAGGATAGCTGGTGAGACCCTGAATTTCCTCAGCTGGAGCAGGTGGTACAGTCTTTGCCTGGCTTTTTTCACCTGTGTCTGAATGTGAGCAGTCCAGGTCAGGTCCTCGGAGATGTTTACACCCAGGTACTTGAAGCTGCTCACTCTCTCTACTGGTGACCCGCTGATCATGAGGGGGGAGTATGTCCGTTGCTGTCTCTTCCTGAAGTCCACAATCATTTCTTTGGTCTTGCCAACATTCAGAGAGAGACAGTTGTCCTGGCACCATGATGTTAGATGCTCCACCTCGTCCAAGTATGCCGTCTCATTGTTGTTGGAAATGAGGCCCAGGACAACAGTATCATCAGCAAATTTGATGATAGAGGTGGAGCTGTGTGTGGACAAACAGTCATGCGTGTAATGTTTAATGTTCTGTTATGTTTGTATTTAAAAGTTTGTGTTATGTTAGGTTACCATCGTGGTGAAGTGTAGAGCATGTGCTTGGGGTAAGGATCTGCTGATAATAATTAAAGCTGTTTTAATAATAAAAATAAATAAATAAATAAAAACCTATTATGGGCATGCCATGGATGTAACAAAACCATCTTCTGGCTAGCCAATAAGACCTTGTAAAAGGTTTTGTAAATGTTGTAAAAAAAAAAAAAAAACACTAAAATAAAAATAATCAGTTAAACTAGATTATTTCTTTGTTTTTTTATATTCATTTTAGAGTAATTAAACTTAATAGTTTTGAACAAAATTAAGAATGTTAACCTGATTTAACTAAATGGCATTGAATTATTCTCTGCACCAACATACCTAAACTCGCTTGTTCAGACCTACACACCCTCCAGAAGCTTGCGTTCTGCAAGTGAACACCATCCCAAAGAAGCATGAAATCCCTCACAAGGACCTTTTCCTGGACCGTTCCCACCTGGTGGAATGACCTGCCTGTCTCAATTCGAGCAGCCATTTTCAAAAAATATCTTAAAACGCATCTTTTCCAGCAGCTCCTGACCAATAAAGAATAGCACTTATCACTCTATTCGTTTTCTGTTTGTCTATTTAAACATTAAAAAAAATTGTTCTGTCCTATGTGTTCTGTGCTAGATTAACTGAGACTTGTTACAGCACTTGCATATTGTTGCCCTTGACTGTCTAGTTGCTTCTATTGCTCTCATCTGTAAGTCGCTTTGGATAAAAGCGTCTGCTAAATGACTAAATGTAAATGTAAATGAATTAACTTTACGTTTACTGAAATAAACAATGTTAATTAAATTCAGCATAACCTAATTACGTGGAACCTGTTGACAAGTAAATCCAACGTATAATTTTCTGTTTTAGCTACTGTTAATTAAAATGGTTGTTTCTGATGTTAAACTTGTTATTTTATAAATAGTTGTAAAAAGTACTGCATAGAACAATTTACTTTCATTTACACATTTAATTTACCTGACAACAAAATAAATGTATAATATAATTTGTTTCGTTACAAAAAAATAAAATCTCTTTTATTTACACATTTCAAGTTGTATAACGAAAATAAACAATGTATGAAATCACTTTGGTTCATTTACAAGTAACTTGCACTACAAAAATAAATAATGTAGCCTATAGGCCTGTACGTTTAACAAAATAATACATCGAAAAATTGTTTTGTGCACCTTTAGAGAGTTGTGGTCATGTTTCGGAGGAGACTGTGGGACAGTCGTCAGTGAGCGAAATTCATTCATACAAAAGACTTCATTACAGCTAGTAAGCGTTTATTTGTATTTTGGCTTATAAATTCGAGTGACAGTTGATTTAGCCCATTTTTTACGGTGTTGACAGTAGCCTATAATGGGTAGAGTAGCCAAAATCTGTACTCAAGTAAAAGTACTTACGGAAATATTTACTCAAGTAAAAGTAACAATCGTAATAACTTTCCTGTAGCTCAAACAATAAGAGCGTGGCGCTAGCAACGCCAAGGTCATGGGTTCGATTCCCAGGGAAAGCAAGAACTGGCAAAATGTAAAAATGTGAACGTTGAATGCAATCTAAGCAGCTTTGGATAAAAGCGAAATGCATAAATCTAAATGTAGTAGTTACTTGAGTAAGATGAAAAAACTACTCAAGTTAGTTACTAGTTACTTTCGATCTGAATGATAAGAAGCGAAAACCCTGAATTTCAGACTACTTGGAGAGCTATATAATAGTAAAGATATATGTTGAAAGTATTCATACTGGAGAGAAGCCGTACTGTACTCAGTGTGGGAGGAGATTCACCCACCCAAGCAATCTAGCGACTCATATTAAAGAGTATTGTCCAAAGTTGCCATGATGATGAAAGTCTGAGATTCAAGATTCAAGATTCAAGAGTTTAATTGTCACATACACAGTTATATACAGAATATACAACCGGCAGTGAAATGTAAACAGGTCCGCTCCATGGACAGTGCAAATTCACAGTTAAAAACACAAGGAAGAAATTATAATAGAAATAGGATATAAAAAAAGTACTATCTATATATATATATATATATATATATATATATATATATATATGTCTATATCTGTAGAATTATAAATAATCAAGTCAAGAGAAAAAAAGGTAACAAATAAGGATAAAGTGGAATAAAATAATTGAAGTAGACTTTGCAGTGAGTAAACTGTAGACTTATAAATATGTGGTTAACAAATGTATAAAGAGTATAATGTGCAAACAGGTTTATGACAGGTTGTTACACAGTAACAACGAGAACAGAAAGTGCAGTGCAATGTCAGTGTATCGATGTTTATCCTGACGTGAAGTCACGTGATGTTAAGTGACTGAGTTCAGGAGTCTGATGGCCTGGGGAAGAAGCTCCTCCTGAGTCTCTCAGTTTTGGCCATCAGGCTTCGGAAGCGCTACCAGATGGCAGCAGCGTGAAATGAGGGTTTGCAGGGTGATTAGAGTCCTTGATGATCTTGGTAGCTCTACCTTTGCAGCGTTTGGTGTAGACGTCCTGCAGAGACGGAGAGCTGACCCTGAGATACGCTCGGATAAGCGCACTACTCTTTGCAGGGCTTTGCGGTCATGACTGGTGCTGTTCCCATACCACGCTGTGATGCACTGAGTTAAAACACTTTCTATCGCCCCTAAATAGAAAGTTTTCAGGATAGCTGGTGAAACCCTGAATTTCCTCAGCTGGCGCAGGTGGTACAGTCTTTGCCTGGCTTTTTCACCTGTGTCTGAATGTGAGCAGTCCAGGTCAGGTCCTCGGAGATGTTTACTCCCAGGTACTTGAAGCTGCTCACTCTCTCTACTGGTGACCCGCTGATCATGAGGGGGAGTATGTCCGTTGCTGTCTCTTCCTGAAGTCCACAATCATTTCTTTGGTCTTGCCAACATTCAGAGAGAGACAGTTGTCCTGGCACCATGATGTTAGATGCTCCACCTCGTCCAAGTATGCCGTCTCATTGTTGTTGGAAATGAGGCCCAGGACAACAGTATCATCAGCAAATTTGATGATAGAGGTGGAGCTGTGTGTGGACAAACAGTCATGCGTGTAGAGAGAGTAGAGCAGGGGGCTCAGGACACAGCCCTGTGGAGCTCCCACACTCAGGGTGATGGAGGTGGAGGTGGACTGGCCTATTCTCACCACCTGAGGCCTGCCAGTGTGGAAGTCCTCAATCCAGTGGCAGAGAGAAGGATTCAGGCCGAGATCCAGGAGTTTGGAGGTTAGCTTGGTGGGAACTATGGTGTTAAAGGCTGAGCTATAGTCAATAAATAGCAGTCTTACGTAGTTCCCACTTTTGCTGTCGATGTGAGTGAGGGAGGAGTGGAGGACATGAGAGATGGCATCTTCAGTCGATCTATTGGGACGATAGGCAAACTGAAGAGGGTCCAAAGTGTCAGGAATGAAGGCGCAAATGGTGTTTTTAATGAGTCTCTCAAAGACCTTCATGACTATAGACGTGAGAGCCACTGGACGATAGTCATTTAGGCAAGAGGGTTTACTGTTCTTAGGGACAGGGATGATGGTGGATTTTTTGAAGGAGGTGGGGACCACAGATGTAGCGCGAGGACTCATTAAAGATAGATGTAAACAACCCGGTGAGCTGATCAGCACAGGACCGCAGAACACGACCTGAAATACCATCCGGCCCAGCAGCTTTCCTGACGCCCACACGCTTGAGTGCTCTCCGAACTTCATCCTCTGAGACAGAGATCACGTGATTGTTGCTGCTCTGAGTAATTTCCTCTAACGCGCCACTTGGCGGAGTCGCGTTGTCGCGTTACAGTCAAAGCGAGCATAGAAAGAGTTTAACCTGCTCACGAGCAACGGATCAGCGCCACCTCTGCAGAGGATTTAGATCCAAAGGAGCAGATGGACCTCAGACCTTGCCACATGCGCGCCGCGAGTCGTTGAGTTGGAAATGAGACTCCACTCGGTCTTTATAACGGAGTTTTGCGGCTTTAACTGCTCGCCTGAGAGCATAGCAGGACGATCTGTATTCATTCATATCCCCTGAATGGAGACCGGCGTTGTAAGCGCAGTGCGTATGCTCACTGCCGCGCTGGATTGAATTGTCCACCCACGGTTTCTGATTTGAGAAGGACGTTATTGTTATTGTTTGCGTGGCTTGCTCTGTAAGCGTGTTGATGAAGCAAAGCGCCACGCTCTGTGAACTCGCTACGCCAGCTGAACTCGCCGAACATGTCCCAATCCACATCGCCCAGAGCTGCCTGTAGCGCGGTCTCTGAGTGGGGTGACCAACGCTTAACTTCCCGCCACCGGGGTTCCTGGAGGAGCTTTTGTTTGTATTCGGGAGTGAGGAAAATGGCGGCATGATCCGATTTGCCCAACGCTGGAAGTGACCGCGCTTTATAGGCGTTCTTAAACGGAGAGTAGCAGTGATCCAGTGTGTTTGCTCCTCGTGTGGGGCAGGAGACGTGCTGGTGAAAGTTTGGCAGGACTTTCTTTAGGTTTGCTTTGTTAAAATCGCCCGCGACAATGAATGCCGCGGCGGGATGTTGGTTTATGACGCCGCTGGCAACATCATGAAGGCCAGATAAAGCCAGCGCTGTGTCTGCCTGCGGTGGGATGTAAACGGCGGTCGCGACAACCGCAGAAAACTCCTCGGCAGATAGAATGGGCGGCAGATGATTGTTAAATGTTCCAGATGAGGTGAGCAGGACCGCGAGAGAATGGTGATGTTCCTGGGATCGCACCATTTCTTGTTGATCATGAAACACACTCCACCGCCTTTGGATTTACCGGCCTCGGCTGTTCTGTCCATCCAAAAACAGAGAAGTTCTCCGACGGCGCCACAGCTGTGTCCGGGACCGCGGGCGTGAGCCATGTTTCAGACAAACAATAGATATTACAGTCTCTCATGTCCCGTTGAAAACTTATCCTGGCTCTAAGATCGTCCATCTTATTATCCAAGGATTGAACATTTGCTAGAAGAATGCTCGGGAGAGGAGGTCTGAATGCCCTTTTCCTCAGTCTGTTACGGATACCAGCACGCTTTCCCACGGTGTTTTTTTGTTCTACGCCGCTGGCTCTGTCCATTGTTCAACTCGCCGATGCGAAGAATCTCAGATGGCCACAGAGGATCGGCGAAAGTGTCCTGAAGCAGTCCAGTGTAGAGGTAACCAATGTCCAAAAGAGTTTTGCTGTCGTAGTAGATCAATGCAGATGATAAGTTTGTAAAAACTGAGAGTAAAAGAAAGTAAAATAGTAAATAAAAGCACAGTCTTCGCGGAGCGACCTGAACGGCGACCAAACACAGCGGCGCCATTTTGAGTGGTTGAGGCTCGCTCGCTGGTGGCTCTGTGTGAAGCAAGAGCATCGGCCACACACGTGCTCACGTGAATAAAAGAGCAGTTCAACCGTTAAGTGAGTCTCTCATTTTCTTTGTTCGTTATAATATTTTGGTGAACTATCCCTTTAAACCACTTTTGAACAGATCAAATTACACTATATTTAGGCCTACTACTGATACAATGAAACAACACAATAGTTTACATAAATGCTTTTAAATAATATTAAAAAAGCATCAGTATAAAATAATAAAGGTTCTGTTCTGTAGCTATAGTCCCGTTCTAAGTCTTTTTCCGTTTAACTCTGTAAATTCTATAGCCAAGTTTCCATTCACTTTTACTGTCTCCAGTCTATTTCCGTCCAATCGGCCTTTTAGCGATAAAATGGTGTGCGTAATGACGTCATCCCTAAAAAGTTTTGTTGCGTCACTGAAAAAAAAAAACCTGCCCTCAAGTCGTTTCCATACATCGCAAATTAGCTATATCATACCTTTCACATCCCAAATATTTGTAAAATGCAGAGAGTAATTGATAGATTTTATGTTGGTCTCAGCATTGAAAGAAATGGGACAGAAGGTTTTCTCCTGTGTGTGGAAGCTGTATTCTCTATGTTCCTATGTTTAACATATGGGACCAGTCCCTGTAAGGAATAGGTTTCTGCTAAGGGTCTTCAGGGGCTCAAGGAGAGCCTCGATGGTGGACAAGGAGAGTACCATATTTGGACTTGTTTTTCTATATGCATCACATTCCTATAACCTGAGATATATGATGTACTCTCTCTCTCATTGGTTACACCTTTTCTACACCCATTATATTCTTTGTATATAACTATCAATCCTACATCAATTAAAATGAGATGTTACACTCTCCCTCAGCGCGGAGTATTTGTTCATTCAATTGCCAGAACAGAAAACTGGGATGAGGCACGAAGGGGCAAAAACCTAACAGTAATGGGACAATTGAAATTCGCCAGTTTACTGCCTACTATTTTCATAAATAACAGGCCTATTACTAAATTAGGAAATATTAATCAGAATAATGGTGGGACAGTTCGTCTGACAGCGTAAGTGGCTTAATGACGAAGCCCATGGGTTTGGATTCAGAGCAGCTCTGTTCAATTCTACAATTCTAAAATTCATTTAGAGCTTTTTGAATTCAACCCACTTTATTTTAGTTCTAATTTGTTGGATAAAATTATTTTACATATTAATAAATTGTATTTATACAATTATTTAGTGTGATGTTTGATTTTCATTTGTTATTGTTTTTAATTATTAGTTATTTTGAGAGGTAACACGCCTAATTCTTACCTATAGTAATAAAATAATTTAATTTACAATTTAATAATATGAATATAATAGATTTAATGCACCTTTGAACTACAGGGAAAGGGTCATTTAACGGGACGGAGCTGTAGCATATAGGCTACTTCTGTCACGTGACACCACATTTATTGGCCCTTTTCTCGACAAAAAGTGTTTCCAAAATAGTTTTTCGCGACATTTATAGCCTACCTAAAGTTAAACGGGAAAAGATTGTGTCGACATTTTCAAAAAAGATCGTTAATTGGCATTACCATTAGCTATAAGGCTATCTGTAAACATGTTGATGCGATAAACTTTTTTTCGGGGAAAAAAAAAAAACTAGGATGGAAACCTGGCTAATGTCGATACTTCAATTCGTTACTTTTTGTCAAAGAAAAATGGCTTTAACTCAAATAAATGTGGTGTCACATGACAAAATTAGCCTATAGGCCTATACAGCGTCTGCGTTGGTGTTGCTCCCGTTAAAGCACATTTGCTCTGTAGTTCAAAGGCGCACAAAAACTATTATATTCATATTATTAAATTGTATATTGAATAATTTCATTACTATTGGTAAGAGTAAGACGCGTTACCTCTCAAACATCATATATCCTTATTTTTTTAATTTTGTCTGTTTTTTGCAATCAAATCAAAGTTCACCAGAAAAAGCATCACTCGTTTCTGAAAATTGCTTTTGCAACACATCAAGTATTGATCTAAATAGTCTTTGCAACAAAGAAAAAAAAATATATATAGCCAAAAAGAAAGTTAAAATAAACAACATTGTCTGCATCTGACGGCTGCATCTGTCTCTGAGAAAGAAATTAGCAGCGATTGGATCTTTTTGATGTTATGTTATGTAACACATTGTTATATGTTATATACAGTGGTGGTGGCACCCCTGGTAAATATGATCAAATATGGCTGTAAAAATAAATCCTCATTGTTTATCCTTTTGATCTTTTATTCCAAAAATCCACAAAAATCTAACCTTTCAATGAAGTAAAAGAATTGAAAATGGGGTAAATCACATTATGAAATAAAATGTTTTTCTCCAAAGCACGTTAGCCACAATTACTGGCACCCCTAGAATTATGAGTAAAATATCTCTGAAGTATATTCCCATTAATATTTACATTTTTTAGCACACCAGGGTGACTAGGGATATGAAATTGTCCAGCAATGATGTACAGCAAAAGATTGTTGATTGTTCACAAAATAGAAAGTGGCTGTAGGAAAACAGCTAAAGCATTGAAAATCCCCATTTCCACCATCAGGGCAATAATTAAGAAGTTCGAATCAACTAAAGATGTTACAAATCTGCTTTGAAAGAGGACGTGTGTCTGTATCGCCCTAATGCACGGCGAGGAGGAGAGTTTGAGTGGCCAAAGACTCTCCAAGGGTCACAGATGGAGAATCGCAGAGATTAGTTGAGCCTTGGGGTCAGAAAGCCTAAAAAAAACTACATCACCACATGTTGTTTGGGAGGAATTCAAGAAAAATCCTCCTTGCTCATCCAGAAACAAACTCCAGCATATTCAGTTGTCAGACACGACTGGTTCTGTGGTCAGATGAAACTATAAAAAGAGCTTTTTGGCAGCAAATCCACCAGATGGGTTTCGTGCAAACAAGGATAAAAAAGTACCCCATGCCCACGGCTAAAAATACAGCTGGATCTTTAATGTTGTGTGCCTATTTTTTTTGCTGGAGGTCCTGGACATCTTGTTCAGATGCATGTTATAATGGATTCTAGCAAATACCAGCAGATACAAAATCAAAACCTGGCGGCCTCTGCTAGAAATCTTATAATGGGCCGTGGTTGGATCTTCCATCAGGACAACTATCCAAAACAAACATCAAAATCAACACACAAATGTGTCACCGAACACAAAATGAAGCTTCTGCCATGACCATCCCAGTTCCCTGACTTGAACCCTGTAGAAAACTAGTGGGGTGAACTGAAGAGGAGAAGCACCGACATGGATCTAGGAATCTGACGGATCTGGAGAGATTCAGCATGGAGGAATGGTCTCTGATCTCTTGTCAGGTGTTCTCCAAACTCATCAGGCATTTTAGGAGAAGACTCAGAGCTGTTATCTTGGGGAAGGAAGGTTGCAAAAAGTATTTAATAAAAGGGTGCCAATAATTATGGCCTATGTCAAACCGCGACTGGCTTGACTGCACGTAAGGCTTACGGTAAAGATTGTTGCTATATGACTGAACATTTCACTGTACCAATCTTTTTCTTATGGATCTAAACTTTTGCATACAGAACAAATGAGCTGGCCTGTGTCCACACTGTGGGCTTCGTCACATAAAGGCAGATTATGCAGTCCTGTCAGACAAACTGTCCCACTTCTCCATGATCTTCTGATCAAGATTTCATCATTTAGTAATAGGCCTATTATTCTGAATATAGTAGCAGTAAACGCAAATTTCAATTGTCTCATTACTCTCTGCATTTTGCAAATTTGTAAAAAAAATTATATTCTATCTTAATTATATTCTATCCTTCACGTCCCAAATATTTATATATTTATTCCCACGTCTCGCCAGAAGATGGCGCCCACAGCTGAATCAATCAACCATCCATCCATTTTCCAAACCGCGCTGGTCCAGCATAATATCATACAGGTATAAATTAATTTTTTAATTGATTATTAAATTGTTTAATTACTGTTTATACATGCTTGTTTGCAAGTCTCATTACTACTGGAGCTGGCAGTTTGCTATGTTTCAAATAATTATATTATACGGCAAGCAGAAAATCAGCAAATCGGCTGCATTCAGTCACTCGTTTTCATTCACTCCTTCAAGTGGACTATATTAGTGGAGTAAAGTAATGGTGAATGAGGGTAGGAGCGATTCAGGACACAGCCCTAGTTTCCTAGTGTGTGCCAGTTTGTTTCTATAGTTACTGATTAGTTTCACCTGTGTTTCATTTAGCTCCCCTTGTTTGCCTGTGTGTGTATAGTTTCATTTGTTCTGTGTTTCTTCATCAATGTTTTACGTGCGGTTGCTTTGTTTAGTCTTACTAGTTATCTCCTGTGTGTTTCCTTTTGGACTTCTGATTTGTCGTGCGCTCATCATTACAGACAGTTTTATAATTGTTTATTTTGTTTATCATTTAGAGGCTACATTGGTGTTAGGAAAAAGTCTCTGACAAACATCACTTGAAAAAAGGTTGAAACTTACATACAACTAAGACAATTTTTGTGATTTTAATAATTCTATAGAATGCTTATGTTTATGTTAATTTGCTCTCACTCACACACGCACACGAATGTGCACAAACAAACATACACGTGTGCATGCACAAACACACACAATATGCACATACACAGCCCATATTCACACATATTTTATTGTTGCAGCCATTCATTTAAAATAAAACTCTTGTTGTGGCATATACCCTTAGTTTTTGTGCATTTTGTCTACGTGTTACAACTTACCGCAGTAGTGGGGTAGGTTGTAACAAAGGACCAATTAGTATTTGTCATCATCTCACAAAGTCTGTGATATAGTTGAAGAAACTGAAATAATTGCTGTTTGTAGTAGACAGATGTGGGTACTTTGCCTAAAGGTTTCAGACGTGTAGCTAAAATAAAGGGTAGTTTTAGTTTCTGAAGAACAAAGTGTTACAACTATACCCGGTCTCCCATGCAATAATTTCCTCTTACATTTCACAGACATGTTCAATTCATTTGTATAGCGCTTTTCACAATACATATCGTTTCAAAGCAGCTTTGAAAATGCATGCGTCTACATTACAACTATTACAATTATTTTATGATAGCTGTAAAGTGTAAATTGTTAGGGTAATCAAAATAGCCTGTGCTTTTGTTTTTATTTATTTTCATTATTAGTTTAGTGAATTTAACGTTTGCTTTAAAAAGCATGGATTTGTTTTTAGATTGTAACGTTACAATGTTAGAATGACTCCAGTCCAGTAGGTGGCGGGAATGCACCTTTCGTTTGTTTGCCAGCCGCCATCACACGCCAGAAGAAGAAGAAGAAGTAGGTTTGCAGACCAGTTAAACGGCACGTGTGTGAGAAGAGTGTGTTCGCTGGATGTCTTCAGTCTACAGGCTGCCACACGTAAGAGATGTGATTTTTTTTTTCTTCTTCTACAACTGTCTGTTTATATTGTGAGTGAAATAATGGGCGATTCACCGTTAGTGGTGGCGAGATGAAGCCTCGTGAAGCATCGGGTTCACAGTTCCACCTGGTGGTCAAAGAGTGCATATATTACAGATGACCTGATGTGATCTGTGATGCCCAGTTAAGTCTTAGATATAACGGTGAAGGAAAAAATAAATTTCCACATGGAATAATCTATTTATATGAATATAATGCGTATTTTCTGGTGGTATATAATGATTGTATAACATAACTGTGTAGTAAGCATATTGTCTTGAAATGAATTGGGCTATCAAATGTGTGTAAATCAGTTATTTGGTCATAAGCAGGAGGGGCAATATTATTATTCTAAAACTGGAAATTGCGTGCGGATTACTGACGTCGTCATGGCTGGCGCGCGGATTACTGACGTCGTCATATGGCTGGCGCGCGGAGTACTGACGTCGTCATATGGCTGGCGCTGACGTCGTCATATGGCTGACGTCGTCCTATGGCTGGCGCGCGGATTACTGACGTCGTCATATGGCTGGCGCGCGGATTACTGACGTCGTCATATGGCTGCGCTGACGTCGTCATATGGCTGATGCTGACTTCGTCCTATGGCTGGCGCACGGATTCCTGACGTCGTCCTATGGCTGGCGCTGACGTCGTCATATGGCTGGCGCTGATGTCGTCATATGGCTGACGTTGTCCTATGGCTGGCGCGCGGATTACTGACGTCGTCATATGGCTGGCGCGCGGATTACTGGCGTCGCCATATGGCCGCGCTGACGCCGCCCCATGGCTGCGCGACGGATTCCTGACGTCGTCATATGTCTGGCGCACGGATTCCTGACGCCGCCCTATGGCTGGCGCGACGATTCCTGACGTCGTCATATGGCTGGCGCGGATTACTGACGTCGTCATATGGCTGGTGCGGATTACTGACGTCGTCATATGGCTGGCGCGCGGATTACTGACGTCATCATATGGCTGGCGCACGGATTACTGACGTCGTCATATGGCTGACGGTGACGTCGTCATATGGCTGGCGCGCGGATTACTGACGTCGTCATATGGCTGGCGCTGGCGGATTACTGACGCCATATGGCTGGCGCGCGGATTACTGGACGCCGCCATATGGCTGGCGCGCGATTACCGACGTCGTCATATGGCTGGCGCTGACGTCGTCATGGCTGGCGCGTGGATTACTGACGTCGTATGGCTGGCGCGGATGGATTACTGACGCCGCCATATGGCTGGCGCTGACGTCGTCATATGGCTGGCGCACGGATTACTGACGTCGTCATATGGCTGGCGCTGACGCCCCATATGGCTGGCGCACGGATTACTGACGTCGTCATATGGCTGGCGCTGACGTCGTCATATGGCTGGCGCGCGGATTACTGACGTCGTATGGCTGGCGCGCAGATTACTGACGTCGTCATATGGCTGGCACGCGGATTACTGACGCCATATGGCGCGCGGATTACTGACGCCATATGGCTGGCGCGGATTACTGACGTCATATGGCTGGCGCGCGGATTACTGACGGTCGCATGGCTAGCGCGATTACCGACGCCGCCATATGGCTGGCGCGTGGATTACTGACGTCATATGGCTGGCGCGCGGATTACTGACGTTGTCGTATGGCTAGCGCGGATTACTGACGTCGTCATATGGCTGGCGCGCGGATTACTGACGTCGTCGTATGGCTGGCGCGCGGATTACTGACGCCATATGGCTGGCGCGTGGGATTACTGGACGATGGCTGGCGCGCCGATTACTGACGTCGTCATATGGCTGGTGCGCGGATTACTGACGTCGTCATATGGCTGGGGCGCGGATTACTGACGTCGTCATATGGCTGGGGCGCGGATTACTGACGTCGTCATATGGCTGGTGCGCGGATTACTGACGTCATATGGCTGGCGCGCGGATTACTGACGTATGGCTGGCGCGCGGCGATTACTGGACGCCGCTGTATGGCTGGCGCGCGGATTACTGGCGCCATATGGCTGGCGCACGGATTACTGACGTCATATGGCTGGCGCGCGGATTACTGACGTCATATGGCTGGCGCGCGGATTACTGACGTCATATGGCTGGCGCGCGATTACTGGACGCCGCCGCATGGCTGGCTGGCGGATTACCGACGCCATATGGCTGGCGCGCGGATTACTGGACGTCATATGGCTGGCGCGCGGATTACTGACGTCATATGGCTGGCGCGCGGATTACTGACGTCATATGGCTGGCGCGCGGATTACTGACGTCGCCATGGCTACGCGCATATTACTGGCGCCGATGGCTGGCGCGGCCGGATTACTGGCGCCATATGGCTGGCGCGCGGATTACTGGCGACGCCATATGGCTGGCTGGCGCGCGATTACTGACGTCATATGGCTGGCGCGCGGATTACTGACGTCGTCATATGGCTGGCGCACGGATTACTGACGTCATATGGCTGGTGCGCGGATTACTGACGTCATATGGCTGGCGCGCGATTACTGACGTCATATGGCTGGCGCGCGGATTACTGACGTCGTCGTATGGCTGGCGCGCGGATTACTGACGTCATATGGCTGGCGCGCGGATTACTGACGTCATATGGCTGGCGCGCGGATTACTGACGTTGTCATATGGCTGGCGCGGATTACTGACGTCGTCATATGGCTGGCGCGCGGATTACTGACGTCGTCATATGGCTGGCGCGCGGATTACTGACGTCGTCATATGGCTGGAGCGCGGATTACTGACGTCGTCAAAGTGAGTTTGGGTCGAAGTTCATTAACCATCAAAATTAATGATGGAAAAATTATAATTCTTTGTTAACGTTAAATTCAACGTACTAATACACATTAAAATTATTTGAGGAACATGAACAGCTGTATATTATTACCTAATACCAACAAAGATGAATAAATACTGTATGAAATGTATTGTTCAGTTTCATGAAACCTTGTTCAGCATTACCCTAAAAACAATGTTTTGTCTGATAGACAAATTATATGGTTGATTTAAAAAAAAAAAATTTAGTAAGCTTCTGTTGATTGACATTAACCAATTTACAAACACACAGACACAGCTTTATCCACTAAAACATTTATTCAGTTTTTAATTCAGTTTTAATTACATTTGGGTTCAAAAGTCAAAAGAAAGAAAAACCCCAGACAAATTTTCATCCATCTTTTCATCCATCCATCCATTCATTCATTGTAGTAATTACTAAAGCCGCAAGATATAACCGCAAAGGAAATAAATGATGATAGTTTTTTAATAAGCTATTGCAATCTACATATCTACGATATACATAAAGCATTAATCTCATATATAAAAGTATGACTACCTATGACGAATTAAACCACATCTTACCGCCGCCATCTTCTCACAGGAAATTACGTTAGTGTATGCTAATCCGCTGATTGGCCAACACGGTTGCCAGAAAGAAACTCCTTTCACCAATGAGAGACTGTCCGGCACGCCCATTACTCCAAGCTGCAGTTACCCCTGACTTGCTTTACTGGAAGCTTCCAGGATTTCTCGACACACGCTCCGAAGGCACAGAACGTAACATCACTATTCACCGTTTTGCAAACACGTTCACAGAAAGAATCGATTCAAAAGAACACTGATTCAGTCGATATTAGAATGTTAGTGTGAAAACATTTCTACGTTTAGTTGAAATGTTAATTTAAGAATCGTGTGCCCTGTTTCATCCTTATTTAACATCCTGGGTTACACAAAGATGAGGTTGTTACTTATAGATCTGGGGCCATATTCACAAAACATCTTCAGGCTAAAAGTAGCTCACTTGCCGGTTTAGGAGAAATTTTAGGATTCCTAAATCTGTGAAATGCTAGTAGTCAAGAGAACTTCTAGGAGTAGTTTTAGATGGATAGATTGTATTCAACTCTGAAATGAAAGCCAAAACTCGTGTGCAAAATCACATTGAAAGGAAATCTGTTCTACTGTTTCACTTTCTTTCTCACAAAATCCGTGTGAATTGTTTTCCCAATTAAATCTCTCATGTAAAAAGTAATTTGATGGATAAATGTCATTCAATATGTCACTTCTTTGGCCTTCTGTAGTATAACAAATTACCAAAATTATCCATCAAATGCGTTACTGCCCATATTCTTTTTCCATCCAAGTCTCTAACAACAAAGATTTTCTGTTACTCAAGAAAGATTTTCTGTTACTCTGTAGGGCTGCATGATTTGGGGAAAATATCTAATTGCGACTATTGGTTTTTTTTTTTTTTTTTTTTTTTTTACAAATTAAAAGTGTGTGTATAACATTTTGTTTATATATTAATATGACTAATAATAATATTATTATTATTATTATTATTATTGCTAAATAAAAATATTTAACAAATACATTTTTTAATATTTCTCATTTATTAAAAATAGAGTATTTAAGAATAAATATAACAATATAATTATTATTATAATAATAATAATAATATTTATGTTACAGAACTTACTTTACAAAAACTGCTGGGTTACCTGTTAATATGCAGACAGCCTATGACTAAAAATCATTAGAAATGTCTAAGGATTTATTGTAAAAATAAATAACAGATTTTTTAAATTAATTAATTTTTTTTATTTGTCAATTTCTTAAAGTCTATGTCTTTAATATGAAATATGAGCCTCTTATGCATCCACTGTGGGGGAAAAACTCCTGTACATTGAAGAAAAACATATGGATTGTCATATAAATTATTTTAGAGAGAAGTATTATTCTAATTTCTAATCTTTTACCCAAAAGATTAATTCATACCGGAAGCCAGAGGGCGGTGTCGAGCAGAAACACCACATTTGCCTCAGAGAAGTAATAGTTTTCAGGAAATCCCTAATGTGAAGCTAGCACTGTGTAGCTGCATAAACAGAAGATAGAAACCCTTTGACTGATTAAACATGAAGAATAAACACGACTGCATCAAGATACGGTGTATTTGAGTTCTTCAAGCCTTCTCGGGTGCTGATTGATCGACTTTATCACTGTATAGAATACTATGAAATAATGCATTGTCTGCCTCATTCTGTGATTTAAGAAGCCACATCAGCTCTCAAACACTCGACTGACGACATGAAGTGAGTTAAAACGTGTTATTAAACGTATTGTGTTACAATGCTTCGCATTACTAGTTTAAGATGTTTGGCGCGTGTTGCTTTTTGCTTTCAGACGGAGCAGCGTTTACTACTAATCACAGAGCCGCTCTTCGCTGACACACTGGGCATATATTTATTTAATTAAAATCGCAGCCTTTGCGCGTCCATAATCGCACACAAGCCAAATCGCGATTGCGGTTCGATTTCGATTAATCGTGCAGCCCTAGTGTTATGTGGGGTTAAACTGTGTTTGAACATTAGGTTACAGTACAGAAGAACTTGCTGATGGAAATCAGATCATTTTATAGGTGGTTTGTACATTTCATAGTCAATAAAAAATTCAGTTCCACCCATTTTTTTTGAAAATTGCATTCGGGATGCTAAACCAAAAAGAGTCTTTATGACAAACAAAGGAATTCAGCAACTTCAGTTTTAGTACTTGTCTGGCTATCACCAGACCAAGCTCAATTTAAGATTGAACATTAGTCTGAGGAGTCTGCTCTGTATTTTCTATGACTGTACGCAATTGGATAGTCCTTCAACCAATCAGACCACAAGAGGCGTGATAACGGGCAATGACCCATCGCTATCCGTCATCATGTTAAACCTGCCAATAGCGCGCAAGGTGGATGAGCCAGTCTGTGATTGGTTCCCGCAAAAGTGTAACAGCAGCAGTAGAAATGAATGTACAGACTGAGCTGCAGGGTGAAATCAAATGGCCGACAGATCAGGCTGGGTTTACCCAGTCTATTTTAGTACACCATTCATCACAGAAAAATCTATGGCATTCATGCCACCCTCTTCAATACTCTCGTAATCATCCCAGCTTTCCTGATGCAATGGCTTTTATCCTTCCAAATAAAGTTGAAACAACATTTCATGTACATTCAATTTCTATTGAAAAGGCAGTTAAATGGCTCTTGGTGTACTCTCCATCTTGGATCGTAAAACCCTGCAGAAAATTTTCCTTTTTTTTTTTGCCATGAATTCGGTATTACTTTACATTTATCAATATTATTTGAGAATGTTTTCTTTTTCCCATATATCCTTATTTCTGGTGACCGTGATACCCAAATATTTGACTTCCATTTTAACCTGTATGTTATCTAACAAGCGAGCTGGTTGATCATGTAAAGCTAGAATTTCACGTTTATTAATGTTCAATATAACACCTGATGCTTTTGAGAATTGACTGATTTAATCTAACGCTGTAGAAATTTGCCTTTCGTCTTTTAAGAAATAAAGTTCTATTCAAGTTGACTTATGTGTTTTCCCATGACATTAAATCCATCATGATTATTAATTCTAATCATAATAGACAGTAGTTCAGCGACCATTATAAATAATAAAGGCAGCCTTGTCTAATGCCTCTTTTGACTGTGAATTGTGAGCGTGTGCTGTGCTCTAAAGATACACCGCTATTAATGTCATTGTAAAGCAGACTAATTAAATTTGTGAATTTCTGTCCAAAACCAAAATTATTTAAAGTTTCTAAAAGGAATCCAGACTGAGTCTCATTAATAATTTGGGGTAGGCCTTTTTTCATTCTAGCTGCAATAATTCCTGACAATAATTTATAGTCAGAGTTAAGAAGTGTAATTGGTCTTAAATTATCTAACAATCTTTTATCTTTGCCATGTTTAAGAATAAGTATTATTAGGCCCTGCTTCATGCTTGTCATTAGGGATGCACCGATAGGATTTTTTTTTGTTGGGGTGCACCGAAATTTCGGCCTCTGAAAATGGCATTATCGGTTTCGGGCCGAAATAATTTTTTTTTTTAAAAAAGCCGAAAATGTAAACCAAAAATTAATGTCACTCGCCCCTCCCATCCGTGCGCAAGCGCTTAGGTTTCACTCACAAAAAAGCAGCGAGTGCGTGAAATGACACAAAAAGAGCTGACGGAGATTGAAACATCTGGTGAAGGAAGAGACTCGACAGAAATAATTTCTCAGGCCCGCTAACGGTGCCTGAGAAACGATAAACATAAAAGCCGTTAAAAACACTCCCTACATTTTTAAAAGAAGCCATTTTCGGCTTCCGTTTCGGTTTTCGGCCAAGTGCATCCTAAATTTTCGGTTTCAGCCCAGAATTTTCATTTCGGTGCATCACTAATTTTTTGGGGCCGATACCGATTTTAACAAACAATTATTGGCCGATACCAATTTTTGTCACTTGTCATCTTTTTTTAAATGTTGTCATTAAAATAGTGTTTTGATCATGTTTTAAATCTGCAAAGTAAAAAAAAATAAAAACATACATTAACTTATCGCCTACTAGCTACTTTATTGCTGCATTATCAAATAATTTCTAATGAACATGGACTGGATCCATTTAACATTCAGCAGGCCAACATAAATACATAAATAAAACAACAAGATGCATATGAAATAAACAGTGCTTTTTAAGTAGGTTAAATAACACTGCATATTATTCACTGTATAAATTAAATGCATATATTATTATTACATTAAGACGTAGCTAAACGTTTCTACTGTACAACATCATTAATCCTGTCACAATTACTTTGTTAAACTGAACTTTTATTTTGACGGGTTGTGTGTGTTTGTCGTGACGATAGATTTTGTCGAGTGAAACGGTAAAATGCTCATGAAGTGACTGGAGATGCATTCGTGTCCTCATATTGAGGCGGCAGAGGCTGAAAAACACAGCGAGTTTCAGTGTGTGTGAGGCAAATGAAACGCAGAGACTGGATCCAGAAACATGCAGGATTCTTTTTGCGGACACTAGTATATATCGCTATTTGATTTAAGTGTACTGACCTACGTTTTATTCATTCATCAAAACTTTGACAAATTCCATGGCATTCCACTATGGAGTAAATAAATTCCGTTTGTATGACTGGATTCCGTCTGCTTTGTCCGCATCGCGGAAATGAATCCTTATGAAAGTTACAAAAGTTAATTTAGTCAAGAGTAGTGAGCAAATAATTTTTTTGGTCTTTTGTTGTTTGATTAAGACAGAGAGCAGACAGCAGCGCAGCAGGAATATTACATTACAATCTTAGATTACACAACAGACATTATACAGCTCAGTGCCTTCACGCAGTTCATTAAACAACCACCGATGGTTGTAAATTGATTCAGTTGTGAGCCCGTCAGTACCAGGGGATTTATTAAATGACAATTTCAAGCTCACATCATCCAATTCTTCTATTCTTAAATCTGACTTTAAACGAATCATCAATCTTGGGTGTGAAGTCTTTAATTTTGTTTAGAAAATGTGAAGAATCTACTTGGGAATATGCAGAAGTGTATAGATTTAGTTGAAAATGTGAAAACTTCAATAGGTTTAATATCCTTACACTCTACTCCTCCCATCAATAGACTTGATATTGCCTTGTTTTCCTGTCTTCTCCTCTCTAAATTGCTGAAATACGAGGTGTTCTTTCCTTCCTCTATCCACTTTGCTCGCGATCTCACCTCGACGCACCTTGAGCTCTTTTGCAGTACATACTGTCTAGTTCAGTTTGCAATATCAAGAGTTTATCTTTATCTTCACTATTTAATTCTGTTTTATCACAGTATTTACAAATTTCCTGGAACAGATCACATTCTTCTCTTATTTTTTTCTCTTCAAATGTTCACTTGACTTACAAGTAATTAACTTTTTTGGGTTTTTTTTATTTTATTTTTTTTAATTTTTTAGATCTGGTCCCGTGGGCGTCAGTATCTCACAGTGATCACAGTTCACACCTGCAGTGAAGCCCCTCCCACAACAATTCACCAATAAATACTGGGAATATTCCCATCATCCTACAAGAGAAGGACAAACTCCAGGTGTAGCGGCTGAAATCTGTGTGACTGTTAAAGATGGAGTTTATTAAAGAGGAGATTGAAGACATGAGTGATCCAGAACCATCCAGAATAAAACATGAAGATACTGAGGAACAAACAGGTTGGTGTCCATTCTTCATTCTTCATTATTGACTGTTGAGAAACATTAACAAAGCTTCAGTTCAACACATTGGAGGATGAATAAATACTGAAAATGCATCTAAATGGTCAAAGGGTCATTACATGTCAAATTTCAGAAACTTCCTGGCTCATATTTTTTGACTTTTTGTAACTCCAGAAGTATTAAATGTATCTTAATATCATTTAGATTCAGTTTTTTTTTTAAACAAACATTTCGTTTGGTATCTTCATTGTAAAGGCCCTATAATATCTCAATATCTTAGATATGGTCCAAATGTGGTTCCATGAGCAAATTGGTCAAATTGTATTTTTAGTGGTCAAAATCCAAATGTGGGTAACTTTGCATACAGCTGAAGAGTAATGTCTGAAAAATGTTGAAACTAATAATGTATAATTTTTTTTTTCTATCAACACAATTGCCATAAATATTATTTTCCCAGAGATTCCAGTTATTAACAAACTTTTCTGGAATCTTTATTTTCACGGCCCTGTAATCCCATAGATATTGGATCTCCATGCGGATTCATGTTCAATTTATTGAATTTCACCCATTTTCAGTGGTCAAAAACCATCAGATTTATCTCCCCTACTTGAAATCAATCTGCAGACGACAAAGAAATTGTTCAAAACAAGTTTTAACCTTTTATTTTTTGAAATATTTGTTCCTTGGTAGCACATACCTGGGGTCCAAAGTGATCGTTTTCCACCGGGCCCCATTCTTATCATACCGGATACTGTTTGTAAACAGTGTTTCCTATAGGTTGAGAATTTACTTGTGGTGGTGGGCAGGGCGGAGTGGCTTGATGAGTGCGTTTAAAATAAAATAGTCAAAGATTTATATATTGATATGCAGATAAAATTAACTTTTTTATTAAAGGGATATTTCACCGCTGGAAAGATGAATGTGTATTTAAATTGGGTAATTTACGTAGTAGTAATTTGAAATTATTTTAGAAGTTGGTACCTTCTAGACTTTGTCTGGCTATCACCAGACCAAGCTCAATTTAAGATTGAACATTAGTCTGAGGAGTCTGCTCTGTATTTTCTACTGCACAAGAGGCGTGATCAATGGGCATAGTTCAAATGACTGTACGCAATTGGATAGTCCTTCAACCAATCAGACCACAAGAGGCGTGATAACGGGCAATGACCCATCGCCTCTCTATCCGCCTTCATATTAAACCTGCCAATAGCGCACCAGGTGGATAAGCCAGTCTGTGATTGGTTCCCGCAAAAGCGTAACAGAAGCAGTAGAAATGAATGTACAGACTGAGCTGCAGGGTGAAATCAAATTGCCGGCAGATCAGGCCCAATCGATTCTTGACTGAGAAAAGCACAAAAAATACATTTTCTGGCTTGGACTGACTGGTCCAAGAGTCTGTTAGCTTAGCTTAAAAAGGCTGACACTATTTGTAGATTCTGTGAGTGAGATACAACCCCCTATGGGCGTGTTGAAAACATGCAGGACTAGCTCCTACTACTGGCTGTAGTCTCTAGCCTCAATGCTTAATGACGAATTTTGTGTCGTCGTGAATGTTTTTTGATATGTGGAAACCCCTGAATGTTTCACGTCAGCGCTGTTTGATCTGATATCTGTGGTTTATAACAGAATTCTGTGCCGAACGCTTCCCAATAGATCTCGCAGTAGTGATGTTAAAACTGTGGCGCATTCAATCGCTTTCTCACTGGATCTCCCAGCACTGTGTAGTAACGGTGTCTCGTGATGTTTCCGAGCTGAGAAACGGTCCGCGCAGCTCAAACAAATAGCGTGGTTCCGTTCCGACTTCAAACACACTTTGCAGCAGGGTATTGTTTGGTTCTGCGACTTACGCAGACTAATATATTGAGGCTGTGTGTATTTAGTGGATTCTGGACTCCCAATAAAAAAGTGACCATTAGTTCTGTAAATGATATCAGCCAGATTTCATAATGGACAGGCCTTTGAACTCACCAGATCATAATGCAACAAAGATTGCTAAAGTCAACAGATTTTAGACCTACCAATCTCTGTAAAATAATTTCTAAAGTCATTTTTACCCTCCCCTTCCAAAGTCATTTTAATATTTTGGCTTTCTTCATTTATGTATTTCTTTCATATAGCTGTTGTCATCCACATTTTAAATGGATTAACAAGAAACTTAAGTAACTAACACATCAAAGATCTGACACTTGATATTCTGTTGCTTTCTTCGGTTAAATCAGATTTCACTTGAATTTATTTTAACCACATAATCTTTGTGTTTTAGACTGGATGGAGATGAAACCACAAATACATGAACTGGATGAAGCAGAAGAGGAAAAGCCTAGCATCAAAACTAGAGCTCTGCACACCTGCTCTCAGTGTGGAAAGAGTTTCAATAGAAAAGACAAACTTAACACGCACATGAGAGTTCACACTGGAGAGAGACCATTTAACTGTGATCAGTGTGGTAAAGATTTTGTTTCGTTATCAAATCTTAAACAACACCTGAAAGTTCATTCAGATGAGAAGCCTCATGTGTGTTCTGTCTGTGGAAAGAGTTTTACATGGCTGTACAGTTTTAAACTGCACCAGAAAACACATGATGGAGTGAAAGATCATGCGTGTTCTCACTGTGGAAAGAGTTTTTCACGGCTGAACTGTTTGAAACAGCACCAGAAAACACATGATGAAGTGAGAGATCATGTGTGCTCTGACTGTGGGAAGAGCTTTACTACAGTTGGCAATCTGAAACAGCACCAAAGGATTCATACCGGAGAGAAGCCGTACTACTATACTCAGTGTGGAGAGAGTTTCAGAGATGCAACCGGGTTAAAAATTCATCTGCTCCATCACTCTGGAGAAAAACCATTCAAGTGTGATCAGTGTGGTAAAGGTTTTATTTCATCAGCATATCTAAAACTACACCTCATAGCTCATTCAGATGAGAGACCTCATGTGTGTTCTCTCTGTGGAAAGAGTTTTTCATGGCTGAGCAGTTTTAAACAGCACCAGAAAACACATGATGAAGTGAGAGATCATGTGTGTTGTGACTGTGGGAAGAGCTTTACTACAGCAGATAATCTGAAACAGCACCAAAGAACTCACACTGGAGAAAGACCTTACAAGTGCTCATATTGTGACAAGAGTTTCACTCAGTCTGGAAACCTGAAATCACACGAGCGAATTCATACTGGAGAGAAGCCGTACCACTGTACTCAGTGTGAGATGAGTTTCAGAAGTTTATCACACCTTTACATTCACAAGAAAAAATGGTGCATAAAAAACAAACAAAAATAGTCATTGTGGGGGTTTTTTTGTTTTGTTTTTTCTGTCAGGATTGTGTGCTAAATGTTTTTCTTAAATTAGATACACCGATCAGGCTTAACATTATGATAATATTGTGTTGGTCCCCCTTTTTCTGCCAAATTGCCCTGACCCGTCGAGGCATGGACTCCACTAGACCCCTGAAGGTGTGCTGTGGTATCTGGCACCAAGATGTTAGCAGCAGATCCTTTAAGTCCTGTAAGTTGCGAGGTGGGGCCTCCATGGATCGGGCTTGTTTGTTCAACACATCCCACAGATGCTCGATTGGATTGTGATCGGGGGAATTTGGAGGACAAGTCAACACCTCGCACTCGGTGTGTTCCTCAAACCATTCCTGATCCATTTTTGCTTTGTGTCAGGAGCATTATCCTGCTGGAAGAGGCCACAGCCACCAGGGAATACCATTTCCATGAAAGGGTGTACATGGTCTGCAACAGTGCTTGGGCAGGTGGTGCGTATCAAAGTAACATCCACATGGATGGCAGGACCCAAGGTTTCCCAGCAGAACATTGTCCAAAGCATCACACTGGCTCCGCCGGCTTGCCTTCTCATAGTGCATCCTGGTGCCATGTGTTCCCCAGGTAAGCGCCGCACACACACACCCGGCCATCCACGTGATGTAAAAGAAAACGTGATTCGTCAGACCAGGCCACCTTCTTCCATCACTCCGTGGTCCAGTTCTGATGCTCACGTGCCTCTGTTGGTGCTTTTGGACAGGGGTCAGCATGGGCACCGACTGATCTGCGGCTATGCCGCCCCATACACAACAAACTGAGATACTCTGTGTATTCTGACACCTTTCTATCAGAACCAGCATTAACTTCTGGAGCAATTTGAGCTCCAGTAGCTCGTCTATCCACACAGGCCAGCCTTCGCTCCCCACGTGCATCAATGAGCCTTGGCCGCCCATGACCCTGTGGCCGGTTCTCCACTGTTCCTTCCTTGGAGCACTTTTGATAGATCCTGCCCACTGCAGACCGGGAACACCCCACAAGAGCTGCAGTTTTGGAGATGCTCTGACTCAGTCGTCTGGCCCTTGTCAAACTCGCTCAAATCCTTACGGTTGCCCATTTTTCCTGCTTCTAACACGTCAACTTTGAGGACAAAATGTTCACTTGCTGCCTAATATTTCCCACCCACTATCAGGTGCCGTGATGAAGAGATCATCAGTGTTATTCACTTCACCTGTCAGAGGTCATAATGTTATGCCTGATCGGTGTATATTCAGTCATTAACTTAAAGGGTTGAGAATCGAAAATGTATTCCAATTCTGGAATTGAATACTTGAGGTCAGGAATCAGATATTTGTTATAAAATTAAAATTTTGATGCCTCTTATCTATTCCTTTTGTGTGCATTTCAATATGACTTTAAACCATTCAAGCGTGGTGACTTGCGCTCTGTTTTGTGTGTTGCACGCATGTGTAATAGTATATTGGACCGACGGAAAATGAAAAGCTGCAATTTTCTGAACAGATATGGCTAGGGACTATACTCTCATTCCTGCGTAATAATCAGGGAACTTTCCTGCCGTACCATGGGTGCAGCGGCGCAATGATATTACACAGCGTCATATCGGTCTAGAAAAACGCAACTTTTTATTTTCCGTCGGTTTTAGCACACGATGTAACTATACACATCATAACATGTAAATAGGAAAATATTGGTGTTATTTTGTCACTTATTGAGCAGTAGGCTCATATGTCAGGCGATATGTCAACGTTTTATGTCAGGCAGTACAACCAAAACCCTAGTTGTAGCCTATGATTATATTACTGTAGTTGTACCACCTGACATGGAAAGTGTACCAACCTAGCCATACTTGAACTTAGCAGTTTTTACAGTATTTGAGAAAGAGACAAACCTTTTCACTCTGCCATAAGGATCAGTTGAGCTCCTCTGGATGATGCATTATCACGACCTTTGTCAATTCATAATAAGAGAGCCATGTTTGCAGTTGTGCCACCATCACATTTGAGAATATACAAATTGCTGGACAAAAGTTTTTCCAGTTATCTCAGCTGATATTTATACAAATTGATGAAAGGCTTTAAATTTAAAATGATGCCATAGTGTTTAGATTTTTTTAGTTAAGACACCGTTTTCTTAGTCTGTTCATTTTATTTGTTGTTGTTGACTGCTAACAAACACTGAGGTAACTTGAGTGCAAAAACAATAATCACCCCATACACATTCTTTATGGTTTGACTACTTGTTTTATTGTGTAGTACCAAAGCTCACTGAGAACCTCTTCTTCAGGTTCTGCTACATAACGACGAAAGTAGACCTATGCATTACTCTCTTTTTTTTCCCCATACACAATGCTCAACACTCCAATAGGAGGCGTAAACGCTCCCTCCTTCCATAAAACACAGAGTTGGGGATTCAAGGATGTGTAGAAGAAGAGCCGCGAGTAGCCGAGCACTGAACGTTTGAAGACCAGTGCAAGTTAATATTAAACGACTGTGAGAGTTTGAATGAAGGACAGTTGTGGAGTATTTTCGCTGGATATCTTCAGTCTGCAGGTTGCCACGCGTAAGATATGATTGTAATTTCTTCTGGAACGATCTGTTTATGTTGTGTATGAAATAATGGGCGATTCACTGTTTTGCAAACACATTCACAGAAAGAATCGACTCAAAAGAACAATGATTCGAATCACTGATTCACTCGATAATACAACAGAATGTGTGTGTGTGTGGAAAACGTTTCTACGTTTAGTTGAAATGTTAATTTAAGAATTCATTATGTGCCCTGTTTTATCCTTATTTAACATCCTGGGTTACACAAAGATGAGGTTGTTACTTATAGATCTGGGCTGTATTCAACATCTTCAAGCTGAAGAAAGTAGCTCACTTGCTGATTTAGGAGAAACTTAAGGTGTTTTTTGTTTTTTTGCTCATATCAGACTAACAGTTGGAGGGGAGTGGTTAAGGATATTCAAACCAGGGCTGTAACCACCATAGACATTGAGGGGGACCAGTCCCCACCAGTAATTAAACATGGCCAAATTGCAGTTTTCATGAGGACTTTAAAAATAATGGGCGTTTCAGTCCTAATTTTAGGACATTTTTGCTCTAAGAGTATTTCACAACGCATGCTCTAAAACTAGCTCTTAAATCTGTGACACGTTCAGAGTAGTCAAGAGGACTCCTAAGTCACTAAGACCAAATCACAAACAATCCTAATGGCTGTTGAAGACCTTTTTCTCTTCCACTTCGCTTCTTGTCTACTCACTGTCCTATCATAACGAAAAGGCAAAAATGCCCAAAATAATAAATATTTAATTAATTAATAAAAAGAAAAGAAAATGATGTCTGTGGCAGATGTTTTCATGAGTTCACACTTGCAAATGATTAAATAGTGAAATGTTGTCCGAGCTGGGAATTTAGCCCAAACCCAGAGCACTCTCCTGAATCCCCATTTTCTCATGAAGTATGAAATGTCCTGGCCAGAACGAACTTTGTTCTTGTTCTTGCCACCTCAAGAAAACTAACGCATTTCTTTTGTTCTTTTCAGAGTGTGGTACAACGCTTAAGGAGTCGGGGTGGCGGAGGGATGCAGAAAGCTGTGGAGGTAACTAGGTGAGTCGGCTGTGTATAGCCTACTGTATATACGCCTCCTCTTGAGCCGATTAGATGGTGCTCCTCCCGAACTTTGTGTATAAAACATAATTTGTCGCTTGAATTCTGCAATCTCTCTTGACAGAGGCTGACAATTAGATGAACATATACCTAGGTAGTGACACTTAGCCTACTTTTTAAAATCTTTATTTTAATATGGCAACATGATACCTCATTTATTATTTCTATCACTGACAGAGACATATCAGCCAATCACTGTGGTCATAGTTAGTAAACGTGAGGACATCATCCATAGCAACGAGGTCCCTTTCTCTTAACTTAAGACTTCTCTTTTTTTTTCCTTAGTAAAAGTTGGTCTCAGCAGCTTTGTGGCTGGGTTTTAAGAGAAAACTCTTTAACTAAGAACTTTTACTGCTATTTAGGAGAACTCTTGGTGGTAAGATAACATGTTTTGTGAATATGGCCCCTGTTCTATATGATACTAATAATATACAACCTTGTTAACAACACTGTATTTCTGACAGCAAATGTTCACTTAACTTACAAGTAATTAAGTAACATTGATTTTTCCAGGTCTGGTCCTGTGGGCGTCAGTATCTCACAGTGATCACAGTTCACACCTGCAGTGAAGCCCCTCCCACAACAATTCACCAATAACTACTGGGAATATTCCCATCATCCTACAAGAGAAGGACAAACTCCAGGTGTAGCGGCTGAAATCTGTGTGACTGTTAAAGATGGAGTTTATTAAAGAGGAGATTGAAGACATGAGTTATCCAGAACCATCCAGAATAAAACATGAAGATACTGAGGAACAAACAGGTTGGTGTCCACTCTTGATTCTTCATTGTTGACTGTTGAGAAGCATTAACAAAGCTTCAGTTCAACATTGGATGTGTTAGGGCTTAACTGTTTATGACACAAGACCAGGAATCAGGAGTGCAATTAATTAAAGAAAAATTTACTGAAGAATAGTTTGTGCTTGAATAAAAATAAATGCATAAAATGAAAGACATCCATATCTCATCTCTGGAAGCCGGGCTAAGTGAGCAAGCACTGTTTCTATTTTAAATGTAGATGCATGAGAAACACGCTCAGATAGAGAGACTAATTAGTTTTTGTTCATCTTGCACTGTCCCTATTTGCACTTTTGCCCTGAATGTGTCTTTTGCACTGTACCGCTTACCGCTGCTCTGTGTTGTTTTCATGTGTAAACCCTTCAAAAGTTTTAGATTTTCTAATGTTTTCCAAAAAAATTCTTCTGCTTAACAAGACTGCATTTATTTGATCCAAAATACAGCAAAAACAGTAATATTGTGAAGTACAAACCCGATTCCAAAAAAGTTGGGACACTACAAATTGTGAATAAAAAGAGAATGCAATGATGTGGAAGTTTCAAATTTTAATACTTTATTCAGAATACAACGTAGATGACATATCAAATGTTTAAACTGAGAAAATGTATAATTTTAAGGGGGAAATAAGTTGATTTTAAATTTCATGGCATCAACACATCTCAAAAAAGTTGGGACAAGGCCATGTTTCCCACTGTGTGGCATCCCCTCTTCTTTTTCTAACAGTCTGCAAACGTCTGGGGACTGAGGAGACAAGCTGCTCAAGTTTAGGAATAGGAATGTTGTCCCATTCTTGTCTAATACAGGCTTCTAGTTGCTCAACTGTCTTAGGTCTTCTTTGTGGCATCTTCCTCTTTATGATGCTCAAATGTTTTCTATGGGTGAAAGATCTGGACTGCAGGCTGGCCATTTCAGTCCCCGGATCCTTCTTCTACGCAGCCATGATGTTGCAATTGATGCAGTATGTGGTCTGGCATTGTCATGTTGGAAAATGCAAGGTCTTCCCTGAAAGAGACGACGTCTGGATGGGAGCATATGTTGTTCTAGAACTTGGATATCCCTTTCAGCATTGATGGTGCCTTTCCTGATGTGTAAGCTGCCCATGCCACACGCACTCATGCAACCCCATCCCATCAGAGATGCAGGCTTCTGAACTGAGCGCTGACAACAACTTGGGTTGTGCTTGTCCTCTTTAGTCCGGATTACATGGCGTCCCAGTTTTCCAAAAAGAAACCACAGAACAGTTTTCCACTTTGCCACAGTCCATTTTAAATGAGCCTTGGCCCAGAGAAAACGCCTGCGCTTCTGGATCATGTTTAGATATGGCTTCTTTTTTGACCTATAGAGTTTTAGCCGGCAGCGGCGAATGGCACGGTGGATTGTGTTCACCGACAATGTTTTCTGGAAGTATTCCTGAGCCCATGTTGTGATTTCCATTACAGTAGCATTCCTGTATGTGATGCAGTGCCGTCTAAGGGCCGAAGATCACGGGCATCCAGTATGGTTTTCCGGCCTTGACCCTTACACACAGAGATTGTTCCAGATTCTCTGAATCTTTGGATGATATGATGCACTGTAGATGATGAGAACTTCAAACTCTTTGCAGTGTTTCTCTGAGAAACTCCTTTCTGATATTGCTCCAGTATTTTTGGCCGCAGCATTGGGGGAATTGGTGATCCTCTGCCCATCTTGACTTCTGAGAGACACTGCCACTCTGAGAGGCTCTTTTTATACCCAATCATGTTGCCAATTGACCTCATAAGTTGCAAATTGGTCCTCCAGCTGTTCCTTATATGTACATTTAACTTTTCCGGCCTCTTATTGCTCCCTGTCCCAACTTTTTTGGAATGTGTAGCTCTCATGAAATCCAAAATGAGCCAATATTTGGCATGACATTTCAAAATGTCTCACTTTCAACATTTGATATGTTATTTATATTCTATTGTGAATAAAATATAAGTTTATGAGATTTGTAAATTATTGCATTCTTTTTTATTCACAATTTGTACAGTGTCCCAACTTTTTTGGAATCAGGTTTGTAATATAAAATAGGAAATATTTTTATAGTTACGCAAACATGTATTTTTTTTAATTTTCACAGATTTGGTCTTCTGCAGATTTGCATCACACAATGATCATAATTAACACAATTATCCAGAACTCTCTCGCTTGCTTTAATTCTCAAGCATAGGTTTTTTTTTGTTTGTTTGTTTTTTTGTAGATCTGATGGAGGTGAAAGAGGAAAGTCAAGAACTGGAGGAGTGTCAGAAACCTCAGAGTCTTTCAACTGGAGGAGAATCTCTAAATCGCTCACAGACTGAAGAGAATGCCTCAGGAAACAGAATTCAAAGAACAAAAGCCAAGAAGTCTTTTGCATACCGTCACTGTGAACAGAGTTTTGAAGTAAAGAAACGTGATAAAAGAATTCACCCTGTAGAAACGCTTTTCACTTGCCCACAGTGTGGAAAGACTTTCGCACATAGAAGCAAACTTGAGGTACACTTAAGAGTTCACACTGGAGAGAAACCGTACACCTGCCCTCAGTGTGGAAAGAGTTTCATACTTAGAAACAGACTTAAGAGACACTTAAGAGTTCATGAGAACCTGTTCTCATGCCTTCACTGTGAACAGAGTTTTGAAGTAAAGGAACACCTTCATAGTCACATAAGAATTCACCACGGAGAAACACTTTTCACTTGCCCGCAGTGTGGAAAGAGTTTCACACATCGAAGCCAACTTGAGGAACATATAAGAGTTCACACTGGAGAGAAACCGTTCACCTGCCCTCAATGTGGGAAGAGTTTTGCTCAGAAAGGACACCTTCGCAAACACATGAGAATTCACACTAGAGAGAAACCGCACTCATGCTGTCAGTGTGGGAAGAGTTTCACTGACGCATCAACTCTCAGTCAACATACGCGCATTCACTCTGGAGAAAGACCATTCAAGTGTGATCAGTGTGGCAAAGATTTCATTTCGTCATCACATCTAAAATCACACCTGAAAGTTCACTCAGATGAGAAGCCTCATGTGTGTTCTGTCTGTGGAAAGGGCTTTTCACGGCGGGACAGTTTTAAACTGCACCAGAAAAGACATACCGGTGAGAAAGATCATGTGTGTTGTGAGTGTGGGAAGAGCTTCACTACATCTTTCAAGCTGAAATTGCACCAAAGAAGAATTCATACTAGAGAGAAGCCGTACTGTACTCAGTGTGGGAGGAGATTCACCCACCCAGGCAATCTAGGGACTCATATTAAAAAGTATTGTCCAAAGTTGACATGATGAAAGTCATAGTGACTTTCCTGCTCCTCCACCAAAGGGTTTAGTGTGCAGTGGCATCAGCGGCATGCTAGATTTAAAAAGTAGTTTGACAAAAGTTTCAACAAAGTTTTAAACTACTTTCAAAACTTTTTGCGATACTAATAAAAGAACAGCTTCTGAAGCTATAAAGGGAAAAGCAATAGTTCAACCAAAAATGAAAATTCTGTCATCATTAACTGTTGGAACATTGTTCCAATCCTGTATACTTTTCTTTGTTCTGTTGAACGCAAAGGAAGATATTTTGAAGAATTTGGGAAACTGAACAGTTCTGGGGCACCATTGACTTCCATAGTATTTATTTTCCCCCCCTACTATGGAAATCGATGGTTCGGTAAAGCAGCCTGGTTACAGACTTTCTTCAAAATATCTTCCTTTTGTGTTCAGCAGAGCAAAGAAATTTGTATAGGTTTGGAAGAACTTGAGGGAGAGTAAATGATGATCAGAATATTTTGGTGAACTATCCCTTTAATTAGTGTTTTAATTTAAATCACTTTTGAACAGATCAAATTACACTAAATACTACTTATAAAATAAAACAATAGTTTACATAAATGCTTTTAAATAATATAAAAAGCATCAGTATAAAATAACTAACATTATTGTAACGGTTCTGTTCTGTATAGTCCCGTTTGAATTGTAATCTTTTTTCCATTTAACTTCAACGTGTAAATTCTATAGCCAAGTTTCCATTCACCTTTTCTACTGTTTTGTCATCGACAAAGTGAATATGCGCAATTTACTGTCTCCATTCTTTTTCCATACAATCGGCCTTTTAGCGATAAAATGGTGTGCGTAATGACGCCATCCCTAAAAACGCATAAGTTTTGTTGCGTCACTGAAAATCTGCCCTCTATGGAAGCCTGTTTCTGCCACTAAATAAACAAATAAAAATAGTAATTGCGACTTTTTATTTCAGAATTCAGACTTTTTTTTCTCACAATTGCGAGTTAAAAAGTCAGAATTCTGAGATAAGAAGTCGCAATTACTCTCTTTATTTTTTCATTTAGTGGCGGAAACGGGCTTGCATAGATCTCAAGTCGTTTCCAGACATAATTTTGCGTTTATCGCAAATTATATCATACCTTTCACATCCCAAATATTTGTAAAATGCAAAAAAGTAATGAGACAATTGAAATTCGCCAGTTTACTGCACTCTAAAAAAAAAAGTTGGGTTGAAAATGGACTAACCCAGCGGTTGGGTTAAATGTTTGCTTAAAACAACCCAACCGCTGAGTTAAAACAACCCAAGTCCGTTTTTAACCCAGCATTTTTTAGAGTGTGCTTAGGCCTACTATTTTCATGAATAATAAGCCTATTAATAAATTAGGAAATATTAATCAGAATAATTGTGGGACAGTTCGTCTGACAGCACTGCGTAAGTTTCTTTATGACGAAGCCCATGGGTTTGGATTCAGGGCAGCTTATTTGTCCTTTATGCTAAATTTTAGTAGCCTATCGATAGAAAAGATTGGCACAGTGAAATGTTCGGTCATATAGCAACAATCATTAACGTTAGCCTTGAATGTGCAGTCGAGCCAGTCGCTGAATTCACACATCATTCAAACCAAACAAAGATATTTGTTCTGGTTTCAGAGTTCAGTAACATCCAATCCATCAAAAAGATCAAATTGCTGCAATTTTTTCTCAGAAGCTGTAACCTAAACTTGTTTAGGCATATAGCCTAGTTATTTAACTTGTTTATGGTCTAGCTTAACTGATGCCGTCTTAACGATTCTAAAATTCGTTTAGAGCTTTTTGAATTCAACCTACTTTTTTTCTAATTTGTTAGAGATAAAATTATTTTCCATATTAATAAATTGTATTTATACAATTATTTAGTGTGATGTTTTTTTATTTTTATTTTATTATTATTTTTTTATTATTTGTTATTTTGAGAGGTAACACGTCTAATTCTTACCTATAGTAATAAAAAAATTTAATTTACAATTTAATAATATGAATATAATAGATTTAATGCATTTAACGGGAGCAACACCGAACGGAGCTGTAGCATATAGGCTACTTCTGTCACGTACACTCTCAAAAAAAAAGTGCAGATTTTTACCTTTTAAGGTATAAATGACCGTCACTGAGGCTGTACCCTTAAGGGTACATTTTTGTACCTCTAAATCAGGAGTAGGCAAGTTCGGTCCTAGAGAGCCGCTGTCCTGCAGAGTTTAGCTCCAACCCTACTAAGCCACCACAGTATAAAACTCATGGCCCCCAGCATGCATTGCAGCATTAAGTATGTCACCATTGTTGAGATTCATATGCTGATTCTTGATAGCTGTGTCAACTTTTTTTCCCCTTAGACTGTATTTAAAAATCAGAATTCAAAATGTCTGATCTGTGGCAAGAAAGCATTGTTGGCGAATATTATATATTAATAATTTTAGTCTGTGATGAGTTTAGTCAAACACTTTTTCACCAAGACAATTTTTGTTTATGGCTTTTTTTTTATATTAACAGATTATGTGTTTTGTTAACACTGTAATAAAAAGCCAAGAGTCAAACTGCCCAACTAAAGGAAACACTGATCACCATAATGGATCAAACATTTTCAATACAACATCAACATCTAAACCTCTGTTAATTCTCAATAAGAGCTTCTATCGATGTCTTTCAGGGTTGGAGCCAAACTCTGGACAGTGGCACTCTAGGACCGAGCTTGCCTACCCCTGCTGAATTTTAGAATTAAGACGGCAGCTCTACAGACCATTTAAAAAAGTGCATCTGAATCAATCAACCTCCATCCATTTTACAAACCGCGCTGATCCAACATATCATACAGATATAAATTCCTTTTTAATTGATTATTAAATTGTTTAATTACGGTTTATACATGCTTGCAGTTTGCTATGTTTTAAATAATTATATTATACCACAAGCAGAAAATCAGCAAATCGGCTGCATTCAGTCACTCGTTTTCATTCACTCCTTCAAGTGGACTATATTAGTGGAGTAAAGTAATGGTGAATGAGGGTAGGAGCGATTCAGGACACAGCCCTAGTTTCCTAGTGTGTGCCAGTTTGTTTCTATAGTTACTGATTAGTTTCACCTGTGTTTCATTTAGCTCCCCTTGTTTGCCTGTGTGTGTATAGTTTCATTTGTTCTGTGTTTCTTCATCAATGTTTTACGTGCGGTTGCTTTGTTTAGTCTTACTAGTTATCTCCTGTGTGTTTCCTTTTGGACTTCTGATTTGTCGTGCGCTCATCATTACAGACAGATTTATAATTGTTTATTTTGTTTATCATTTAGAGGCTACATTGGTGTTAGGAAAAAGTCTCTGACAAACATCACTTGAAAAAAATAAAAAAATTCTGTTGAGAGATACTGTGTGTTGTGAGTGTTTAAATTACAGATAACCTTATTCATGTAATACTCCAAACATTTAATATATTCAGCGACATTAGCTGGTATTGGATGAGAGCTGAACTGAACTGATGATGACATCACTGTTTTCCCCAGAGCTGCTTTATAGCTGAATTGAACTCATTTTGTAATTGATAACTGCAAGTTATTTAACTGAAGTTTAAAAAAAGAACATTTCGCTTCATAAGACCTCATTGCCAGAAGCCACGGGTATTAATTTTGCTTTGCCTGCATATGTTATATATATATATACACTCACCTAAAGGATTATTAGGAACACCATACTAATACTGTGTTTGACCCCCTTTCGCCTTCAGAACTGCCTTAATTCTACGTGGCATTGATTCAACAAGGTGCTGAAAGCATTCTTTAGAAATGTTGGCCCATATTGATAGGATAGCATCTTGCAGTTGATGGAGATTTGTGGGATGCACATCCAGGGCACGAAGCTCCCGTTCCACCACATCCCAAAGATGCTCTATTGGGTTGAGATCTGGTGACTGTGGGGGCCATTTTAGTACAGTGAACTCATTGTCATGTTCAAGAAACCAATTTGAAATGATACGAGCTTTGTGACATGGTGCATTATCCTGCTGGAAGTAGCCATCAGAGAATGGGTACATGGTGGTCATAAAGGGATGAACATGGTCAGAAACATTGCTCAGGTAGGCCGTGTGCCAAGAAAACATCCCCCACACCATTACACCACCACCACCAGCCTGCACAGTGGTAACAAGGCATGATGGATCCATGTTCTCATTCTGTTTATGCCAAATTCTGACTCTACCATCTGAATGTCTCAACAGAAATCGAGACTCATCAGACCAGGCAACATTTTTCCAGTCTTCAACTGTCCAATTTTGGTGAGCTTGTGCAAATTGTAGCCTCTTTTTCCTATTTGTAGTGGAGATGAGTGGTACCCGGTGGGGTCTTCTGCTGTTGTAGCCCATCCGCCTCAAGGTTGTGCGTGTTGTGGCTTCACAAATGCTTTGCTGCATACCTCGGTTGTAACGAGTGGTTATTTCAGTCAAAGTTGCTCTTCTATCAGCTTGAATCAGTCGGCCGATTCTCCTCTGACCTCTAGCATCAACAAGGCATTTTCGCCCACAGGACTGCCGCATACTGGATGTTTTTCCCTTTTCACACCATTCTTTGTAAACCCTAGAAATGGTTGTGCGTGAAAATCCCAGTAACTGAGCAGATTGTGAAATACTCAGACCGGCCCGTCTGGCACCAACAACCATACCACGCTCAAAATTGCTTAAATCACCTTTCTTTCCCATTCTGACATTCAGTTTGGAGTTCAGGAAATTTTTTTTGCAATGTAACATTTAATGCCATTCTGGAATTTAAGACATTCTGCTCTGGTGTAAGACCTTTTTAATGCCTTAATTTGTGTAAGGGTGAATTTACAAAATAATATAAAACAGGAAATGTTGTAGTTAAACAAACATGTATTCTTTAATGCATTTTTTTTTTTTTTTTCACAGATTTGGTCTTCTGGAGATTTGCATCACACAATGATCATAATTAACACAATTATCCAGAACTCTTCTCTCTCTTGATTTGATTTTCAATCAAATGTTTTGTTTGTTTTTTTGTAGATCTGATGGAGGTGAAAGAGGAAAGTCAAGAACTGGAGGAGTGTCAGAAACCTCAGAGTCTTTCAACTGGAGGAGAATCTCTAAATCGCTCACAGACTGAAGAGAATGCCTCAGGAAACAGAACTCAAAGAACAGAAGCCAAGAAGTCTTTTGCATACCGTCACTGTGAACAGAGTTTTAATGGAAAGAAAAGAATTCACCCTGTAGAAACGCTTTTCACCTGTCCTCAGTGTGGAAAGAGTTTCAGTAAAAACGGAGACCTTAACAAGCACATGAGAGTTCACACTGGAGAGAAACCGTTCACCTGCCCTCAGTGTGGAAAGAGTTTCATACTCAGACTTAAGAGACACTTAAGAGTTCATGAGAACCTGTTCTCATGCCTTCACTGTGAACAGAGTTTTGAAGTAAAGGAACACCTTCAAAATCACATAAGAATTCACCACGGAGAAACACTTTTCACTTGCCCGCAGTGTAAAAAAGAGAGTTTCACACATCGAAGCCAACTTGAGGAACACATAAGAGTTCACACTGGAGAGAAACCGTTCACCTGCCTTCAATGTGGGAAGAGTTTCAGGAGAAAAGGAGACCTTAACAAACACATGAGAATTCACACTGGAGAGAAACCGTACTCATGCTGTCAGTGTGGGAAGAGTTTCACTGACGCATCAACTCTCAGTCAACATACGCGCATTCACTCTGGAGAAAGACCATTCAAGTATGATCAGTGTGGCAAAGATTTCATTTTGTCATCACATCTAAAACAACACCTGATAGTTCATTCAGATGAGAAGCCTCATGTGTGTTCTGTCTGTGGAAAGAGATTTTCAAGGCTGGACAGTTTTAAACTGCACCAGAAAACACATACAGGAGTGAGAGATCATGTGTGTTGTGAGTGTGGGAAGAGCTTCACTACATCTTTCAAGCTGAAATTGCACCAAAGAAGAATTCATACTGGAGAGAAGCCGTACTGTACTCATTGTGGGAAGAGATTCTCCCAACGAAGCAATCTAGGGACTCATATTAAAAAGTATTGTCCAAAGTTGACATGATGATGAAATAGTGACTTTCCTGCTCCTCCACAGAGGGGTTTAGTGTGCAGTGGCATCAGCGGCATGCTAGACTGAAAAAGTTTGACAAAAAAATGTAGACTATATAAAGTACCTGCAAAAAAGTTTGCAACACATCAAGCTTCTAAAACTATAAAGGGATCTTAAACGTAGTTCACCCAAAAATAATACTACTGATGAAAGAAATGAGAAAACACCATAGTTTACATAAATGCTTTTAAATAATATAAAAAGTATCAGTATAAATTGTAATGGTTCTGTTGATAGTTAAGTTTTAATTGGCTGTTCTGCCTGTGTTTCTTGTCAGTAGCCAGGTTTCCATCCAAGGACAATAACAAAAATAAAATGACCATGTAACGCAATGAAAGGTTCAGGGAAGAAGGAGGCGAGAACCGGCGAACATTTTAAAACTTTAATCAAAAACAAACAAAATAAAATGTCGGCGGCAGCCCCTCACGGACGACTGCCGCCTAAAAACAAAACAAAACCAAAACACAATAATAACACACTAAAGTCCAGGCCTGGTCCTCTCTCGTCTTACACTGTCGTCGCTCCTCCTTTTATACTCCCGTCACTCCTCCATGAGAAGTCTGTTTCTTTTTTGGACTGACTTTAAAATAGACATGACAAAAAAAAATAGACATGGCTGGATTTCCCGAAACCTTCTTAACACTTCGACATTCTTAAGGTGTACCTTAACGTTAATATGTGTTTCCCGAAACAATCTTAGTTAAGTATGCCTGTAAGTCATTAGTTCGTAAGGTTGGTCTGGAGCACTCTTGGCTATACCTTATCTCTATTGACAGTTCATTCTGATTCTGGCCACCACTGTTTCTTTGCATCTCAGTCTGTACAAATATAATTCTGCTAATTGTTTTCATGCAAAGAATAAAATTGTCATTACACTGATGGCTGTTAGCTTTTTAATTATATTATCCAAAGGTACATCAGCTGGCAAACCATTATTATTCTTGAACTGACCAAACTATTTAAAGGGAGAAGGTTACATTACGAGAATTGGGCTACTTTGTTGCTGTGGGTTTTAACCTGTTTCTATCCAATTGGGCTTTCACGGATACAATGTAAAACGGTCCTTCCTGCCATAGTTGGTAGTTTCAAGGATGTGCAGAAGAAGAGAGATGGGAGCACTATCAGTAATAGGGCCTGTCCCAAACGGCACCCTAAACCCTCACGGTCTTCCTCTGAGTCCGCACTTTCACGACGTAATGCCGCTTTGACTGCTGGGTAGAAGTCCTCTGCGTAGCTCGCAAATTTGTGGGCTCAGCTGAAGTGCGCATCGAAGGCGAATAGCAGCCGCAAAGGGTGCACTCACGAGCACCGTTCTTTAAGCTTAAATGATGCTTTAAGCTTGTGGACTTAACAGACACGCGCACGCAGCGGCCATTGTAAGTCCACAAGACCGAAAGTGCACATGAAATGTGCCATTTGGGACAAGGCCATGAAAGTGAAATGAAGTGAAGTGTGGCCATGTATGATGACCTATACTTGGAATTTGTGCTCTGCATTTAACCCATCCAAGTGCACACACACCCAGAGCGGTGGGCAGCCATATTGCTGCGGCACCCGTGGAGCAGTTGGGGGTTCTTGCTCAAAGGTCTCGCCTCAGTCGTGGTATTGAGGGTGGAAGAGAGCGACAACACACACACAACCTTGAGGCGGATGGGCTACAACAGCGGAAGACCCCACCGGGTACCACTCATCCACTCTGACTCTCTAACCATTAGGCCACGACTGCCCAACCTTGGTTACATGCAGATTTTGCATTGTTAGAAAAGAAAAACAAGGATAAGGAATGTAATTCATATAATGTACAGACATTAATGAGGACTACAGCTATGTTCAGATATACGTCACAGATGCATCAAAGAGTTATTTTTCATCGATGTGTTTTCCTGTAATAGTTCGTATTGTTAATTGTACGTTGTAGCAAGGAAGTAAACAAATGACAACGCCGTTCGGCTCTGCTAACCAGTTTGTTAAATGCTCATTCATACTTAACGTTATCCGACAAACACCACACGTTACAAACTTTGTTAAAATCTCAACAGCGAACTTGGAATTAGTGTAAATGATTCTTTGATTAGAGCGTTTATGTATTGTTTATCTACAGGCATGCTAAACATGGTTCTGTACTATAGCAAAGCCAATGTTTAGTGTTCGTTTTGGGTTAATAGTTCTTGCGACAGATATTGGCCTATAATCGCTAGAATCAACACTGTTTCTAATACTACCAAAGCACAGACTACCGGTAAACGTAAGGGCCGTGACGTTTCCGAAAAACGTGCACTAGGCGGTTAGCGAATCACAGCACACTGGGCCAATCGGACTAACCAATCTGAGCCCACTGCGTATTTCTGAGGGACCGGCTTCATCGAACCCGAAACCATCAGACCGTTTTTACAAGGAGGGACAGAGCAGTGTAGAATAAAGGTCAAATATATGAAAAATAATGCAATATTTTAAAAAACGAAGCATGAACACATGTTACAGTACACCCCACAAACACAATCAAGCCTTCGAAAGAATGTGTTTTACCACCCCTTTAAAAATGTCTTTGACTTCATAAAACCTGCAGAACCCCTGAAACAAATAATCTTGTCTTTCATTAAATCTAATTTAAACACATACTTCACTCACATGAATACAAACCAAAACAAATAGAAAAATTATTAAAAAAATAATAAAAAAGCATAATTAAATACAAAATATAAATAAAGATTTTGTTTTGCAACAACCATCAAATGCATTGTTTGTTTCCATTAAACAATTACCTCAACTTTTTCTTTATATTAATGTGTTGAAAGTGTAAGAACACAGATTCCTCTGTAATAGAAACATCTTTTAGTTTTCTAAACATGTTTACCGTTTCAAATAAATCATCCAGACATGCATACACCGCATATCTTAGTATTTTTATGAAGATACGTCTTATCAATTTTCTGTCCTCCCACATATTACAGTCACAAACAAAGCCCTTAAATGATGGCCTTACATCAGAATTTTATAAAAAAATGTATAGACTAAATTCTCTGTTTGCGCTATGTGAACCGTTTAATAACGCAGTCCAGTGGACTGCGGATACGCAGGGAAGAGTGGCTCTTCCATCGAGGGTCAGATCGGTGAACTTTTACGGACTGTAACCGGTCTGGCCATGAGGCTGGGATTGTTTTTCGAAATGTCTATGTTGTGTATGAAATAATGAAAACTGCACAGACCGGACGCGAACAAATGCTGAGGACCAGATCTGATTGATTGATTATGATCCGGACAAATTACCGAAGATCATCAAATGGATTAAAAATAATAAATTGTATTTGCCTGACCTAATCCCAACACCTGAGTCTTTGATTGAACATCCCAGTTCACTCGAAACCTCACTTGGTCCCTATCTCTCGGTTGGGAGGTCAGCCGGGCAGCTGTCTGCTATCTATCTTCCCTGTGCACTGCCTTATCTCCCTTCAAGGACAAACCATAGAACTGAACTCCTCTGTCAACTCAAAACATCTGAAGTTATGGCTAACATTCTCTACACAAACACAATCTCAGACTCACTTGCTTGACATTAAAAGAGTTATCGCACCATACACAACCTACCCGATCCCACCCTCCAACCGTCTGCCTGTTTATCTATCTCCTCTCCCTCCCATACAAAAATCCCATCACGTGACCACGTGTACTGTGTCATGTTTATGTTTATGTTTATGTTTATGAAAATGCCTTTTTGTTGTGTTTGCTATGTAATGCTTGCTGAAAAATTGCATTCTTGTATTTCTGGAGAGAAAAAGAGGCTACAATTTTTTCTTAGCTCACCAAAATTGGACGAAGACTGAATAATCGGCTGCGGCCGGAGGCTTGCTCCAAACTTCATTTCGTTATACTGTACTTGTACATGTGTAATGACGAATAAACTTCAACTTCAACTTCAACTTAACAGTATCAAGTTTGGGGATCAACCCATTAATGAGTGCCACACCGAGTGAGTATGGCAGGAAACAGGAAAACAAGTCAGCAGTTTTTTGGATTTTATAAGTCTGACCGTAGTCTAGGGATGAAACGGTATGAAAATTTAATATCACGATTATAGTGACCCAAATTATCACGATTATCAATATTATCACAGTTTTGTTCAAATGAGATGAAAGTGTTCAAAAAGACACACTGAAACCATTTCAACAAGTTTTATATTTGATCAACAAATAACAAATAAAAAAAAAGCTCTATGCATCTTAAGAAATAATTATTTCTATTGATTCTATTCTGTGGCATTTCCTTCCTTATTAAGGCCGTTGTCAATAGCAACTCATTATAACAGCACACATCAACGTATCACAACGGACATGTTCTCTCGCTTCATTCAAATGCTACTTGCGTCTTGCGTCTCTGTTTTTGATTGTACTGAAAATGACTTTCTTTTTGCATGTTCGGCAAACAGGGTGACCATCCTCGATTAAGTCAAGTCAAAGTCAGCTTTATTGTCAATTCTGCCATACGTACAGTACATACATACAGAGAATTGAAATTCTATGACTCTCAGACCCTAGGTGCCTAACAACAACAAAACAATAACAATAACAACAAAAGTTTAACAGTAACAACAACAGAAGAAAGATTAAAAAAAGGTGGATAAAGTGAATTATAGAGGTAAAGTGGCGATGGCAAATAGTGCAAACAATAGTAACAATAGTGCAATTTCAGATTTAAGTCAGTGCAGGTATAAAATAAAATTATAAGAGCGTGTGCAGAAAAAGAGTCTGTAAGAGGGGAGACCAATTCCTCAGAGAGACAATATAATGAGGTAGATGAAGGGAGGAGAACTGGGGGGGGTGATTCCCAGATCAGGTGCGTGGGGCAGAAGAGGGGAGAGTCGGCAGAGTCGGGAGGGAGTTCAATGCCCTGACAGCTTGGGGAATGAAGAGGCTGTGCGATGGGTGGGTGGGGTCTCTCTCGCAATGATGAGGGCTTTGCGGGAGAGGCGGGAGTTATAAATGTCCTGGAGGGGTGGGAGAGAGACACCAACGATCTTCTCAGCTGCTCTCACTGTGCGCTGAAGTGCTTTACGGCAGGATACAGGCGCGGTACCACACAGTGATGCAGCTGGTCAGAATGCTCTCGATGGTGCCTCTTTAGAAGGTGCGCATGATGGGGGCTGGGGCTCCGGCTCTTCTCAGCTTACGGAGAAAGTAGAGTCGCTGCTGTGCTTTCTTGGTCAGTGCTGTGGTGTTGGCGGTCCAGGAGAGGTCCTCTGTGATATGTACACCCAGAAATTTGGTGCTCCTCACCCTTTCCACGGTCACACCGTTGATGGTCAGAGGAGCGTGCTGGGTGTGCATTCTCCTGAAGTCAACAACAATCTCCTTCGTCTTCTCCACGTTCAGAGAGAGATTGTTGTCGCCACACCACCTGGCCAGGCGGCACACCTTGCTCCTGAAGTTTGTCTCATCATCGTTGCTAATGAGACCAACTACGGTCGTGTCGTCCGCAAACTTTAAGTTAAGATTAAGTTTCCCTCAGGACTTTTGTAAAAGCCAAAATATGACACACACCTCAGATATGGTCCTTTTAGAAGGCTGAAAAATCTCCCGGTGCTGTCATAGCCTTCTGCCATTTCTTCTCATTCAAAAAACAATGGCTGGACAGGATTTAACGTGAGTTTTCAAAATCGTGAACGGTTTTAATGATGATAAAATTTTAAGCTATATTAATTACCGTCTGTATGTTTTACCGTGGTTTATCGTGTAACCGGTAATCGTTCCATCCCTACCGTAATCAGACCAATGTCGTCTGCAAATTATGCAAGACCGTCATCCCCACCAAGACTGGTAATACCACAAACTTGTTTAACCACCTTAAGCCTTGTGTATACTTTCGTCTGGCTCCGCAGCGTGATCCTCTGCAGACTGCACGTGCGCCTCGTCCGTTTGAGGAGGTGCTTATACTCAACGCGTTCGCCGTTGTGTTATTCTTTGAAACGACATGGAGAGGTAACATTACTCTGTTACTGTGCATCAGTGCCTTATGACAAAGCATCTAAACGGTACAAAGAAATAACGGAGGCACTGCACCTTAATGTTAAGATGTTAATGTTAATGTTACTGTCTTATGTTTATTTTAATTATTTGAGTGTTTTCTATGGTTATGTTGACATTTCTGCCTTTATAACTGAGGGGATTGTAATCCGAAGAAGGTTAAGTTTAAAATAAAAATGTTTAAATGTAATATATTTTTCTCCTGGTCCTTATTTTAAGTAGGTTATAAAAAATATCGACCGATATGAAACACTTGTATCTTGATACAGTTTTCAGCCATATCGCCCAGCCTTATTTCCTTACTTCCCTAAATAACATTTTTGACTTTGTTTTGTAACTCCAGAAGTATTAAAGATATCTTAATATCCTTTAGATTCTGTTTTTTTAAACAAACGTTTATTTTGGTATCTTAATTTTAAAGGTCCTATATGGTTCAATATAATAGATATGGAACCGCATTAAGATTTCCATGAGCAAAATTGGTAACCTCTACAACTGTATTTTTAGTGGTCAAAAACCAAATGGGGTCCACTTTGCACTGTAAATTAAATTTAAATTAATTCACAGAGTTGTCCTGTAGCCCCTCCTTTGTTATCTTGGCTGTGGGCTGAGGGTCGTTGTCTTGTTGGAAGATGAACCTTCACCCCAGTCTGAGGTCCAGAGCGCTCTGGAGCAGATTTTCATCAAGGATGTCTCTGTACATTACTGCATTCATCTTTCAGTCTACCAGTTCCTGCCGCTGAAAAACATCCCCACAGCATGATGCTGCCACCACCATGCGTCACTGTAGGGATGGTATTGGACTGTAGCGGTTCAAGATTCAAGAGTTTTATTTGTCACATACACAGTTATGTACAGAGTATACAACCGGCAGTGAAATGTAAAGTGAAATTCCTGGTTTCCTCCAGACATGACGCTTGCCATTCAGGCCAAAGAGTTCAATCTTTGTTTCATCAGACCAGAGAATCTTGTTTCTCGTGGTCTGAGAGTCCTTCAGGTGCCATTTGGCAAACTCCAGGTGGCATTTTACTGAGGACTGGCTTACGTCTGGCCACTTTACCATACAGGCCTGATTGGTGAAGTGCTGGAGAGATGGTTATTCTCCTCTCTCCACAGAGAAACGCTGGAGCTCTGTCAGAGTGAACATGGGATTATTGGTCCCCTCCCTGACTTAAGGCCCTTCTCCCCCGATTGGTCAATTTGGCCAGGTGGCCAGCTCTAGGAAGAGTCCTGGTGGTTCCAGACTTCTTCCATTTACAGATGATGTGCTCACTGGGACCTTCAATGCTGCAGAAAGTTTTCTGTACCCTTCCCCTAGATCTGTGCCTCGTCTCAGAGGTTTACACCTCCAATCAAGTTGTAGAAACATCTCAAGGATGAACAGTGGAAACCGGATGCACCTGAGCACAATCTCAGTGTCATGGTGACCCCCATTTACAAATATTTCAAACAAACAACAGTTTAACAATTGGTTTTACAATTTACACGTGACCGCATTACAATCCCCATATCTCTGGGATTGGACCATCAAGGAAATTTAAAACGAAGGTGCCTACAGAAAAGTTTGATAAGAACCAGAATCTAAAAAGATATTAAGAGATCTTTCGTTTTCCCGATTTTTTTGAACTGTCACCGTTGGATTATAATGCATCAAAGATTGCTAATAGACCTACCAATCTCTGTGTGAAAATACAATTTTGCTGCCATCTTTCTGTGGCAGTACTTTTTACCCTTTTGTAATTTGGCTCCAAATCAAATGGAAAACGCATCAAAGATCTGACACTTGATATTCTGTTGCTTTCTTCTGTCAAAACAGAGTTGACTTGAACTTATTTTAACCACATAATATTTGTATTTTAGATTGGCTGGACTTGAATAAGAAAAAACATGAACTGGATGAAGCTGAGGAGGAACAGCAGGGCATCAAAACTAGAGATCTGCACACCTGCTCTCAGTGTGGAAAGAGTTTCAGACGAAAAGGACACCTTAACAGACACTTGAGAGTTCACACTGGAGAGAAACCATTTAACTGTGATCAGTGTGGTAAAGATTTTATTTCATCATCAAATCTAAAAGAACACCTGAAAGTTCATTCAGGTGAGAGACCTCATGTTTGTTCTCTCTGTGGAAAGAGTTTTTCAAGGTTGAACAGTTTTAAACTGCACCAGAAAATACATAATGGAGTGAGAGATCATGTGTGTTGTGACTGTGGGAAGAGCTTTACTACAGTTGGCAATCTGAAACAGCACCAAAGGATTCACACTGGAGAGAAGCCGTACTACTGTACTCAGTGTGGAGAGAGTTTCAGAGATGCAACCGGGTTAAAAATGCATCTGCTCCGTCACTCTGGAGAAAAGCCATTTAACTGTGATCAGTGTGGTAAAGAGTTTATTTCATCATCAAATCTAAAAGAACACCTGAAAGTTCATTCAGATGAGAGACCTCATGTGTGTTCTCTCTGTGGAAAGAGTTTTTCATGGCTGAGCAGTTTTAAACTGCACCAGAAAACACATAATCGAGTGAGAGATCATGTGTGCTGTGACTGTGGGAAGAGATTTACTAGAGCTGACTATCTGAAACTGCACCAAAGAACTCACACTGGAGAAAGACCTTACAAGTGCTCATATTGTGACAAGAGTTTCACTCAGTCTGGAAACCTGAAATCACACGAGCGAGTTCACACTGGAGAGAAGCCGTACCACTGCACTCTGTGTGAGATGAGTTTTAAAAGTTTATCAAACCTTCTCCATCACATGAAAAAATGTTGCAAGTGAGCAAAACCTTTTTTTTCTGTCAGGATGGATTGTGTGCTTAAGGTCTTTCTTGAATTAGATACACTGATCAGGCATAACATTATGATAATATTGTGTTGACCCGTCGAGGCATGGACTCCACTAGACCCCTGAAGGTGTGCTGTGGTATCTGGTACCAAGATGTTAGCAGCAGATCCTTTAAGTCCTGTAAGTTGCGAGGTGGGTCCTCCATTGGATCGAATTTGTCTGTTCAGCACATCCCACAGATGCTCGATTGGATTGAGATCTGGGGAATTTGGAGGCCAAGTCAACATCTGAAATTTGTTGTTGTGCTCCTCAAACCATTCCTGAACTATTTTTGCTTTGTGGCAGGACGCATTATCCTGCTGAAAGAGCCACAGCCACCAGGGAATACTGTTTCCATGAAAGGGTGTGCACTGGACCTTAATGTTAATACGGGTTTCACGAAACGTGCTAAGTTAATAATGTCTTCTGTAAGTCATTCTCTCCACTGGGCAAAAAGCTGCTTTACATCTAGTCTATTCCAATATAATTCTGCTAACTGAAGTGTTTTCATGCAAAGAATAAAATGGTCATTACACTGATGTTTGTTAGCTTTTTAATTATATTATCCAAAGGTACATCAGCTGGCAAACCATTATGGAGTCTGTTTAAAGGGAATGATTGTGGAGGGGAGTTTGGTCAAACTATGGCAGCGATACATCGATTAGTTGTGCTAATTCAAAGATGGCGCCGTCCGCGGAGTCATTATTATGCGCACTATTTCATCCGTGAAAACTTTAGTCCCCTGGCTGCCATGTCAGAAGCTGCCATTCAAAATAAATATTGTCTGCCACGGCAGCAAATTCAGCAGCTTTTAGATCTTGTTGTTCCGACTTTTTCCAAGACAAACTCGACGGAGCTCAGCCCCGAAATTCAGCAGCTGCCGCTTTCTGTCTTTTTTTTCTCTGCTATAGTTGATTTATATATTTTGCGTGTTGCAGTTTTATTGAGTAGGTCATCCAATAACAGAAATTATATAATATATAATGTATAATAATGCGATGCGGGCAATTAACCCTGCTTGTGGAGAAATTTAACTATGGCAAAATATATTATCATAATATAAATAGCATACTGCCAATTAGTGTAGCGGGTTGATTCATATGATACGCTTGGGCATGAGAGGTTGCGGGTTCGCACAATCATTTCAAAATTATCTAAAATATGGATTTTTAGTTTGCAATTAGGATTATATTTATAGGATCTCATGGGTCTTATACAATTTCAACTATTTCTGACGTGCTTCACACTTCTGAAGAACACCGCTTTGTCACACAATGAATGCCCTTACGAAAATTAACCATGGGTTTTGTGTAGTAACCATGGTTTTTTGGCTAATTGATAATCCTTTAGGTGAGTATAAATGGTAATTAGGAACACCTGTTCAATTCCTCATTAATGCAATTATCTAATCAACCAATCACATGGCAGTTGCTTCAATGCATTTAGGGATGTGGTCCCGGTCAAGACAATCTCCTGAACTCCAAACTGAATGGGAAAGAAATGGGAAAGAAAGGTGATTTAAGCAATTTTGAGCGTGGCATGGTTGTTGGTGCCGGTCTGAGTATTTCACAATCTGCTCAGTTACTGGGATTTTCATGCACAACCATTTCTAGAGTTTACAAAGAATGGTGTGAAAAGGGAAAAACATCCAGTATGTGGCAGTCCTGTGGGTGAAAATGCCTTGTTGATGCTAGAGGTCAGAGGAGAATGGGCCGAATGATTCAAGCTGATAGAAGAGCAACTTTGACTGAAATAGCCACTCGTTACAACCGAGGTATGCAGCAAAGCATTTGTGAAGCCACAACACGCACAACCTTGAGGCGGATGGGCTACAACAGCAGAAGACCCCACCGGGTACCACTCCTCTCCACTACAAATAGGAAAAAGAGGCTACAATTTGCACGAGCTCACCAAAATTGGACAGTTGAAGACTGGAAAAATGTTGCCTGGTCTGATGAGTCTCGATTTCTGTTGAGACATTCAGATGGTAGAGTCAGAATTTGGCGTAAACAGAAGGAGAACATGGATCCATCATGCCTTGTTACCACTGTGCAGGCTGGTGGTGGTGGTATAATGGTGTGGGGGATGTTTTGTTGGCACACTTTAGGCCCCTTAGTGCCAATTGGGCATAGTTTAAATGCCACGGCCTACCTGAGCATTGTTTCTGACCATGTCCATCCCTTTATGACCACCATGTACCCATTCTCTGATTGCTACTTCCAGCAGGATAATGCACCATGTCACAAAGCTTGAATCATTTCAAATTGGTTTCTTGAACATGACAATGAGTTCACTGTACTAAAATGGCCCCCACAGTCACCAGATCTCAACCCAATAGAGCATCTTTGGGATGTGGTGGAACAGGAGCTTCGTGCTCTGGATGTGCATCCCACAAATCTCCATCAACTGCAAGATGCTATCCTATCAATATGGGCCAACATTTCTAAAGAATGCTTTCAGCACCTTGTTAAATCAATGCCACGTAGAATTAAGGCAGTTCTGGAGGCGAAGGGGGGTCAAACACAGTATTAGTATGGTGTTCCTAATAATCCTTTAGGTGGGTGTAGATGCATTTGACGCTTTCCAGAGCTTGGACACAAATTAGCAAATCTGCCAAATCTGTTTCACCAGTATTCTTACAGTATCAACTGAGGGTGCTTTTGCTTGTGTTTGAGGATGGACACCCCCCCCATAATTAGAAATGGCCAATTTGTCTCCCCCAATATTTGAAATTCGTGCACTGCTCAGCTGCACTTCATTATGCAGCACTCTGTATGTTAGGATGACAAAAAAAAAATAGGAAAATAGGAGATACATTTCTAGTTTCAACATTATATTTGCTGTTGTGATATTCCTCTTTAAAAGAAAGTTTCAAAAGTGTAAGCTGTATGCAATCTACCACTTTACTCATGGAGCCTGTCTGTGTGACTGTTAAAGATGGAGTTTATTAAAGAGATGATTGAAGACATGAGTGATCCAGAACCATCCAGAATAAAACATGAAGATGCTGAGGAACAAACAGGTTGGTGTCCATTCTTGATTCTTCATTGTTGACTGCTTTAGTCGCTGTGAAATAATACGTATACTGTGGATGATGAATGATGTGGAAAGTCATCTAAATAAACATAACCTTAGCAGTTGTCAACACACATTTTAATTATTCAAAATGATAGAACAAACCTTCCTTAAACTGATTATAACTACTCAATATGTTTATTTTAGATTAGATGGAAATGACAGTGCAAAGATCAGTTCATGAAAAGGTTTATGCCACTCCTCTCAAAACATTGTGGAAAGAGTTTTTTATTTATTTTTTTTACTTCTGGACTAAAGAGCACCAGAAAATACAGATCATGAGAGAAATCATGGGTGTTTTGAACACAGCCAGACTCACCATTATTAATTTGCGGTTCCTTTAAGAAACATGACACCGTGCGCACTGAGCATGCGCAGACGAGAGACGAGCTGAAACTACTGAAGCTGAAAGTGATGCTGTTAACGATAATCAATTAAAGGCAAACGGGGGATATTTTCTCTGAAGACTGTATATTTCCAGTCTGCAGGTGAGAGAGATGTTCTCAGATTACGAGTTTAATCCACAAGCGCTCAAATATTTTTACATTTCTGTTATCAAAGCAACTGCAGCGTTTCTGTAGAGCTGCAGATTCTGGATACACTGAGCGTCATGATGTTTTGTTTAAAGGGCACCTACGTCACTAGAAAACACATTTGCATAATGCCTGTCTATGTTGTACGCGAACAACTTGACCAGCCCCTCAAATGTTATTTTAATGTAATTGTTTGTCCACATATATTATCAGTTATATGAAGCCTCCAGGGGTCAGTCGAATATTGATTAGATAAAATGCTGGGGGCTCAGAAGAGCCCCATATCTCTGTGAATGAACCACAGTGGGCCTTAAAAAATAAGCTACTACAAGAAAAGTTTAAGAATGAAAACTCTAAAAGGATGTTAAGAGATCTTTAATACTTCTTGAGTTACAGACATGCAAACTTCAGGCAAAAAAACACAAGAAGTGCTTTTCTACACTTTTGAACGGTCCCTGTTGGATTATAATGCAACAAAGTAAAACATATCTTACTAATAGACCTACCAATCTCTGTGTACAAATAAAATAATGATGTTGACGTCTTTCTGAAGTCATTACCAGTGGCGGCGTTTAACAAAAACCTAGGGTATGGCATGAGTCCTTCTGGCCATACAACAACAACAACAACAACATTCCCAAATAATCACATTAGCCTATATCTAAACAAAATGTGGACAAAAATCCACTAAAAGAACTTGTAAACAGATTAACAACAATAAAAAAAATCAATGCAAATACTGAAACAGCCTTATAAGCCTTCACTGAGACCTAACCAAATGCGACACGTGATATAAAAACATCTTTGTCAATGAGAGGTTTTTTTTGTACTAACCGGCCGCAATGGCGATTCTATTTTACAAACAGTTTTTATTCCTGCGGCGTTGTGGCTGGAGCAACATACAAAGTATGACGGGTGCAGATTATGTGCTTTATTTAATGTAAAGGGAATTTAAAGTGAGTTTGATATCATTTTTCGTGACTTTTATAGACATAGCCTCACTGAAAGCAGCAATGGATAAATCAAAGCGTTTTAGACTGTTTATTTGTATCATGTTAAGTGCATTAACCTGTGCGGCCTAAGAGTTTTAGTAACAGTACTACATTAAACTACTATATTTAATGTATAATAATGTAATAGGGCAATATTTGTGGGTCCTGATAGTGCCAACATTTTTGAATTTGTTTAATTGTTTAGTTTCGTTCAAAATATTGTGATGTGTATCGTTTTGTGAAACATATCGAATCGTGAGCTAATAAATTCAGTAACTTACCTTTTCTCAGATCTGGTCCTGTGGGCGTCAGTATCTCACAGTGATCACAGTTCACACCTGCAGTGAAGCCCCTCCCACAACAATTCACCAATAAATACTGGGAATATTCCCATCATCCTACAAGAGAAGGACAAACTCCAGGTGTAGCGGCTGAAATCTGTGTGACTGTTAAAGATGGAGTTTATTAAAGAGGAGATTGAAGACATGAGTGATCCAGAACCATCCAGAATAAAACATGAAGATACTGAGGAACTAACAGGTTGGTGTCCATTCTTCATTCTTCATTGTTGACTGCTTTGGTCGCTGTGAAACAATACGTATTCCATGGATGATAAATTATGTAGAAATTCATCTAAATGAACAAAAGTAACCTTGTTGTCAAACACATTTTAATTATTCAAATGAATGAGAATGATAGAAAGAGCTGATACTTTATACTCACAGACAGACAGCAGTTCTCTTGTATTCTGTGTGTTTAGTGTTCAGTCGAATGTATCCTCCTTAATCCGATTATAACAACTTAATATGTTTATTTTAGATCAGATGAAAATGACAGAGCAAAGAGAAGAACCGCATGAAGTAAAGAAACTCTGTGACTTCAAAAAGCTGCACACCTGCTCTCAGTGTGGAAAGAGTTTTTTACGACTCGACAGTTGCAAACGGCACCAGAAAACACATACCGGTGTGAGAGATCATGTGTGTTTGGAGTGTGGGAAGAGCTTTATTACAACTAGTGAACTGAAACAGCACCAAAGAGTTCACACTGGAGAGAAGCCGCACCACTGCACTCAGTGTGAGAAGAGTTTCACAATTAAAACTGACCTCAAGTATCATCTGCTCCGTCACTCTGGAGAAAAACCATTCAAGTGTGATCAGTGTGGCAAAGATTTTATGTCACCATTACATCTAAAACTACACCTGATAGTTCATTCAGATGAGAAGCCTCATGTGTGTTCTCTCTGTGGAAAGAGTTTTTCAAGGCTGGGCAATTTAAAACTGCACCAGAAAACACATGATGAAGTGAGAGATCATGTGTGCTGTGAGTGTGAGATGAGCTTTACTACATCTAGTCATCTGAAACAGCACCAAAGAACTCACACTGGAGAAAGACCTTACAAGTGCTCATATTGTGAGAAGAGTTTCAATCGGTGTGGAAACCTGAAACTACATGAGCAACTTCATACTGAAGAGAAGCCGTACCACTGCACTCAGTGTGAGAAGAGCTTCATACATTTGTCAAACCTTCACACTCATATGAAAAAATGTTGCAAGTGATCAACATTCGTTTTCATGTCAAGATAAAATATGGATATGATCTAGTTTTTTTTTTAATTTAATTTGTTGAAATGCTTGGAAAGCTAAAGAAAGACTTAAAGGTGTGTGTAGTATTTATGAGGATCTATTGACAGAAATGCAATATAATATACATAACTATGTTATCAGTGATGCATAATGAACCGTTATGTTTTTATTACCTTAGAATTGCATGTTTGTCAACCACTGTAGCTTCTCTATGTGCTTCGCAACCTCACCGCTAGATGCCGCTAAAATTCACACACTGCACCTTTAAGAGGTGAAGCTTCAACAACTCTTAAAGGGCACCTATTATGCAAAATTCACTTTTACATGGTGTTTGAACGTGTGTTGGTAGTGTGTGTACACAACCACCCTATAATGGTAAAAATCCACCCATTCCTTTTGTTTTTTAATCCCCATAAATCATAAGCACAAGCCGTTTGCAGAATCCTGGTAAAGTGGCGTCATATTTCACAGGCCCCGCCCACGAGTGTTGATGGGCAAAGACCCCGGCCTCAGAGAGCGGTACACAGTCCGCCATGTTTATCTCCTCCCATAGCATTTAACAGCAGCATTCAAGTAAGAAATGTGTTCTCATTAAAGCTACTAAAGTTATTCAGTCGAGAGCAGTGAGTGATTTTCTGTTCATCTCTTGTTGTTTGATTCATATCAACAGCAGATATAGCAGTACCCAGACAGCAAGCCAACACTGAATAAATATTGATTTTCCATCTGAATCATCATTATGGTTGATATTGAAATTTCAATGCAAATGAAACCATATCGATGAAACCAGACGTTATTCATGTTGATGGGAACAACACTGGAACAACATTGATCTATTATCTTTATGATTGATTAAGCATTGATATTTGGTTTACCAGGCGATTGCCAATGTGCTGAAAAGCCATTGATTTAGAGTTGACCGGGACACGACCTGTTGTTGAAAAGTCATCGACATATAGCTGACCGGGAAATATGATTGAAAATGCATAGATGGACGTTAAAGAGAGCATGCTCTTCACGTAAAAACATGGACTGGAGTGCGAGAAGCCGGCATTTGCTCAGCGTTTTCGGATGGAAACGAGTGAAAGACGGTTTAAGGTAAGTTAAGACAAAAAATTAACGTCATTATCAATTGTTTTTATATTTTGAGATTTATTTGAAGGCGGAAAAAAAAGTGATAAAAGAGCTTTAAATGGAAGTATTCGCGTTTTTTACCAAGTCTTAACGGCCTCTTTTATTGAACTGAAGAGACACTTTTAATATAGTGGGTTTCTTTACCTTGTACGTGTTTTGAAGTCTGTTAATAGAGGGCTATCAACAGATTCATATTTTGATTCATTTATCAACACGAATACTTTAACTTAAGGAAGTGGAACGGCAATATGTAATTCAGGCTGAATTATGTTGATGCTGTTGAAGCGATAGTTGTTCAAATGAATGTTTTGTATGTAATATTTCCGACTTGATGTCGTGTGTTCGTCTTGCAAGCGCCGAGAGTAACCGTCACCGGCGAATGCTGTGCGAGGAAGCGCGCGATCGGGGAGAAAGACGGTTTACGGTAAGTAAGGTTTAAAAATACCACGTCGTTATCAGTTGTTTTGCTTTTTTGTAGATGTACCAAGCCAGAGACCTATGGGTGCTTCATTCTTTTGAGTTGATTTTTTTTTAGAAAATAAATGTTTATGTTGTCTCCTCCGTGTTTACTTCAAAATGTTATGCAACAACAGTAAAAAGTTATTTAAATCATTCCGTGTTATTCATTGCAAAACTTTGGAGAAGTGATCATCCTTCTTGGTCTTCCTTTCTTAAAGGGATAGTTGAAGGGATAAATGATCTGTTCAGACTTGCAATGGATGGACAAAAAAAAAATCTTAATTTGTGTTCCAAAGATTAACAAAAGTCTTAGGGTTTTGTAATGACATGAGGGTGAGTAAATTATGAAAATGTACATTTTTTGGTGAACTAGCCCTTTAAAGAGCAGGGCCCGGTTGCATGACACCTCTTAAGTGGCTGTATCCCTAAGGGGGGAAATCCCTGAGGTAAGGGATTTCTTTAAGAGCGTTGCAACAAACGTCTTAACCGTCACCCTTCTCTTAGTGTTAAGCATTTCGCGATAGTTTCAGGCAAAACACGGCAATAGAGAAGCGGTTGCTATAGTTATGAAATCTCACTCAATAAACAGAACATAACCACCGACTTTTAAACAAGTTTGAGATTTACTAAACTATACAGCTGTGCTACAATATTTGAGTTATGGAGAATATTAAATGCGGTGTGACGGTGTTGAGCACATTGATTTTATGAGTTCAGCTACGACACCTGACCGAAATGTTCAAAATCCTGCTGCGCCACTCGCATCGGTTTCCATTAAATGACAAATGTCCAACTCGTTGTTGTTGTATTGTAGTCATGCATCAACGCCGCTTTGTTCACAACTTCAGTTTGGTGATTATTCGCTGAATGACGCGTTCGGTGTCCTAGACGCGACGTGTGCTAACCGGCTTTAAAGTAATGGAAACAAAAAAATCTAAACCAAACTGAACCACGGACAAACAGCATTTTTTTTAAAGACGGGAGAAACACCCAAGCCTGCCACTATAATCAGTCACTCTTGTGCACGAGATGAAAGCCTGCCATGAAATAAGTCATTCAAGTGCAGTGGAAGTAATGAAAAAAAAGAAAGCTTTGTTGCTGAATGTTTATTTCATTGAATCAATATACACCGTTTCACGTCATACTTTCAACAGGCTGGTTTTAATTGATTGGTAAAAATGCACATTGGTACTTTCTTTCTCAGTGAACATGAAATCATCCATCGTGTTTGAGTTCAGACGATGACTTAAGGGACCGATTTTGATCCCTTAGTTTTGTAAGGGCTAAATGGTTACTAAGGACTTTGTTGCAACGCATAACAGAACTTAAGGGATATACTCAGTGACAGCCTTAAGTTTCCTTAAGTGGACCCTTAGGGTTTTTTCTTGCAACCCATGTTTCACTAAGGGTACCCTTAACCTCATAAGGGTTTTACCAGCCCTTCAAGTTCATCAAAATTTGTGAGGTATTTATATGTCATGTCTGTTTTAATACTTCACTAAAGTAGTAGTTTAATTCAAATAAACCCATGCACAATTTTGAAATGTAGGGAAAACATGATAGGCTACAACACTGGACAAATGGACTTATCCGATCATTGAAAAATCCTAGGCCTAGGCTACTGAATTTGCTTCCAAGTGTGCAAATATGTTCTGTTTAACTTAAAGGCTTAACTTTTTTGCATTGTACTTGTATTTTCTCTTACACAGCAGATGGGGACAGCCGCCGTCACCCATTTTACTTTTGCCCAGGCTGTGCAAAAGTGGCTGCCCTATGCGCCAGACCGGCCAGGAGGGACTGGACGACAATCATTCAGACGTCAGAGGACCAATAAGAGGCCAATAAAATAAATTAGTTTTTACCTTAAATAGTGTGGAGTGGTCAGTGTTTTAGGCTAGGCTAGGTTATAGACATACACGCTTTCAAATGTTCCATCACTTTTTAACATCTTGGATGTAGATACAGCAGGATATTCATATATATAGGCTATTTAATTTATGGCATTACATTTTTGTATGCCTAGCAATCATTTTCTATGGCTTAGTAACGGTTGAAATTCAGTTGAAATTTCAACATTGTTTCAATATTCCTGATAAATGAAATACCATTGAAATTCTGTTGAACTATGGACAGGATTTCAACATTGTTTCAATATTAAAACAGGGTCCAAAATGATGTAGATTCAACATCAGATTTTGATGCTGATTCAATGACTTAATGTTGACAACAGAATGTTGATTTAACAAAGTTTCAATGACTGTTTGCTATCTGGGCAGGTACTGTATATTACACTGTTTTCACTTTAGTAACATTTCACAGACCTAATACACACACTGGATTTCTATACTTGCTGCATACGTTGCACAGACATAACCAACTGTTTTCATGTGTGCTTTGTGTGTTTCTGACATAACCTTGTGTGCATTTGACAGTTTAATCGCAACAGCACATGAAAGAGAACTAGTCTAACGTTAGTTTAATACTTACGGACTCTCCGACATCCAGCTCTCTGTGCGCATGCGTCGGGTGTGTGTGTTCAAGTTGAGAGTGATAAGGCTTTAAAATGCATGCAGATGATAATATTTCATGAAGAACTGCAATGCCACGTGAGCGTTTCCGTAAAATCCAAACAGATGTATCATGTTTCAATTTTCATTTGCATGTTCACAGCTGTGATTTGCATTTAAATGCGGCTCATTTGCATTTAAAGGTGACACACACAAAACAGCTCATTTTTTTCTCAAACCCAAAAATTGCCATTTTCAAAATAGTATATTAAATGATCTGGTAGGAATTTTGATCTGAAACTTAACAGACACAGTCTGGGGACACCTGAGACTTATCTTGTAAAAAGGGTGCCCTTTTTTTTCTGTCAGCATGGATTGTGTTAAATCTTGAATTAGATATATTCATCAAGTTAACTATATTATGTTCTGATTGTACATGCAATTCTGAGAAATAAACAGATAAAACATCTTGTCCTGACAAAAACTGTTTAACTGTGATTGTTTAATGTAAAAACAAGTCGAATGTGTGTTTGTGGCAAGATTTTTTTTTACTTCTGGACTAAAGAGCACCAGAAAATACAGGTCATGAGAGAAATTATGGGTGTTTTGGTCTAGACTGGGCTCTGTCCAGTAGGGGCTTCACTTTTACCTGTTTGCATTGGCTTGATTTGTTCACTCAGAAATGATTAACCACATCTCCACAGTACAGACCATATCAAATTAGGTTTTATCATTAGTTTGCACAAAAGAACATGTACTTATTCAATCGTGTTTGCTCTCGTTTATTTGTGGTCACAAGACTGCATCTCTCTTTCAGTCTTTTAGTTCAAAAGAGAGAACATTTAGACAAATATTGGAAAATGTGTATATGTTTATGCCATTTCTTTGAGATCGATCATTTCTATCCTGTTTCACTATGTATTGTTTGTTACACTGGAGCAGAAAAGCCATTAAAATAACAAAAAATTGATGCCCCCACAATTCAAGATTATTATATGATGTTAATAAAGGATTTCTCTGGAGCCGCATGGAGTTAGTTTATGATGGATCGGTGCACTTATTGGAGCTTTAAACTCAGTGGACCCCATCACTGCCATTCAAAAGCTTGGAAGTGTCGGGATATTTATTAATATAACTCTGATTGTGTTCATCAGAACATCCTACACCTAGGATGGCTTGAGTGTGAGTAAATAATTGGGAAATTTTCATTTGAAAGTGAACTAATTTTATACACTGGTGTAATATGCGGCTCCTTTAAGAAACATGACACCGTGCGCACTGAGCATGCGCAGACGAGAGACGAGCTGAAACTACTGAAGCTGAAAGAGATGCTGTTGACGATCGTGAATGAAAGGCAAACGGGGGATATTTTCTCCGAAGACCGTCAATTTCCAGTCCGCAGGTGAGAGAGATGTTCTCAGATTACGAGTTTAATCCACAAGCGCTCATATTGAGACAAAGGTGTCAGTGAAATCACATGAGCGAGTTCATACTGGAGAGAAGAGCTTTAGCCATCCGAGATCTGTCGAAGCGTTGTTTAAGTGTCACCATGAGTAAAGTCTATCCATTCAGCCAGTTAGTTTGTTTTCAGGTACATTATTGACAAATATCTGTACATTTCTGTTATCAAAGCAACTGCAGCGTTTCTGTAGAGCTGCGGATTCTGGATACACTGATGTTTTGTTTAAAGTGCCCTTACTATGTCCACCCCCTTTCATCAGTGTGTAATATAGCACATTTATATAAGTGTAATGTAAACGTTCTGCAAAGTTGTTAAGGTGGAAGTGCACCATAAATAAAGTTATTGTCTCCCAAAAGAAAGAATCGACTCTGAAGCGCATATACGAGTCGTTTCTAAATCGAATCTCGCTGCGGTGCAGTTCTACGTCACTAGAAAATACATTTGCATAATGTCCACCTATGTTGTTTGTAGTCCACCTGCAAACAACCTGACCCGCCCCTCAAATGTCATTTTACTTACAACTGTTTCTAAAATCTTGAAGCTCAGTGTGGGATTCGCCAAACGCTTGCTCTTGAAAGATGGGTCAGTACTAGGGTTGGGCCGATAGACGATGATGGCCGCCAGACATCACAATGTTGAGCCGTCTTTGTGATTTCACCCCCCCTGCAAATAATCAAGTTGTTCCCGATCACAATAGAAATTACAGTATCAATGAACACATTTTAAACACTAAAGATTTTGGTAGGTTTGTGTTTTATATTGTGTACGTTTCCGGCTAACTGACTAACTCACGTTATTACTGTCTTACTGAAATACTTCTGCTAATCTGTAGACCACTATTACCTAAAAATGTGTCTATTAATGCAGAATGTGTGTCGTTCTTACTACTTTGAGTATAGATAAAGGATGGAGCAAGATTTGTTTCACATGAGTCATTGCACCGTTATCAGTTATTGATTAAGTTCCCACATGTGTAACGATATTCAAACCGAATCCGAAAAACCGCGATACACCACCCACGGTTCGAACTGCGACACTCATGTCGAACCAAACATGCTCCGCCCCCTGCTGCCCTAGTCCAGCTCTCACTTCACCTTATGCCACAAAATAATTTTTTTCTTCCTTGACATTTGATTAAATAGTAATTAGTACACTTTTAACAACTAATAAGAGCTGTATTTTACTAATTATTATTATAATAATATTATTTACTAAATATACACTAACTGTAGTCTTCAAAGTGCATGTCACGTGACACGATCGCTCAAGCTGCATGGTGGAAGGACAGAGAAAGCCAGTTTCCCCGTTTAGCCAGGTGTAGGCAAAATGCTGCCTTGGAATCCCAGCAACATCAACATTGTCATAGCTTGTTACGAAATAAAAAATCTCTCTCGCCTCAGGAAACCGCTTTCCTGTCCTGTCAGCCGTTATACCGCACTCGTAGCGCACACTCTTTATTACACGCGCACCGTGTATAAAACGCAAGAGAAATTACAAACATGCAACGTTACGATGAATAAAAATAAAGTACCAATAAAACTGGTTCGACGCGTGTTAGTATGCTCATTCTGATTCTTTCATTAACAGTTCATGAAGTATTGTGTATTCGTCATGGTAACTGTTGTTTCCATAACCCCAAAACGCCACTTTATTTTCACTTTGTTATTTTGTTTATTTCTAAATTAGTGTGGTGGCTACTTTATAGTATTAACAAAAACTGCTATTTAATAACTTTAACTTATAGGCCTATGTATTCATTAGTCATATTCATACAATTTATGTGTTTAAGTAGGCTACAGTGGGACATTTACTTGTGTGTCATCAATTTTTATGAAAATTTTTTTACATTATGGTAAAATGAGTAGATTATTTCTGACTGGTCTACAGTGCAGACTTTTATTTCATTCGAGTTTACTCGGGTATGCTAACTGCCCTAAAGAAAAAGGGAAGCCAATGTATAAAGTTAATAAGTTAAATTATTGCTGTTGTTATTATTAAGTTCACACCTGCAAACTTGTCGCCGTTTTACACGCCGGGGGGTGTAGGCTGCCCTTCATCTGCATGCCATGCAGGCTAGAATTGCGAAACATTTTTGGATAATTCTTATAATTCTTAAATTATAATTATAATTTCTCTGGGCCAATCGGAATCTTAGCACTTTTTCTCTTGGCCAATCGGAATCTTAGCACTTTTCTCTCTCTTGCACTTTTTCTCTTGGCCAATCGGAATCTTAGCACTTTTTCTCTTGGCCAATCGGAATCTTAGCACTTTTTCTCTTGGCCAATCGGAATCTTAGCACTTTTTCCTCTGGGCCAATCGGAATCTTAGCACTTTTTCTCTGGGCCAATCAGAATCTTAGCACTTTTTCTCTTGGCCAATCGGAATCTTAGCACTTGCGTCAGAATCTTGAAGCACAGCGTCAACTGAGCTCGCCATTGAATGAGACGCCTGCCTGAAATTTGAATTTGTTTAATTGTGTCGTTTTGCTCAAACTATTGTGATGTCTATCGTATTGTGAAACATATCGAATCGTGAGCTAATAAATTCAGTAACTTACCTTTTCTCAGATCTGGTCCTGTGGGCGTCAGTATCTCACAGTGATCACAGTTCACACCTGCAGTGAAGCCCCTCCCACAACAATTCACCAATAAATACTGGGAATATTCCCATCATCCTACAAGAGAAGGACAAACTCCAGGTGTAGCGGCTGAAATCTGTGTGACGGTTAAAGATGGAGTTTATTAAAGAGGAGATTGAAGACATGAGTGATCCAGAACCATCCAGAATAAAACATGAAGATACTGAGGAACAAACAGGTTGGTGTCCATTCTTCATTCTTCATTGTTGACTGCTTTGGTCGCTGTGAAACAATACGTATTCCATGGATGATAAATTATGTAGAAATTCATCTAAATGAACAAAAGTAACCTTGTTGTCAAACACATTTTAATTATTCAAATGAATGAGAATGATAGAAAGAGCTGATACTTTATACTCACAGACAGACAGCAGTTCTCTTGTATTCTGTGTGTTTAGTGTTCAGTCGAATGTATCCTCCTTAATCCGATTATAACAACTTAATATGTTTATTTTAGATCAGATGAAAATGACAGAGCAAAGAGAAGAACCGCATGAAGTAAAGAAACTCTGTGACTTCAAAAAGCTGCACACCTGCTCTCAGTGTGGAAAGAGTTTGCAAAATGAACGAAACCTTAATGTACACATGAGAATCCACAGCGGAGAGAAACCGTACACATGCACTCAGTGTGGGAAGAGTTTCACATCTTCATCCAGACTCACAATTCATCTGCGTGTTCACTCTGGAGAAAAACCATTTAACTGCTCTCAGTGTGGAAAGAGTTTTTCACGACTGGACAATTGCAAACTGCACCAGAAAACACATACCGGTGTGAGAGATCATGTGTGTTTGGAGTGTGGGAAGAGCTTTAAAACAACTAGTGAACTGAAACGGCACCAGAGAATTCATACTGGGGAGAAGCCGCACCACTGCACTCAGTGTGGGAAGAGTTTCACATATTTACCTGACCTCAAGTATCATCTGCTCCGTCACTCTGGAGAAAAACCATTCAACTGTGATCAGTGTGGCAAAGATTTTATTTCTCCATCACATCTGAAACAACACCTTAAAGTTCATTCAGATGAGAGACCTCATGTGTGTTCTCTCTGTGGAAAGAGTTTTTCACGGCTGAACAATTTAAAACAGCACCAGAAAACACATGATGAAGTGAGAGATCATGTGTGCTGTGAGTGTGAGATGAGCTTTACTACATCTAGTCATCTGAAACGGCACCAAAGAACTCACACCGGAGAAAGACCTCACAAGTGCTCATATTGTGAGAAGAGATTCACTCGATCTGCACACCTGAAATCACACGAGCAACTTCACACTGAAGAGAAGCCGTACCACTGCACTCAGTGTGAGAAGAGCTTTAGACATTTTTCAAGCCTTCACACTCATATGAAAAAATGTCGCAAGTGATCAACATTCGTTTTCATGTCAAATACATGCAGTTCAATTCAGCAAGCTAAAATATGGATGTTATTTTTTTATTTGTTGAAATGCTTGGAAAACTATAGAAAGAGGTGAAGCTTCAACAACTATTTTTTTATATATATATATATATATATATATATATATATATTTTTGTTTCTGTCAGCATGGATTGTGTGTTAAGTAGGTCTATCTTGAACTGGATATATTTATGTATATGTACTAAATTTACTATATTATGTTCTGATGAAACATAATGTACATGCAATTATGAAAAATAAACAGAAAAACATCTTGTCCTGACAAAAACCTTTTTTCCTTTTTTTTTTTTTTTTTTTTTTTTTTACTTCTGGAAAATACAGATCATGAGAGAAATCATGGGTGTTTTAACACAGTCTGGTCTAGACTGGGCTCTGTCCAGTAGGGGCTTCACTTTTACCTGTTTGCATTGGTTTGATTTGTTCACTCAGAAATGATTAACCACATCTCCACAGTACAGACCATATCAAATTAGCGAAAATCTCACAGCCCCTACGGTCAAATATTGTGATTCACTTTATGAAGTAGACCTATATTAAAATCGAGATCTCAGACAGGCCTACCCGTTTCGTGACTGAACCAACCGTTTGAACAGATTTTCTTTTTAAATCAACTGGTTCACAAATAACATAGAATGATTAATTTGTGAAATTCGACGGACACTGCGAGTTGCAGCACCTGAATATGTCTCAGATTAATGCTCAAGGTCAACATTTCAAGCTCTATCTTATTTGTCTATCATTAGACACACCTTTTTTACAGCTTTGTAACCGGATTGATGACATTCGCTCATCAATCCATGCACTATTTGATGCCTACACTGAGTACGAACACATTTTTTATCATGTATGAATATGAAAGACGATCGAGCCAATAGAGACAGAACAACACGCGTCATAATCTGAAAGCCCCACCCACCGGGGGGAAAACAAACCTTCCGTCTCCATTGACTGCATTGTGTGAAGCGGCCTCCTTGTCATTTCTGACTTATTACAAAAAAACTAAGCATGACCACTTCAGGCAATACAAAGTCAATGGAGAGCGTTTGATTGTTTTCCCTCCACGGTGGGCGTGGTTTTCAGGTTATGACGCATGTCGCTCTGTCTCTAGCGGTGTCCCAAAGTGAAGGGTGTGCACTTTGAAGGCCTCATCTGAAGTGCGATTGCGTCACTACGAAGGCTGTCCCAATGTGAAGCCTGCACCTCTGAAGGCCTCATCTGAAGTGCGATTGCGTCACAGCAGCACTACGAAGGCTGTCCCAATGTGAAGCCTGCACCTCTGAAGGCCTCATCTGAAGTGCGATTGCGTCACAGCGGCACTACAAAGGCTGTCCCAATGTGAAGCCTGCACCTCTGAAGGCCTCATCTGAAGTGCGATTGCGGCACTACGAAGGCTGTCCCAATGTGAAGCCTGCACCTCTGAAGGCCTCATCTGAAGTGCGATTGCGTCACAGCGGCACTACGAAGGCTGTCCCAATGTGAAGCCTGCACCTCTGAAGGCCTCATCTGAAGTGCGATTGCGTCACTACGAAGGCTGTCCCAATGTGAAGCCTGCACCTCTGAAGGCCTCATCTGAAGTGCGATTGTCACAGCAGCACTACAAAGGCTGTCCCAATGTGAAGCCTGCACCTCTGAAGGCCTCATCTGAAGTGCGATTGCGTCACAGCAGCACTACAAAGGCTGTCCCAATGTGAAGCCTGCACCTCTGAAGGCCTCATCTGAAGTGCGATTGCGTCACAGCGGCACTACGAAGGCTGTCCCAATGTGAAGCCTGCACCTCTGAAGGCCTCATCTGAAGTGCGATTGCGTCACTACTGAAGGCTGTCCCATGTGAAGCCTGCACCTCTGAAGGCCTCATCTGAAGTGCGATTGCGCCACAGCGGCACTACGAAGGCTGTCCCAATGTGAAGCCTGCACCTCTGAAGGCCTCATCTGAAGTGCGATTGCGTCACAGCGGCACTACGAAGGCTGTCCCAATGTGAAGCCTGCACCTCTGAAGGCCTCATCTGAAGTGCGATTGCGTCACTCACGGAAGGCTGTCCCAATGTGAAGCCTGCACCTCTGAAGGCCTCATCTGAAGTGCGATTGCGTCACTACGAAGGCTGTCCCAATGTGAAGCCTGCACCTCTGAAGGCCTCATCTGAAGTGCGATTGCGTCACAGCAGCACTACAAAGGCTGTCCCAATGTGAAGCCTGCACCTCTGAAGGCCTCATCTGAAGTGCGATTGCGCCACAGCGGCACTCACGAAGGCTGTCCCAATGTGAAGCCTGCACCTCTGAAGGCCTCATCTGAAGTGCGATTGCGTCACAGCGGCACTACAAGGCTGTCCCAATGTGAAGCCTGCACCTCTGAAGGCCTCATCTGAAGTGCGATTGCGCCACAGCGGCACTACGAAGGCTGTCCCAATGTGAAGCCTGCACCTCTGAAGGCCTCATCTGAAGTGCGATTGTGTCACAGCAGCACTACAAAGGCTGTCCCAATGTGAAGCCTGCACCTCTGAAGGCCTCATCTGAAGTGCGATTGCGTCACAGCGGCACTACGAAGGCTGTCCCAATGTGAAGCCTGCACCTCTGAAGGCCTCATCTGAAGTGCGACAAGGCCACAGCGGCACTACAAAGGCTGTCCCAATGTGAAGCCTGCACCTCTGAAGGCCTCATCTGAAGTGCGATTGCGTCACAGCGGCACTACGAAGGCTGTCCCAATGTGAAGCCTGCACCTCTGAAGGCCTCATCTGAAGTGCGATTGCGTCACAGCAGCACTACAAAGGCTGTCCCAATGTGAAGCCTGCACCTCTGAAGGCCTCATCTGAAGTGCGATTGCGTCACAGCGGCACTACGAAGGCTGCCGCAATTTGAAAGTGACTTCAAAATGCACCCTCCGTTTCTCAGGCAAAGGAAGGGTACCAAAGATGGATCCTTCGCACAAGTTCGCAGCCTACCCTATCCCAGAATTCATAGCACACTGGTGACTACAGGATTTGTATGGACTGGTCTGCATTCCCGCGGCACTCGATCAGATTTCTTGGTAGATCTACAGATGGTAGCGGTCGGTCGGTAACTCTAGTGTAGCCCGGACTACTATTGAACACAACTGCCCACCGTGCTTGAACTTGAAGTAAACAAAACGTTTAGTGGTGGTGGCATTCGCACAGTTCCCAGTTCCCTGCCCTGAGCAACCTGCCAAGATAAAGTTTAATTTCCCAATTTTAACTTGCATAAATGTTATTTATTTCTCAACCATTCTCTCAAGAAGAGAATCAGTCCATTCTCTCCCTTTTCGCTCGTTCTTTCTTTTTTCTTTCTTTTTTTTCCTGTACTTTCTTTAAATACAAGTTAGATCTGCGCGGGGCTGTTTTTTCGTCCCCGCTCCCGCTATATAGGATCTATTCCACAGCCTCCCGCTCGCGCTTAAAATTCACTCCGTGTTCACCCCGCTATAAATTATTTTATTCCTGACCCGACCAATCCCGCTAAATTTAGAAAACACGTCACAGAGAAAAATAGGCTAAATCAAATGCAACATCTGTCACTCAAAATTATAAGCCAAAACACAAATAAACGAAAACTGTTGACTTACTAGCTACTGCAAAATTAAGTCTTGTATATGAATGAATGAATGAATGAATGTCGCTCACTGATGACGGTCCATTACCAAAAGTCTCCTCCTAAGGCTGAATGTAGGCCTAATTCTCTCTAAACTTGTGGCACAGAACAATTTTTCTATATTATTATTATTATTATTATAACTTTTTGTAATGCAAGTTATTTGTAAATGTAACAAAGTAATTGCTGTCTATTGTTCATTTTCGTTAACTTGAAATGTGTAGGCTAACTAAAAGAGAAGTGGTTGTTCTGTAGGCTGCATTGTTTATTTTTTGTAACGCAAGTTATAATTTGTACATTAAACAAATTCTTCTATACATATATTTTCTTGTCATGTAAATTAAAATGTGTAAATGAAAATAAATTGGTCTGTACATAACGTACTTTTGACAACTATTTATACAATATATCTTAAGTTTAACATCAGAAACAACAGAAAATGTAAATGAACAGCTAAAACAGAAGAAAACATTTGTATGTGCGCTTTCATTGAGCTGAGCGGGAGACGCTGGTGGAGCTGCTGGACCGGGATGGCCTACACGATAGAGACCCTGGTAAGGCTCTGCCGGCGGGACATCATCTAGGATGAATTTTGCAGGTTTGTGAGGCTGAATCAGTCGACGGCTGTCATGTCATAAAAAAAAAAAAAAACGTTTTAATGAGTTGAATAAAAATAAGTAGAAGACTTGGACGTAAATATATGAATGTGAAAATATATTGTAACAGCTACATTTAACATAGGAAATAAACTGTTAACTAATAGTTGCAACTTGATTAAATATTTAACCATAGGCTACAGATTTACGTCGCAGGCTTTGAAGCATGTCAAAATTAAATTAAAATAAATAAAAAAACCTTTTCTGCTCCATTGCTCTTTTTAAAATCCCCGCACAAACGTCCGCTGTCAGTTGTCACACACCCGCTATAGCCCGTTTTAACGACGCTCGGTTCAGTGTTGCCATGCCTGGAACCGCGCTACTTTTACACTGTTGCTGTGGCTTGTGTGTAGCCTATAGTCCACAGGTTTAAGTTGTCTTTAGCAATATTTCTACCGCCCGCCTCTTTTCAGGCGCATTTTGGCCTGATTACGCTACTTTTGATTAGCAATTGGAGGGGTTTTGTTGTGCAGACCTGGCAACCCTGTCCCTCGATTCGGCCTTCGAAGTGCGCACCCTTCACTTTGGGACACAGCTTCTATAGGAACAGGTATGGGGCGGGGCGACACGTGCAGGCTGCAGCCAGGTGTGCTTGTGCGTTCCATTATTAATACGCGGCTCCTTTAAGAAACATGACACCGTGCGCACTGAGCATGCGCAGAAGAGAGACGAGCTGAAACTACTGAAGCTGAAAGAGACGCTGTTAACGATCGTGAATGAAAGGCAAACGGGGGATATTTTCTCCGAAGACCGTCAATTTCCAGTCCGCAGGTGAGAGAGATGTTCTCAGATTACGAGTTTAATCCACAAGCGCTCATATTGAGACAAAGGTGTCAGTGAAATCACATGAGCGAGTTCATACTGGAGAGAAGAGCTTTAGCCATCCGAGATCTGTCGAAGCGTTGTTTAAGTGTCACCATGAGTAAAGTCTATCCATTCAGCCAGTTAGTTTGTTTTCAGGTACATTATTGACAAATATCTGTACATTTCTGTTATCAAAGCAACTGCAGCGTTTCTGTAGAGCTGCGGATTCTGGATACACTGATGGTTTGTTTAAAGGGCACCTATTATGTATTTTACAACAGAAAAAACTGAGCACCCATAGCTACAATAAACTTTGATAAAAACGTAATGTGATGTGCACACATTCGCTGGTCAAAAACCCTGTAACTGCATTTGAGTTTGACTTTTGTAACATGTATGTTGATAATGTATAATATATTGATAAGAAATACAACAACATTTCATTTTTAATATATTTTTAACATCGAAAAATCATAAATAAGCAAAGGTGCGCCCAAGCGGCAACCTCCCCCAGTTTCTGTTGAAGCCAATACGGAAGTGACTTACACTGCACTGCACTTACACTGAGACTCTCATTGAGCTCCATGTTAAAATGCCCAACTTTACAGCAGAAAAAAACATGTTCACAGCCTGGGACAAATTGTGGTTTTGGGCTATACGGCTAATTTTGCCCTTCATGACAACTGTGATGGGGGTGAAATTTGTTTATAACTCATTCGTTTACATTATATAAAGCCTTGAAGTTCTGCATAATTAAGGGCGTGGCCACTTTGAGGGACAGGTGGATTGCTGTTTGTCTGCTGTCTGTTAGTCATCACCTCAGCTCCGCCCACGTCCCGCCTCTTTGACCATTGTCAGTTATACGGGAGTGACGCGCTGCAAGGATGGCAACGGCCAGCTCGACCCTTACTTTAAAGCCCCTCTTCAGAATCCTATGGGTGACGTCACGGACACTACGTCCATATTTAAAAAAAAAAAAAAAAAAAAATGTTTACAGTCTATGGGTGCGCCCCGTGCCGTTTCGTTCCGGAACACACAAAGCGACTCCTCGTCACTTAGAAAAAACACCTAGAAATTTGTTCCTTGGCTTATGATTGCTGATAGACTTAATTTGTTCAAGATTCAATAGTTTTATTTGTCACATACACAGTTATATGCAGAATAGTCTCTAGTTATCTGTAGAAAATAAATAAAGAAGTGGAAAAAAATAATTGAAGTAGACTGTGCAGTGAGTAAACTGTAGACTTATAAATATGTGGTTAACAAATGTATAAGAGTATAATGTGCAAACAGGTTTATAACAGGTTGTTACACAGTAACAACAAGAACAGAAAGTGCAGTGCAATGTCCGTGTATCGATGTTTATCCTGAAGTGAAGTCACGTGGTGTTAAGTGACTGAGTTCAGGAGTCTGATGGCCTGGGGAAGAAGCTCCTCCTGAGTCTCTCAGTTTTGGCCATCAGGCTTGGAAGCGCTACCAGATGGCAGCAGCGTGAAATGAGGGTTTGCAGGGTGATTGGAGTCCTTGATGATCTTAGTAGCTCTACCTTTGCAGCGTTTGGTGTAGACGTCCTGCAGAGACGGGAGAGCTGACCCTGAGATACGCTCGGATAAGCGCACGACTCTTTGCAGGGCTTTGCGGTCATGACTGGTGCTGTTGCCATACCACGCTGTGATTAACATATTATGGTCACATATATGCACGTATTTGCTAGCTAGCTAGTTTTTTTTAATCAAGTATTACTCTCTGTATTATTATTATTATTTTTTCAATATAAATGAAGAAAATATTCAAGAAGTGAGCATCTAATACGTGTGTTTAATAATAAAGTGTAAGGGGTAGGTGAACAGACATACAGTTGCCCTTGGGCTGCCTTTTTCAGTTTCAGCACATGTCCCTCAGAAGGTCTGTGCACGGAGTTGTAAAGTTGTAAGTTGTAAAGTCGAAAGTGCATGATAAATAAAGTTATTGTCTCCCAAAAGGAAGAATCGACTCTGAAGCGCATATACGAGTCGTTTCTAATTCAGATTTGACTGCGTGACAGTCCTACGTCACTAGAAAAGACATTTGCATAATGACCGTCTATGTTGTACATTGTCCGTCCGTGAACAACTTAGTGGTTATTTTACTGACGACTGCTTCTAAAATCTCAGAGTTCAATGTGGGATTCGCCAAATGCTCTTGAAAGATGGGTCAGTACCCAGTTTATTTGGACCAGCTCCTCAGAATCACAACCTGTATGAATAATTATTGATTGTATATATTTTCTACCGGGTGTTCAAAATATGACTAACTCACGTTATTACTGTCTTGCTGAAATACTTCTGCTAATCTGTAGGCCACTGTTACCTAAAAATGTGTCTATTAATGCAGACTTACTACTTAAAGGATGGAGCGAGATTTGTTTTTACAAAGGGTCGGCTGCCACGCTTCCGATGTGAACGCGCTCATTCATTGCACTTTCGATTTCGGTTCTTTTTGATTCTATGTTGTTATTCACCACAATTAGCAAATTGGTCAAGGGCTTTGTTATTACACTACAATCACTTACCCGATTGTGACGAGGAACGTTAAAGGTTAATAATGTTAATAACGTTGATTAGCGCAGGGTTGCCTGAGGAGGACCGGACAGTGGACCTGCGCAGCACGCAGTGTTGCCAGATTGGGTTGACAATTTCCAGCCCAAAAAAATGCCCAAAATTTTAACTGCTAAAATAAAGTGATATAATTTGAATTGCCATGTCAATCAAGATTGATTAGCACCATTTTATTTCCTCAAAGCAAAATAATGATGACAAAATAAAAATAAATTCAATTTCCCGGGAAAAACGGATCAAAACAGGGCAAATACATCCAGATACAGTCATGCATGACTAAAATGTCCAAGTGGAAACTGTCAAAATCACGAAATTAACCGACGACTTTAACGCATGGAAAAACACGTGCATCGTTTTCAAACGTCAACCCTAAGAATAAACTAATTTAAGTGCAAAAAATGCATAATATAAGTGATCGGAATAAACAACGAAATTAGCAGGCATTACACACACATTCTTTAACTTCAGACAGAACTACAGTAACGTTACGTCTTTCGTGAAGTACATATTTATAGAACATAACACAGAACTTAACACAGTCAAAAGGGATTGATCGCTGATTCAAACCGCTTTCAGCAGCTGTCTGTCAGTGACGAGTAAAGCACAGTCTAGATGGTTTAAAAGGTGCAGATGTCCTGATCAGGCCAGTGTGCACACGATGATGGACAGTAGTCCTATATTCGAGTCATTCAACTGTGCTCTTAGAGTCAGTTATATTTATAAAATTCAAAACCGCCTGGCAACACTGGCAGCACGTCAAACACTCTGCACTCGTTAATTTGCACACCATGCAGACGTAGGTGTTTAGTCATATTTGTAGTGCATCCTCCCGTGCAAGAAATAGGTTTGTCACGTGTTGCACTGTGCCGACCCATGCTTTTTTATAGTGAAATAAAGCCACACTTTTGAGCGCCGCTTACTGTGCTCCATGGCTGCAACAGAACAAGTGCGCGCGGCAAGCACTTCCGGAAATCCGGTGGCCACGGAACCGAAAACAAATTTTCTAAACGATTCCGATGGCATTGTTATTTTTTTAACGGTTCCAAGTTGGAGCCGGTTCTCGATGCCCAACTCTAACATCACACTTGCATGCACACCTTTGATCCGGAGAGAGCAGCTGCCATGTATGAATAGGGCTGAGTATCGTTCAAACATTTTTCGATACCGATACTTTTTTTGATACCAATTTTTATGAAATCCGTTTTTAACAAGATTACATTACCTCAGAGAACTTTGGTCTTGGCAGCAATCATCTTGTCGCAAATATTGCTTCGAGGGCTGTTGGCATCGAGCCTGGTGAAATGTACCCACACTTTTGTGGTGTTTTGCTTACCACAAAATTTTGCTTACACATTACAGCCTCACATGTGAGCCGCGTAAACTAGTGTTTTTGCTTGATGCCTCGCCACAGCCAATCATACTGCATGCTTATTTGCTTACTGACGTTGATGGAGATTAACCCCTTAGATACTGAAATTTGGTACCGAACTGCAAGCCATGTTTCGGTACTCGATAGTATCGAGGCAATTTGGTCGGTACCTAAAAAGTATCCAATACTAAGCCAAAACAAAATTAGGAGCCTTTTAAAAATAGCATAATAGAAATCACAGTTCTGAATAGACAACTAAACAAAATACCATGTAATTTTACTTGACTAGTGGCTCTGACAAAATGGCAATTATTGTAGTGCAGTCTTTTTATTATAGACTAAATATTTAATTCATTTGAATTATATTTCTAAATTGATTTGAATGAATGATTCAATGACTCCTAAATACTTCACTTGTTCCATTACTGACTGTATTACTGTTTTTGAACGAATCTCTTGAATTAACTATTTTTCTAACAATTGATGAGAATAGTGCAAAACAAGAACAACAAAAAAAACATGTAACTTAGTAAATTAATAGACTGCCAGTAACATTTTACTGAGCTGCTGAAAAGCATCTTTATCATTCAATATCATCAGTGTGAATTTGCATTTTTATTCAGCCTGTCAGCCGTTACATAGTGTACCTTTAATTGGATTTCTGTCATCTTGTTAGATTTCTGATTAGTTTAGATATTAATTAAATAATATAACCTGTGCCGTTTCATCCTTATAATATTCTGGGTTACATAAAAATGAGCTGTTTATACACTACTAATATGTAACCATCAAAATGCTATATATTTGTATATCTAAATAAGCTGTTAAAGTAATCCAGTATAAACTCAGTAACTTATCTTTGATTTTTTCCAGGTCTGGTCCTGTGGGCGTCAGTATCTCACAGTGATCACAGTTCACACCTGCAGTGAAGCCCCTCCCACAACAATTCACCAATAAATACTGGGAATATTCCCATCATCCTACAAGAGAAGGACAAACTCCAGGTGTAGCGGCTGAAATCTGTGTGACTGTTAAAGATGGAGTTTATTAAAGAGGAGATTGAAGACATGAGTTATCCAGAACCATCCAGAATAAAACATGAAGATACTGAGGAACAAATAGGTTGGTGTCCATTCTTGATTCTTCATTATTGACTGTTGAGAAACATTTAGGTAACCGCTTCAGTTCAACATGTTGGATGATAAATTATACAGAAAATGCCTCTAAATTATCATAATCTTAAATCCACATTTTAAACGGATTAACAAGAAAGTAACACATCAAAGATCTCTGTTGCTTCTATTATATCAGAGTTCCCTTGAACTTATTTTAACCACATAATATTTTTTATTTTAGACTGGATGGACGTGAATAAGCAAAAGTATGAACTGAACAAAGCAGAGGAGGAACAGCAGAGCATCGACACTAGAGATCTGCACACCTGCTCTCAGTGTGGAAAGAGTTTCAGGCAAAAATACAAACTTAACATACACATGAGAATTCACACCGGAGAGAAACCGTATACATGCACTCAGTGTGGGAAGGGTTTCAGTAGGAAAGAAAAGCTTTGTGTACACATAAAAATTCACACTGGAGAGAAACCATTTAGCTGTGATCAGTGTGGTAAAGATTTTATTTCATCATCACAGCTAAAAATACACCTCATAGTTCATTCAGATGAGAGACCTCATGTGTGTTTTCTCTGCGGAAAGAGTTTTTCACGGCTGTATAGTTTTAAACTGCACCAGAAAACACACAATGAAGTGAAAGATCATGTGTGTTGTGACTGTGGGAAGAGCTTTATTACAGCAGGAAATCTGAAACGGCACCAAAGAATTCATACTGGAGAAAGACCTTACAAGTGCTCATATTGTGACCAGAGTTTCACTATGTCTGCAAACCTGAAGAAGCATGAGCGAGTTCATACTGGAGAGAAACCGTATACATGCACTCAGTGTGGGAAGAGTTATTCTCAAGCATCATCTCTCAATGTTCATCTGCGCATTCACTCTGGAGAAAAGCCATTCAAGTGTGATCAGTGTGGGAAAGGTTGTATTTCATCATCACATCTAAAACTACACCTGAAAGTTCATTCAGATGAGAGACCTCATGTGTGTTCTCACTGTGGAAAGAGTTTTTCAAGATTGGACAGTTTTAAACTGCACCAGAAAACACATGATGAAGTGAGAGATCATGTGTGTTGTGACTGTGGGAAGAGATTTACTAGAGCTGATAATCTGAAACAGCACCAAAGAACTCACACTGGAGAAAGACCTTACAAGTGCTCATATTGTGACAAGAGTTTCACTCTCTCTGGAAACATGAAGAAGCATGAGCGACTTCATACTGGAGAGAAGCCGTAGCCGGAGTTTCACTTTCGAAGGGGAGTGTGTGTGTGTGTGTGTGTGTGTGTGTGTGTGTGTGTGTATATATATGTGTGTGTGTGTATGTATATATATGTGTGTGTGTGTATGTATATATGTGTGTGTGTGTGTGTATATATATATATATATATATATACTATATATATATATATATAGGAATATATATACTAATACTGTGTTTGATTATTCGCCATTCAGAATACTGTGTTTAATTCACCATACTAATACGTGGCATTGATTCAATTCAAAGGTGCTGAAGCATTCTTTAGAAATGTTGGCCCATATTGATAGGATAGCATCTTGCAGTTGATGGAGATTTGTGGGATGCACATCCAGGACACGAAGCTCCCGTTCCACCACATCCCAAAGATGCTCTATTGGGTTGAGATCTGGTGACTGTGGGGACCATTTTAATACAGTGAACTCATTGTCATATTCAAGAAACCAATTTGAAATGATTCAAGCTTTGTGACATGGTGCATTATCCTGCTGGAAGTAGCCATCAGAGAATGGGTACATGGTGGTCATAAAGGGATGGACATGGTCAGAAACAATGCTCAGATAGGCCATGGCATTTAAACGATGCCCAATTGGCACTAAGGGGCCTAAAGTGTGGCAAGAAAACATCCCCCACACCATTACACCACCACCACCAGCCTGCACAATGGTAACAAGGCATGATGGATCCATGTTCTCATTCTGTTTATGCCAAATTCTGACTCTACCATCTGAATGTGTCAACAGAAATCGAGACTCATCAGACCAGGCAACATTTTTCCAGTCTTCAACTGTCCAATTTTGGTGAGCTCGTGCAAATTGTAGCCTCTTTTTCCTATTTGTAGTGGAGATGAGTGGTACCCAGTGGGGTCTTCTGCTGTTGTAGCCCATCCGCCTCAAGGTTGTGCGTGTTGTGGCTTCACAAATGCTTTGCTGCATACATCAGTTGTAACGAGTGGTTATTTCAGTCAAAGTTGCTCTTCTATCAGCTTGAATCAGTCGGCCCATTCTCCTCTGACCTCTAGCATCAACAAGGCATTTTCGCCCACAGGACTGCCGCATGCTGGATGTGTTTCCCTTTTCACACCATTCTTTGTAAAAGAAATTGTTGTGCGTGAAAATCCCAGTAACTGAGCAGATTGTGAAATACTCAGACCGGCCCGTCTGGCACCAACAACCATGCCACGCTCAAAATTGTTTAAATCACCTTTCTTTCCCATTCTGACATTCAGTTTGGAGTTCAGGAGATTGTCTTGACCAGGACCACACCCCTAAATGCATTGAAGCAACTGCCATGTGATTGGTTGATTAGATAATTGCATTAAAGAGAAATTGAACAGGTGTTCCTAATAATCCTTTAGGTGAGTGTATATATAAAATATATGCACTGTATTGCATATTCATGTTTAAATCCACTTTAACAGCCATAATACATTTTTATGACATCTCATTTTTTTTTATGACGTTATTATAAAAACTTGCTTATGTGATATTTAAATGCAAGTGGCCTGATGTACCAACTGGGGTTCCCTGTATAGTTTAACTTTAAGATTAGTTGAGAGTTAGTTGGAAAATTATTGTACCTGATAGGCCCCAAATTAATCAATATAGAATCAAATGGAATTAAAACCGAAATAAAAGCTTGTGAATCAACATCTAATCTAATTGTGAAATTTGTGTTAATGCCCAGCCCTATAGTGTCAATAAATGTGTTATTAAATTGAAGCAAATGCTGTCTTTCCCCTTTATTCTCTTGTCAGAGTGCACCAGAATGCTTCATTTACATGTTAAAATCACAACTTCTTCTAGGGGTGGATGCCCCCAAAACCCCCTACAGAGATTGAAGTCAAAAACATGGTCACCCTTTTCACCTCCTCTAAATGTGCAGGTCTAATTATTCATTAGAGTGTAATAATATGTTGGCAGAGACTCTGTCTCAACCAGTGGTGAAGCTACAGGTGGGCCAGGCACACCCATTTTACATTACATTTACACATTTGACAATTTTATCCAAAGCGACTTACGTTGCATTCAAGGTACAAATTCTATATTTTGTCAGTTCTTGCTTTCCCTGGGAATCAAACCCATGACCTTGGCATTGCTAGCACCACGCTCTTATTGATTGAGCAACAGGTAAGCTAAGTCTGAATTGTGGCCCACCCAATAAATAGTTTGTCATTTTCCAAAAAGATGTATGAAATAATTTAATAATTCATTATAATAAACGTCTCATAACGCTATAACTTTATTTATTGCGTTAAAAGAATGATTAAATGCAGTTTTCCATGGTCAATTGCAGGCGGTTTCGTAGTTTCCCCTCTACTTTATCGTAGTAAGTTTTCAGTTTATTCTTCATTCTAACTACTTTTGCCTCACGTAACTAATGATAAAAATAAGTTCCCATTAAATAGCCTACGATACTTAATCATGAATAACAGAAGTGCTTTTATATATAAATAACATTCAGAAACTGTGGGCTATTTGAAACTAAATTAAAGATCAATAAATAAATACTGAAGCAAAACAAAAAAGAAATGACATTTATTGATTATGACTGATTTTATATGACATGCACAACACAGACCGACTGGACAGATGCACACATAGTAACAGTTACTAACATAGTAATTGATTAATATGTTTTCTTTCTTAAAATGTAAGCCAGTGATAGTGTATATGTCAGCATTATGTAGAAGTTTCCTTCTTTACGCATTATTTTACGCATTATTATGTGTAAAGAATTTAAGTGTTTCATGTAAAACGAGCTTATATGCAGTTCAGTCTGCCTGCTATTTTATTCTATCCGTTAAAGGGGTCATGAATTGAGAAAGCAACTTTCCCTTGAGCCTTTGCTATATAAAAGTTCATTGTGATATAAGAATATCCTGTAAGTTTCAGAGCTGAAAACTTCCTTGTTAGTCAAAGAAAAGCTTTTATTGACACCAGGCCCACGCTAGAATCCGAATGAAGCTTATGCGGCATGTTTATTGCTTGGAAGTTCGATCCGGTTTAGCTCCATGTAGGCTGATGTTATTTATGTCAGCCACGAGTTGGTGGGCGGGGCTACAGCTTCTGTTGAGGCGGTGTTTCACCACACTCTGACATCACAGCCTGGCACATTCTGAGATCGAGTGTTTGGTGTCATTAAAAAGCTTTTCTTTGACTAACAAGGAAGTTTTCTGCTCTGAAACTTATAGGATATTCTTATATTATCATGACCTTTTATATATCAAAAGCTCAAGGGAAAGTTGATTTCTCAATACCCCTTTAATAATAAAAGTAGCCTAATCATAATAATTTAATATGCCTTGTGTGTCCGTCCGCTACTCCACTGTGAAGGGCTAAACGGCATCCACAGGCACGACATCAAGCAGTTAATGTTTTATCCAAATCCGCATAAATGGCCCGTTCAATGTTCAGTAGCTTTTACTGCAATGTCCGAGTCTCTCCTGTCTGGGGGGGGTTGGCGTTAGAGTTTTCCCTCTTTTGCGCCTCACTTTTAAATTAAAGCGAAAGTAAAATGTGCACAACAGCACAGACATATCCAATTGCATACAGAGTAATTTGAACTATGCCCGTTGATCACGCCTCTTGTGCAGTAGAAAATACTCCCCAGACCAATGTTTAATCTTAAAAGATTGAGCTTGGTCTGGTGATAGCCAGACAACTGACTAACCTCTCCAACTTGTAGCTGACGGGCCGGTTCACATCGGGAAACTCCATTACTACAATAAATATGCTGTTTCCATAAAAACCCCAATGTTTTTAATCACGATTAATGACAGAAAAAATGTGTGATTTATTTTGTTTTTGTTTTTTTAACGCTTGTGCATCCTTTTGTTTGTGCACCCAAGTTTTTTTTTTTTTTTTTTTTTTGATCATTTTGCCTGTGATGCTAACTACAAACCCGATTCCAAAAAAGTTGGGACACTGTACAAATTGTGAATAAAAACAGAATGCAATGATGTGGAAGTTTCAAATTTCAATATTTTATTCAGAATACAACATAGATGACATATCAAATGTTTAAACTGAGAAAATGTATAATTTTAAGGGGAAAATAAGTTGATTTTAAATTTCATGGCATCAACACATCTCAAAAAAGTTGGGACAAGGCCATGTTTCCACTGTGTGGCATCCCCTCTTCTTTTTCTAACAGTCTGCAAACGTCTGGGGACTGAGGAGACAAGTTGCTCAAGTTTAGGAATAGGAATGCTGTCCCATTCTTGTCTAATACAGGCTTCTAGTTGCTCAGCTGTCTTAGGTCTTCTTTGTGGCATCTTCCTCTTTATGATGCACCAAATGTTTTCTATGGGTGAAAGATCTGGACTGCAGGCTGGCCATTTCAGTCCCCGGATCCTTCTTCTACGCAGCCATGATGTTGTAATTGATGCAGTATGTGGTCTGGCATTGTCATGTTGGAAAATGCAAGGTCTTCCCTGAAAGAGACGACGTCTGGATGGGAGCATATGTTGTTCTAGAACTTGGATATACCTTTCAGCATTGATGGTGCCTTTCCTGATGTGTAAGCTGCCCGTGCCACATGACATGGCGTCCCAGTTTTCCAAAAAGAAACCACAGAACAGTTTTCCACTTTGCCACAGTCCATTTTAAATGAGCCTTGGCCCAGAGAAAACGCCTGCGCTTCTGGATCATGTTTAGATATGGCTTATTTTTTGACCTATAGAGTTTTATCCGGCAGCGGCGAATGGCACGGTGGATTGTGTTCACCGACAATGTTTTCTGGAAGTATTCCTGAGCCCATGTTGTGATTTCCATTACAGTAGCATTCCTGTATGTGATGCAGTGCCGTCTAAGGGCTGAAGATCACGGGCATCCAGTATGGTTTTCTGGCCTTGACCCTTACGCACAGAGATTGTTCCAGATTCTCTGAATCTTTGGATGATATTATGCACTGTAGATGATGATAAGTTTTTCTCTGAGAAACTCCTTTCTGATATTGCTCCAGTATGTTTGGCCGCAGCATTGGGGGAATTGGTGATCCTCTGCCCATCTTGACTTCTGAGAGACACTGCCACTCTGAGAGGCTCTTTTTATACCCAATCATGTTGCCAATTGACCTCATAAGTTGCAAATTGGTCCTCCAGCTGTTCCTTATATGTACATTTAACTTTTCCGGCCTCTTATTGCTACCTGTCCCAACTTTTTTGGAATGTGTAGCTCTCATGAAATCCAAAATGAGCCAATATTTGGCATGACATTTCAAAATGTCTCACTTTCAACATTTGATATGTTATTTATATTCTATTGTGAATAAAATATAAGTTTATGAGATTTGTAAATTACTGCATTCCTTTTTTATTCACAATTTGTACAGTGTCCCAACTTTTTTTAATTCGGGTTTGTACATACATTTTGGCACAGGTGTGTATTTTTATTGGAATTTTACTTTCACCACCATTTCCTTAAAAAAAAAAAAAAAAATTGCACTAGGTACAAAAAATAGTTCCACTTAGCACCGTTTGGACAAAAATGTCCCAGTTGAAACCCTTTAAAACTGCACTTTTTAATCCCAGGGCCATTCAACCATAAAATGATGCAATCTTTGTTAACAGCTTTCATTCTGTTGGCATGGCTTCAAAATGTACATTTTTACTAATTTTTTTTTTTTTTTTTTTAACAGATGGTGGCATTTTCTCAGGTTTGGCCTATAAAATAAATACTCAATTTATTCCTGTTTTCTGCTTCTACATATTACAAAGCCAATTTGATAAATTATGCAGCTATAACTGTGTGGGTGTGTTGGTATGGATATCAGAGTGTGGTATGCATGTGTAATAAAAAAAAAATAATTGTGTGTGTGCTTGTAATATTTGAGAAACACTCTACTGTAAATCACCAATCCAAACACTGTGTGTATTAGTGGAGGCACTGCGCCCTGTAAGGCCCGCCCAATCGTCCCAACGACGGTTTCTGATAAGCAGGTGAAGGTTTCTGCGGTTTACTTTTATCTGACTCCATTTTATCATGACCTCGAATTTAGGTTAGAATTCCGATTGGTTATTTGGTCATTTGTATAACAGTTTAACTAGACTTTAGATTTATTCTGTTTAACTCTTTTTGAAAATGGTTCCCGTTCATTCGGATGACACCTTTTAGCCTCACACTGCCTCTGGGTTTACGATCTCTTTATCACAAACTCGTCAGTCTTGGTCATTAGACAGAGGCGATTAACTGATATTCTAGACGGCCGTGCTATACGTTTCTCATTCTAGAATATATTATTCAGTCCCCACGGATCTGAACCCACTTAATTAATGCAAGACTTTATCTAACCAGAGGCCATGACCATTACCGTAGAACCAAGCGACCAACTTAACTTCCTCTAATGGTAACTTTACATAATAATGCCGTTGTTTCCTACATATACACATAATTACAATAATATTACAATAATCAGGAGTTGAGGCTGACCCTATTTAGATTGGTCTAACAACAATCTGTTGCTCTAAACGGAAAACCCATTTTAAGCTGCTACAGTCTAAGTATACGTAACTAATGCCAATGTGTTAGTCTGAGCTCTAAAACATCAGTGTGGTGCGCCCCTCTTCACCTAAGCTGTGTTCTAGTCCGCTACTAACCTGAGCGTAGATTTGCGGTGTTATTGACTTAATGTATTAAACTAAAGTTAATAATTCCAGAGTAAAGGTCCTTTCACACTGGACGTGATTTTGACGTGCAAATCATTCGCGAGATGGTTTTATTGTCTGATCAGCTGTTTGTGTAATGAGTGCTTCCACATCAAATGCGATTGTGCTGCGGCGAAAAAACAATGTTTATTTTTTTTCCGCTTCAATGTACATTTTTTACTCTAGCGATGGCAGAAAAGGCTTTAACCAATCACATACAAGGAAACAAAGGTGACGAAATGTCCAGTTGGTGTCTCTAGCTATTCACTCAACATTAACCTTTGCCAGGTATCACATTTCTAATGAGATTACAGCTGCAGCTGTGTTTGCCCACTGTAGGCTACAGACAACGATAACATAACCTTTTGAGTTTTTTTCTAAACCTAACTGTGTTTACATTGTGACTCCGCTGGAAACACAGCTGCTCTGGATCGATTGGTTCCCTGAAGTGTGTGGTTTGTCTCGTCAGATGCGGTGCTACTGTCTCTGGAGGAGCTCCTCAAATTGTCCCACAGGCATTCGAAAGCAAGTGCGCAACCGGCCATGATAAAAGTTCTAGCTCCTGTACAAGATTAGCATACTGCCCTTCAGACTCTCTGTTCTTTAAGACTGGGTGCACCCAAAACCTTCTTTTCGGTCTTTTAAAGCAAATGAAAAGCTCGTCTTCACTGGATGATGAAGTGTCCATGTTTTCTCATCTGTCGCGCCGCAAATGTTTAGGAATGTTGGAGATCTGAAACGTCACAGACGTCGCAAATTCGTGTTGCGGCTGATGTGAATGGTTTTGACGCGAACTATACTCATGCGAAATGTGTTTATTTAAAATAAGACAAATCTGATATTATTGTAATCTTATATCTGTTATTTAACAGTTGAGATGTTCTTTAATGCTGATCTAACAGCAGAAGACACAAGCCGGGGTTAATCCGAGTGGAGCAGGCGGGGCATGTTGTCACACCGTGTTACAATGAGCCCCTATTAGAACTACGATATTATATTCTATGTCTTTTTGTAATTTCATAGTCCTGTTTTTGTCTTGTCTTGTCATGTGATTCCCTTCCCATCATGTGATCATGTCATGTGCTATGTTCCTATTGGTTGTTTTAGTCATGTGTTCTCAGTTTAGTTCTGTCATTGGTTCATTGTTCTGATTGTTCACAGGTGTGTCTTGTTTTGTCATTAGTCTTTGTTAATTTAAGAACTCATGTGTGCCAAGTATCCTTGTCGAGTATTATTTCCTGTAGACTGCTGTTGGTGAGTGGCGGTCATGGTTTAGGTCAGGTCTGTTCATGGGTCAAGTCAAAAGTCATCATTGGATTCTGTTTATCACCGTAAATAAACAGCACTTGGGTTCACTTCAACTTGCCTCCAGTGGAAGTCTGTTACAATAGTAACTTTACAGTATTTTAAAATACAGTGCAAAAACAAGAATTGTAATTTTACAGTAAAAAATACTGTTAGTATACAGTATGCTATGAACTACTGTAGTTAGATTTACAGTAATTTTACCATGGAATAAAATACAGAAGCTTGCTGGCTATTTGTTGCCATAAGTTACTGTTGATTTTACTTAATTTTTTTACAGTGTAACTGATTATTGATTTTTTTTCCAGGTCTGGTCCTGTGGGCGTCAGTATATCACAGTTCACACCTGCAGTGAAGCCCCTCCCACAACACTTCACCAATAAATACTGGGAATATTCCCATCATCCTACAAGAGAAGGACAAACTCCAGGTGTAGCGGCTGAAATCTGTGTGACTGTTAAAGATGGAGTTTATTAAAGAGGAGATTGAAGACATGAGTGATCCAGAACCATCCAGAATAAAACATGAAGATACTGAGGAACAAACAGGTTGGTGTCCATTCTTGATTCTTGACTGCTGAGAAGGTAACCGCAACATGTTGGATGATAAATTTATACAGAAAATGCATCTAAATGGTCATAATCCTGAATATCTTTTGTCATCAACATTTTATATGGATTAATAAATTACGGAACGAACACATCAAAGATCTAATACTTGATACTCTGTTGCTTTCTTCTGTTAAATCAGAGTTCACTTGAACTTATTTTAACCACATTATCTTTGTGTTTTAGACTGGATGGACGTGAATAAGCAAAAGTATGAACTGAACAAAGCAGAGGAGGAACAGCAGAGCATCGACACTAGAGATCTGCACACCTGCTCTCAGTGTGGAAAGAGTTTCAGACTAAAAGAAAACCTTAGTGCACATATAAAAGTTCACTCTGGAGAAAAGCAATTTAACTGTGATCAGTGTGGTAAAGATTTTATTTCTTCAAGTCTAAAACAACACCTGATAGTTCATTCAGATGAGAAGCCTCATGTGTGTTCTCACTGTGGAAAGAGTTTTTCAAGATTGGACGGTTTTAAACTGCACCAGAAAACACATGATGAAGTGGGAGATCATGTGTGTTGTGACTGTGGGAGGAGCTTTACTACAGCTATAGGTATGAAACGGCACCAAAGAACTCACACTGGAGAAAGACCTTACAAGTGCACATATTGTGACAAGAGTTTCACTCGGTTGGCGTTCATGGAAGAACATGAGCGAGTTCATATTGGACAGAAGCTGCGCTGTACTCGGTGTGGCGAGAGTTTTAGATATTTACCAACACTTTTCACTCATGTGAAAAAAATGTTCCAAATTAACAAAACTAGATACGCTTAAGATTTGAGTCTTGACCAGTCAACAACTCTTACAGTGTAAATAAAGTCATTGTTGTGGTTTTTATTCTGTCAGGACAGGTTGTGTGATAAATGGGTCAAATAAATTAGATATATTCATGTCATTTACTTATTGTGCTTTGTGTTCTGAAATAAAACAGAAACATGTCTTTACAGCATGAGTTGAGAGAGGTTTTTTACTTTTAGGAAATTTGTACTGTACCTGATAGGCCTCAAATTAATCAATGTTGAATTAAAAGCTTGTGAATCAACATCTAATCTAATTGTAAAATTTGTGTCAATGCCCAGCCCTATAGTGTCAATAAATGTGTTATTAAATTGAAGCAAATGCTGTCTTTCCCCTTTATTCTCTTGTCAGAGTGCACCAGAATGCTTCATTTACATGTTAAAATCACAACTTCTTCTAGGGGTGGATGCCCCCAAAACCCCCTACAGAGATTTAAGTCAAAAACATGGTCACCCTTTTCACCTCCTCTAAATGTGCAGGTCTAATTATTCATTAGAGTGTAATAATATGTTGGCAGAGAGTTTTCCACAGACTCTGACTCTATTACACCAATAAAATGTGCTTAATGTGCCACTTTACAGAAGATCTCAGACATCAGCGTAATGAATGAGGGGAAAACAGGGAACTTTTGGAGACAAAGAGGCTTTTCAGCAGCTCAGTTAAACATGATGGTCCTGTTGTTCCTCTCAGACTTTGGACAGGAGTTGAACAAACCTTGTTTTAAATGCTACTAATATGTAACCGCATAATTCTGTTTCTAACAGTCATTGAAACAAATGTTCACATAATTTAAACGTAATAAAAATCAGTCATTCGTGTTTTTTTGCCGCTCAGAGAGGCGTGTCATATGCAATCGTTTCAGAGGGAAGCAAGATACATTTCTAGTTTCAACATTATTTATTCTTCATACATTCATTTTTAAAAATGATAATTATCAGCTGTTTGAGAAGTTAACCTCATGTGGTTTGGAAAAAGAATACGTATGACAGTCAGACAGCTGTGAATGACGAAATGAATTGTTCACTTATATGCCCGTCAGAAATTATTAACCACATTTCCACCGTACAGACCATATCAAATTAGGTTTTAACATTGTCTCACACAAAATAATATGTGCTTATTAAAGTATGTTTGTTCCTGTTTGTTTGTGATCACAAGACTGCATCTCTCTTTCAGGCGTTTAGTTCAAAAGAGAGAACATTTAGAAGAATATTGGATATGTAGGTTTTAATGGCATTTCTTTATTGAGATCATTTGTATACCGTCTCATTATACAGTGTGTTACACTGGGGCAGAAAAGCCATTAACATGATGATGCCTCCAAAATTCATTCATATTTTATATGATTAAGGAACAATACAAACATAATACAATCAAGCAACATATAAAATCAAAAGGGCTGTTTTCCCGAATATATGCATGATTGCAAATATGACATTATGCCACATCTCCATTAACCGTGTGGAGTACGTTTATGACTTTTTTGAGCTTTGAACTCAGTGGACACCGTCACTGCCATTAAAAGGCTTGGGCGCGTCAGGATACTTATTAATATAACTCTGATTGTGTTCATCAGAAAGAAGAAAGTCATATACACCTAGGATGGCTTGAGGGTGATTAAATCATGGGGTTATTTTCATTTTAAAGTGAACTACTTTAATACACCGGTGTAATATGCGGCTCCTTTAAGAAACATGATACCTTCTGAGCATGCGCAGACGAGAGACGAGACGAGCTGAAACTACTGAAGCTGAAAGTGACGATCGTGAACGAAAGGCAAACGGGGGATATTTTCTCCGAAGACCGTCAATTTCCAGTCCGCAGGTGAGAGAGATGTTCTCAGATTACGAGTTTAATCCACAAGCGCTCATATTGAGACAAAGGTGTCAGTGAAATCACATGAGCGAGTTCATACTACTACTGAACCCTCATTCCCTATTCCCTACTCCCTACATTACTCCACTAATATGGTCCACTCGAAGGAGTGAGTGAATTCAGACACTGAGTTCACTGGAAGGGCTACTGTTTCTGCTCACTGTTTGATAATTATTTAAAACATAGCAAAGTAGTAAATAAAATATTTATCTTGAACTCTTGGAATAAGGTGGTCAGGGGCCCCTAGGCTGCTCTTTGTGTAAGAGGTCCACATGCAAATACGGTGAACTGGCACACACACACACACACACACACACACACACACACAGAGAGAGAGAGAGATTGAGACAGCCAATACTACAGTGTTTCCTCTACATTCCTTCAAGTAGTGGACCACCACAGTACAAAAAAATACCACAACACCCCATTGATTGAACACAAATACGAACAAGCACAAGGCACAGCACTTAGAACCAGTCCCTTAATTAACAAAGATGGTGGAAAGATATTACCCTCTGCCACCACAGCCACAAAACAAAGGAAATATGTAACAATAAACAGCAAAGCAACCGGATTCCCTGCATTCACAGTTCAACTGCAAGCTGGTTTAGCTTTGTTAAACCAACCGGTAGCCTACAGCATCTGCATCAGTGCAGAACACCGTTTTACTGCGGTACAAACCACGGTGCCATACACTAAACTGTGTATAAAACAAAGCCATAATAAAGAACGGTGGGGAGATCCCCTCCATCTTTGTCGCAGGCGCGACTGACCCACGAGCAGGTGAACAATCGCCGTTTTTCCACCATCAGGCCGAACGGTTCTTAGAATGGTAAGGAGCGGTTTCTACTTGAGCCTGGTACGGCGCGGCACGATTACAAACCGTTCTCGGCCCGGCTCGACTCAGGATTTGTCACGTCTGTAGCCTGGCTACCAGTTTCTCTGTAACTTAGCTGGCTAAGCGCGCTATTTGAGCGACGTAAATACAGATTAATAATGAAATAAAAATAAATACCTGATCGCCCTTCTTAACGCGAAAAAATAGAAACATCCTTGTTCTTTTTTACCTTTGTATTTTCCGTTTTCGTGCTCCACTATCGTACTTTCTTTCGGATATATAGCCGTCTTGCCCGTCTAGCAATCGCAATGATGTAAATTAAAATTATTTGACCAGCCGCTGATTGGACAGATGTGGCCCAAGTCACATCTATCCAATCACCTGCTTTTTTGTGTTTCTTATGGGCCAATGAGGGTCTTTTTTTTTGTTCGCGCTTAAGTAAATAATACTTGTTTTTTTAAGTCTGGCCAGTCCGGGGCCCCTGCACACATGGGGCGCCTAGGCAAGACTGTGCGTTAATCCGCGCCTGCCTGCATGATATTATGCTGCGGTTTGCAAAATGGATGGATGATTGATTCAGCTGCGGCCGCCATCTTCTGGCGAGACGCGGGAATTAATTCAACGCACGACTTTCTTTTAGGGATGGATTACAAAACGGCCCGGTTAACTTAGCTAGAACTGCGCAGTGACGTCGCCAATCAGGATTTGTCACGTCTGTAGCCTGGCTACCAGTTTCTCTGTAACTTAGCTGGCTTTATTGTGAAACCGGTAATCGTTCCATCCCTGCTTTCTTTATACAAATAAGTCTTTGTTTTTTCCAACTTGGGGTAATAATAATATTATTTTGGTCTCTCAATTAATCAGTGCTGATGGATACCTGTATTCCTATTCAGAGTTTTTGAAACAAGTATAATATACCTGTCACTTCATGAGAGTTTGCTATTGTAATGTTTGTCATTACTTATGGATCACTAACTCTTCTCAGAGACTCCAGATCCCAGATTTCTTTGTCAGTTGCTCATCCTTTTGATACAATGATTGGGAATATTTGTTTTTTATCTAAGTCTTCTGGTCGAAACAGGAGAATTAGACCGCTATTTTGAAATAAGATTGTTTCTCTCCCGTACATTGTGTCCTTCTGGAATGGCCAGTTTGTCAACATTCCATGGAAGAAAGTGTGGACTTTGTCGTCTAAATATTTAACAACCAATAAGGTTAAAGAAGTGTCTTACAAATTACTAACATCTTTTTTTTTTTACCCTGTGAAGCTTTACTTAAAAAAGATGTTTCCTGATATTGACGCTTTATGTTCTTTTTGTTGTGCTGAATCTATTTCTCATCAGAGCAGTAGCGCGCGTAGACAAGGTCCAATTGGTTACCTGATTTGTGAGTATCCGTAGTAGACACTCGCTTGAGGTCAAATGAGGCCAGTAGAGTGTTGAAGTTAGCAGCCTGAGGTTTAGCTAGGTACATGTTGAAGTCACAGAGTAGTACCAGAGGAGTACCGTCCTCAGGGAAGTTAGAGCAACACATCCACCTCCTCCAAGACGTTGGATATTTAGTGATATTTTTCTCACTAAAACCACAGATGCTGCCCACGGGCTACATGAGGGACGAATAATGCCATTATCTTGCATCTGTTTTATATGCCCAGCAACCTCCTGTTGGAGGTGCAAAGGAACAAGGGGGCAATTTAACAGGCTGTGCAGAACCAGTATCTATTTTATGTAAAGCAAGGTGAGTCCTTCCCAAGTCAGTATCCTCCTTGCTAAACACAGATGCATTACTCTGCAACAACTCTTCAATTGCCCGCATCTGGCTGGAATCAAACCCCCAGCCCTTCAACCCAAAGTGTGAGACCATATAGTCAACAGAAAAAAAGAAGGGGAGGGCATTTGATTGTTCGTTTCTGAGTGGGAGACGTAATGAAAAAAGGCACCAACATACCCTCATAATGTTGTGGAAGAAGTCCTTGCAATTTACCAGGTACGATCACCTCAGAACGAGGAGGAATCATAGCATCATCCTGCACCCTAACAACCTTAGGTTTAGCACTATCAACTTCACTAAACAGGGGGAGCTTCTTGCCCATTAACCAGCAACATTTGTCGCCCAGGGGCCGTGTTCACAAACCATTTTAGCGTTAAAACTAGCTCCTAAATCTGTGAAACGTTAGGAGTAGTCAAGAGGACTCCTAAGTCACTAAGACCAAATCACAAACAATCCTAATGGCTGTTGCGGACATTTCTCCCTTTCTCTCTTCCACTTCGCTTCCTGTCTACTCACTGTCCTATCATAATAAAAAGGCAAAAATAATATTTATGGAGGGATGCAGAAAACTTGAGGTAACCAGGTGAGTCGGCTGTGTATACTGTATATACTCGAGACTCCTGCCCTATCAGCCAATCACTGTGGTCATAGTTAGTAAGCATGATGACACCATGCATAGCAACGAGGTCAACCCTGCCCTTACTCTTAACTTAAGACTTCTCTTTTTTGTCCTTAGTAAAACTTGGTCTCAGCAGCTTTGTGAATAGATTTTAAGAGAAAACTCTTAACTAAGAATTTGTACTGCTATTTAGGAGAACTCTTGGTGGTAAGATAAAATGTTTTGTGAATACGGCCCCAGATCAATAACTGCCCCATATTTAGAGAGAAAATCAGTCCCCAACAAAACTTCTTGGGGCATAACATCGGCCACCAAAAAGTCAACAATTACAGCTAAAGAATCAAACTGAGAAATAGTCTGCCATCGACCCAAAATTAACATTTCTCCACAATTGTAACCGCTACTCTGCCTTGGTATCCTTCTAAAGGAGAACCCCCGTTAGTTACATTTAACCAGAACTGCTTGGGAATAAATGAAACCTGTGCCCCGGTATCAATCAATACCCGAGTTTCACAGCCTCCTACTTTACCTGTTAGGAAAACTCCAGTGCCGATGTAGAAACGGAGGCCAAATTGTCAGACATTGCCATTCGGTCTGCTGTGCATGCCCCCTCTATTTTCCCTGCAAATAAGGACAATTCTGATATTTTGGATATTAATTTAATAATATAACCTGTGCCATTTCATCCTTATGATATCCTGGGTTACATAAAAAATAGACTACTAATATGTAACCATCAAAATTTATATATTTGAACTAAATTAAAGACCATATGTGTTTGCTGTTAAAGTAATCCAGTGTAAATTCAGTAACTTATCTGTGATTTTCCCAGATCTGGTCCTGTGGGCGTCAGTATCTCACAGTGATCACAGTTCACACCTGCAGTGAAGCCCCTCCCACAACAATTCACCAATAAATACTGGGAATATTCCCATCATCCTACAAGAGAAGGACAAACTCCAGGTGTAGCGGCTGAAATCTGTGTGACTGTTAAAGATGGAGTTTATTAAAGAGGAGATTGAAGACATGAGTTATCCAGAACCATCCAGAATAAAACATGAAGATACTGAGGAACAAACAGGTTGGTGTCCATTCTTCATTCTTCATTATTGGCTGTTGAGAAGCATTTAGCTAACTTCTTCAGCTAACAGCTGAAAATGCATTTAAATTATCCTAATCTTGAATCCACATTTTAAACGGATTAACAAGAAAGTAACACATCAAAGATCTCTGTTGCTTCTATTATATTAGAGTTCACTTGAACTTATTTTAACCACATTATCTTTGTGTTTTAGACTGGATGGACGTGAATAAGCAAAAGTATGAACTGAACAAAGCAGAGGAGGAACAGCAGAGCATCGACACTAGAGATCTGCACACCTGCTCTCAGTGTGGAAAGAGTTTCAGACTAAAAGAAAACCTTAGTGCACATATAAAAGTTCACTCTGGAGAAAAGCAATTTAACTGTGATCAGTGTGGTAAAGATTTTATTTCTTCATCAAGTCTAAAACGACACCTGATAGTTCATTCAGATGAGAAGCCTCATGTGTGTTCTCTCTGTGGAAAGAGTTTTTCAAGGCTGAGCAGTTTTAAACTGCACCAGAAAACACATGATGAAGTGAGAGATCATGTGTGTTGTGACTGTGGGAAGAGCTTTACTACAGCAGATAATCTGAAACTGCACCAACGAATTCACACTGGAGAAAGACCTTACAAGTGCTCATATTGTGACAAGAGTTTTGCTCGGTCTGGATACCTGAAATCACACGAGCGAGTTCATACTGGAGAGAAGCCATACTACTGTACTCAGTGTGGGAAGAGTTTTTCTCAAGCATCATCTCTCGGTGTTCATCTGCGCCTTCACTCTGGAGAAAAACCATTCAACTGTGATCACTGTGGTAAAGAGTTTTTTTCATCATCAAATCTAAAAGAACACCTGAAAGTTCATTCAGATGAGAAGCCTTATGTGTGCTTTGTCTGTGGAAAGAGTTTTTCATGGCTTAGCAGTTTTAAACTGCACCAGAAAACACATGATGAAGTGAGAGATCATGTGTGCTGTGACTGTGGGAAGAGCTTTACTACATCTGGACATCTGAAGCAGCACCAAAGGATTCATACTGGAGAAAAACCTTACAAGTGCTCATATTGTGACAAGAGTTTCACTCTCTCTGGAAACATGAAGAAGCATGAGCGAGTTCATACTGGAGAGAAGCCGTAGGCGGAGTTTCATAAATATAAAATGCACTATATTGCATATTCATTGTATTTTTACTTAACCATAGTTTAACTTTACAACATTAGTTTAAATATATATTGTTTTCCTTTGAGGAAAATTACTGTACCTAATAGGCCCCAAATTAATCAATATCGAATCAAATTGAATTAAACCTGAATTAAAAGCTTGTGAATCGAAATCTAATCTAATTGTGAGTATGAGTAACATGCAGAAAACGGCATTACACAGTCCTTATAAGGGAGCATTTTCCCCCACTCTATATTGCAGACTGAAATGGGTGATTATTCATAATAAATATGCTGAAACTATAAACATATAAAATTAAGATAATGTTGCACAATTAAAATGAAAGAGAAGGCATAAAGAGATGATGCAGGTAAGCAGTGCTTGATTCTTTGTAGATGTCTACCGGAAGTTAAGTTTGGGCCACAAAAGTTTATGTTGTTGCCCGTCTATAGGTCCATTTCACACGCTTCTCAATACACTTTTATATATACATATATATATTATATAAATATAATATTTATTTGGATATGTACTGTGGCAAGAAACCAAGCCAGCTCACAATAACAGACTTGATTATGATGAGATCAGTGTTAACCTTGTCTGGCTATCACCAGACCAAGCTCAATCTTTTAAGGAGAGAAAAGGAGAGCATTTTATCTTTTTGGGGAGTCTGCTCTGTATTTTCTACTGCACAAGAGGCGTGATCAACGGGCATAGTTCAAATGACTATACACAATTGTCCTTCAACCAATCAGACCAACCATCCATCGCTTCTCTATCCATCGTGTTAAACCCACCAATAGTGCTCCATGTGGATAAGCCGATTTGTGATTGGCCCCCGCAAATTTGTAACTTGCTGCCTAATATATCCCACCCACTAAAGCCCAGTTTATACTTCTGCGTCGAGTGTATGCCGTAGGCTGTGTGTAGCATGCGTAGACTATGACGTACCCTGATGCGCACCTCTCCAAAAATGTAACGAGTCGATTCAACGCGGACCGCAAGCACTGTGATTGGTCTGTCAGAACTCCTCCCTCAGGGGTATCATGCTCCCTCTGCATGTGTTACTGCGCGTCGCTGCGGACAACAGAAGTATAAATGAAAATCGACACGTAGCCCACGGCGTATAGACTACAGTGCGGGTCTGACGCAGAAGTATAAATCAGCCTTAACAGGTGCCATGATGAAGAGATAATCAGTGTTATTCACTTCACCTAAATAATGTCATAATGTTATGCCTGATCTGTGTATATATACGTATATTTATTTATGAGACAGACTGTCTGTGGAGCTCACCCTACATCACCATCTCGAGTGCAGGCAAGACAGCAGGACAGAGTTCCAGAGTGATTTGACTGTAGCCACATGGATATAATAAAATGATGCATGGAAAAGAAACCATTGGCAGTCTTAGTGAGTTTGATTCATACATAGATAGTTTGTGTTGTTAATTATATGATGCAGCGAGCAGTTTAGCACTGCTGCAGTTCATATTACAATTTCCCCTGCATTATGTTGATTATTAGGAACAAGCGAAAAAGTTACCAGCGGTGTGAATGGGGCTTAACTGTTCATTCAGATGAGAAGCCTCATGTGTGTTCTCACTGTGGAAAGAGTTTTTCAAGGCAGGACAGTTTTAAAGAGCACCAGAAAACACATGATGGAGTGAGAGGTCATGTGTGCTGTGACTGTGGGAAGAGCTTTACTTCATCTAGTCAAGATTCAAGATTCAAGAGTTTTATTTGTCACATACACAGTTATATACAGAATATACAACCGGCAGTGAAATGTAAACAGGTCCGCTCCATGGACAGTGCAAATTCACAGTTAAAAACACAAGGAAGAAATTATAATAGAAATAGGATATAAAAAAAAAGTACTCTATATATATATATATATATATATATATATATATATATATATATATATATATATATATATATATATGTCTATATCTGTAGAATTATAAATAATCAAGTCAAAGAGAAAAAAGGTAACAAATAAGGATAAAGTGGAATAAAATAATTGAAGTAGACTTTGCAGTGAGTAAACTGTAGACTTATAAATATGTGGTTAACAAATGTATAAGAGTATAATGTGCAAACAGGTTTATGACAGGTTGTTACACAGTAACAACGAGAACAGAAAGTGCAGTGCAATGTCAGTGTATCGATGTTTATCCTGGACGTGAAGTCACGTGATGTTAAGTGACTGAGTTCAGGAGTCTGATGGCCTGGGGAAGAAGCTCCTCCTGAGTCTCTCAGTTTTGGCCATCAGGCTTCGGAAGCGCTTACCAGATGGTAGCAGCGTGAAATGAGGGTTTGCAGGGTGATTAGAGTCCTTGATGATCTTGGTAGCTCTACCTTTGCAGCGTTTGGTGTAGACGTCCTGCAGAGACGGGAGAGCTGACCCTGAGATACGCTCGGATAAGCGCACTACTCTTTGCAGGGCTTTGCGGTCATGACTGGTGCTGTTCCCATACCACGCTGTGATGCACTGAGTTAAAACACTTTCTATCGCCCCTAAATAGAAAGTTTTCAGGATAGCTGGTGAAACCCTGAATTTCCTCTCAGCTGGCGCAGGTGGTACAGTCTTTGCCTGGCTTTTTCACCTGTGTCTGAATGTGAGCAGTCCAGGTCAGGTCCTCGGAGATGTTTACTCCCAGGTACTTGAAGCTGCTCACTCTCTCTACTGGTGACCCGCTGATCATGAGGGGGAGTATGTCCGTTGCTGTCTCTTCCTGAAGTCCACAATCATTTCTTTGGTCTTGCCAACATTCAGAGAGAGACAGTTGTCCTGGCACCATGATGTTAGATGCTCCACCTCGTCCAAGTATGCCGTCTCATTGTTGTTGGAAATGAGGCCCAGGACAACAGTATCATCAGCAAATTTGATGATAGAGGTGGAGCTGTGTGTGGACAAACAGTCATGCGTGTAGAGAGAGTAGAGCAGGGGGCTCAGGACACAGCCCTGTGGAGCTCCCACACTCAGGGTGATGGAGGTGGAGGTGGACTGGCCTATTCTCACCACCTGAGGCCTGCCAGTGAGGAAGTCCTCAATCCAGTGGCAGAGAGAAGGATTCAGGCCGAGATCCAGGAGTTTGGAGGTTAGCTTGGTGGGAACTATGGTGTTAAAGGCTGAGCTATAGTCAATAAATAGCAGTCTTACGTAGTTCCCACTTTTGCTGTCGATGTGAGTGAGGGAGGAGTGGAGGACATGAGAGATGGCATCTTCAGTCGATCTATTGGGACGATAGGCAAACTGAAGAGGGTCCAAAGTGTCAGGAATGAAGGCGCAAATGGTGTTTTTAATGAGTCTCTCAAAGACCTTCATGACTATAGACGTGAGAGCCACTGGACGATAGTCATTTAGGCAAGAGGGTTTACTGTTCTTAGGGACAGGGATGATGGTGGATTTTTGAAGGAGGTGGGGACCACAGATGTAGCGAGGACTCATTAAAGATAGATGTAAACAACCCGGTGAGCTGATCAGCACAGGACCGCAGAACACGACCTGAAATACCATCCGGCCCGGCAGCTTTCCTGGCGTCCACACGCTTGAGTGCTCTCCGAACTTCATCCTCCGAGACAGAGATCACGTGATTGTTGCTGCTCTGAGTAATTTCCTCTAACGCGCCACTTGGCGGAGTCGCGTTGCCGCGGTTACAGTCAAAGCGAGCATAGAAAGAGTTTAACTCGTTCACGAGCAACGGATCAACGCTTGCCTCTGCAGAGGATTTAGATCCAAAGGAGCAGATGGACCTCAGACCTTGCCACATGCGCGCGAGTCGTTGAGTTGGAAATGAGACTCCACTCGGTCTTTATAACGGAGTTTTGCGGCTTTAACTGCTCGTCTGAGAGCATAGCAGGACGATCTGTATTCATTCATATTCCCTGAATGGAGACCGGCGTTGTAAGCAGCAGTGCGCGTGCGTTCACTGCCGCGCGGATTGAATTGTCCACCCACGGTTTCTGATTTGAGAAGGACGTTATTGTTATTGTTTGCGTGGCTTGCTCTGTAAGCGTGTTGATGAAGCAAAGCGCCACGCCTGTGAACTCGCTACGCACGTCAGCTGAACTCGCCGAACATGTCCCAATCCACATCGCCCAGAGCTGCCTGTAGCGCGGTCTCTGAGTGGGGTGACCAACGCTTAACTTCCCGCCTCACCGGGGTTCCTGGAGGAGCTTTTGTTTGTATTCGGGAGTGAGGAAAATGGCGGCATGATCCGATTTGCCAAACGCTGGAAGTGACCGCGCTTTATAGGCGTTCTTAAACGGAGAGTAGCAGTGATCCAGTGTGTTTGCTCCTCGTGTGGGGCAGGAGACGTGCTGGTGAAAGTTTGGCAGGACTTTCTTTAGGTTTGCTTTGTTAAAATCGCCCGCGACAATGAATGCGCGTCGGGATGTTGGTTTATGGCGCCGCTGGCAACATCATGAAGGCCAGATAAAGCCAGCGCTGTGTCTGCCTGCGGTGGGATGTAAACGGCGGTCGCGACAACCGCAGAAAACTCCTCGGCAGATAGAATGGGCGGCAGATGATTGTTAAATGTTCCAGATGAGGCGAGCAGGACCGCGAGAGAATGGTGATGTTCCTGGGATCGCACCATTTCTTGTTGATCATGAAACACACTCCACCGCCTTTGGATTTACGGCCTCGGCTGTTCTGTCCATCCGAAAAACAGAGAAGTTCTCGACGGCGTCACAGCTGTGTCCGGGACGCGGGCGTGAGCCATGTTTCAGACAAACAATAGATATTACAGTCTCTCATGTCCCGTTGAAAACTTATCCTGGCTCTAAGATCGTCCATCTTATTATCCAAGGATTGAACATTTGCTAGAAGAATGCTCGGGAGAGGAGGTCTGAATGCCCTTTTCCTCAGTCTGTTACGGATACCAGCACGTTTCCCACGGTGTTTCTTTGTTCTACGCCGCTGGCTCTGTCCATTGTTCAACTCAGCGTTCCGAAGGATCTCAGATGGCCACAGAGGATCGCCGTAAGTGTCCTGAAACAGTCCAGTGTAGAGGTAACCAATGTCCAAAAGAGTTTTGCTGTCGTAGTAGATCAATGCAGATGATAAGTTTGTAAAAACTGAGAGTAAAAGAAAGTAAAATAGTAAATAAAAGCACAGTCTTCGCGGAGCGACCTGAACGGCGACCAAACACAGCGGCGCCATTTTGCAGGCAGATCTGAAACAGCACCAAAGAACTCACACTGGAGAAAGTGCTCATATTGTGACAAGAGTTTTCTCTTCGGCAGGATCTCTGAAAGAACATGAAGAACTTCATACTGGAAAGAAGCCGTACCACTGTACCCAGTGTGAGAAGAGTTTCAAACATTTATCAAGACTTCACACTCATATGAAAAAATGTGCGATCAACATTCATGTATCAATGTATCATGGCAAATACATTCAAGTAAATTCTGCAAGATAAAATATGGAGATTATCTATTAATTAATTTATTTATTTGTGAAATGCTTGGAAAACGAGAAAGAATTACGAGTTGGAGCTTCACCAGTCAGCAACTATTACAGTGGATTTTTTTCCCCTCAAAAGCTGTCAGGATGAATTGTGTTAAGTAAGAACAAGTAATATAGTCGTGCAATTTACTAAGTTTACGATATTATGTTCTGATAGGACATGCAATTATGAGAAATAAACAGAAAAAACATCTTAACAAAAACTGTGATTGTTTAATATAAAAACAAGTCTAATGTGTGTTTGTGGAAAGAGTTTTTTTTACTTCTGGACTAAAGAGCACCAGAAAATACAGATAATGAGATAAATCATGGGTGTTTTGAACACAGCCGGCATGGCGAGAATTTGAGAGCCTTGAAATGTTGTAAAAGCGATGCAGAGATGGAGTTGGTATTACTCCGGCGAGTAATTAAGGTATGGTATACTGCTTCATAGCCACATCCTACCTGAGATCATGTCTGCATTACAAGGGCTCAAGGCAGAGAATGCTGAGTTAAAGCAGGAGATGAATTAAACATGGGATCAGTATTCACCAATGCGTTTTCACATCTATCCTCCCCAACTCAGCGGACAATATCACTCTTGGCAAGTCTTTTCTCGATCTCTCCAGAGGGAGCTGGTGGAGCCAGGGACCAGCATTCCTTAAACTGCCACCAGCTAGTTGGCCCGCACAGTCCACCTTGCCGCTTGAAGAGCTAAGCTGAGAATTGAGAGAGTCAGCCTTCTCCGGGTTAGTAACCACAACTACACCACCACTTAAGCCACAGCACTACAACACGCTGTCCGAGTACCTGAACGCCTATGGGCAGGATCTTCAAAGGGTGGCCTATACCTCCAGTGCTGACCAAGAAGACCTAAAATGGGACAAATAGATTTGACATGAAATCTGAGGAACACTATGTTTTGGGACGCCTGCCTTTACATGCGCATGAACTTTAATGACATCCCATTCTTAATCCGTAGGGTTTAATATGGAATTGACCCACCCTTTGCAACTATAACAGCTTCAACTCTTCTGGGAAGGCTTTCCACAAGGTTTAGGAGTGTGTTTATGGGAATTTTTGACCATTCTTCTAGAAGCACATTTGTGAGGTCAGGCACTGATGTTGGACGAGAAGGCCTGGCTCTCAGTCTCCGCTCTAATTCATCCCAAAGGTGTTCTATTGGGTTGAGGTCAGGACTCTGTGCAGGCCAGTCAAGTTCCTCCACACCAAACTCGCTCATCCATGTCTTTATGGACCGACGCTTTGTGCACTGGAGCGCAGTCATGTTGGAACAGGAAGGGGCCATTCCCAAACTGTTCCTACAAAGTTGGGAGCATGAAATTGTCCAAAATGTTTTGAGAGAGTTTCTTTTACTCAACCCCTGAAAACAACCCCCCACCAAACTTTACACTTGGCACAATGCAGTGATGTAAGGCTTGGATGAGCTGCTCGGCCATTTAAACCCATCCCATGAAGCTCTCTACACACTGTTCTTGAGCTAATCTGAATCTGCTAATCTTTTATCCAAAAGCAACTTACAAATGAGAGCAATAGAAGCAACTAAAAACAGTCAAGGGCAACAATATGCAAGTGCTTTAACAAGTCTCAGTTAATCTAGCACAAAAATTTTTTTTTTTTTTTTTTTTTTTTTTTAAATAGACAAACAGAAAACAAATACTCAGTGTGAGAAGAGTTAGACATTCAAGCTCTGTGAATGAGCAAAGTCTAGATCCATTCATCCAGTTAGTTGGTTTTCATTGGCGTGAAAATATTTGTACATTTGCATTGTCAAAGTAATTGCACCGTTTCTGCATTGAATTAAAACAATGGAAATGGAGAATATACTGCAAAACAATGAAGAAAAACAAAACGGTGTATTAGCAAATGAATAGTGTGACAGAAATAACTTTTAACTGAGCTGCTGAAAAGCTTCATCTCATCCAGTAGTCCCTGTTTTCAGCTCGTTCATTATGGTGATGTCTGAGATCTTCTGTAAATTGGCACATAAATCCATAAGTGCCACTTTAGTGTGAATTTGCATTTTTATTCAGCCTGTCTGCCATCTTTGTTCATCACATACATAATCATTTGTTAGGCTCGGGTGAGGTTCATCATTTTATAAAAGGTTTTGTTTTGCCAAAACTGGTATTATTTGAACTGTAAAGTTGTTTAAATCACATTTCATTGTCATTTTACTGTTTAGGATGTTACCGTAGACATTGGCCTTGTTTCAAAACAACTTTGCTACCTAAGCAACATGTTCTGGTCCAGTACAGTCTTCAGTCAATTTAGTCTCTACACATCGTTTTGTTAAAGGTGCAGTATGTAACCTTATTAACAGCTGGTGCGCCAAGCGTTACATAGTGTACCTTTAATTGGATTTCTGTCATCTTGTTAGATTTCTGATTAGTTTAGATATTAATTAAATAATATAACCTGTGCCGTTTCATCCTTATAATATTCTGGGTTACATAAAAATGAGCTGTTTATACACTACTAATATGTAACCATCAAAATGCTATATATGTGTATATATAAATTAAAGGCACCATATGTGTTTGCAGTTAAAGTAATCCAGTATGAATTCAGAAATTTATCTTTGTTTTTGATTTTTTCCAGGTCTGGTCCTGTGGGCGTCAGTATCTCACAGTGATCACAGTTCACACCTGCAGTGAAGCCCCTCCCACAACAATTCACCAATAAATACTGGGAATATTCCCATCATCCCACAAGAGAAGGACAAACTCCAGGTGTAGCGGCTGAAATCTGTGTGACTGTTAAAGATGGAGTTTATTAAAGAGGAGATTGAAGACATGAGTGATCCAGAACCATCCAGAATAAAACATGAAGATACTGAGGAACAAATAGGTTGGTGTCCATTCTTCATTCTTCATTATTGACTGTTGAGAAGCATTTAGGTAACCGCTTCAGTTCAACATGTTGGATGATAAATTATACAGAAAATGCCTCTAAATTATCATAATCTTAAATCCACATTTTAAACGGATTAACAAGAAAGTAACACATCAAAGATCTCTGTTGCTTCTATTATATCAGAGTTCCCTTGAACTTATTTTAACCACATAATATTTTTTTATCTTAGACTGGATGGACGTGAATAAGCAAAAATATGAGCTGAACAAAGCAGAGGAGGAACAGCAGAGCATCGACACTAGAGATCTGCACACCTGCTCTCAGTGTGGAAAGAGTTTCAGGCAAAAATACAAACTTAATGTACACATAAAACAACACCTGATAGTTCATTCAGATGAGAGACCTCATGTGTGTTCTCACTGTGGAAAGAGTTTTTCATGGCTGTACAGTTTTAAACTGCACCAGAAAACACATGACGAAGTGAGAGATCATGTGTGTTGTGACTGTGGGAAGAGCTTTACTACAGTTGGCAATCTGAAACAGCACCAGAGAATTCACACTGGAGAGAAACCTTACAAGTGCTCGTACTGTGACAAGAGTTTCACTCAGTATGGACACCTGAAAAAGCATGAGCAAGTTCACACTGGAGAGAAGCCGTACCACTGCACTCAGTGTGAGAAGAGCTTTTCTCGAGCATCAGGTCTCAGGAGTCATCTGCGCATTCACTCTGGAGAAAAGCCATTCAACTGTGATCAGTGTGGGAAAGATTTTATTTCGTCATCAAATCTAAAACAACACCTGAAAGTTCATTCAGATGAGAGACCTCATGTGTGTTCGCTCTGTGGAAAGAGTTTTTCAAGGATGAGCGGTTTTAAAGAGCACCAGAAAACACATGATGGAGTGAGAGATCATATGTGCTGTGACTGTGGGAAGAGCTTTACAACAGCTGCTAATCTGAAACAGCACCAAAGGATTCACACTGTCTCTGGAAATCTGAAAATACATGAGCAAGTTCATACTGGAGAGAAGCCGTAGCCGGAGTTTCACTTTTTTGATGGGCGCTTGTATATATATTCCTGTTCTCTGTATAGTTTAACTTTACAACATTAGTTGAGAGATTTTTTTCTTTCCTTTTTTACTGTAAATTACTGTACCTGATAGGCCCCAAATTAATTAATATCGAATCAAATTGAATTAAAACCAAATTAAAAGCTTGTGAATTGAAATCTAATTGTGAAATTTGTGTCAATGCCCAGCCCTATAGTGTCAATAAATGTGTTATTAAATTGAAGCAAATGCTGTCTTTCCCCTTTATTCTCTTGTCAGAGTGCACCAGAATGCTTCATTTACATGTTAAAATCACAACTTTTCTTCTAGGGGTGGATGCCCCCAAAACCCCCTACAGAGATTTAAGTCAAAAACATGGTCACCCTTTTCACCTCCTCTAAATGTGCAGGTCTAATTATTCATTAGAGTGTAATAATATGTTGGCAGAGAGTTTTCCACAGACTCTGACTCTATTACACCAATAAAATGTGCTTAATGTGCCACTTTACAGAAGATCTCAGACATCAGCATAATGAATGAGGGGAAAAAAGGGAACTTTTGGAGACAAAGAGGCTTTTCAGCAGCTCAGTTAAACATGATGGTCCTGTTATTTGTCAGTGTCAAATCACATTAAGATGCGGAGGGCCCGGAAGTCCGTGGCATAGGCAGAGCGACGACAGACCAAGGGGGAGCTGGTGGGACGAGGGAACACAGTGAAGTCACTTGGATGAGGGTTCCTGGAGGTGCCGAAGGTAGGAGGAGCCAACAGGTCGATGTGCAGAGATGGAACAAGGGCGCCGGAGGTGAAGGGCATCTCCAGGGATGTAGCAAGACTGCAAATTTCAAGCAGTGGCGGGGCTGGAGGACTGGCTGAGCTCTGGGATGATGGAAGTGACAGGAGACTGGACATGATGATGGTGAGTTGGGTAACTTCCACGTCACGGTGAACGGTCCCTCAACATCTACTGGGGGCTCTCTTGCATTCTCTGTGGTCAAAGGTGGTAACTTTGGCTCTGGATCTGGCTGGGTTCCGAATCGGGGCTATACACTCTCCAGACACCTCCCGATGGCTTCTTTTCAACTCCGTCCGGTGGTGTCTGGGAGGTTGATGGGGTTGTGAAAGTTGGCCCTGATCCAGAACAGGTTCTTTTGGGTCTCATCATAGAGCCATAGAGTAGGCTGGTGATGGCAAGACGGGAAAACCCAGCAGTAAAAGAAAATAAATTGTGAGTTAAAACTTAGGTTTTAACCTAAACTTAGGTTGCCACTAATGATTATTTTGGTAATCGAGTAATTGGTTGAATGATTTTTCAAGTTATCAGATCATTTCTTATCTGATTAATCTGATATCTGTGTTAATAAAAATAGACCTAAGGCAAATAATAGCCTTTAAAAAGACTTAAAATACATAATGAGTTAATAATAATTGGTTCAAATAAATGATCAAATGGAAGTTATCATATGTTATTTTATTGAACAACAATGCTAAAATACATAATGTAATATACATAATAGAACAAACAAACAATGTCCATTATGTATAATGACAAAGACTTTATAACAAATTCCTGCAGAGGGCACCAACGGCCTGGTGATTGTTGGTGTCACACCTTACAGCAAATCCTTGTTTAATATTGGCCAAACAACATTTCATTCATATGTTCACATAATCTTAAATACTTCTTTGCAATCAAAATTATACTGCCACTATACATGAATATGAGCAAATGGAGAGGCCAGGCTTCTACTTGACCGGCATGGACTGTTTTTGGCCTAGTCCTAGTTAAGATCTCCGTAACGAGAAGAGGTATAATCTTTAAGTGTATCTCAATATTCTCACCAGTATCGACTCTTGACTCGATTCATGATATCCCTACGACGGTTCATTGCCCGACGAGGGAAACCGTACAAGCTATTGTGCGACAAGGTACCAACGTTAAAGGAGGAGAATACAAATTAAATGATTCCTTTGCCACCCTCCAAGATGAGCAACAAAGTTACCTCACCAGCCGGCAGATCTTTGCCGGTTGCTTTATCAAGAGTCAGAGATCTTGAGTTGCCGACGTTTGGCGCCACAGCCAACTGCTCACGGAGCACTTCAGGAAACATTTCATTAAGTTCTACTTACCTAGTCTCCAAACCTGCCAAAAGTGGAAGATTGATAAGACGTTACATCTTTTGCCGTCTGGCCAGTGGGCAGTCATCCAGATGTTCCCAGGCTCAGATGACCAAAGTCCGGACAGCAATGTTCAGAATAATTACTCGACCGTGTCCAATAATATACTAATGTTTATTTCTCTTGTATAATGTTACATAGCCACCCATGTATACTCAAACATCTCTTCAGTAAACAAAGTCAGAATTTAGACCCTGCTTGGTGTGTCTCTACTAAGAGTCAACTCACACAGTTCTGACCATCTGCTTGCTGCGTTTCACACACATCTAAATTAGTCAAGATTTAAACCTTCAATTTAGTATACAGAGTTCACTGAAAGCATTATCTGTTGTCAAGGGTAATTTCATTATGGCTGTTGTAGTGCTTTGAATTTATTTTTAAGGAAGTAGCGTGCCTATTAATAGCAATAGCAGTGACATATTCAGCTATACAGCTTGAGATATTTTCCATTTAATCTGGTTATATCACTTAAGCCTAGTAGTGAATGTCCTATGAGCAGTGGAATAACCATTTTCATTGCAGAGCTGAAGCACAACCAAAACAATGTTCTTCTGCTAAATGGATGCAGGTTTTTTTGTTCACTAGATGGATAAAACATCAATAGTATACCTGTAAAAAGCATGCAAATCGATTGCTTTTTAGTTTCGACTTCAGTGGGGGGGTTTTAAGTGACATGAATGCTTTGTGAACTAAATACGGCCCCTTTAAGAATGACACCGAGCGCACTGAGCATGCGCAGAAGAGAGAGAGAGGCGAGAGACGGGCTGAAACTATTGAAGCTGAAAGTGACGCTTTTAACGATCGTGAATGAAGGATACATGTGGATTCTTTTATCTGAAGACCGTATGTTTCCAGGCTATAGGTGAGAGATGTTTCTCAGATTACAGAGTTTAACATTAACCAGCTCCAGATGCAAGCGCTCATATTGAGACAAAGGTTTCAGTGAAATCACACGAGCGAGTTCATACTGGAGAGAAGCCGCACAACTGTAACGTTCATCCAGTTAGATGGCTTTCAGGTACTTTATTGGCGTGAAAATATGTGTGCATTTGTATTGTTAATGTAATTGCACCGTTTCTGCATATAATTAAAAACAATAAAAGGGAGAACGACATGAAGAAAAACAGTGTATTAGCAAATGAATAATGTAATAATGTCATAATGTTTAACTGAGCTGCTGAAAAGCTTCTTTATCTCATTCAGTAGTCCCTGTTTTCAGCTCATTCATTATGGTGATCAAGGCCGTAACCATGTCTGAGACATTGCTTTTTTTTTTGGGATATTGATATTGGTGTTATTGCTTTATTTAAAGAAATTTAATTATTAAAGGATTAAAAGGGATTTAAGAAAATAAAGAAAAATAAATAAGAACTGTAAAAGTTCCAGATCTATTGAAGTAAACTATTTGCAAAATATATATATATATATATATGCACACATTAACTCTTATTTTCGTCTGCCTAATATGTAAAAATGCAAAACGTTTCTTGTCTCATCAAATTCAGTTACGATTTACATAAATAATGTAATATTTTGAAATTTCCATGTCTATATATATATATATATATATATATATATATATATATATATATATATATATATATATATATATATATACACACACACACACACACACACACACACTTTTTTAAAAATAAATATTAAACACAGCAGCTGCAGGACATATATTTTATTTAATTGAATCTCAGCCTTTGTGAATTCACAACAGAACCATGCTATAGCATGGTTTTAAATGGTTTTAAAATATTGTGCAGCCTTAGAAAACAGTCTAATAATGTGGTTCATGGATTCTTGTCAGTAGAATGTGCCACTTCCGGTATTTTGCCGTTTACGCGACTCAAGTAAATTGCAATCGAGGATTTTTTTTTTAAATCGATTACTCTAATTTAATCGAGGAATCATTACAACCCTAATACACTCACCTAAAGGATTATTAGGAACACCATACTAATACTGTGTTTGACCCCCTTTCACCTTCAGAACTGCCTTAATTCTACGTGGCATTGATTCAACAAGGTGCTGAAAGCATTCTTTAGAAATGTTGGCCCATATTGATAGGATAGCATCTTGCAGTTGATGGAGATTTGTGGGATGCACATCCAGGACGCGAAGCTCCCGTTCCACCACATCCCAAAGATGCTCTATTGGGTTGAGATCTGGTGACTGTGGGGGCCATTTTAGTACAGTGAACTCATTGTCATGCTCAAGAAACCAATTTGAAATAATTCGAGCTTTGTGACATGGTGCATTATCCTGCTGGAAGTAGCCATCAGAGAATGGGTACATGGTGGTCATAAAGGGATGGACATGGTCAGAAACAATGCTCAGGTAGGCCGTGGCATTTAAACGATGCCCAATTGGCACTAAGGGGCCTAAAGTGTGCCATGAAAACATCCCCCACACCATTACACCACCACCACCAGCCTGCACAGTGGTAACAAGACATGATGGATCCATGTTCTCATTCTGTTTACGCCAAATTCTGACTCTACCATCTGAATGTCTCAACAGAAATCGGGACTCATCAGACCAGGCAACATTTTTCCAGTCTTCAACTGTCCAATTTTGGTGAGCTTGTGTAAATTGTAGCCTCTTTTTCCTATTTGTAGTGGAGATGAGTGGTACCCGGTGGGGTCTTCTGCTGTTGTAGCCCATCCGCCTCAAGGTTGTGCATGTTGTGGCTTCACAAATGCTTTGCTGCATACCTCGGTTGTAACGAGTGGTTATTTCAGTCAAAGTTGCTCTTCTATCAGCTGGAATAGGACTGACAGGACCCATAGGACTGCCGCATACTGGATGTTTTTCCCTTTTCACACCATTCTTTGTAAACTCTAGAAATGGTTGTGCGTGAAAATCCCAGTAACTGAGCAGATTGTGAAATACTCAGACCGGCCCGTCTGGAACAAACAACCATGCCACGCTCAAAATTGCTTAAATCACCTTTCTTTCCCATTCTGACATTCAGTTTGGAGTTCAGGAGACTGTCTTGACCAGGACCACACCCCTAAATGCATTGAAGCAACTGCCATGTGATTGGTTGATTAGATAATTGCATTAATGAGAAATTGAACAGGTGTTCCTAATAATCCTTTAGGTGAGTGTATATATCCAATGTAAATAATTAATCAATTAGAAATAAATAATTTGACAATTAATTCAAATGAATCAAAATTAAATTGTAATCATATTACAGTATTTTTAACTTCAGAATATTTGACAGCTGAAGCCTACATGGTTTGGGAAATTGAATATAATGAAATGAAATACTCAAAGATTTGTTTAAATTATATGAATGTCAACGCCCTCAAAATAAAAGTCCCGCTTCCAACACGTCGGCCACACAGAAAAATGTAATAATGCCGAAAATTCAGCCTTGACAAAATGTCGGTCGACCACTAATAATGAGTGGGTACATTATGAATCCATCTTCCAAAGTGTGTTTTTGTCTTATCATACAGGACCTGCATGACTCATCATAGACATAAACCAAGAGAAGTAGCTCCAGCTACAATGTTCGTCTGCAAGACGCATGCAGTTTTGTTTATTAACCGCTAGAGCGCCAAATGTTACATGTTGTACCTTTAAAGTGGATTTCTGATTTCTAAAGTTTTGTTTTTTTAGTATCTCACCGTGATCACAGTTCACACCTGCAGTGAAGCTCCTCCCACAATAATTCACCAATAAATACTGGGAATATTCCCATCATCCTACAAGAGAAGGACAAACTCCAGGTGTAGCGGCTGAAATCTGTGTGACTGTTAAAGATGGAGTTTATTAAAGAGGAGATTGAAGACATGAGTGATCCAGAACCATCCAGAATAAAACATGAAGATACTGAGGAACAAATAGGTTGGTGTCCATTCTTGATTCTTCATTATTGACTGTTGAGAAGCATTTAGGTAACCGCTTCAGTTCAACATGTTGAATGATAAATTATACAGAAATGCATCTAAATGATCATAATCTTAAATCCACATTTTAAGCGGATTAACAAGAAAGTTATGGGACGATTACATGATACTCTGTTGCTTTCTTCTGTTAAATCAGAGTTCACTTGAACTTATTTTAACCACATAATATTTTTATTTTAGACTCGATGGACGTGAATAAGCAAAAACATGAACTGGATGAAGCAGAGGAGGAACAGCAGAGCATCAAAACTAGAGCTCTGCACACCTGCTCTCAGTGTGGAAAGAGTTTCAGGAAAAAAGACAAACTTGACACACACATGATAATTCACTCTGGAGAAAAGCCATTTAACTGTGATCAGTGTGGTAAAGATTTTATTTCGTCATCAAATCTAAAACAACACCTAAATGTTCATGCAGATGAGAAGCCTTATGTGTGTTTATGTGGAAAGAGTTTTTCATGGCTGAGCAGTTTTAAACAGCACCAGAAAACACATGATGAAGTGAAAGATCATGTGTGTTCGGACTGTGGGAAGAGCTTTACTAGAGCTGACTGTCTGAGACGGCACCAAATAACTCACACTGGAGAAAGACCTTACAAGTGCTCATATTGTGACAAGAGTTTCACTCAGTCTGGAAACCTGAAAGAACATGAGCGAGTTCATACTGGAGAGAAACCGTTCCACTGCACTCAGTGTGAGAAGAGTTTTTCTCGAGCATCATCTCTCAGTGTTCATCTGCTCCGTCACTCTGGAGATAAGCCATTTAGCTGTGATCACTGTGGCAAAGAGTTTTTTTCATCATCAAATCTAAAAGAACACCTGACAGTTCATTTAGATGAGAAGCCTTATGTGTGCTCTGTCTGTGGAAAGAGTATTTTATGGCTGAAGAGTTTTAAACTGCACCTGAAAACACATGATGGAGTGAGAGATCATGTGTGGGAAGAGCTTCACTGAGACAGCACCAAAGAACTCATACTGGAGAAAAACCATAGGCGGGAGTTTCACTTTTGTGCTGGGGTGGTATATTTATATGTATAAAATCTAATGCATGTTTGAATAAATCCACTTTAACAGCCACAATAAAACAAGATGTCATAAAAATGTATTATGATGTTATTATAAAAACTTTCTTATGTGATATTTAAATGCAAGTGGCCTGATGTACCAACTGGGGTTCCCATTAGTAGAAAGAGATTTTTTTTTTTTCTTCCTTTGAAGAAAATTACTGCACCTGATAGGCCCCAAATTAATTAATATCGAATTAAATTAAAATTGTGAAATTTGTGTCAATGCCCAGCCCTATAGTGTCAATAAATGTGTTATTAAATTGAAGCAAATGCTGTCTTTCCCCTTTATTCTCTTGTCAGAGTGCACCAGAATGCTTCATTTACATGTTAAAATCACAACTTCTTCTAGGGGTGGATGCCCCCAAAACCCCCTACAGAGATTTAAGTCAAAAACATGGTCACCCTTTTCACCTCCTCTAAATGTGCAGGTCTAATTATTCATTAGAGTGTAATAATATGTTGGCAGAGAGTTTCCTGCCAGTACTGAAATCGAACCAGCAACCTTTAAGTTACTGGTCTGACTTGCTAACCTTTAGCCCGGGATGGTTTTCATAAGGAAATTGCATACATCACTCACCCACGCATGTCTCGCCATCTCTGTAAATAGAGAAAAGTTGCGCTGGTTATTTTACTTTCATGTATGGTGTGGTGGGAGTGGCATAGGTTAGACCACCTAATCTGAGACCAAGACCAATGTGTGTTGAGACCAAGACAAGACCAAAGCAGGGCGGGACCAGAGCAGCACTACTTAAATTCATAAAGATCCACATTACTGCCTGAGAAATTACTTATTTTTAAGTATCAATTTTTTATCAATAAACATAATTAGAATAAGACACTATTTATACAGCTGTTATACCAATCAAATGAAATCATTAACAACAAAATTCACCTTTGCACTGCAGAAGTGGTACTGAAGATGCCTCTGAAATGGTAAATTACAAATGCATAAATAATGTTGAGAATAATATTTAAATTGTTTTCATTTAATGTTTGTATAAAAGCAATATAATGTTTGCAGTCATGCTCAAATTTGTGAAAACAGCTCTTATGATTAAATCAGACAATGCACTGACAGTTTAGTAATATCCCAGCAGTTGTGGTCTTGACCAGTCTTGAAGTCTGAAACTGAGACAAGACCGAGTACAAATGTGGTCGAGACAAGACAAGACCTTCAAAAAATGGTCTTAAGACCGGTTTCAAGACCAAGACCGGTCTAGAGTACTACAACACTAGGTTAGGCACTGAAGATCCTCCTGCCCGGAAGATGTGCGCTTCAAATACCAGATCCTGACTGATCTTTTAAAGCTTAAAGGGGTACTTCAGCGCTGGGAAGATGAACGTGTATTTAAACTGGGTCATTTATGTAGTAGAAATGTGAAATTATTTTTGAATTTGGTGCCTTCTAGATTGAGAAAAGTCAGAAAATGTATTTTTGGCTCATGTGGATAAAAGACAACCACTCCCAGAATGCACTTGCTTCACTGCCCAACGAGGCCACTGCCAAAGCCATGGCTACTGCATCAGTTGCCCACCGCGGCACCACCCCTACCGTTGTTTTATAATAGTAAAATCATTTAGTTCAGTTAGAGAACATACTACAATTAAAAACTGAATGCGTCTGTTCAATACAATGTGAATACAATACCGAGTGAGTGTTACGGCACAAACGCAGCAGGAGTCAGATTACATTCATCACGAGAGCGACGAGCTGAGGTAAGCGTGGGCGCGGCATACATTCACGGCGCGTTTTCAGATCATGCCTATGGAAGCTTAACTTTCATAGGAATTCATTTGAAAAGTTGAAACACTCGCTTTGCTCCGCACCGCTCCGTTTACATGAATGCCCGCAGCTGCCCGAGCCTGTGAGTGAGATCCCACCCCCCATTCGAATATACTACCGGATTTCTACTGTTACAAAGCTTAATGCTAATCGCTGAAGTATACCTTTAAGGAGGCACTTTTGGTGGCAGACTCCTACTGTAACTCCACGAGACCCTACACAGACACCATGCAAGCTCGTGTGAAGATGCATGGACAACCCCACAGGCTTGTTCTGCAGAACATTGCTGAAGTACTGGAAGAACCCAATATCAGGCCAGGAGATGTTAGAGCATTCAAGCTATTTGCCCTCCGTGTGCTCTCATTAGTGAGGGGGTGGTGGCGAATAGGAATTGAATTCTCACGTGTCTAGACTACAAGGCAAACTTCCTCACAAGCTTAAGACCACTTTCAAGAGATGTTCACCCATCCAGAATAGTCCAGAATAGAACAGTTCCTACTCTCCTTGATGTTGCGGACTGGCTAGAGTATGAGCTCCAGGTTCAGGATGATACTGCCAGGATATGTACCAGACCCATCAACCTAGAAGAGAGACGGATAGGATGCTTCCAGAGAAACCTCCACAAGCATCCTACGCTGGTGCAAGACTAAACACCTTCTAATATTGCACAAACTGAATGAGCGAGCTGTGAATACCAGTGTTGGGACTGAGCCCAAAGAGAACTCCTGCTTTGTGAGCACCACAACAACAAGACATTTATTTTTGGACTGTCACCATAAAAAAAAAGTATAGTGGAAATGTATCGGCATATTTATCAACGTTATATCCTGCAAGATGTAACCATAACAGACATTATATGACACTATGAGTCTGACTCCACTAAGAAAAATGATAAAGCTTTGTTATAAATTTATTTATACCCACAAACGCAAGTTCACCAACAACAAAGCATTTAAAAAAAATATATATATATTTAATATAATTTTAAAAGTATCTCAACACTATTTCTTCTTCAGTAAATAAGAAAGCAATTAGAACAACTATTTGCAGTGCCTTTAATTTGCATTCTCTAACTGATGTATAAATTAATTTCCCTCATATTCTTTTCCCTCTCATGTCCCTCTTTCTTATCTTTTCCCCCTCATTAGCAAATTATTGTTTTATTAATCTTGATTTTTTTTCTTCTTTTTTTGACAATGGGTGCAGTGTTGAATATTGTGTTATATAAATATGTAAACTCTATCTTTTGCATCAATTAAAATAAATTTAACTGGGATCTTGGCAGTGCTGCATCAAGTCCAGCACACCTGAAGCATTAAAGTCCCAGTGAACCGGAAGTAGCAAGTGAGTTTTCTTCAGTGCTGTGACGTATTTCCAAGTGAAACGGAATATTGAACAGAGGGCGGGGTTTCACTTCAGCGCTCCTCCTCTCCATCTCTCGCTCATAGCAGACTAGCGGTCAGAGGGGAGTGGTTACGCATTTTCAAACCCAAGCCGTCAAACTGACATCATCTGAGGAGGAACGCCGTTTCCAGACCGGAAGTTACTTTTCAGATTTTGATTAAAGATTACCGCGACATACTATTTTTTTTTCTGTGTATTAACTTGCACGGATTAATTGTTCACCCTAAGACCTTTAATATGTGCTAACAAAGTAAATAGGGTCCATTTTGATTTCATGAGGACTTTAATGAAAAGTGTTTCTTCGTGAAAATGATTGCGAGATATATTTATTTGACTAGCCTTAAATGGACTGGATTCTGTTTCAGACGCAGAAGTAATAATTAGAGACATTTCTAATTCAATTTGACTAGTCAAAATTATATTTTCTGATATGAACTGTGCCTGATCCTAGTGGAATCTGCTGTTGTGTGATGTGAGACCGAATTTACTCAGAGCCCCTACTGGTCTTGTTGATAATGCTAATGCTAACTGCTAACAACAGTATAGTCTGCTGCTTGTGTTGTCACAGAGAGAAAAGCTACTTAAGGAATGATTAAATAACATCTGGAGGCATTCACATGTGGTAAAGGGTCTCCAGCATGCCAGGTATGTAGAGCTGTGATTTTAATTGAATCATGTAAAACTGGCCAATGAGTGTAATGTTCAATAACAACAGAGAACCGCGACTTCATTGACTGGAAAGTGGTGAAACCATGGGTGCTTCTCAATTCTTATTTGTGCATCCTCGTTTCCTTTCCTCGCGTCTTATCTCCACCCCTTCAAGATGCGAGGGAAGGACGCAAGGAAAAGACGCGAGGATGGAGGAATTGAATCAAGTGGAATGAAATATCCTCGCTCCCTTTAGCGTCACTTCAAAGCGTCGTCAATCAATGATGGCTCCCCACCGCTGGATTTAACTTGCACGTCGGGATTCTTGAACATTAAAGTTTCTGAAATGTCCATGTTTTTTTTCATTTTATTTATATTACCAGTTATTATCAACAATTAATTATTCCCAGTTATCAACTGCTCTTTATTTGTTGTATAGTATTATAGTTTAATTTTCTTGTGCTGTGATATAATTCTGCAACTGTCCAACTACAGTTGTTGTAATTTGACATACATTTATGTCTTGTACATGTAAACAATAATGATAATTATTATCATTATAATGATAATAATTAATAAACTGTGGCAAATTGTGAAGGGGGAGGAGAATTTACGTAAAACACTTCCGCAAAGGATACACCTGTGTATCCTCGCTCATGACTCCTCAGGATGCCTCCTCACTCCTCGATCCTCGGTGCAGTTAGAGAGTTGAGATGTCCTACCAGATGGCCGAGCTCCATCGGTTTCCGGGTCATAGGGTGGAGGGATATTGAGAAGCACCTCATGTCTTAAAGGAACACGCCGACTTTTTGGGACTTTAGCTTATTCCACCGTATCCCCCAGAGTTAGATAAGTCCATACATGCCATTCTCATCTCCGTGCCATAACTCTGTCTGATGCACCCACCACTAGCTTAGCTTAGCACAAAGACTGGAGGTAAATGGCTCCAGCTAGCCTACTGCTCAATAAGTGACAAAATAACACCAACATTTTCTTATTTACATGTTGTGATTGTGTATAGTTACATCGTGTACTGACGGAAAATGAAAAGTTTCTATGAGAACTATACTCTCATTCCTGCGTAATAATAAGGAACAAGGAACTTTGCTGCTGTACCATGGGTGCAGCGGCACAATGATATTACACAGCGGCTGAAAATAGGCTAACTTCCGTCAACATAACCAACTTGACTACCTGCTATACTTGGCTTACACCCGGAGCACGCTGGGGACTATTTTTCTTTTCTTTTCTTTTTTTGTCATTGATGGAGCCATTTATCTCCAGTCTTTGTGCTAAGCTAGGCTAGCGGTGGGTGCGTCAGACAGAGTTATGGCACGCACAGAGATGAGAATGGTATTTATGGACTTATCTAACTGTCAGTTTTCCATCTTAAAAACAAAAATATGTGAAGAAGATGCAAGTTTTGGGCACTTGTGATTAGGGATCAACCGATATGGATTTTTTAGTGCCGATAACCGACTTTTTTTTTTTCCAACAGCCTTAGCCGATGACCGATACGGGCTGCCGATTATCTTGAGCCGATATTTGGAGCCGATACTGCTTTTGCTCCCTCAATTTACATCATAAAAATGACACAATGATCATGATGATAACAAATGTTACAAGTCTCAACTTTGGATAAAAAGCGTCTGCCAAATGCATAAATGTAAAGATTCAAGAGTTTTATTTGTCACATACACAGTTATATACAGAATATACAACCGGCAGTGAAATGTAAACAGGTCCGCTCCATGGACAGTGCAAATTCACAGTTAAAAACACAAGGAGGAAATTATAATAGAAATAGAATAACTATATATATATATATATATATATATATATATATCTGTAGAATTATAAATAAATCAAGTCCAGTAGAAAAAATAAAAATAAAAATAAATAAAGAAGTGGAATAAACAGTGCAGTGAGTTAAACTGTAGACTTATAAATATGTGGTTAACAAATGTACAAAGAAGTATAATGTGCAAACAGGTTTATAACAGGTTGTTACACAGTAACAACGAGAACAGAAAGTGCAGTGCAATGTCAGTGTATTGATGCTTATCCTGAAGTGAAGTCACGTGATGTTAAGTGACTGAGTTCAGGAGTCTGATGGCCTGGGGGAAGAAGCTCCTCCTGAGTCTCTCAGTTTTGGCCATCAGGCTTCGGAAGCGCTTACCAGATGGCAGCAGCGTGAAATGAGGGTTTGCAGGGTGATTAGAGTCCTTGATGATCTTAGTAGCTCTACCTTTGCAGCGTTTGGTGTAGACGTCCTGCAGAGACGGGAGACCCTTAATTTCCTCAGCTGGAGCAGGTGGTACAGTCTTTGCCTGGCTTTTTTCACCTGTGTCTGAATGTGAGCAGTCCAGGTCAGGTCCTCGGAGATGTTTACACCCAGGTACTTGAAGCTGCTCACTCTCTCTACTGGTGACCCGCTGATCATGAGAGGGGAGTATGTCCGTTGCTGTCTCTTCCTGAAGTCCACAATTAGTTCTTTGTTCTTGCCAATATTCAGAGAGAGACAGTTGTCCTGGCACCATGATGTTAGATGCTCCACCTCGTCCAAGTATGCCGTCTCATTGTTGTTGGAAATGAGGCCCAGGACAACAGTATCATCAGCAAATTTGATGATAGAGGTGGAGCTGTGTGTGGACAAACAGTCATGCGTGTAGAGAGAGTAGAGCAGGGGACTCAGGACACAGCCCTGTGGAGCTCCCACACTCAGGGTGATGGAGGTGGAGGTGGACTGGCCTATTCTCACCACCTGAGGCCTGCCAGTGAGGAAGTCCTCAATCCAGTGGCAGAGAGAAGAATTCAGGCCGAAATAGGCCTGTCGCAATATATCGATATATCGCACAATGTATGTACACGACCTCAATAATTTTTTGTGATGCAATATATCGCCCATTATGTTTACATGATAATGAATGTCACCAACATTTTACTCGATTGTGTGGTTGTCTTGTATGTTTTCCGTGTCGGAGGTGAAAGTGGTTCTCGGGCAGTTCCTTCATACACAGAGCGGTTATCGACAGGTGAAAAAAAGGCGCCATTTGAGGCGTTATAGTGTTTTCCTGACAACTACTGACAGTTTGGAAGAATAATCCCAAATGGACTCGATTTCAAAGCCGTTACAAATAATCCACATATAAATGTCAACGCAGAATGACGAGTGTTAAAGCCGCTTCACAAGGGAAAATGATTATTTACTATTTATTCAATGTTTTTATTTTTATTTAGGATAATATATTTTTACCCTTAATTTCCAATGATCTAAAGAATTAAAAGGTTGTTATTTGAAAGTTATGTCATTTTTATGCTGTTATATTAGGATTATATATCCAGTGGCATAAAATAGTCTTAAAATGACAATAATATCGTTTATCGCAATTATTTCTGGGCCGATATATATTGCGAAACAAAAAGTAGTTATTGTGACAGGCCTAATTGTTATATTATTATATATTTTCATATATAAACGTTGATCAATTGCCAATACAATTATCGCACAAATATTTACTAACTCGTTTAGTTTTTTTTCTGTTGTTTTTAACAGTGGGGTAATTTTGTTGCAATAGCTTACACACAGCACAAGGAAGCTTGACTTCAAATTATAAATTTAATTTAAAAAGAAAACTAATAAAATAAAAACAAATGACTAGCAATAGCACAAATAAACACAATAGAATAAAGATACAAATCAAATAGACTGTTTTTATTTGTTCAGGTATTGAGGTAAGAAACTGAATAAAGAAACAAAGTAAGCAAATTTAAAATAACATTGGATAATCTTCATTGCAAAAATGAAATGCAGATTAATAAGTTAATCAGTCGAGAGCAGTAAGTGATTTTCTCCTTGTCTTTTGTTATTTGAGTAACATTAACAACATAGAGAGCGTGTATTGGTACGGCAGAAAGGAGTATTGGAATCGTTTCAGATATTTCAGTATCGATACATATCGAAATATTAATATTTTTGACAACACTAGTTTCCACTTTCAAAGTGTATGGCAATATTTCAACTAAGATGCTTTGAAAGTTTAAAACTTGCCGTTGTCTTGAAGGGCAGATTCCAGCTCTCTGCTAGTGGGGGAGGGGCAGTGCATCTGCAGCGTCTCCAGCAACACTGAGTTGCCTGTGGACGCGTATTGGCAAAACACAAATATCGTCCGGCCGATATATATCGGTCATTCACTACTTGTGATCCATATACAGCACCTGCTGCAGTATTTCAAATCACTAAAAACAGTGGGACATTTTTAAAACGCTTAAATGAACAATAGTGCTGCTACACAGAAAATATAGATCCCCTAAAAGGACTTTGTCATCTTTGCACAACGCACAGACTTTTTTGGTCTTTGAGTTGATTTGACAAAATGTGCATTTTTTGCTAAATGTCCCATTTGGATGTACAATTTTATATTGTGTGTGTGTGTGTGTGTGTATATATATATATATATATATATATATATATATATATATATATATATATATATATATGACATACACACCGATCAGGCATAACATTATGGCCACCTTCCTAATATTGTGTTGGTCCCCCTTTTGCTGCCAAAACAGCCCTGACCCGTCGAGGCATGGACTCCACTAGACCCCTGAAGGTGTGCTGTGGTATCTGGCACCAAGATGTTAGCAGCAATTTCTTTAAGTCCTGTAAGTTGCGAGGTGGGACCTCCATGGATCAGACTCGTTTGTTCAGCACATCCCACAGATCGATTTGATTTGAGATCTGGGGATTTTAGAGGCCAAGTCAACACCTCGCACTCGTTGTTGTGCTCCTCAAACCATTCCTGAACCATTTGTGCTTTGTGGCAGGAGCATTATCCTGCTGGAAGAGCCACAGCCACCAGGGAATACCATTCCCTAACCCTAACTGTAACAATGCTTAGCCAGGTGGTACGTGTCAAAGTAGATGTCAGGGGTGGCAGGACCCGAGGTTTCCCATCAGATCATTGCCCAAAGCATCACACTGCAAGAGGAGCACATGGCCATCACAAAGAAAGAAAGAATCATGTGCTCAAACACAACACAAACAAAGAGACATTGAACAATGACATGACGGACAGAACTGTCAGAGGAGGACCCTGACAATAATTCAAATATTTTTTCCAAATTGTGCAGCCCTAGTTGTTCCTGATATCAGCATGTTCACAGTTGTTTTGTTGTTGTTTTACAGGGACCACTGATGAGTCCTGCTGACTCAAACTTTCACACAAGTTTTCTCTGAGAGCACTGTACCAACATCAGCAAGCTACACTGGACTGATATTCTACATGAACATGGTAAAATAGGCTCCATCGCTGACTGCTGACGACACAGGGCAGTTTTCATGGAAAAAGAAAAGGCAGACAGGTATGTTGAACAGCAACTGTTTCAGGAAGTGCACAAAGGTGTGTGACTGTTCAAGTCTCTGTTTAGATCAGTGTGCTCAATAATATGTGCCTTTTTGTCCTTCGTTATGTATATTTGGATTATGTTGTGTTGTAAATAAAATGCAAAAATGTATTCTTTTAATCGTATTATTCTCTACTAGTCCCATTCAGTCTTTGGAGGAGACTTTGTCTTCACAAGTGTGAAATGCATAAATATTCTCTGATTCTTGCCTATTCGCATACAGCCTTCTTGCACACAAAACGTCTTACAAATGTTATGTGATTGAGTTGGCATTTTTGCTTCACATCGTTTTGAAGCAAAAATTCTAGGCTACGAGATCCGGTTTTCAAAAGTCTTTTTCAGTATGCAAACATAACCAGTTTCTACTTGTTGATTGAATTTATGAGCGTTTTTATTGTTTTCAGCCTGTACATATCTGGGTGGTATTCCAGAAAGTAGGTTATCTAAGCGGATAACCTCAGCTTTCGGTTCCAAAGGCTGAGGTAACTTTCAGGGTATGTCTGTAGCCATAGCAACTCACTCTCTGAACATAACCTGCTCCAGAGCGGCTCATGATCCAGGGTTAGTTTGCTTAAGAGATATTCAGATGCATGTTATATTAATATAACTAAATTTGTTATTGGTTACAGTTATATAATATACAATATTATATATTCTAAAGCACTATTACAACAAGGTTATGTTTAAATTTTATTAAAGTATATTTATTTTATTGTCATCTCACACGTGGATCTGCATTCAATTAATTGGCATCAAACTAACTATAATCCTTAATCTCAGTGAATACAGATTACTTATTAAACGAAAAGATTGAAAAAAATGATTGCACAACAACCAAATAGGTAAACAAATAAACAAAAGAAGTAATGGTTGCATTTTGCGTTCATCAGTTCGGACCAATGTCAGTGCAGCACGAGCTGGAGCTACTCACAAGCTGATCTTGATCATGCGATGAAGAAGCAGTCAAAACCAGCGTAGAGTTCACCGTTATTAACCATAGATCTCTGTTAGATCAAACAGAGTTGACGTGGAAACCAGGAAAAACATGGTGCCATGAATTAACAAGTTATACCCCTTTTCCACCAAGGCAGTGCTGGTGCTGGTTCGGAGCCAGAGCCTAGTTTCAAATCGGTTCTTTGTCTTTCCACACCCAAAGCACCAGCTCCGATCCAGGAAAAGTGGCTCTTAAGTAGCACCAAAACACTGCTGGGCTAGAAGTAAGAACCTCTTGCGTCAGCGGCTGGGGGCGGGGTTACCGTGACCAACAAGACGAGCACAAACTTGAGATCCGCCATTTTTGAAATAGCAGCTAATCGAGCTAATAGCTGCTCGGTTGTAATCTCCGTCTACACAAATTACGGCGAGCTGCACGAATGCATTGGAGTCGCTGTGTTCTGATGCCAATGTAGGATCATAAAGCCATGAGCATCAACAGTAACGCAATGTTCGCCATTGTTGATGGAAGATGTTCGAGATGCATCGGCGCTGTGCAGACCGATCGTCATATGACATCAAAGTCCAATGAGAGCATACGACTCCTTATGCTTTTGAATAGTAGTTTGATATCATACGTTGATCGGTTTTCCGCTGCCTCGCTAGCATTGCTGAGAAAGATGAGATGGTATACAGTGACGTAAGACCTGGCTCTGTGGTGGCTCTCTAGCCCGTGGAAAGGCAAACCGGTTCTTAGAAGGCTCGTCAGTCGAACCAACTCCGAACTGGCACTAGCACTGGCTCTGAACTAGCACCCGGCTCATTCTGGTGGAAAAGGGGGTATTAGAGGGCTTTCAGTCCACAGGAATGGTAAAAGTACTTCACACAACTTTTTCCAGCACTTCAAAATGCTAATGTTATCATATTTATGTTAGTTTTAATGTGATGACCAAAATAGAATTTTTTCATCCTTCAAAGATTACCCCATTTTATTTAAACTAAAAGTTTCAAGGTGTAGGAAAACTCACACTTATTTAAAAATAAAAAAGACATTTAAATTACCATTGTAACCAGTAGGTGGCTGCCAGTTCCACTTCCTAATATATATTTTCATATAATCATATAATATATTTATATAATCACGTTTTGCTTTTGCATGATTATTTAGACATTATAAATGATAGTGCTCAAATGTTAATCTGGAAACTTAAAATAAAACTGTGCATTGTAATGTCTATTTATTAACAAGACATTTGTCAGTAATACAGTCAAAATGGGTAAAAATGTGAATAACTGCGCTGCAGCTTGATTTAAAGGTGCTGTATGTTCTAAAGCAGGGGTTTTCAAACCCTGGGTCACGATCCTCGGGTGGGTTGCGAGACTTAAATGGGTCGCCAGGATGATCTAAGGAAAATGGAGTTACTTTAAAAAAAAACAAAAAAAAACAAAATCATAGTATCATACTATATATTTGACTTAAATAATGAACAGATTAACAAAAAGAGAAAAAACTGTGACCGTGTGCTGCTGAGGCGCGGCGCTTCTCAAACAGGTTCATGGAAAGGAAACCCAGACGACAGAAAGCACATCTTGTTTTCTTTATTTTACAATCGCACAATGTAAGTAAAAACTTTGCAGAAGTCCTACTCTTATTACCTGTATGACCAGAATGACAGAATGAGTATCTTATGTTTCCTCTGTTCGTTCGCGCCGGCGCCTCACGCACACACACAACAGGAGAAACGGACGTGTTTGGCACCTGCTTTTTCTCGTGAAGTATGGAAATGTCCTGTCCAGAACGAACTTTGTTCATTTTCTTGCCAAGAACAAACACATTTCTTTGTTCTTGTGGAGTATGTACCAAGATTAAGTCCAGGGCTTGTCAGGTAACTGTGTGTTTAAACAGTACCCTTGCAGAACCACCAGGGCTATACGGATCCATCCATCAGGGCAGATCTAAGCGATCTTCCTCGCGGCAGGACGAACTCCCGTGTTTCTTGGGAATATCCTGTACAAGATCGCTCTCAGACAGCCTTAACAAAATAATAACTAAAAATAAAAAGTTATTAAAATAATGAAAGCAGTTATAAGAAATAAAAACATGATACATGTATAAAGGAATTAAAAGAGTAAAAAGATGCCGACGCAAAAAAAGGATTCAAAGAATAAAGAGATAATACGTTAAAGGTACACTATGTAAAATATTTTCAGTAAAATATCCAAAAGCCACTAGGCCAGTGTTATATATTTTGTTCAGTTGAGTTCTTACAATATCCCAAATGTTTTCAACTATTTGTAAATCGTGAGAAAATTTATATTTTACCCAATGAACCGGGACGTATGAGGGCGTCGCCTGTCGATGACATCATATTTGCGCTCCCCTCGGTTTCCGGTTTTATTCTGCAGAAGCGCTTTACTCTCACTGCAGTGTGCAACAGAGTAACGTCATAACATCATTCTCAACACACTCAGATGTGTCTAATATGATAACCAGAGCTGCGTTACCTCATACTTATGACCGGAAAAGCAGAAATGGTGCCGGCGATTGTGGCATAATAAAAGTCCCGCTGCTTGCGAGCCGTGTGTTGAGTTCATCTTATTAACAATCGCTCAGCTCCACAACACTCGGTCCTGGTCTGCTTCACACTGCCTGAGTCCTATCCTGAATCATTTCCATCGGCTGTGAGGTGAACACATGTCCCAAGATTCTGCACTCAAACTTGACTTCATCAAGCTACGCCTTTGTTTTGAATATGCGACCTCTAGTGGACGTAAAAAAAAAGTTACATGGTGCACCTTTAAGTTAAAGTGCAATCAGACGGACATACAGTGGCACAGTGCTCATTCAGTAAATGCACAGCTGAACAGATGTGTTTTGAGTCTGGATTTGAATGTGGCTACTGTTGGAGAACATCTGATCTGTTCAGGAAGCTGGTTCGAGCTGCGGCTGGCATAATGGCTAAAAGCAGACTCTCCTTGCTTTGAGTGAACCCTTGGTATTTCTAACTGACTTGATCTCGATGTTCTGAGTGATCTGTTAGGTTTATATCTACAGGTGCTGGTCATATAATTAGAATATCATCAAAAAGTTTATTTATTTCACTAACTCCATTCAAAAAGTGAAACTTGTATATTATATTCATTCATTACACACAGACTGATATATTTCAAATGTTTATTTCTTTTCATTTTGATGATTATAACTGACAACTAAGGAAAATCCCAAATTCAGTATCTCAGAAAATTAGAATATTACTGAAGACCAATACAAAGAAAGGATTTTTAGAAATCTTGGCCAACTGAGAAGTATGAGCATGAAAAGTATGAGCATGAAAAGTATGAGCGTGTACAGCACTCAACACTTAGCTGGGGCTCCTTTTGCCTGAATTACTGCAGCAATGCGGCGTGGCATGGAGTCCGTCAGTCTGTGGCACTGCTCAGGTGTTATGAGAGCCCAGGTTGCTCTGATAGTGGCCTTCAGCTCTTCTGCATTGTTGGGTCTGGCATATCGCATCTTCCTCTTCACAATAGCCCATAGATTTTCTATGGGGTTAAGGTCAGGCAAGTTTGCTGGCCAGTTAAGAACAGGGATACCGTGGTCCTTAAACCAGGTACTGGTTGCTTTTGCACTGTGTGCAGGTGCCAAGTCCTGTTGGGAAATGAAATCTGCATCTCCATAAAGTTGGTCAGCAGCAGGAAGCATGAAGTGCTCTAAAACTTCCTGGTATACGGCTGCGTTGAACTTGGACCTCAGAAAACACAGTGGACCAACACCAGCAGATGACACGGCACCCCAAACCATCACTGATGTGGAAACTTTACACTGGACCTCAAGCAACGTGGATTGTGTGCCTCTCCTCTCTTCCTCCAGACTCTGGGACCCTGATTTACTTTCATCAGAGAACATAACTTTGGAGCACTCAGCAGCAGTCCAGTCCTTTCTGTCTTTAGCCCAGACGAGATGCTTCTGACGCTGTCTGTTGTTCAAGAGTGGCTTGACACGAGGAATGCGACAGCTGAAACCCATGTCTTGCATACGTCTGTGCGTAGTGGTTCTTGAAGCACTGACTCCAGCTGCAGTCCACTCTTTGTGAATCTCCCCCACATTTTTGAATGGGTTTTGTTTCATAGTCCTCTCCAGGGTGCGGTTATCCCTATTGCTTGAAAACAAAATGAAAACAAATTGAAAACAAAATGGCGCCGCCGTGTTCGGTCGCCGTTCAGGTCGCTCCGCGAAGACTGTGCTTTTATTTACTATTTTACTTTCTTTTACTCTCAATTTTTACAAACTTATCAACTGCATTGATCTACTATGACAGCAAAACTCTTTTGGACATTGGTTACCAATACACTGGACTGTTTCAGGACACTTTCACCGATACTCTGTGGCCATCTGAGATCCTTCAGAACGCCAAGTTGAACAATGGACAGAGCCGACAGCGAAGAACCAAGAAACACCGTGGGAAACGCGCTGGTATCCGTAACAGACTGAGGAAAAGGGCATTCAGCCCTCCCCTCCCGAGCATTCTTCTAGCAAATGTTCAATCCTTGGAGAATAAGATGGACGATCTTCGACGCCATCGGAGAACTTCTCTGTTTTTCGGATGGACAGAACAGCCGAGGCCGGTAAATCCAAAGGCGGTGGAGTATGCTTCATGGTCAACAAGAAATGGTGCGATCCCAGGAACATCACCATTCTCTCGCGGTCCTGCTCGCCTCATCTGGAACATTTATCAGCCATACATCTATCTGCCGAGGGAGTTTTCTGCGGTCGTCGCGACCGCTGTTTACATCCCACCGCAGGCAGACACAGCGCTGGCTTTATCTGGCCTTCATGATGTTGCCAGCAGCGTCATAAACAAACACCCCGGCGATTTCTACAAAGCAAACCTAAAGAAAGCCCTGCCAAACTTTCACCAGCACGTCTCCTGTCCTACACGAGGAGCAAACACGCTGGATCATTGCTACTCTCCGTTTAAAAACGCCTATAAAGCGCGGTCACTGCCAGCTTTCGGCAAATCGGATCATGCCGCCATTTTCCTCACACCCGAATACAAACAAAAGCTCGTTCAGGAACCCCCGGTGAGGCGGGAAGTTAAGCGTTGGTCCGGTCCCCCGATTCAGAGACTGCGCTACAGGCAGCTCTGGACGATGTGGATTGGGACATGTTCCGAGCGAGTTCATCTGACGTCAGCGAGTTCACAGATGTGGTGCTTTGCTTCATCAACACGCTTACAGAGCAAGCCACGCAAACAATAACAATAACGTCCTTCTCAAATCAGAAACCTTGGGTGGACAATTCAATCCGCGCTGCAGTGAAAACACGCACTGCCGCTTACAACGCCTCCTCCTTTCAGGGAATATGACTGAATACAAATCATCCTGTTATGCTCTCAGACGCGCAGTTAAAGCTGCAAAACTCACCGTTACAAAGACCGAGTGGAGTCTCATTTCCAACTCAACGACTCGCGGCGCATGTGGCAAGGTCTGAGGTCCATCTGCTCCTTTGGATCTAAATCCTCTGCAGAGGTGAGCGCTGATCCGTTACTTGTGAATGAGTTAAACTCTTTCTACGCGCGCTTTGACTGTAACCGCGGCAACGCGACTCTGCCAAGTGACACGTCAGAGGGAATTACTCAGAGCAGCAACAATCACGTGATCTCTGTCTCGGAGGATGAAGTTCGGAGAGCACTCAAGCGTGTGGACGTCAGGAAAGCTGCCGGGCCGGATGGTATTTCAGGTCGTATTCTGCGGTCCTGTGCTGATCAGCTCGCCGGGTTGTTTACATCTATCTTTAATGAGTCCCTCGCTACATCTGTGGTCCCCACCTCCTTCAAAAAATCCACCATCATCCCTGTCCCTAAGAACAGTAAACTCTCTTGCCTAAATGACTACCGTCCAGTGGCTCTCACGTCTATAGTCATGAAGGTCTTTGAGAGACTCATTAAAAACACCATTTGCGCCTTCATTCCTGACACTTTGGACTCTCTTCAGTTTGCCTATCGTCCCAATAGATCGACTGAAGATGCCATCTCTCTTGTCCTCCACTCCTCCCTCACTCACATTGACAGCAAAAGTGGGAACTACGTAAGGCTGCTATTTATTGACTATAGCTCAGCCTTTAACACCATAGTTCCCATTAAGCTAACCTCCAAACTCCTGGATCTCGGCCTGAACCCTTCTCTCTGCCACTGGATTGATGACTTCCTCACTGGCAGGCCTCAGGTGGTGAGAATAGGCCAGTCCACCTCCACCACCCTGAGTGTGGGAGCTCCACAGGGCTGTGTCCTGAGTCCCCTGCTCTACTCGCTCTACACGCATGACTGTTTGTCCACACACAGCTCCACCCCTATCATCAAATTTGCTGATGATACTTTTGTCCTGGGCCTCATTTCCAACAACGAGACGGCATACTTGGACGAAGTGGAGCATCTAACATCATGGTGCCAGGACAACTGTCTCTCTCTGAATGTTGGCAAGACCAAAGAAATGATTGTGGACTTCAGGAAAAGACAGCAACAGACATACTCCCCCCTCATGATCAGCGGGTCACCAGTAGAGAGAGTGAGCAGCTTCAAGTACCTGGGTGTAAACATCTCCGAGGACCTGACCTGGACTGCACACATTCAGACACAGATGAAAAAAGCCAGGCAAAGACTGTACCACCTGCGCCAGCTGAGGAAATTCAGGGTTTCACCAGCTATCCTGAAAACTTTCTATTTAGGGGCGATAGAAAGTGTATTAACTCAGTGCATCACAGCGTCGTATGGGAACAGCACCAGTCATGACCGCAAAGCCCTGCAAAGAGTCGTGCACTTATCCGAGCGTATCTCAGGGTCAGCTCTCCCGTCTCTGCAGGACGTCTACACCAAACGCTGCAAAGGTAGAGCTACTAAGATCATCAAGGACTCTAATCACCCTGCAAACCCTCATTTCACGCTGCTGCCATCTGGTAGCGCGCCCAAGCCTGATGGCCAAAACTGAGAGACTCAGGAGGAGCTTCTTCCCCCAGGCCATCAGACTCCTGAACTCAGTCACTTAACATCACGTGACTTCACTTCAGGATAAGCATCAATACACTGACATTGCACTGCACTTTCTGTTCTCGTTGTTACTGTGTAACAACCTGTTATAAACCTGTTTGCACATTATACTCTTATACATTTGTTAACCACATATTTATAAGTCTACAGTTTACTCACTGCACAGTCTACTTCAATTACTTTATTCCACTTCTTTATTCTTATTTTTTACTTTTTTCTTCTACTTGACTTGATTATTTATAATTATACAGATATATATATATATATATATATATATATATATATATATAGATAGATAGATAGATAGAAATAGAATAAAAAAGTACTATTATAATTTCCTCCTTGTGGTTTTAACTGTGAATTTGCACTGTCCATGGAGCGGACCTGTTTACATTTCACTGCCGATTGTATACTCTGTATATAACTGTGTATGTGACGAATAAAACTCTTGAATCTTGAATCCTGAATCTTGTACACTTTGTTTTCTACCACATCGTTTCCTTCCCTTGGCCTCTCTATTAATGTGCTTGGACACAGAGCTCTGTGAACAGCCAGCCTCTTTTGCAATGGCCTTTTGTGTCTTGCCCTCCTTGTGCAAGGTGTCAATGGTCGTCTTTTGGACAGCTGTCAGGTCAGCGGTCTTCCCCATGATTGTGTAGCCTACAGAACTAGACTGAGAGCCCATTTAAAGGCCTTTGCAGGTGTTATGAGTTCATCAGCTGATTAGAGTGTGGCACCAGGTGTCTTCAATATTCAACCTTTTCACAATATTCTAATTTTCTGAGATACTGAATTTGGGATTTTCCTTAGTTGTCCGTTATAATCATCAAAATGAAAAGAAATAAACATTTGAAATATATCAGTCTGTGTGTAATGAATGAATATAATACACAAGTTTCACTTTTTGAATGGAATTGGTGAAATAAATCAACTTTTTGATGATATTCTAATTATATGACCAGCACCTGTATAATACTTAAGTACTGTTAGAATCAGATACTCAAAGACTTTTACTCAAGTTGTAGTGGAATTGGTGACTTGTAATGGAGTCATTTTCGCTTTTTTCGTACTTGTACTTAAGTATGGTATGCAAGTACTCTTTACACTTCTGGTTTTATGACCCTTTAAAGTAATCCAGTGTAAACTCAGTAACGTATCTGTGATTTTTCCAGGTCTGGTCCTGTGGGCGTCAGTATCTCACAGTGATCACAGTTCACACCTGCAGTGAAGCCCCTCCCACAACAATTCACCAATAAATACTGGGAATATTCCCATCATCCTACAAGAGAAGGACAAACTCCAGGTGTAGCGGCTGAAATCTGTGTGACTGTTAAAGATGGAGTTTATTAAAGAGGAGATTGAAGACATGAGTTATCCAGAACCATCCAGAATAAAACATGAAGATACTGAGGAACAAATAGGTTGGTGTCCATTCTTGATTCTTCCAACACATTTGTTGGCTGTGACATAATGAGCAAAATACAGATACAGAAAATGCATCTAAATGGTCATAATCTTGAATAGCTTTTGTCATCCACATTTTAAATGGGTTAACAAAAAAGAGACGGAACTAAACTTTGGCACGTCAAAGGTCTGGGCCCGAGTTGATCAAGCTTCTCAAAGTGTCATTTTAATCTTTAAGTGCTTTACTCCTACTTTCAAACTTAAGTATAAAAGTAAGTTATCAAATTTCTTAAAGCTAAGAATCCCTCTTGCTCTCCCAGTTATTTAAGACAGCTCGAGAGGTCTCTCAAGTGGTTAGGAGTTGCCAGTAGGGGCTTGTGACGGCACTGAGGAGACAGAGACGTGCGTGAATCTTTCAGGAGAGGAAGACAGAGCAGGCATCATCTGTCAGCGCTGGTTAATGTTGGGCTGAACTTGCCTTTTATAACATGTTTCCGCTGTTCGACTAATTCAGTAAGCAGTAGCGATCGCTTCTTCCTCCCGCCTGTTTGGTTTTCTTTTGGTATCCATGGTTGCTGATTATATCATAAAATCTAGGCTATATATAGGCAGGTCAGCTAACAGCACACAGGTTTAAAATATGTAAGACATGGTGGCTGGAAAATGTGTTTATCTCTCATTTTCAACTTGTGTATCATATCATATCATGTATGTTGAATGTATACTCCTCTTAGGAATTTCACAATTCAGTGTGAATTTTATCAGAATATTCTTAAATGAGGAAATCTTTTCAGTGATTGGTCCATGCCTATGTCGTCATTCAAAATCATGTTTGTGGCACAGCAAAGTGTTGTGAATCATCTTTAAGACTGACACTTAAGATTTAGTCCTACACTTCACTTAAATTATGACTGAGATGCTTAATAACTAACTTTTAAGCGCAGCTTTAAGCCAAGAATTTTTTTGAAGCCCATTCTTAGCAGTGTTCTTGTAATTCTCAGAGGCTTGATGAATACGGGCCCTGATCCTGATACTCTGTTGCTTTCTTCTGTTAAATCTGATTTCACTTGAACTTATTTTAACCACATAATACTTGTATTTTAGACTGGATGGAGATGAAACATGAACTGAATGAAGCAGAAGAGGAACAGCAGAGCATCAAAACTAGACATCTGCACACCTGCACTCAGTGTGGAAAGAGTTTCACACAAAAAGGAAACCTTAAGACACACATGAGAATTCACACTGGAGAGAAAGCGTATGCATGCTCTCAGTGTGGCAAGAGTTTCAAACAAAAATACAAACTTAACAAACACATGAGAGTTCACACTGGAGAGAAACCGTATACATGCCCTCAGTGTGGAAAGAGTTTCCTAAATAAAGGAGACCTTAACAAACACATAAGAATTCACACTGGAGAGAAACCGTACACATGCCCTCAGTGTGGAAAGAGTTTTACTCAAGCATCAGGTCTCAGTGTTCATCTGATCCGTCACTCTGGGGAAAAGCCATTCAACTGTGATCAGTGTGGGAAAGATTTTCATTTATCATCATATCTAAAAGAACACCTGAAAATCCATTTAGATGAGAGACCTCATGTGTGCTCTCTCTGTGGAAAGAGTTTTTCAAGGATGGAAAATTGTAAACGGCATCAGAAAACGCATGATGAAGTGAGAGATCATTTGTGTTGTGACTGTGGGAAGAGCTTTACTACAGCTGACCAACTGAGAAATCACCAAAGAATTCACACTGGAGAAAGACCTTACAAGTGCTCATATTGTGACAAGAGTTTCACTCGTTCTGAAAACCTGAAATCACATCAGCGAGTTCATACAAGGCTGGACACTTTTAAAGTGCACCAGAAAACACATAATAAAGTGAGAGATCATTTGTGTTCAGACTGTGGGAAGAGCTTTACTAGAGCTGACTGTCTGAAACGGCACCAAAGAACTCACACTGGAGAAAGACCTTACAAGTGCTCATATTGTGACAAGAGTTTCACTCAGTCTGGAAACTTAAAATCACATGAGCTACTTCATACTGGAGAGAAGCCGTACCACTGCACTCAGTGTGAGAAGAGTTTTACACGTTTAGTAAGCTTTAACATTCATATGATAAAATGTTGCAAGTGAGCAACATTCGTTTTCATGTCAAATACCTAACAAGTAAATTGTGTGAGATAAAAATTTAGTTTGTCCTAAAAGCACAATATCATCTAGATCAGGACTGTCCAAACTCAGTCCAAACTTACTTTTAATAATTTTTATTCTCTGCTTTTATTGGTATTTTTATTTCTTATGCATCTTATATAACAAAAATGTAATTGTTTATTTTTTATGTAAAGCACTTTGAATTACCATTGTGTATGAAATGTGCTATATAAAATAAACTTGCCTGGCTTTTCTTTAGACAATATACACTCACCTAAAGGATTATTAGGAACACCATACTAATACTGTGTTTGACCCCCTTTCGCCTTCAGAACTGCCTTAATTCTACGTGGCATTGATTCAACAAGGTGCTGAAAGCATTCTTTAGAAATGTTGGCCCATATTGATAGGATGGCATCTTGCAGTTGATGGAGATTTGTGGGATGCACATCCAGGGCATGAAGCTCTCGTTCCACCACATCCCAAAGATGCTCTATTGGGTTGAGATCTGGTGACTGTGGGGGCCATTTTAGTACAGTGAACTCATTGTCATGTTCAAGAAACCAATTTGAAATGATTCGAGCTTTGTGACATGCTGCATTATCCTGCTGGAAGTAGCCATCAGAGAATGGGTACATGGTGGTCATAAAGGGATGGACATGGTCAGAAACAATGCTCAGGTAGGCCGTGGCATTTAAACAATGCCCAATTGGCACTAAGGGGCCTAAATCGTGCCAAGAAAACATCCCCCACACCATTACACCACCACCACCAGCCTGCACAGTGGTAACAAGGCATGATGGATCCATGTTCTCATTCTGTTTATGCCAAATTCTGACTCTACCATCTGAATGTCTCAACAGAAATCGAGACTCATCAGACCAGGCAACATTTTTCCAGTCTTCAACTGTCCAATTTTAGTGAGCTCGTGCAAATTAGTAGCTTCTTTTTCCTATTTGTAGTGGAGATGAGTGGTACCCGGTGGGGTCTTCTGCTGTTGTAGCCCATCCGCCTCAAGGTTGTGCGTGTTGTGGCTTCACAAATGCTTTGCTGCATACCTCGGTTGTAACAAGTGGTTATTTCAGTCAAAGTTGCTCTTCTATCAGCTTGAATCAGTCGGCTGTGCGTGAATCAAGAATCAATGGTTGTGCGTGAAAATCCCAGTAACTGAGCAGATTGTGAAATACTCAGACCGGCCCGTCTGGAACCAACAACCATGCCACGCTCAAAATTGCTTAAATCACCTTTCTTTCCCATTCTGACATTCAGTTTGGAGTTCAGGAGATTGTCTTGTCCAGGGCCACACCCCTAAATGCATTGAAGCAACTGCCATGTGATTGGTTGATTAGATAATTGCATTAATGAGAAATTGAACAGGTGTTCCTAATAATCCTTTAGGTGAGTGTACAATATCACACAATATTACACAGCATCTATTATTTAATAGTAGCTACTACTACACAATTGCTGGTTTGTAAATGAGTCCTACTTGTCACAACATTCCCTGCTCTGACTTCTCTGATAAAATAGCATTTTTAGCATAGTAAAATCTAAATATAAGTGCCAACAAAAGTATTTTTTAGCGTAAAACATGGTGATGATTAGCGGACAGGCTGTTGATTCATTATATAAGCTCTTTCCTCATAAAGCATTTTGTATTATCCATCCGTCATTGCAAAACCTCCGTTTAAACAACTGTCAAATTAGTCTTAGCGCACATCCCTAATGTAAAAAACATAAGCACACATTATGCAATGCACTATTAATCATGAATAAAAAATGGTTTTGAGCAGGTGTATTGAAACTTTTGTCTTTCACAATAGTGCAGTGCAAGTAAAATATTTCAATTGGGTCAAATTCAAAACAACTTTAACTGTCAAAATTAGTATTAGGTGCGTGTGTCTTGCAGACTGTCGACGTCACGCAGAGGAGAAAAACATTTTAAATTTGTGGCTGTTACAGATTCAACCCCTAGAATTTACTCATTCTCCCACCAAACCCAGTGTCCCGTTCAGTGTCACACTGAAGGCTACTCAAGAAATGTCTAAGGTTGGCAGGTCTGCAGTTGCGTCGCTTCACTGCCATTCACAAATCCTCTCCCATGGCCTCATGGGATAGTAAAGTGTCCATTGAATGCACAGAATCCCTCCGGAAGTAGTAGTTCATCTGAGTACTCACCTACCTACTTAGATTGAAGAGTTTTCTACTGTATAGTATGTGAAACCGGTACGCCAACAGACTAGCATGTCCGAATTCATAGTGTTTCAGGTGTTTTTATTTATTTTCTTTGCAAATTTTACATCCACAAATGCAAGTTCACCAACGACAAACCAGCTTTTTTTTTTTAAAACTTTCATCTTCAGTAAATAAGAACGCAAGTAGAGCAACTTATAATTAATTTGCATACTCTGATGTATAAATAAAACATTTTACCCTCATGTTATCCCATTCCAAATTTCCTCTTATTTGTCTTTTTTCCCTCTAGCAATTTTTTTTTTTCTTGTGTATCCTGTCGGCAAAAGGTGCATTGTTGTTAAACTTTGTGTTTTGTGAATATGTAAACTGTATTTTTTCCATGAATAAAAAAAATCTAACTTCCCTTCAAGTCTTCAATTAAAATCACAGCTCTACATACCTGTCATGCTGGAGACCCTTTACCACATGTGAATGCCTCCAGATGTTATTTAATCATTCCTTAAGTAGCTTTTCTCTCTGTGACAACACAAGCAGCAGACTATACTGTTGTTATGAAGACTTCCTGTGAAGGAGATGAAAGAGCACTGGACGGAATGAGACCACAATAATCAGTGTACCTCAATTACTGTTGGAAGCCAAAATCGAAATCAAACAGAAACAACATTTTGTCTTGATTGATCTACTTAATGAACACAGAGAATGAGTTATTGTTTAAATTCCCTCATTCAGTCACGTTTGCTCTTGGTACACACAAAACAAGGCTTTTAGTTCAAAAAAGCACATTTAGTATTATATTGATAAATTGAAATGCTTGTCACATGTCTTTAGTGAGAAACATTATTTCTGTTTATTCTGTGCTACTTACATTTCCACTAAAAGTAATTTAGTGGGATTTATATCCCTTCCATCTCACTGCAGACTTGATTTATCTTTCGGGTAAATTAACAATTGTTTTCCGTCAAACATTTCATGAAGAAAATTCACACGAAACTATCTTTTATTTTTGGACTGTCACTATATTGAACAACTTTGAAAAGAAATTGCCATAATTATCAATGTTAATGTCCTGCAAAATATAATAATAAAATACATTATCTTAGGAAACTATGAATTGACCCCGCTAAAGAAAATGATTGCTTTGTTATATTACATTTTTTTAATATTTTTATAATTTATATATATTTTAAATGTTATAATACTAGCCTATTAAAGACATATGCAGAGGTAATTAGAGACATTTCTAATTCAATTTCGATGAGTCAGAATTGTACCTGCTCCTAGTTGAATCTGCTGATGTGTGATGTAAGTGTGGATTTACTCAGTTCCTCCCCCACACCAGAGTCCCTTCCTCTTGTTGATAATGCTAATGCTAACTGCTAACAACAGTATAGTCTGCTGCTTGTGTTGTCACAGAGAGAAAAGCTACTTAAGGAATGATTAAATAACATCTGGAGGCATTCACATGTGGTAAAGGGTCTCCAGCATGCCAGGTATGTAGAGCTGTGATTTTAATTGAATCATGTAAAACTGGCCAATGAGTGTAATGTTCAATAACAACAGAGAACCACAAACTGGTGTTACGAAAACACGAGTGAACAATGAAATTATATCCCAAAGACCATGAAATAGTATAAATAAATGCATGACGGACAAGAATAATACTTACGAATCAAGGCAAACCCAGTCAAAAATGGCGAAGGCTGATTTTAGAGATTAAAGGTTTTTGATTATTACATTACGTAGATTGTGCCCTTTCTGTCAATGCAGGTTTATTCGTGACATTAATGTAATAGTTCACAAGGTGGGAGTCTCTGTGATGGTGATATTCTGCTGTTTTGAGCGATGAGCGCTAGTGCATTAAATAGCTATTAAAATGATGGCAAAAGTTGCACCAGACATGAGACGTGTATAGATCCTATTGGTTTTATGAGTTTGTTTGGGAATGAAGGCTAACACAATTTGATCCACAGCATGCGCATCTCAACATTATCCTACTTTATGATATAGAATAGGACAAAAACTGTAAAATCCTATTGTTGTCCTGGACATTTACTTGTGTTTTCCTTTAGCTGAGAATTAAGAGTTTATTACTCCCTAAAATAATAAATGTTACTAGCAGGATTGACTTTTAGTTGGGGTTGTTTTTTGACACATTGAATGATGATGTTTAGACTTGTTTTGGCACTTGCTGCAGTTAGCTTTTTATTAACTGCTCAAATGTTTGCAACAATTGTCACCTGGTAAGCAGCTACTAGAGCCCGACTGATTTATCGACTTGATTTATCACAGATACACCAATCAGACGTTTACATTCCTAATATTGTGTTGGTCCCCTTTTTGCTGCCCTGCTCAGCCCTGACCCGTCGAGGCATGGACTCCACTAGACCCCTGAAGGTGTGCTGTGGTATCTGGCACCAAGATGTTAGCAGCAGATCCTTTAAGTCTTGTAAGTTGCGAGGTTGGGCCTCCATGGATCAGACTTGTTTGTTCAGCACATACCACAGATGCTCGATTGGATTGAGATCTAGGGAATTTGAAGGCCAAGTCAACACCTCAAACTCATTGTTGTGCTCCTCAAACCATTCCTGAAGCATTTTTGCTTTGTGGCAGGAGCATTATCCTGCTGGAAGAGGCCACAGCCACCAGGGAATACCGTTTCCATGAAAGGCTGTACATGGTCTGCAACAATGCTTAGGTAGGTGGTACGTGTCAAAGTAACATCCACATGGATGGCAGGACCCAAGGTTTCCCAGCAGAACATTGCCCAAAGCATCACACTGCCTCCACCGGCTTGCCTTCTTCCCATAGTTCATCCTGATGCCATGTGTTCCCCAGGTAAGCCACGCACACGCACCTGGCCATCCACATGATGTAAAAGAAAACGTGATTCATCAGACCAGGCCACCTTCTTCCATTGCTCCATGGTCCAGTTCTGATGCTCATGTGCCACTGTTGGCGCTTTCCACGGTGGACAGGGGTCAGCATGGGCACCCTGACTGGTCAGTGGCTATGCCGCCCCATACTCAACAAACTGCAATGCACACTGTAACAACAAATTGATAACATAATCTATAATGAATATCATCAACAGTGATTCTCATTATTGATTATTTTGGTCTGCCTTTTGTGCACGGAAAACTTCCACCAGTCACGCCAAATTACAGCACTGAATAACGCATTTCTATGGACAAAATGCATCTAGAAATAGTGGAGTGGAAACAGTGAGCTGATGCAAGTGCCCAAAACATGATCATTCTTTATTTTAAACTTCAATCGACTGCATTAGCATTTAACGTACCCTGTCATGTGCTTTTACAGATGTGTTTCCTCAGAACAAGATGTTAATTTTATAGGTTATATCTTTATCTGTAAATGTTATTAATTCACACGAGTATTTCCATTTTGCATGAAAGCGCATCCTGACAGTCTACACAGCTTGTAAGTTGTAAGTTAAAGTTAAGTTACATTCAAGCTACCCTTTTGAAAATGTAGCTAGCTACACTACAAGTTACTATCAACACAGTCATTGTAAAAAGTAGATGGCTACATTGAAACATTTTTTTTTTTTTTTTTTTTTTTACAAATAACTGAATAATTGTTAATGGAGAATGTTATAATATTTGGGGTTTCAAGCTACATAATGCAATGCAATTATGATTTCAAAGAGTATAGGGTGAATTCAGGTTGATTGGGACACTTTTTCCCAGTCATTTAAGTGGCAAAAACGGTCAGAATCATTTGATTTTGTAAACGATCCGATACACTCAGTACTCAAATATAGCTTACATCTCAAACTGGCTGTCAAAGTGCAAAATTGCTACAAATTTAACATCAATGCAAGAACAAAATGTCTGCAACTTTACTTAAATACTCAGGAGTAAGGATTAGTCTAAAAAGGCAGGTTAAACTCTAATTCTGCACCAGTGCAATAACTGTAAATTAAATCAATAGCGTCACTTGCTTGGTACACAAAATTAATTATAATATTAAAAGTTCAATATTTTTGTCAGAAAGTGAAACACGCATACATACACAAATACATACATATAGTGCCTGAAATAAATGTGTATATATATACAGTCTTACCTGTCTTTGTATCTCGGGTCCAGCAGTGTGGAAAGTGCGTACAGATGTTCATCTTCCACAGTTCTGATGCGTTTGATAATGGCTTCTAGGAGGGTCTTTTTCATGGTTTTAATTATGGCTGATAAGGTGCGTGAGCTTGCAACACTATGTGCCACCATGTTAGTGGGTTGGGAGGAAATCCCCACCCACAACCTTGCCACTGTGGATTTGATGGACATGGCCTCTGGAAGATATTTAGAGGATTTGATGGACATGTTTGAGGAGGTAATTACCCTGTTTCTCCTGTCCCCTCTGGTTCTGTCCAGCCCTGAATCTCCTGTGTCCCCACTGATTCCGTCCAGCCCCGACTCTTCTGTGTCCCCTCTGGATCCTCCCTTCCCTGACTCTCCTGTTTCCCCTCTGGTTCTGTCCAGCTCTGACTCTGCTGTTTCCCTGCTGATTCCGCCCAGCCCTGAATCTCCTGTGTCCCCTCTGGTTCCATCCAGCCCTGAATCTCATGTGATCCCTACTGGTTCTGCCCATTCCTGAATCTTCTGTGTCCCCACTGGTTCCACCCTTCCCTGACTTTCCTGTGTCCCTCCTGGTTCCGCCCAGCCCTGACTCTCCTGTGTCCCCACTGTTTCCGCCCCTCCTTGAATCTCCTGTGTCCCCACGGGTTCCGCCCCTCCTTGAATCTCCTGTGTCCCCACTGGTTCCGCCCAGCCCTGACTCTCCTGTTCTCTGCTGGTTCCGCCCCTCCTTGAATCTCCTGTCCCCACCTGTTCCGCCCAGTCCTGAATCTTCTGTGTCCCCACTGGTTTCCGCCAAGTCCTGAATCTCCTGTGTCCCCACGGGTTCCGCCACCTCCTTGAATCTCCTGTGTCCCCACTGGTTCCGCCCAGCCCTGACTCTCCTGTTCTCTGCTGGTTCCGCCCCTCCTTGAATCTCCTGTCCCCACTAGTTCCGCCCAGTCCTGAATCTCCTGTGTCCCCACTGGTTTCCGCCAAGTCCTGAATCTCCTGTGTCCCCACGGGTTCCGCCCCTCCTTGAATCTCCTGTGTCCCCACGGGTTCCGCCCCTCCTTGAATCTTCTGTGTCCCCACTGGTTCCGCCCAGCCCTGACTCTCCTGTTCTCTGCTGGTTCCGCCCCTCCTTGAATCTCCTGTCCCCACTAGTTCCGCCCAGTCCTGAATCTCCTGTGTCCCCACTGGTTTCTGCCAAGTCCTGAATCTCCTGTGTCCCCACGGGTTCCGCCCCTCCTTGAATCTCCTGTGTCCCCACGGGTTCCGCCCCTCCTTGAATCTTCTGTGTCCCCACTGGTTCCGCCCAGCCCTGACTCTCCTGTTCTCTGCTGGTGCCGCCCCTCCTTGAATCTCCTGTGTCCCCACTGGTTTCCGCCAAGTCCTGAATCTCCTGTGTCCCCACGGGTTCCGCCCAGCCCTGACTCTCCTGTTCTCTGCTGGTTCCGCCCCTCCTTGAATCTCCTGTCCCCACTAGTTCCGCCCAGCCCTGAACCCATTACTCCACCGCAGTCTGTTGACCTGTCAGCTCCACCGGAAACTGATTTGTGCAACCATACTGTGAAACTAAGAGCTTCAACCCATGTTTTGTCTGCTAACTGAACAAAGAAAAAAGTAATTGAATTGAAGCATGTGTGATATAGTGTCTCAGCCTACATTACATTTTCACTGGTGTTTTAGGAATCCAAACAAGTAGAATATAATAATAACAATAATAATTTTATATTATTCCTATGACAGTAATAGCCATATATTGTATAACAAATGCACTGTAAATAAATGCTTTTTTTTTAAGTTACAGTAGGTAAATTCCAAGAGAGAAAAACCCTTGAGCTTTTTATTTTTTGAAAACTCAGGTTGAGCTTTTATTTAGGCAGAAAATGTGAATGTTTTCTGTGAATACAGGTTTGCAAACACATCAAATTCCTACAAAAATGTTAGGTATTACGCAAATGGGAAAATAATCTATAACTGGTGCCCGCTACGTTCCCATCAATTCAGTAACTTATCTTTGATTTTTCCAGGTCTGGTCCTGTGGGCGTCAGTATCTCACAGTGATCACAGTTCACACCTGCAGTGAAGCCCCTCCCACAACAATTCACCAATAAATACTGGGAATATTCCCATCATCCCACAAGAGAAGGACAAACTCCAGGTGTAGCGGCTGAAATCTGTGTGACGGTTAAAGATGGAGTTTATTAAAGAGGAGATTGAAGACATGAGTTATCCAGAACCATCCAGAATAAAACATGAAGAGACTGAGGAACAAATAGGTTGGTGTCCACTCTTGATTCTTCATTGACTACATTTACATGGACAGCAGTAATCTAATGATTGGCGTTAGTCTGAATAAGACAGTATTCTGCTTAAGGTGTTTACATTAGTTGCTTTTAGAATATTCTGTTCATGTTACGTTTTACATGTTATAGAACATAGATTGATAAAAAAACGGCACACGTCATTATGTCTCCATGCCACGCTATCTGACATTCCCTCCAGAATTTCATGTATAAACATACAGTTCGTCTTCATTATGATACCATACAGTTTTGGGCGTTTCATTTTCAAATTTTACAAAAGCTTCAAGTGCAGTTATTATTTGTCATGCTACACACACAAAGATGACGGCAGATACAAATTCTTCAGCAGCGGGCCTCCTCTGCCACCGCAACAAACTTTGAGGTACTGGATGACGGTGCAAAGTAAGGACTGGTGGGAGAAAGTTGCTTGAAGCCAAGCTGTGCTCTCTTGTTTTCCATCAAATAGTTGACCACTGCTTGTGCATCTGTGTCCTGTCGCAAAATGCTGTGAAAACTCCTACACTATGTTAATAGTAATAGTAGGTGTGTAAATGTCGATAATGCGACTAAAATAGGAGTACTCCACGTCTTAATTGAATTTGTGTTTATTTTGACTTTAGTCGGATTAAGTTAATTAGAAATTGCTGTTTACATGGTAGTTTCTTAATCAGGTTAATATTGGAGTATTGTTGTCCATGTAAACGTACTCATTGTTGACTGTTGAGAAACATTAAGGTAACAAAGCTTTAGGTCAACAGATTTGGTGGCTGGGAAATTAGCAAAATAGAGCTACAGAAAATGCATCTAAATGGTCATAATCTTGAATAGTTTTTGTCATTCACGTTATAAATGGATTAACAAGAAAGAGACTAAACTAAACTTTAGCACATCAAAGAACTGATACTTCATACTCTTGCTTTCTTCTGTTAAATCAGAGTTCACGTGAGCTTATTTTGACCACATAATATTTTTTATTTTAGACTGGATGGAGATGAAAATAAAAAAACACGAACTGAATGAAGCAGAGGAGGAACAGCAGAGCATCGAAACTCAAAGAACAAAAGCTAATAAGCCACATACCTGCTCTCAGTGTGGAAAGAGTTTCAGTCAAAAAGGACACCTTAACAAACACATGAGAGTTCACACTGGAGAGAAACCGTTTACATGCACTCAGTGTGGAATGAGTGTCAGTCAAAAAGGACACCTTAACACACACATGAGAGTTCACACTGGAGAGAAACCGTACACATGCACTCAGTGTGGGAAGAGTTATTCTCAATCATCAGGTCTCAGGACTCATCTGCGCGTTCACTCTGGAGAAAAACCATTCAACTGTGATCACTGTGGTAAAGATTTTAATTCAATATCAAATCTAAAACAACACCTGAACGTTCATTCAGATGAGAGGCCTTATGTGTGTTTATGTGGAAAACATTTTTTAAGGCTGGAACATTTTAAACGGCACCAGAAAACACATGATGAAGTGAGAGATCATGTGTGTTGTAACTGTGGGAAGAGCTTTCTTGCAGCTCACCATCTGAAAGAGCACCAAAGAATTCACACTGGAGAAAAACCTTACAAGTGCTCATTTTGTGGCAAGAGATTCACTCACCCAAGATCCCTGAAAGAACACGAGCGTATTCATACTGGAGAGAAGCCGTACCACTGTACTCAGTGTGAGAAGAGTTTCAAATGTACCAAAGGTCTCAGGGATCATCTGTTCGTTCACTCTGGAGAAAAGCCATTCAACTGTGATCAGTGTGGTAAAAAATTTATTTCATCATCACATCTAAAAAAACACATGACTGTTCATTCAGATGAGAAGCCTTGCTTGTGTTCTCTCTGTGGAACGAGTTTTTCAAGTCTTTATTATTTTAAGCTGCACCAGAAAACGCATACTGAAGTGAGAAATCATGTGTGTTTGGACTGTGGGAAGAGCTTTACTAGAGCTGACAATCTGAAAAAACACCAAAGAACTCATACTGGAGAAAGACCTTTCAAGTGCTCATATTGTGACAAGAGTCTCACTCGGTTGGAGCACCTGAAATCACATGAGCGAGTTCACACTGGAGAGAAGCCGTACCACTGTACGGAGTGTGGCGAGAGCTTTAGACATTCATCAAGCCTTCACACTCATATGATAAAATGTTGCAAGTGAGCAACATTCGTTTTCATGTCAAATACCTAACAAGTAAATTGTGTGAGGAAAAAAAAAAAAATATTTCAGTTTTTCCTAAAAGCACCTGATCATCTAGATCAGGGCTGTCCAAACTCAGTCCTTGAGGGGTTTAATTCCAGTTTGCCTCTACTCACCCGTCTGGGAGTTTCTGGATCACGCCAATTTTCCAATTTAAATTCAAACAGCTACTTGTTTTTTTGGCCGGGCAGTGTAGTTATCACCTTTTGAAAACGGCACAACAAATAACGACTTTATCGATTATATTGTTGAATGGCTTACAAAATGTTTGTCACTGAATCATTTATTGAAGAAAATGTAGTACTGTGATATATGATGCTTTTGAAATAAAACTCGTTTGTTTTTGTTAATATAACTCTTCTTATACATCGTGTATAGTCTGTAAGTGTATGATTCAAAATGGTCTAGTGTAAAAAAAAAAAAAAAAAAAAAACGGAATATTCGCATAACATTACAATATCAAATCACAATACTTGTAGAATCACAATTCTTAAACACAATGCATATCATATCGGCACCCAAGTATTGTGATGGTATCAAATTGGGAGCCTTACTATGAGGGTGTGTGGCTTCAACATTGGAAAAAGTGGCTAACTTGGATCATGTGATAAGGGCTGTTCGATTTGGCAGGGCTCGATCCGAGAGGCGGGATAAACGGTTGTCTTTCAAATTCCCTCTGCACGCAATAGCATAGTGCTACAACCAACCAGAGCAACGAAGAAGCGGAGCTAGTTGATAGATTAAACCTTCACCGTATCCAGTCGGTAAAACTCTGAACACATCTTCCTTTCTTAAGAATGACTTCTTTTCTCAAAGAAAAGCTTAACTGCAAGTCTCCCAGAGTCGCGGCCAGAGCCGATTCGAAAGACCGCTCTGTAGCTTCTTTGTTTTTAAGTAGCACGCGGAACCTCGGCAACTCTGCCGTCATTATGTTAAGCCCGCCCACCGACTCCATACATGATGTGATTGGCCTGACCAGAGTTCGGTTTTTCCAGCTCGCAGGTCTACCGAGAGTTGCTAGACTACACTCGTGGCAAATTAGATTTGCTGCCGCTAGGGTGCATCTAGATTTCTAGGCTACTGTTCGACTACATCCCACAGCAAACTGACCGACCGAGGAGGAGATGACTCACTAAAAGCAAACCATTAATGAACCTCTCTTTTCCTCTTTCTTTTTTTTCTCCTCATAAGCAAATCATTGTTGGTGCATTGTTGCTATTTTTTCTGTAATGTTTTCTGGAATTCTAGTCCAGCATTAAACTAAAAATGTTTCTTCTTGAAAACATTTCTCAATAAATTTTGACTAGCCTAAATACTATTTTAAGACATGCACAGAAGTAATTAGAGACATTTCTAATTCAATTTCGATGAGTCAGAATTGTACCTGCTCCTAGTTGAATCTGCTGATGTGTGATGTAAGTGTGGATTTACTCAGTTCCTCCCCCACACCAGAGTCCCTTCCTCTTGTTGATAATGCTAGTGCTAACTGCTAACAACAGTATAGTCTGCTGCTTGTGTTGTCACAGAGAGAAAAGCTACTTAAGGAATGATTAAATAACATCTGGAGGCATTCACATGTGGTAAAGGGTCTCCAGCATGACAGGTATGTAGAGCTGTGATTTTAATTGAATCATGTTGTAAAACATGAGTGTAGTTTTCATTAATGACAGAGAACTGCAAAGAATTGCAAATTAAACCTTTCCCAAAAAACTTTTGCAGGGTAAAATCTGTGTAACAATTTGAATGAAAATGATGTATTTCAGAGGCAGTATCCATACTTTTTTCCAATCAATATGGTCAACAAAATTCTTCCAATATGACACTACATATGGAATTGTTACTAGCTCCTTTTGAAAAAGATCAAAGAGATCTAATTCTATAATTTCGTGATGAAGGAGCACAGTTTTCCTACTGGGAGTTCAAATGGGTCTAAAGCAGGGGTCTTCTACGTTTTTCTGGGCAAGAACCCCTTAGGCGATAGAGACATGGAGCGGGGGACTCGATACAAAATGTGTCAAACAGAGCTACATATTAAGCATATAGCCTTTGATTTAATAGAAACTAACTATATTATGATTAAGAATAAGATATAATATGTTAAGACAATAGATCAGAACTATGCACATTGTTGACCTACAAGGTCTGTATATTACTTGCCATTGAACAAAATTAATTTGTTCATTCGTTGTTTGCAGTTGTTGTAAATTATTTTAATTGATTTGCAGAGTCATACATGTGTTTTACTAATCAGATGGACAATTAAACATTTACCTGAACTCAACATTTTAATTTTATTGTGAGATAGACAATTAAGAATCAAATCACTATAAATATTGATATGAATGTTTTTTTTTAATCTATGATTCTGTATTTACGCGTATCTATTTTGACACGCCATATTTTTGTCCCGTGCTAGTTATGCTGTCAATTGCAATTTAGAGAGTGAAACACGCATTTATATGTAGACATCACTTCCAAAACTTTGCAGTGTGTAATTTGCCATCGTTCCTCTTAGCAGCATGATAAACAATACTTTTATTTGATGAATTATAGCTCTATAACCTCAAAAGCATGAAAGAGTGCTCACACAATCACAGTTAAGCTGTCACTCATCTCAGTTCTTGATCTCACCTAGTATCTCACAGCCTTCCATCAAAATCAGTAAAGTTGTCTACACTAAATAATGAATCTCTTACTTACATTGTGTCTCTGTTAATAAGAGAATTCACGAGAGCGAGCAGAACTCAGTACTGAATAAAAACTCTGGCGGTTTGAGCGGTGAGAGGGTTCTAAATTAAACACCTCTGATTGGCCATTGCATTCCAGTGATCATCAAGCATGTCTATGATTGGCTACATTTCTCACTGCTTGAACCCACTGTGAATAGGAATGTTTCACGTTCTCCAGAACGCAAAATCAAATGCAATGTGTGCCAAATCTGTTTCTCCAATAATATTATACTATTACAGTATCAACGGAGGGTGCTCTGCTTTTGTTTCAGGGTGCTTATAAATGAATTTGACTTTGTGATGTTTTCTCCCCATGTTAGAATTTTTTTATCAAAATTATTTGTGATCAAAAATTTATTTGCGGACCCCCTGCAGTACCTCTGTGGACCCCCGGGTGAAGACCCATGGTCTAAAGAAACAGGTAAAATGTTAAGAAGCATAATGACTCCTTTAGGAATAGCATCCATTGCAATGGAAAATGCCATGGGAGTTACTGGGAAGTTAAATTTACATTTAAAAAAAATCATCATTTAAAATAAGACCTTCTGAATTAAATAACTGGTAAATCTTTTTCTCAAACCAATTACTAAAAACAAGGACTTATTCTTATATACAAGATCTCGGTTGTTCCAAATAAAGTACAAGTGAGGGGAAAAGTTGTGCTTAAAAATGAATGACCATGCAAGTAATGCTTGCTTATGGAACTTAGATAAGTTGTAAGGAATTCTAGCAATATTATAATTGCAGACCAATAGGAAAGGGAGACCACCTAATTTAGAAAAAGGAGTAATTTGGGATCAAATTACAAATTGAATTTGGATAACACACAAACTGTCTAATCCAATTCACCTTGAAAGTGTTGTTGAGAGAAGAGAAATCAAGACAATTCAACCCACCATACTCATATGTATGCATTATTACAGACTTCTTAACATAATGAATTTTGTCGACAGAGCTAAATATTTTGTTGTCCACATACAGAGAAGGTGCAGCATATGTAAACCTGGAGATGCCCTCAGCCTTAGCAAGCAGTGCTCTGCCTCTCAAGATCAAGTCTCTCTGCAAACGTGCATTAAATCTTCTTTGGGCTTTTATTATAAAAGGGACAAAGTTCAACGTACTAATATTATCTTGACTTTTAGTGACCACGATGCCTAAATATATATCTTCAGATTTTACTGGAATATTATAAAAAGAGGTTACTGAGCAATCTTTAATAGACATTAACTCACATTTACTTATGTTTAGATAAAGTCCTGAAACTTTAAAGAACAGTTTTATACAATCAATTGCTATCGGGATTTGGGAAGCATCTCTTAAAAATAAGGTTGTGTCATCTGCTAATTGACTAATAATAACTTCCCGATCCTCTATATGAATACCCTGAATAGTGCTTTCACAGATAAATGTTGAGAGTAAAGTACAAATAAATAGGGGGATATGGGACACCCTTGTCTGACTCCTTTAGATAAACTAAACCTTGGGGAAGTGCCATTCTTTAATTTAATCGAACAGCTTCCATTATTGTAAAGGGTTTTAATCACTTTACAAAACAATATCTTCAAAGCCTAATCTATATAATGACTAGGGGTGTGACAAGACACTTAGCTCACGAGACGAGACACGAGATTGGTTTCACGAGAACGAGACAAGACGAGACAAGATTTTTGCACAGTATTTTTAAGAAATCCTAAATGACAAAATTCATGACTGGAAAAATAGTCGGCAAGTGCATTTTGAAATGAGCTAATCTTAATGAATGTCATTTCAGTTCTAATTTCTGAGTATGAATTATCATAGGATAATGAAAACTGAAAGCGTGTGACCCTTCAGTTCTGTTTTGCGCATTATTGCACTTGATTGGTCAAATACACTTGACATCTTGTCGAGGTTTCATGTAAACACAGTCGGTTTTGTCTAAAGTGAACGTTATCAGTTGGGAAAGAAATCGGCTTGTCAGGATCCATGCATTACATCTTAAAGGGACAGTAGCCTAATACAGTAAACCAGCTGCTGTCTGTCAAACAAAAAGAGAAAATCACTCGCTGCTCTTGACTGAATAACTTTTGTAGCTTTATTATGAATCAGTGTATATTTAATTCATGTGAAGTTTGTCTAATCGTCCACCCCTAGTTTCAGGTGTTTTTGTTTTCCTGGATGTTCTTGATGTTACTTTTTAGGTTGATATAACTGTTGAACAAAGACTTTTTGGTATTTAAATATTGGCATTAAATTAGTTTACATTGATGCAGATTTGTGACATTGCTATTTATGTAGCCTAAAGCTAAAACACTGCTGTTCACTTTCAGAAGTTGTAGTCTAAGCTGCAGGGAGATTGTCAGAATACTGATTAGAATCGATATTTCATTGAAAATGGACATGATTGCTCTAACTCAAAACGGTCATGCAAACAAAGGAGAATTTTTTTTTTCATCATGACTATAAGTTTGCGCATGTATTCACAGTCTTTTGTGCAAATGCAAATTGTACTATTGTGTTTATTTTGTGTAGACCTATATAAATCTGATTTATTATTCCTATGACCGTAATAGCCATATATTGTATAACAAATGCACTGTAAAATAAATGAAAATGTGTATTATTTTAAGATACAGTAGGGAAATTCCAATACTTTTGTCCTAATTTCTACTCTTACAAGAGATAAACCATTGAGCTTTTATTTAGGCAGAAATGTGAATATTTGTGAATACAGGTTTACAAACACGTCAACTGTGTGTGCACTGTAAGCGGTAGACCAATCAGAGCAGAAAAGGCTTACAGAAAGGAGGGGCTTAAAGAGACAGAATCTTCTAACAAACTGTTTTCAGACTCTTTGAGATGAAGTGATGTGCAATGTATATTATTAAAAGTAATATTAAAGTATTAAACCTATTGCAGGAGACTCCAAAACAAAATGAAGAACTTTTAAAAAGGCATTAAAAGGGGCTTTAAAGTAATCCAGTATCAGTTCAGTAACTTATCTTTGTTTTTTTCCAGGTCTGGTCCTGTGGGCGTCAGTATCTCACAGTGATCACAGTTCACACCTGCAGTGAAGCCCCTCCCACAACAATTCACCAATAACTACTGGGAATATTCCCATCATCCTACAAGAGAAGGACAAACTCCAGGTGTAGCGGCTGAAATCTGTGTGACTGTTAAAGATGGAGTTTATTAAAGAGGAGATTGAAGACATGAGTTATCCAGAACCATCCAGAATAAAACATGAAGATACTGAGGAACAAACAGGTTGGTGTCCATTCTTCATTGTTGAGAAGCATTTAGGTACCAAAGCTTCAGTTCAACAGATTTGTTGGCTGTGAAATAATGAGCAAAATACAAATACAGAAAATGCATCTAAATCATAATCTTGAATAGTTTTTGTCATTCACATTTTTAAATGGATTAACACGAAAGAGACTAAACTAAACTTTAGCACATAAAAAAACTGATACTCCATACTCTGTTGTGTTTTTCACCACATAATATTTTTATTTTAGACTGGATTGAGATGAAAATGGAAAAACATGAACTGAATGAAGCAGAGGAGGAAGAGCAGAGCATCAAAACTCAAAGAACAAAAGCTAATAAGCCACATACCTGCTCTCAGTGTGGAAAGAGTTTCAGTCATAAGAGAACCCTTAACAAACACATAAGAATTCACACTGGAGAGAAACCGCATACATGCACTGAATGTGGAAAGAGTTTCAGTCAAAAAGCAGACCTTAATGTACACATGAGAATTCACACTGGAGAGAAACCGTACACATGCACTCAGTGTGGAATGAGTTTCAATCAAAAAAAACACCTTAATGTACACACAAGAATTCACACTGGAGAGAAACCGTACACATGCACTCAGTGTGGAAAGAGTTTTTCTCAACACTCTGCTCTCTGGAATCATCTGCGCGTTCACTCTGGAGAAAAACCATTCAACTGTGATCACTGTGGTAAAGATTTTAATTCAATATCAAATCTAAAAAAACACCTGAACGTTCATTCAGATGAGAGGCCTTATGTGTGTTTATGTGGAAAACGTTTTTCAAGGCTGGAACATTTTAAACGGCACCAGAAAACACATGATGAAGTGAGAGATCATGTGTGTTCAGACTGTGGGAAGAGCTTTGTTGCAGCTCACCATCTGAAAGAGCACCAAAGAATTCACACTGGAGAAAAACCTTACAAGTGCTCATTTTGTGGCAAGAGATTCACTCACCCAAGATCCCTGAAAGAACACGAGCGTATTCATACTGGAGAGAAGCCGTACCACTGTACTCAGTGTGAGAAGAGTTTCAAATGTACCAAAGGTCTCAGGGATCATCTGTTCGTTCACTCTGGAGAAAAGCCATTCAACTGTGATCAGTGTGGTAAAAAATTTATTTCATCATCACATCTAAAAAAACACTTGAATGTTCATTCAGATGAGAGGCCTTGCTTGTGTTCTCTCTGTGGAACGAGTTTTTCAAGTCTTTATTATTTTAAGCTGCATCAGAAAACGCATACTGAAGTGAGAAATCATGTGTGTTGTGACTGTGGGAAGAGCTTTACTAGAGCTGGCCACCTGAAACAACACCAGAGAACTCATACTGGAGAAAGACCTTACAAGTGCACATATTGTGACAAGAGTTTCACTCAGTCTGGACACCTGAAAATACATGAGCAACTTCATACTGCAGAGAAGTCGCATCAGTGTACTCAGTGTGGAGAGACTTTTAGATGTTTATCAAGCCTTGACACTCATATGATAAAATGTTGCAAGTGAGCAACATTCGTTTTCATGTAAAATATCTAACAAGTAAACTGTGTGAGATAATTTTCCTAAAAGCACAATATCATCTTCAAGATCAGGGCTGTCCAAACTGAGTTGTTCCAGCTTGCCTCAACTCACCTGTCTGGGAGTTTCTAGCAGAGATGTTCTTATTATTGGGAGCAATGAGGTAGGGTTGGAAGAAAAAAATAGTTTACCCAACTACTGTGATTTAAAAAAAATTTTTTTTTATGATTTTTAAAATAATTTTAATTCCAGAATCAATATAAATTCAATTTAAATTGCTTTATTTTAGTCCTTGCTTTTAGACAAGATGTCTCCCAGTTCCTGCCGCTGAAAAACATCCCCACAGCATGATGCTGCCACCACCATGCTTCACTGTAGGGATGGTATTGGCCAGGTGATGAGCGGTGCCTGGTTTCCTCCAGACATGACACTTGCCATTCAGGCCAAAGGGTTCAATCTTTCATTGAATTTTCATCAGACCAGAGAATTTTGTTTCTCATGGTCTGATAGTCCTTCAGGTGCCTTTTGGCAAACTCCAGGTGGGTTGTCATGTGCTTTTTACTGAGGAGTGGCTTCCATCTGGCCACTCTACCGTATAGGCCTGATTGGTGAAGATCTGCAGAGATGGTTGTTCTTCTGGAAGGTTCTCCTCTCTCCACAGAGAAACGCTGGAGCTCTGTCAGAGTGACTATTGGTTTCTTGGTCCCCTCCCTGACTAAGGCCCTTCTCCCCTGATTGCTCAGTTTGGCCAGGCGGCCAGCTCTAGGAAGGGTCCTGGTGGTTCCAAACTTCTTCCATTTACAGATGATTGAGACCACTGTGCTCATTGGGACCTTCAGTGCTGCAGAAATTTTTCTATACCCTTCCCCAGATCTGTGCCTCGATACAATCCTGTCTCTGCGATCTACAAATTCCTTGGACTTCATGGCTTGGTTTGTGCTCTTACATGCACTGTTAACTGTGGGACCTTATATAGACAGGTGTGTGCCTTTCTGAATCATGTCCAATCAACTGAATTTACCACAGATGGACTCCAATCAAGTTGTAGAAACATCTCAAGGATGATCAGTGGAAACCGGATGCACCTGAGTGCAAATTTGTCTTGGCAAAGGCTGTGAATACTTGGGTACATTTTTGTTTTGTTTTGTTTTTTTAATTTTAATAAATTTGTAAAGATTTCAAACAAACTTCTTTCACGTTGTCATTATGGGGTATTGTTTATAGAATTTTGGAGGAAAACAATTAAATTTAATCCATTTTGGAATAAAACTGTAACGGCAAAATGTGGAAAAAGTCAAGTGCTGTGAATATTTTCTGCATGCACTGTAAACTACACTGCTCAAAAAAAAATTAAAGGAACACTTTGAAAACACATCAAATCTGAATGGGGGAAAATATCATGCTGGATATCTATACTAATATGGACTCTGTAATGTGTTATGAACGAAAGGATGCCACATTGTTTGACAACATCGGGGCATTCTCCTAATGAGACGACGGATGGCGTCCTGGGGTATTTCCTCCCAGATCTGGACCAGGGCAGCTCCTGGACAGTCTTGAGGTGCAACCTGACAATGTTGGATGGACCGAAACATAATGTCCCAGAGGTGTTTTACTGGATTTAGGTCAGGCGAGCGTGGTGGCCATTCAATGGTATCCATTCCTTCATCCTCCAGGAACTGCCTGCATACGCTCACCACATGAGGCTGGACATTGACGTGCACTAGGAGGAACCCAGGACCCACTGCACCAGTATAGGGTCTGACAATGGGTCCTAGGATTTCATCCCAATACCTAATGGCAGTCAGGGTGCCATTGTCTAGCCTGTAGAGGTCTGTGGGTCCCTCCATGGATATGCCTCCCCAGACCATCGCTAACCCACCACCAAACCAGTCATGCTGAACGATATTACAGGCAGCATAACGTTCTCCATGGCTTCTCCAGACCCTTTCACGTCTGTCACATGCTCAGGGTAAACCTGCTCTCATCTGTGAAAAGCACAGGCCACCAGTGGCGGACCTGCCAATTCTGGTGTTCAATGGCAAATGCCAGCCGAGCTCCACGGTGCTGGGCAGTGAGCACAGGGCTCACTAGAGGATGTCAGGCCCTCAGGCCACCCTCATTAAGTCTGTTTCTGATCGTTTGGTCAGAGAAATTCACACCAGTGGCCTGCTGGAGGTCATTTTGTAGTGCTCTGGGAGTGCTCATCCTGTTCCTCTTTGTACAAAGGAGCAGCTATGGTCCTGCTGATGGGTTAAGGACCTTCTACGGCCCTGTCCAGCTCTCCTGGAATCTTCTCCATGCTCTTGAGACTGTGCTGGGAGACAAAGCAAACCTTTTGGCAATGCCACATATTGATGTGCCATCCTGGAGGAGTTGGACTGCCTGTGCAACCTCTGTAGGGTCCAGGTATTGACCTCATGCTACCAGTAGTGACACTGACCCTAGCCAAATGCAAAACTAGTGAAAAACAGTCAGAAAAGATGAGGAGAGGAAAAAATGTCAGTGGCCTCCACCTGTAAAACCATTCCTGTTTTGGGGGTTGTCTCACTGTTGCCCATCTAGTGCACCTGTTGTTAATTTCATTAACATTTCAGCAGCTGAAACTGATTAACAACCCCTCTGCTACTTAACTGACCAGATCAATACCCCTGAGTTTAACTGACTTGATGCTATTCTCTGATTAAAAAGTGTTCCTTTAAATTTGAGCAGTGTATATAGACCTATATAGAGAAAATTCAAATCTAATCAGAAATAATAACAAAAACTCATTGACCTCATTGATACTAAAATATCACAGTCTGTTTTATAAAGTGTATCATTGCGCTCCACAGTTTTCTAAATGCGCTCCAACATTTTTCAGTTTAGGAGCATATTTCAATTTAGGATAGATTTAGTCGACTAAAATCCTATGATATTTAGTCGACTAAAACTAAACAATTCAGCTGACTAAATGGCATTTTAGTCAAAAGACTATGACTAAAACTAAATCAAAATTTGCTGTCAAAATTCTGCTTCAAAGAAAGCCAAACTCATCACAAGGTCAATTGCAGTGTTTCCCATACATTGGTTTATTTGTTGCAACCCACCACAATATCAACAATGACCGCAAAATAGATTTAAACTGTTCCTTAAGTGGTTCTGGTCGGATCTATGGGAGAAGTGCTGTATCTGATGTCTCACTTTAAGAATATGAGTATAGTAATGAATGTGTAGAAAAGCCCTTGCGCTACCCATTTACGCTTTGTGTCAGATATCAATGCTGAGAGACAGTTGAGCTGCACAGTTAAAGAGATAGTTCACCCAAAAATGAAAATTAGCCCATGATTTACTCACCATCAAGCCATCCTAGGTGTATATGATGTTCTTCTTTTATATGAACACAATCGTAGTTGTGCCCTGGCTCTTCTAAGCTTTATAATGGCAGTGAATAGCAGCTCAACATTTGAAGTCCAGGACTCAAGCCCATGTCAAAATTCATAAGTATTACATAATTATTAAAAACAATTTTTGCCATTAAATACACTTGTTTGCACTGAGTTTACAGTTTGAATGTGCTTGTTTCCTTTTGTTAGGGGATAATAGTTTATGACCCAAGACCAGTAATGAAGAATGAAGACCAAGAGTCAGGAGTGTGATTAATTAAAGAAAAATTTGCTGAAGAATAGTTTGTGGTTTCATCAGCAGAAGCCAGCTTCAAGTCTCTCAAGGAGTTTGTAGGCCGCGCTCCCGCTCTACTAGTCTCGTTGTACCGTACATACAATTGTCCCAACAGTTATACTGTTTTCAAGGTCTATCCATGTCATTACTGCAAGGTGGATGATTCTGATTGGCTCAGAGAAAATTAACAATCATGGTAAATTTCCACACATTGTCAGTTAATCAGATGCACGTGTCCAAAGTTCATGTGTTGATGCTTTCACCCCGGAATTAGGCACGTGGTGACCTTCCAGATCTGGAGCAGGCGCCAGCTTGCCCAGGACAACATCCTGTCACTCTCCCTAGGATGCCCATTGCTCCAGTTCTATCCAGAAAGTTTCCCAAAACATACTGATAACATGTGCTTTCTCTCAGTGAGAGTTACAGACAGTAGTACAGGCAATATTCATCTTGATTCTTTAGTGTTTCAGTAAAAGGAAATATAAAATGAATAAAATATAATGGAAATGAAAGACGAATCCATATTTCATATCTGGAAGCCGGGCTAAGTGAGCAAGCACTGTTACTGCGCTCCTGGCATGTTAGGGGTGTGTGATGCCTCCAAAATCCAAACACACGACAACAAGTTCTGCTATCAGTTGTTTAGCGACACATCACACATCACTAGGCCAGACCCTCAGTCACCACTCAGAGACCAAACACAAACTTTAGAAAACAAGAATCAATCAGTGGTTCTCTTGATTAAATAATATCATAACTGGAAAGAATCATTACAAATCATTATAATAATATAGGAGGATAAATATTGATTACGGCTTTGATTATGAATTTAATTGGGATATATACGGGTATATTGAAGCTGCAGTGGATTTCAGAATCCACCTTTCACTTTTATTTTTATCTGTTTGTTGCTTTCAGTAAACCCACATTAGAGCCAAAAGAAACCTCTATAGGTAAAATGTTGTTGTTTTTTTCCCCCTAGAAAAAAAGGATAGAATGATAAGGTAAGTGCCCTTTTCCTTGAAAATATTATTTGGGTGTCTCCTGTAGTTTTTTGCTGTAAATTGTATCTTGTCAAACATTTCATGAAGAAATGTAAAACTGATCTGATGTCTTCCGTTATGTTGGGACTGTCACTGTATTGAACAACTCTGGAAAAGTATTGGCATATTCATCAATGTTGATATCCTGCAAGATGTCAGCATAAAACCATTATGAACTGACTGCTAAAGAAAATTATTGCTTTGTTATACATGTAATTTAAAGCTGTTTTGTTGGTGTTGTTGTTGATTAAAAAATATCTCAACACTATTTCATCTTCAGTGAATAAGAAAGCTAGTAGAACAACATCAATTTGCATTCTCTAACTGATGTATGCATTCATTGTTTCTCTCATTATCAAATGTTCTGTTGACAATGGGTGCATTGTTGTTAAATTTTGTGTTTTATAAATACATTGTTTTGCATCAATACATATTACATTCAAGTCTTTGCATGCAGATCCGCATCAAGTCCAGCACCTGAAGCACTGAATGAAAAGTGTTTATTCATGAAAATGATTCGAGTTATCTCATAACGTTTTGCCACATACAAATAAGTAATTAGAGACATTTCTAATTTATTCGACTAGTCAAAATGATATTTTCTGATCCTAGTGGAATCTGCTGTTGTGTGATGTGAGACCGAATTTACTCAGAGCCCCTACTGGTCTTGTTGATAATGCTAATGCTAACTGCTAACAACAGTATAGTCTGCTGCTTGTGTTGTCACTGAGAGAAAAGCTACTTAAGGAATGATTAAATAACATCTGGAGGCATTCACATGTGGTAAAGGGTCTCCAGCATGACAGGTATGTAGAGCTGTGATTTTAATTGAATTATGGTGCAAAACTGTTGCCATCTGTCCTGTATTTACAGGTAAAATGATGTGTCCCGTGTCAAATCAATACATAGGCCCACACATAGTTGAATAAACACAAGTATTTTACTAATAGCAAATATAAAGAAATCAATTTCACAATGGATCTGTCTAGTAACTAGGCTAATGATGAACGTAAGTGGTGAATTGTACACTTCATTTCAGTTGCTCAGACTGCATTAGTTGGATAATCTATTAATATAATATCCCATAATTAGTAGATTTTAGCAGACAGATAATTATTATATTTTTAGACAGATTGATAGATTATGGCTTAAATAATTTATCATTTAGCTATATTAATGACATAATAAGCCTGTCATATACTTTTTTTTTTTTTTTTTTTTTTTTTGCATTTTATTATATTTTTAGACAGATTGATAGATTATAGCTTAATTAATTTATCATTTAGCTGTATTAATGATATAATAATCCTGTCATATACTTTTTTTTTGACACTTTAAAAATATTTAGTTAAAAACGGGCAAATAATTACATAATGCAGTCATAATTTAAGCAAATCAATTAAAAATTAATCCCACCCCATGCAAAATGGTCAAAAAAGTGATTACTGCTTCACATTGACTGCTTAAAGGGTTAGACAGCTATTTAATTAACACTTTCAAGGCCCAGAAACATGGTAAAGTCCGGTGGTTCAACCTTAATTTTATGAAGCGACGAGAATACTTCTTGTGTGCAAAACCCATTTCGTTGAACACCAAGATGCATGCATGTGATGCTGACGCAGGAGCTAGCCAATGCTGAGCCGCCGATCTGCCAATTCATAAAATTATGGTTGAACCACTGTATTCCCATGGACTATTTTAACCATGCCTTTCCTACCTTTCTGCACCTTGAAAGTTGCAGTGACGTTGCTGCCTATGGAGGGGTCGGCAAGCTCTCGGATTTCATCAAAAATAGCGTCATTTGTGTTCCAAAGATGAACGAAGGTCTCATGGGTTTGGAACGACATGAAGGTGAGGAATTAATGACGTACATTTTGAATGGACAAAATCGAAGGATTCGTGATTATTCATGATTTTTGTCTGAATCTGTTTTTTTTTTTTTTTTTTTTTTTTCAAAGTGACTCTTAATTTTATGATGCGCATAGCTCCAAAAGTAAGGCGTTTAGAAGACTGAAACCAGTCTTGACCGGCTTGATTTGTGAATTGTTTCACAGCAAAGCACTTTAGTAAATCCGCTAGTCAGGAATAGGCGTTCTTCATGATTAACGTCTGTTTCCAATAGGGACCTTACCATCCAATTCTGATTCTGGGAGTCACGATCCGATTCCAAAACGATTCTTAATCTTTAATCTAATGTTTAACACTCAGTAATGTTCACAACATTGACTATTTTGGGTAAAACATAACGACAAATGATACTTTTAGAAGTTGATACGATAATCCATATGTTTTTCTCCATTGTACAGGAGTTTATTTTCCCACAGTGGATGCATAAGAGGCTCTTATTTCATATTAAAAAGACATGGGCTCTGTTTTTGATTTTGCATGCCTCCTTAGAAAAATAAAGAAAATACTGTCAGATTTTTATCATCATAATATAATATTTTATAATAAATCCTCAGACCTTTCTATTGATTTATAATCATTGGCTGCCTGCATGTTACCAGGTAGACTGAAGTTTTCTGTAAAATAAGTTTTCTGTAAAATAATTATTGTTATATTTATTTGTAATAATCATGATAATTGTTGTATTTATTTGTAATAATGAAAGTGTTTTTACAATAGTAATATTACTTATTTGTTTAATATTTCATTTAACAACAATAATAATAATAATCATAAACAATAATTATTAACCACTGTTCTCTATATAGATCAGTATAATCTGAGATTAATATCAAATGAACGTTTTGCACTGAGGACGCAGACGCACACACACATCTGTCAAAGCACATGACGCTAATGCATACGCTCAAAGCTTAAAATAAACAGTTCTCATGTTTTGGGCACTTGCATCATGTACCTTTCCTGCATCAGCTCACTCTGTTTCCACTCCACTATTTCTAGATGCACATTTTGTCCATAGAAATGCGTTATTCAGTGCTGTCATTTGACGCGACTGGTGGAAGCTTTGGTACAGAGAGCAGACCCGACCAATCGATTAATGACAATCGTTATTGATTATTTTCATTATCGATTAGTATCGATTAGTTGTTGCAGCCCTAATCCAAACAATAAACTGTTTTGATGCTCCTAAATGTGAGGTCGTTGTAGTGCCGCAGTTCAGAGTGCGCGTCTTTTCTTTCACTTTATTCAAATTATATCTAGAAAAACATACATGAATATCAGAAGGTCTGTTGAAAGATATAGTACAACTTACTGAAATCCGTATCATGACTCATGTAATCACCCAATCTGTCTCAACCGCGGAAAGGGCTGCAGAGGAAGTGGCGCAAATCTAAAACCTCTACTGACCTTACCTTGTATCAGTCTCTTCTCTCTTCCTTCTCTGCAAATGTCTCCACTGCTAAAACAACATACTACCACAACAAAATCAACAATTGCTCTGACTCTTGCACGTGTTTCAAAACCTTCTCTTCTTTGCCCCCCCTTTGCCCTTCTTTGAGGGGGGGCTCCTTCATCAACTCTTACAGCTGACGACTTTGCAATATTCTTCTTAAACCAAAACCAGCAGCCATTTCTCCACACCACAAACTGACACACACATCTTGACAACTTACTGAAATCCGTATCATGACTCATGTAATCACTCTCCCCTTCTCTCCGCTCTCCGAGGCAGAAGTCTCAAAACTCATCCTTTCCAATCACCCTACTACCTGTCCACTTGATCCTATCCACTTCATCTACTTCAAACCATTTCTTCTTCCGTTACTCCTGCACTCACTCATATCATCAACACCTCTCTTCACACCGGGACCTTCCCCACAGCATTTAAGCAGACTTGGGTACACTTGAGCAAGTTGTGTTCAAACAACTCTCTGTGTTTCTCACACAGAACAACTTCCTGGACAACAACCAATCCGGCTTCAAGAGCGGAGACTCAACTGAGACTGCCCTGCTCTTGGTTCCTTAAGCTCTAATATGAGCAAGAGGAGCTTCCAAATCCACAGTACTCATCTTGCTGGATCTGTCTGTTGCCTCCTGTCAACACTCATGAAGATGGGCATCTCAGGAACTGCACTCCAGTGGTTCAAGTCTTACCTCTCAGGTATGTCCTTCAGGGTGTTGTGGAGGGGTGAAGTGTCTAAGTCACAACATCTAACTACTGGAGTTCCCCAGGGCTCAGTGCTTGGACCACTTCTCTTCTCCATCTACGTGTCATCACCAGGGTCTGTCATTCAGAAACATGGCTTTTCCTATCACTGCTATGCTGATGACACTCAACTCTACTTCTCATTTCAACCAGATGATCCTACAGTTGCTGTTTGTGTTGTAGCCTGTCTGACAGACATTTCTGGCTGGATGAAGGACCATCACCTTCTATTCAACCTTGTTAAGATAGAACTGCTCATGGTGTCAACCAACCAAGCACTTCATCACAATTTCTCCATTCAGCTCTGTTCATCAACCATAACTTCTTCCAGGACAGCCAGGAACCTCGGAGTTGTGATTGATGATCAGTTAAACTTCACTGACCATATTAATGCAACGGCCCGGTCCTGCAGATATGTGTCCAAGCTCTTGTTCTCTCCAGACTGGACTACTGTATCTACACTAGACTATACTATCAAACACTTGCAACTGATACAGAATGCAGCAGCGAGGGTGGTCTTCAACGAGCCAAAGAAAGCACACACCACACCTCTCTTCATCAGTTTGCACTGGCTGTCAATAACCGCTTGCATCAAATTCAAGGCGCTGGTGCTCGCCTACAAAGCAACCACTGGCTCTGCACCAATATACCTAAACTCGCTTTTCCAGCAGCACCTGACCAATTAAGACAGGCATTTAACTAACTCAACTATTCTGTTAATTTTTTCAGTTTATTTATAAAAATAAAAAACTCTATGTGTACTGCGCAGGACTAACTGAGACTTGTTACAGCACTTGCATGCTGTTGCCCCTTATTTGTCTGATTGCTTCTATTGCTCTCCTCATTTGTAAGTCGCTTTGGATAAAAGCATCTGCTAAATGATTAAATCTAAAGACGTCAATGAAACAGCTTGTGAACAATAACACTTTAATGTTGCGTTTACCTCAGGAAAGTTATCCAGTGTTCACAGCTTGTTAGTTAGATATAAAAAACACTAGAAAAGAGGTTATTTACTGTTAATTATATACACAGATCAGAGATAACATTATGACCACCACACTAATACCACTAATATTGTATGGTCCCCCTTTTGCTTCCAAAACAGCCCTGACCCGTCGAGGCATGGACTCCACTAGACCCCTGAAGGTGTGCTGTGGTATCTGACACCAGGATGTTAGCAGCAGATCCTTTAAGTCCTGTAAGTTGTGAGGTGGGACTTGTTTGTTCAACACATCCCACAGGTTTGGAGGCCAAGTCAACACCTTGCTCCTCAAACCATTCCTGAACCATTTTTGCTTTGTGACAGGAGCATTATCCTGCTGAAAGAGGCCACAGCCACCAGAGAATTGAAACTCTGTTTCCATGAAAGGGTGTGTACAATGTCTGCATAATGCTTAGGTAGGTGGTACATGTCAAAGTAAGATCCACATGGATGGCTGGACCCAAGGTTTCCCAGCAGAACATTGCCCAAGCATCACACTGCCTCCGCCGGCTTTCCCATAGTGCACCTGGTACCATGTGTTCCACAGGTAAGTGACGCACACGCACCTGGGCCATCCACGTGATGTAAAAGAAAACGTGATTCATCAGACCAGGCCACCTTCTTCCATTGCTCCGTGGTCCAGTTCTGATTCTCACGTGCCACTGTTGGTGCTTTCAGCGGTGGACGGGTCAGCATGGGCACCCTGACTGGTCTGTGGCTATGCCGTCCCATACTCAACAAACTGAGATGCTCTGTGTATTCTGACACCTTTCTATCAGAACCAGCATTAACTTCTTGAGCAGTTTGAGCTCCAGTAGCTCGTCTGTTTGATCGGACCACACGGGCCAGCCTTCGCTCCCCACATGCATCAATGAGCCTTGGCCCCATGACCCTGTGGCCGGTTCACCACTGTTCCTTCCTTGGAGCACTTTTGATAGATCCTGACCACTGCAGACCGGGAACACCCCACAAGAGCTGCAGTTTTGGAGATGCTCTGACCCAGTCGTCTAGCCGTCACAATTTGGCCCTTGTCAAACTCGCTCAAATCCTTACGCTTGCCCATTTTTCCTGCTTCTAACACATCAACTCTTAGGACAAAATGCTCACTTGCTGCCTAATATATCCCACCCACTAACAGGAGCTGTGATGAAGAGATATTCAGATATTCAGTGTTATTCACTTCACCTGTTATGCCTGATTGGTGTATGTATGTTTGAATAAATTTGCCATGAAAAAGTGTTAATGAAAACTACCTTATGTGCAACGGAGCTGTGTACAAACATTTCAGTTTTTATTTGTGTGTGATTTTTATTATATCTGAAAATAAATAGCAGTTGAATATAAATGCTCTGTTAATTTTAACCAAATACCTATAGATTGCAGCATTGTTTGGGAGAGATTTTTTTTTTTTTTTTTTTCTTAAGGAAAATCAAACTATCGTCATCAGCTGATATCATTCTGAATAATCGGCTATCGGTATCAGCAGAGAAATTTAGTAATGGTGCATCTCTAGTTTTAGTCAGTTAACCCTTCCCCGAGTGCTTAACTTAACTATTCTAATTTGTGAAATCTTTCAATGTGCAGTTTAGGCCAGTTATCCCTAAGTCTTCACAAATAAAAAGAGTGATGTTAGGGACTCAGGGAAGTGTTGACTGACCAAAACTGTACTGTGAAAGATTTCATAACTCACAACCCTAACCCATCACCTAAATTCACACATCATGAAGAATGAAATGCAACATTATTTGCATGTCTACGATAGCGCACTGTGGATTTATAGCCAAACAAAATCTGAATAATCAAAACACAAACTATCTTTACTGTCATCAACCACATCATTAGTGTCAGACAAACTACAGGATCACCACTTTGTGATAATCGCATATTAATGTGAGTTTTTAATGTTTTACCCCTCGGGTTAACGTACATGACTAAAAGTACTATTAAAGGCTACAGAAACCATACCTGCAAACTCTGACACTGAAATAGGCCAATCACGTGATTGGTGCAGATCTGAGTTTTTATTGTTTTGTAGGACTATATCTAAATGGAAAAGAAGTTTTTATCTTTCCTCAATATAACGCCTAATAAAGTAGTGTTTATAAGATTCAAGATTCAAGAGTTTTATTTGTCACATACACAGTTATATACAGAATATACAACCGGCAGTGAAATGTAAACAAAAAGCGCAGCGCTGCTTGTGTTCAGGAGCAACCGCTGCATTTCTGCTTTTCCATAAGTGTCAGAGAGTGAATTAGCATTTTCTTTCAGCCTGTCTGCCCTTTTTGTTCATATGACTTTACATATATAATCATTTTGCCTCAAATCCGAGGTTCGTCATTTTATAAAACTTTGTCAAAACTGGTATTATTTGAACTGTAAAGTTGTTTAAATCATATTTAATTTTCATTATACAGTTTAGGATGTTACCATAGACATTGGTGGCGTTACAAAACACCTTTGCTACCTCAGGGCTCCAGACTGCAACCAAATGATTGCATTTTGTGCAATCCGTTGTACCGTTACTACCCAGCGCTGAGAGATGTGAAGAGCTAAAGCTAAAGCTGTTTTATAAGCTACTAATATGTAACCATCAAACTGCTCTATATTTGAACTAAATTAAAGGCACCATATGTGTTTGCTGTTAAAGTAACCCAGTATTAACTCAGTAACTTATCTTTGATTTTTCCAGGTCTGGTCCGGTGGGCGTCAGTATCTCACAGTGATCACAGTTCACACCTGCAGTGAAGCCCCTCCCACAACAATTCACCAATAAATACTGGGAATATTCCCATCATCCCACAAGAGAAGGACAAACTCCAGGTGTAGCGGCTGAAATCTGTGTGACTGTTAAAGATGGAGTTTATTAAAGAGGAGATTGAAGACATGAGCGATCCAGAACCATCCAGAATAAAACATGAAGATGCTGAGCAACAAACAGGTTGGTGTCCATTCTTGATTCTTCATTGTTGACTGTTGAGAAACATTATGGTAACAACGCTTCAGTTCAACAGATTTGTTGGCTGTGAAATAATGAACAAAATAGAAATACAGAAAATGCATCTAAATGGTCATAATCTTGAATCCACATTTTAAATGGATTAACAAGAAAGTTACGTGATTAAGACATCAACGATCTCCTGTTTCTTCTGTTAAACCAGATTTCACTTGAACTTATTTTAACCACAATATTTTAATTTCAGAGTGGATGGAGATGAAACCGCAAAAACATGAACTGAATGAAGCAGAAGAGGAACAGCAGAGCATCAAAACTCAAAGAACAAATGCTAATAAGCCACATACCTGCTCTCAGTGTGGAATGAGTTTCAGACAAAAAGGAAACCTTAAAACACACATAAGAATTCACACTGGAGAGAAACTGTATACATGCTCTCAGTGTGAGAAGAGTTTTTCTCAAGCATCAGGCCTTAGATATCATCTACGCATTCACTCTGGAGAAAAGCCATTCAAGTGTGATCAGTGTGGTAAAGAGTTTAATTCATCATCCAATCTAAAACAACATCTACTTGTTCATTCAGATGAGAGTCTTTATGTGTGCTGCTTCTGTGGAAAGAGTTTTTCACGGCTGCGTCATTTTAAACAGCACCAAAAAACACATGATGGAGTGAGAGATCATGTGTGTTTGGAGTGTGGGGAGAGCTTTAGTAGAGCGGATAATCTGAAACAGCACCAAAGAATTCATACCGGAGAAAGACCTTACAAGTGCTCATATTGTGACAAGAGTTTCACTTGGTCTGGAAACCTGAAATCACATGAGCGAGTTCACACTGGAGAGAAGCCGTACCACTGCACTCAGTGCGAGAAGAGCTTCAGATTCAAAACTGATCTCAAATATCATCTGCGCGTTCACTCTGGAGAAAAGCCGTTTAACTGTGATCAGTGTGGGAAAGAGTTTATTTCATCATCACATCTAAAACAACACCTAAAGGTTCATTCAGATGAGAAGCCTCATATGTGTTCTCTCTGTGGAAAGAGTTTTTCAAGGATGAACAGTTTTAAACAGCACCAGAAAACACATACAGGAGTGAGAGATCATGTGTGTTGTGACTGTGGGAAGAGCTTTACTAGAGCTGAATGTCTTAAACGGCACCAAAGAACTCACACTGGAGAAAAACCTTAAAAGTGTTCATATTGTGACAAGAGATTCACTCTTAAAAGTACATGAGCGAGTTCATACTGGAGAGCAGCCGTACCACTGTACTCAGTGGAAGGAATTTAAACATTTGTCAAGCCTTTCCACTTTTCCTGAAAAGGTCCCACTTTATATTAAGTGGCCTTAACTACTATGTACTTGTGTAAACAAATAAGTACAATGTACTTATTGTGTTCATATTGTATTGCAAAACACTTTTGCTGATATTGCGGTGGGATAAAGTGTCCCTAGGTAAAGTTAGGGATAGGTATGGGTAAGTTTAAGGGTAGGGTTAGGTGTAAGGGAAGTGTCAACAGTGTTATTATAAATGTAATTACAAAAATTAATTACAGATGCAATTACATGCAGGTATTTAAAAAATTTAAGTACAATGTAAAAACATGTATGTAGACAATAAGTGCATTGTATCAAATTATTAATTTAAATGTTAGTACATAGTAGTTAAGGCCACCTAATAGAAAGTGGGTGAGATAAAAATGTTTCAATGTCAAATACATGCAAGTAAATGTGTGAGATAAAGTATTATATGGGTATTATATACAATGAAATGGATAAGCATGTAGTCAAATTCATAAATATTACATTGACAAACATACTGAGTGACTGAAATTATCTTTGTTAGCAGACAAAGAATACACTTCTTTGTTGACGCTTTCCTTTTGTCGCTTCAGTACATCTATAAAGGGTGCACAAAATGATATTCAAACTCACATTAGAGCCAAACGAAACCTCTATAGGTTATGTTGTGTTTTTGTTTTCATTGTTCACTTTCTGTTTGCTTGTTTTCCTTTGACCCAGTTTTCCCATGTGTTTTCATTGGTTCATCTAATTCACCTGTCTTAAACTCATCAGCTCCTTTGTTTGCCCTCGTGTATTTAACTTCTCGGTTGTACTCCTAGTCCACACGTACACGGGTGTTTTTATAAACTGATTTTTTCCCTCTGTTTAAAGAAAAAAACGTGTCCACATGAAAACTTAACACGCTATGAAGTGCTGTCAAGAGCATGCCAAACAGGTGGCGATATAACCCTAACCATAAAGCCATGTTGGCCAATCAGAAGCCTGGAGAAAAAAAAAAAGGTTATTTCCGGTTCTGACGTAACAAGACAAAATCTCTGGTTTCACTGTCCACATGACACCACCTCAACCGGAGTTTCTAAAAATCTTCAACCTGGCAGGAGTTTTCAAAAAAGTTTGGTTTCAGTGACTGGATGCTGCGTTTGTGTGTGGACGAACACATAGAAAAAGCTGCGGTTTTGAAAATACCCGTGTTTGTATGGACCGGACCTCAGTCTGTTCCTGATCCTGTATTATTTGATGTTGAAGGGTTAGTCCACCCAAAAATTAAAATTCTGTCATTACTCACCCTTGTGTCGTTCCAAACCCGTAAGACCTTCGTTCATCTTCAGAACGCAAATGAAGATATTTCTGATGAATGGTGGGCCAATGGTGAGCCGGCATTCTGCCGTAGAACTCGGAAGCCCTGCAATGTATTTACCAAGTCAACAGCGTAAGAGTCTTGTAAAGACGAGAAGAGATTGTTGAATAACGTTTTGTTTTTTTGTGCACAAAAATGATTCTCATCACGTCATAAAATTAAGGTTGAACCACTGGAGTCACGTGGACTATGTTAACGATGTTTTTAATACTTTTCTGGACCTTGAAAGTGTTAATTAAATTGCTGTCTCTGGAGAGGTCAGAGAGCTCTCGGATTTCATCAGAAATATCTTCATTTGTTTTTCTGAAGATGAACGAAGGTCCTACGGGTTTGGAGCGACATGAGGGTGAGTAATGACAGCATTTACTAAACCTTTAATGTGTCTGTGGATGGGTTATTTTGATTCTTGGATTAGAGATTGATTTTTCTGTATCTTCTTCGTTGTGCGCTTCATTACAGCCACTGACCATGACAATAGGTAAAATGTTTTTTTTTTTGTTTTTTTTTTTTTTTTTGTTTAAGTCTAGCGTCGTTTTACTTGAAAATCTTTTTTTTTTTTTTTTTTTTTTTATGTAACAAAGGTATTTTCTTACTAATAGTAAAATAAGTATCTTTCAAATTAACACATTTTATCCTGTCAAACATTTCATGAAGAAATATAAAACTGATATTGACACAAGATGTTCATTTTGCCACTTTCAGACAGAAACTCTCATTTATTTTGTGACTGTCACTTATACTGAACAACTTCAAAAAAAAGTATTGACATATGTATGCTATCCTGCAAGACGTCACAATAAAGCCATTATATATTATGAATTGACTTGCTTTATGAATTTAATTTATTTTCTCTGCAAATTTTGAGATCCACAAATGCAAGTTCACCAACAACAAGAATTGAAAAAGTATCTCAACACTGTTTCTTCTGTAAATAAGAAAGCAAGTACAACTTATATTTGTAGTGCCTTTAATTTGCATTCATGTAAATTAATTTCTTAACCTTGTGTTCTTTTCACTCTCCTTTTCCTCTTTATCTTTTTTTCTCATTAGCAAATCATTGCTATTTTTTCCCCCCTGTACTCTATCGACAATGGGTGCATTGTTGTTACATTTTGTGTTTTATAAATGGCAGCTCTGTACTTTTGCCATCAAAACATTTACATTCAAGTCTTCGCAGCTCTGCATCAAGTCCAGCACCTGAAGCATTGAACGAAAAGTGTTTCTTCATGAAACGATTTGAGATATCTCATAACGTTTTGACTAGTCTTAAATACTATTTAAGACACACACAAAGTAATTAGAGACATTTCTAATTCATTTGACTAGTCAAAATGACATTTTCTGATATGAATTGTGCCTGATCCTAGTGGAATCTGCTGTTGTGTGATGTGAGACTGAATTTACTCAGAGCCCCTACTGGTCTTGTTGATAATGCTAATGCTAACTGCTAACAACAGTATAGTCTGCTGCTTGTGTTGTCACAGAGAGAAAAGCTACTTAAGGAATGATTAAATAACATCTGGAGGCATTCACATGTGGTAAAGGGTCTCCAGCATGACAGGTATGTAGAGCTGTGATTTTAATTGATTTATGTAAACCTGACCAATGAGTGTAATGTTCAATAACAACAGAGAACGTCGAATTTTATTATATACATTTTGAAAGGACAAGATTAAAGAACAATTATACACCAAAAAGCGTTAAATGGTAATCTACAGCATGCACATCTCAATATTATCCTATTCCACGATATAGAATAATACACAATTAACCCTTCATGAGTCCTCTCTGAATACTTTATCTTTATATGTCTCAGACAGCAGCAAAGATAGATTTGTCTCAACCTAATGGAGTGAAAGAGATTTTCATATTTTTAAAAGGCGGGTTAAGACATATCTTTTTAAAGTTGCTTATCAGAATAATAATATAGTGTGAAGGTTTCATCATTGATATTGAGGTGGCATTGTATTGCCAATTTCTTTATTTTACATGTCTGTTGTTTAATCTTTTATATTGACTTTGTATTCCTATTAGTTGTTTTTATGCTTGTGAAGCACTTTGAGTTGCATTTCATGTACAAAAAGTGCTATACAAATAAATGTTTATTATTATTATTGTTGTTTCATCTTTCAGTGTTTCAAATACTTAAACATCAAAACGGTAAAACCTTTGCTTCTCTATGTCTCAGCCATTTTACTATGATATGGGTGCGCTTGCTTCCTGTCTTGCATTGTAAATGTGGAATAAACATTTTTAAAAGACAGTGAATACATTCATAAATTCATGAACCAGCCCTACTTATCAGTTGTGCTCACCAGTGCGACCTCTAAAAAAATGTAGTTGCACCTGCAGAAAAAAAGGTCACAAAAAGTGACCATTTGGTCGTAGTCTGGAGCCCTGTCACTGGTTTTTGTTCAAAAAGATCAGCTTGTTGACATGTTCTGGGGTTAGTCTTGTACAAAGTCTGTTGACCGTCAGGCCTGTGCTGAGAACACGTGTTCTGATGGGACAGATGTTCCTGGTGTGAATAAATACCTCTTTGCTAGCTGAGACAATCTGGGAAACCTGGTGGCATTCGCTTTCCACCATTCTAGTGGACTTGTGTCACGCGAAGGAGGCTGTTCTCTAAGAAAGTTGTTCACCTCGCTTTCCGAGTCGTTGATACACCGTTCATTGTAAATACTTCCCAGAAGCATCCGAAGGGCTCTCTTCCCGTCATCACCTCAAGCCTGGGTCTGCTGCGTCAATGAGTCGTGCTCTTTAGCTTTGAACTCCAAAACCCGAGCACTGTCCTCTTCCTTTCTCTTAAGATGTGAATTGACCCTTCGCTAAGCCCCGCCCTCCTTAGCTACTGTTGCTACGCCTGACAAGCTTTCGTGCCTGGCCCATCTATTCCAGTATGTATGTGCCAGTGTCATACATTCCCAAGGAGATAATTAGTCATTTTTGGCAAATGGGTGAAATATCTGAGAGAGCAAGACAAAAGGGACTGCAGTATGCATTTGAGGGATATATCCACGGCATAATATGCAACCGATTAGAGAATAATTTAATCAAAATTGAAGCTAAAGCCTATAGGTCCCAGCGCAAGCAGCAGCCGCCTCATACGCTGACCATTCAAATGGGAAACTCTCAAATTGAGGAACAGCTATGTTCATGCACAGCAGGGTAAGTGAAGTTAGGAAATAATCTAATAATTATAAATCAAACAGTTTATCCATAAATCTTGTGGATTAAACACAAGACAATAGCCTGACCACTTTGAAATGATAATATTCTCCCACACTGCTTGATCCACAACAATCTGATGGGGTATTTTGCACTGTCAAATTGTTTTCCCCAATGAGAATCACAAATTATTTCACGTAAGTTAGTCACACACGCTAACACGCAGTAGGGTTTTTCGATCCGGTAGCATGGATCGATAGATATAGCTATAGTATTTGCGCTATGGTAGGAAAATCTGACAAGGTAGGACAAATCGACAGAACACCGTCATTTCTCCCCTTGGGTTTTAGGTTTGAGGAAGGGAAAATAATGCCACCCCCTGTCCAAATTTATAGGATACCGGGTATCAGATTTACACAATCCATAAGCACAATGCTTCGGCATGTTTCCCTCGCTCGAAAGCTTGACAGACCTTCCGCGCCTAGTTACGCTTGCTAAGCCACGATTGGCCTGGGGCGGTTTTCGGGCGTGGCTTAGCGAAGGGTCAATTAGAGCAGCACGATTAATCGTTAAAGGTGCCCTAGAATGATTTGAAACTATATTTGAAATTGTTCTCTGATATCTACATAGAGGGTATGTGGCTTATTTAAGGTCAAAAATTGTCCAGATACAGTTTTACAGGTCCTTTTACAACCCTAGAAATTGTCCCAAGGATGTAATTGCTGTTTTTTGGAAGGGTCATGAATATTAATGTAGAGTTCTGCTCTGATTGGCTGTTTCACTGCGGTGTTACACATCTCTACTGTCCAGCACGACAATGGAGAGATTAGGCATTCAACCTTATATGTTTGAGCCTGTTTCTGACGAAGATGCAGATTTTGAGGAACAACAAATTGTTTTGAGATTGGAAAAGGACGCTTCTGAGTGGTAAGTTTAGTATTTATTTTCATTAAGAACCTGCAAAATTGTTACGTCCATACTAGAACTTCAGCCCAAACGATAACTAGCATATAGCATCAACTTTACACGTCAGAAGTCACAACTTTGTTCTTAGCATTCTTAGCATTGTAAAAACATTTGAATTATTGTAATGTGTCCCGGTATGATTTTACAATGATGGCGCCTTCACTTTGAATCACCAACTGAACTGGGTAGCGCGTAAATATGTTGTTTGTACAGTATCATTACAGTTTGACAGAGTACTGATTTAAAAGTCGATTTATTTATTAACAAAATGAATAGAAGCCTTGTCAAATGACTATCGTTATAACTTATATGGTGGAGAATGTGACGTTAGCTAGAAAGATCGAGTGAGCTATCTGTAAGCAACTAAACTAACTTAGTACGACATGCGTATATATGGTTGTATTTTGTAGTTTATGACAACAAATTATATTAACCTTTGTCATTAGACACACTATTTAGTTATGTATGGTACTTGGAGTTTCCTATTGTTACTGTACTAGCATCTTGCATTATCTAGACAATGCTGTCTCTCTAAGAAACTTTAAATTTAATCAGAAATTGTTTAGACAGTCAATAAGTGGATAAAATCACTACTTACTGCTTGCAGGAATATAGTTGGAATTGCCGCTTTCTTCAGTTTTAGAAGAAAGGATGCTTGTTTACCTGCAGAACTCCCGATGATTCGGCTGCAGTTCCGCCTGACATTGAACATGGGCTGGCATATGCAAATGTTGGGGGGCGTACATATTAAAGATCCCAGCGATTGCGTCACAGTTGGTGTTATGTTGAGATTCGCCTATTTTTCCGTGGAGTTTTTCACAAACGAGATTTACATATGAAGGAGGAGGCAATGGTGTTTGAGACTCAATGTGTGTGATTTCCATGTACTGAACTCTTGTTATTTCACTATGGCAAGGTTAATTACATTTTTCATTCTAGGGCACCTTTAAAAGATTGTGATCTGGATTCAAACACCCACGCCATCTCATTTCTAAATGACAACGATTCTGCTATGTCTATTAGTCTACGCATGTTTCACATCGCAAGCGTCAATGGAGCATGAACAGAGCGTTTTGTCGCTGCCTGTATTAATGAATGAGTCGGCCATCATGCTTCCGATTAGCCTAGAAATCTTGATGCATACTAGCAACAGCAAATATAATTTGCAGCCAGTGTAGTCTAGCAACTCTCTGTTGGCTTGTGAGCTGGAAAAACCAAACTCTAGTCAGGCCAATCACATTGTGTATGGAGTCGGTGGGCGGGCTTAACATAATGACGGCAGAGTTGCGGCGGTTCTGCGTGCTTAAAAACAAAGAAGCTGGCGAACAGCGGTCTTTCGACTCGGCTTTGGCTGCGACTCTGAGAGACTTGCAGTTAAGCTTTTCTTTGAGAAAAGAACAAAGAACAGCACTGAAGTCATTCTTAAGAAAGGAAGATGTGTTCTGAGTTTTGCTGACTGGATACGGTGAAAGTTTAATCAACTAGCTCCACTTCACCTTCTTCGTTGCTCTGGTTGGTTGTAGCGCTATCCTAATGCGTGCAGAGGGAATTTGAAAGACAACCGTTTATCCCGCCTCTCGGATTGAGCCCTGCCAATGGTGAGTTCCCAGACCCAACATCTTGATGTGGGTCTGGCTTGTCAGGCTGTCACTGCCCACCTTTGTTTCCACAAGCCGGGCAAACATGTCACCTACCGAGTTCCACCTTGTCTTGCTGGACTGTACCAGGCGATGTGGTGGAATTTTCAACTGTGCCTTTTTGTCACAATTGCTTTGGTATCTACAGTGCTATGATTGAAGCGCAAGTATTCCAGCAGCTGCGATGACCCCATGTTTATGTTGAAGCCATTGTTTATGGCGGGTTGTAATGTGTGGGCAAAGCACAGCACAGAATCCCAGCTGACATGAGTTTGATCGTTTGCAGCCACTATATTTCTTTTACGTTGTCGTGAACACATAGCCTGGGAAAACCCAGACAACTTCCGTCAAATTTAGATTTGCTTTGCAAGTTAGTCTGGCAAAGAGCCCATTCAAGCCCATTTCTAATCCCTCGAAATCGCGGCACCAATCAGAAACGTTGGGGCGGGCTCTACACGATGACGACAGCGCAGTGACGGTGAAGCAGATTTTGTACATTACAAAGATGGATGCCGCCGTGGAACATCACTCGTTCGAATCGGCTATCGCGTCTGTTTTAAGTTATTTAAAATTTTAACCAGTTTTAACCATGACCTATACACTGGCAAATCGTGTTCTAATCGCAATACAAATGCCTTACAACGGGGGCAAATGCGATCAGAGCTTGATGTTTTCTGTTCAACCGTCAATCCGAGATGTTTCAGTCGGTCTGAGATGCTATTAGGTTTTCCAAATTTTGCAAAAATGTTGATGGAGTGGCGGTGGACACCAGATATTATCATATTTATTTTACAACAATGGCAAAAGTCGTCAGAAGCCATTGCAACATCTTCCTCGAAATCACAGACAGAGAATTGCTGTCAGAGTCTCAGATGTTTCTCTGTCGTTTTGCATACGTCATCTCCTTCATCGCTCTGATTGGTTTTAGGTCTATCCAATTGCGCCCAAAGGCATTTGAGCGACGTCCGTTGTTGACGCCCCCTTTGGAAATGATTTGTCTATGAAGCTTGGCCAGACCATAACTCAGTTACTACTGAGAATGGTCTGGTTTTAACCAGGCTAGTGAACCCATGCTATTATTTTCCCAGCAATGTCCCATGAAGCCATTTTGCTTTTCTGTAAGTTTGTCAGATTTGTGTTAATCAGACAAGCTCTCTGTAAGTGGGACCGCAAACTTCACCTGCCATTCAGAGTCTATGTAATGACGTGATGGTTATGAGCTTTCCCTTGTTAGTGCGGTTCAGCAGTCAGCAGGCGAACTCAACGCCATCTTTAGCTCTTTTGTTCTTTTCATAACAATCTTCTAACTGGCTGGTTATTGTGGCTCTTGATTAGTGGTGTAACAGATCACAAAACTCACGGTTCGGATCACATTACGGAGCACGAGTCATGGATCGGATCATTTTTCAGATCAGAAATCTGCTGTATATGCTGTTAATATGCTGTTAACATAACTTATATGGTTTATAGGTTAACAAGGAACTTTTGGTGTTAACAACCTAACCTGTTAACCTGAGCTTATAATGACAAAAAAATATTTTCAAAAAGATTAGGATGTCAACATTCTACTGGAGATTTCAAATCCAAAAGTTGTTACTGAACATGCTTGTCAGCATTGCAATTCTCTTTGTAGGCCTATACGCTCTTTATATCATGTTTAAACACACTACATTTAAACAATGTTTTATTAAATTCATTACTTTATATAGCCTAGTACCTACTTTAGAAACATAGGCTATAGACAAACATTTTAAATTAGAACTTACAATATACAAAAACAGCCGACTCTCGTCGTAGAAAGACGAGTGCTCTCCATTATTTCTCCTGTTTACCTAAATTCAAGATTCAAGATTCAAGAGTTTTATTCGTCACATACACAGTTATATACAGAATATACAACCGGCAGTGAAATGTAAACAGGTCCGCTCCATGGACAGTGCAAATTCACAGTTAAAAACACAAGGAGGAAATTATAATAGAAATATCTATCTATAAAAAGTACTATATCTATCTATCTATCTATCTATCTATCTATATATCTATCTATCTATCTATCTATCTATCTATCTATCTATATATATATATATATATATATATATATATATATATATATATATATATATATATATATATATATATATATATATATATATATATATATATATATATATATATATATATATATATATATATATATATATATAATATATATATAATATATATATATATATCTGTAGAATTATAAATAAATCAAGTAAAAAAAGTAAAAAAATAATAAAGAAGTGTAATAAAATAAGTGAAGTAGACTGTGCAGTGAGTAAACTGTAGACTTATAAATATGTGGTTAACAAATGTATAAAGAGTATAATGTGCAAACAACGAGAACAGAAAGTGCAGTGCAATGTCAGTGTATCGATGTTTATCCTGAAGTGAAATCACGTGATGTTAAGTGACTGAGTTCAGGAGTCTGATGGCCTGGGGGAAGAAGCTCCTCCTGAGTCTCTCAGTTTTGGCCATCAGGCTTCGGAAGCGCTTACCAGATGGCAGCAGCGTGAAATGAGGGTTTGCAGGGTGATTAGAGTCCTTGATGATTTTAGTAGCTCTGCCTTTGCAGCGTTTGGTGTAGACGTCCTGCATGCCATTTTCCTTGCTTTACCCGAGGCAAAAAGCCATGTGTTGACTTTAAAACAGAGTAGACTTTACATTATATGCATCTGTGATGGAATGACTAGATTTTCGCATCGATACATGTTTGTTTGAATGCGGACAATGCGCTGTCACTTTAATTCAGCGTGTGCAGCACAGCTAAAAAATAGACTCGGTGTGGAAACGACTGCCGCACTGCTGTATACGCACCAGTCCTGTAACGGATCACCGGGGCCGAAACCGCATGCAGTGTGAAAGCTGTAATCCATTAACATGGGTAGGGGAAAAAAAAAAAAGCACCGCACATTGCCTACATACTGTTACAGTATGTCCACCACCCTTCTTCCGTCGTCATTATATTTTACGGGGAAGCCAAAATGCTTCCATACATGCGATTTGAGGCTTTTCAAGTTCTTCTGCTCCTCCACTAGCCATTGTTGACTGTGTGTAGTTTCACTGAAACTCGGCATCGAGTTTAAAGGAACAAAATTACTTAAATGATCACGGATCAATTGCGATCCATTAAACCACTACTCTTGATGGTATGTTGTAGTACTCTCAAAATCCACCACCTTGGATGTAGGGCTGTTGTGGTTCAAAAATTGCCCTTGCGGTTATTATGGGTGGCTCAATAGCAAGATATGCGGTATTACCACGTTTTTTTTTTACAAACCTAATTTATCCTGATTTTTCTGCATAAAAAGCTCTTTTGTTGAGTTATTATGTAGCATATATTGTTGCTTTTTAACTGACAGAGAGACACGTTTTAAAACATTTGTTTACTGTTAAATGTAAAACAGCAACAAGAACATGGCTTTTCCCATTGAAAAAATGAATCAAAGAATTCTAAAGTATCACATGAAAACAACATGTAGGCCTATGTGAAAATACACATAATAAGCTAAATATTACTTAAGCGCTAACGAAAGTGATTTAGACCTGGGTTATCATGTTCTTGTTTCGTGCTAGGAAAACCAACATATTAACCTTATGGGGTTTCAGGGAGGATCGCATGGGAGTAACCATATTCCCTGCGGCACTGAAAACATTTTCCGACGGTGCGCACGTTGCACAAATACACATGCATTTGCGCGCAACTTTGGACAGCAGCGGAAATCTAGACTGTTTATCGCGCCACCAGGACAGTGGATTCATGTTGGAGTAGATGCACTCGCGCGTTATCTAGCTCGTTATCTGCTCGCGCTCTCTTGGGTATGGGCGCTGATACGGAGGTTGTCCGTGACTTCAGTAGGTCTCCAAGAGTCTTTTTCTTTTCTGCAGGTGGCACCACCACTTGCCCTTCATCTCCAACCACTGACGCACTGGCAGCGGCCTCTTCGTCCTCCACTCACACCATCTCTTCGATGAGTATGGCTTTTGTCTCCGTACATTGATATGATCGCCCCTATATCGATCAACTAATTAGCCTACCAAAATAAATTATAGGCTATACATAGGCTAAATGTTACATTCAAACGGGAACCGGGAACTTTCTGCGGTTGCTTTCCTTCCTCTGCGGTTGGCTTGTCAATAGTACGGTATTACAATATTGCGGTTATCGCGACAGCCCTACTTGGATGACACTAATGCAACATGTCTTTTGCAATCATTGTATAAACTCATTTGGTTATTGCTTCTGCCTTTTTAGCTCCTACTTTTTTCCGGCTAAAACGGAAGTTATTGTAGGCTGTGTTGATTCAAATCCTGTCCCAGAGTCCACTGGATGCACTTTTTTTTAAATGATATATCATGGTGCTCGTTGTTGTATTATATTCTAAACCACAGTTACAATGTTTGCAATTAACATTATCACCATTTAAAATAAAATGATCCCAAACAAAACTCTTGCATGTTCGCTTAATTTTCCCCCTCACATCTGCTGTACATCTCAAACTATACACATTAATGATGACCATGGTTTATCAATTTAAAATGATTATCAACAATTAATCGATCGTTGATTAATCGTTGGCATCCCTAGAATAAACAGTTGGAATAACAGATTAGCTTCCCAAGGAGCAAAAAGCCATGTGAATAGAAATAGTATTTATAAGTGTTGAATAAACGCTTTATAAATTTGTTGAAATTGAAATTTAACACAGACTGTCACAAATGTTCATATTATTTTTTCCAACAGAAAACAAGAACAAGAAAAAAGCATATTGTTTTTATTTCGTGTCTCTGAATGCTAAACACTCTGCGCTACAGAAGGTGTACAGAAACACTAAGTAATTGGGAACTGATATAATGTTTTATATCAGCTATGCATTCCGTTAATCTTATGAATTGGTAAATTTCGTCAGGGCGTGAAGAAATATAGAGCTGAGTATCGTCAGCATAACAGTGAAAACTAATGCCATGCTTCCTAATGATATCTCCCAGTGGTAGCATGTACAGGGTGAAGAGCAACGGTCCTAGCACTGAGCCCTGCGGTACTCCATACTGAACTTGTGATAGCTGTGACATCTCTTCATTTACTTCTGCAAACTGATAACGGTCAGATAAGTATGATTTAAACCATGCCAATACAGTTCCACTAATGCCAACATAATTTTCGAATCTATTCAAAAGAATGTTGTGGTCAATAGTATCGAATGCAGCGCTAAGATCGAGTAACACTAATAGAGAGATACAACCACGATCGGATGATAAGAGTAAATCATTTGTAACTCTGATGAGAGCAGTCTCAGTACTATGATACGGTCTAAATCCTGACTGGAAATCCTCACAGATACCATTTCTTTCTAAAAAGGAGCATAATTGTGAAGACACTGCCTTTTCCAGTATTTTTGACAGGAAGGGTAGATTTGAGATCGGCCTGTAATTGACTAATTCTGTAGGATCAAGTTACATTTTTTTTAATAAGTGGTTTGATAATAGCCAACTTAAAAGTTTTCGGTGCATATCCTAATGACAAAGATGAGTTAATGATATTAAGAAGAGGATCTATGACCTGGTAGCATCTCTTTTAATAGCCTAGTCGGTATAGGGTCGAGCATACATGTTGTTGATTTAGATGATTTAACGAGTTTAGCCAATTCTTCCTCTCCTATAGCAGTGAATGAATGGAATACATAAGATAATACATCCTTGTTAACAAATGACTATGACATTTACATACATGTTTCTAGGTTATAGCTAAGGAAACATTTATTTATAATATTATTTTAATGTTTCAATTATTTTCTAGAACACATTTTAATATATTCATATTCATATGTAATTTAGCACATTTTCATGGCTCAGTACTGTTTTTTTATTTTTATTTCTTGTAATAAAGTTCAGCATTGTTTTACTTAGTGTTGTTTTTTTTATTTTATTTTTTTATCCAGTATCCATTTTAAAAATATCAGTTGATTAATCGGTTATCGGCGAGTGCGGTCCAACCTTGTTATCGGTATCGGTAAAATCCACTATCGGTCGACCTCTAGTCCTCAGATGACATGTCCATAATTTATAGCAAAAAATCTAGCATGAATTCGATCTCAAACTAATTAATTAAAAGCAGTTATTACTCTATATACTCTATGTGACTAGCTAGTTGATTTCTTTAACGACGCGTCGTACTATGGTAGTTAAGCAGTGAGTTACGTTGTTGTATGGGAAACGCACCCCTATTTAGGGGTGCTCCGATTTATCGGCTATCGATCACTATCGGCTGATAATCGCTTTGGGATGATTGATCGGCGGTCTCTATAAATATCGATCTCAGAAATCGATCTCAGGCTGATAAGACACATATGACATTCAGGCCTTGAATGAATGTCTATAAAAATCCTGATTGGTGCATCCCTATAAATAATCCTACATGATAAAAAAAAAAAAAAAAAAAAGGCTTCAACTAGATCAGTATCGGTGATTGGTTTTGGTAGATACTGCTTCCTGCAATCGTGATTGGCTCCAAAGATCCTGATCTGAGAACCCTTATTTCTATTTCTGATGCACTGGATCCGTGCACTTGTGCTACTGAAACAAGACAAAAGCATTTGGAACGTTTGCTTTGATGTATCTAAAGATGTGCCTGTGTAGACACAGTGTTAAAATGTTGCAGACCGAAATGTTTCATTTTTTATGTAGTCATGAGTTTCAGCCTGTAAATCATTGATGTAAACTCAAATTAAACAAACGCTCCCAAGATCACCTCAACGCCTCCCAAGAATATTGCTTCCAGCGTCCCCCGATGTTCTCTGAATGCCCCCTTGGGGTGGTACCGCCCCCATTGAGAAACCCTAGTCTACAACGTCACCAACGCTTGGCCTGATAGGGGCACTACAGCGGTGAAAAGTACAAATTGCTCATAACTTCTAAACTGTTTAACTGTCTCGGCTCAAGTATTATATATCATTGGCATCCATGCCTCGGATTTGATTGTTGCAAAATTTTTGGTTATTTTTTTTTTTTTTTTTACATTTGCGAACTAGTCCTAGGTTTTTGGCACGATCGGAACCAAACCAGTGCAGAAAGATTCTCTGGAGTTTGATTGTCAATAATTAATAATAATTTGATTCACAGTCTCTAATGGCCGCCAATATGTTCGAAGTGGGCAGAGTCACTTTTACTAAAATGGCTATAACTTGTGAACGGAATGAGATAGTTTCAACAAACTCAGCACACATATGTAAGAGCTCATTCTGTGGTCACGTGAAAAAGGACACAGCGACTGGCCACTTGGTGGCGCTATATTATAGAAATATTTTTAAAAAGCTATAACTACGCAACCCTAAGTCTGATTGACTTTAAAATTGGTATGCTGTGTCTTTGTCCAAGGTGCCAAGACTGCCTTTGAGGACATTAGCATATCACAAAAAACACGGCTGACGGGGGTCAATGAAGTTTATGCACCTATCAGACAAGGTTAAGAGGGAGGCCAATTGAAATGAAACTCGCTAGGCCTGTTTGACTCACGGCCCTAGAGGCCTGTGAGAAATTCAAAGGAAATCAGCCAGCCACCGGATGGGGCGCCTTTGCGTTTTCAATGTGCGTAAAAGCCTACCTTTATATACCCATGCGTCACATGTTTCTAAAGAAGTTTTTTATGTGTTTTAGATTGAGCCTGATGTGGCTTTCACAATAGCATTTTACTGTTTCTCACTGCTCTATTCTCTTTTTCTTGTGTAATAATGACATACAATGCCCCATTGAACATTGGTCCAAGCCATTAGATAAATCAGCTTATAAGTTTAAACAGGCTCATACTATAGGCTGAAATAGACTATTTGTGAAATATTCAATTTTGGTTGGTTAACTCTTCCTTGAATCCTCTGATTTTATTCTGATTTGTGAAATTTTAACCATAAAGTTGCCAGTTTACCCTTTCTATAAAAACTTGAAAATGGCTATAACTACACAACCCTAAGTCTGATTGACTTAAAAATTGGCATGCTGTGTCTTTGTTGCAGAATTAAGCATCACGATTAACTGATTAAAACTGTATTGTATTATTCTTCCCTAATGGGAGATAATGGCAGCCATATGCCATCAAAAAATTATGAAATTTGGTCTGTCCAGGACAAACTCTATAGCAGTTGAAACTCTTATAACAATGAAACTCTTATAACTTTTGAACCATTTGATCTAGAAAAATAAAATAAAAATAAAGCTTAGTACACCGATTCCTCTCATGATTTTGAAAAGGACAGTATTTTTTTTTTTCAGTACTCCTTCAAAATGTGTCCAATTTTGTCTAAAATCTGAACAGATTAACATTGGACTGAGACGCACAGAAATGACTGAACAGATTTTTCACAATGACACAAACAAGGTCGACCCAAAATTGGTTCAGAGGCCATATCTTGACCAAACTTTGATCAATCGAAATGAAAACTGGTACGCTTTATCAGAACCATGATCTGAGGGTCCATGGCAAATTTGGGAACAGCGCCACCTACAGGTCATGAGATCTGAAATTTTATTTTTGCTAACAGCTTTTGAACAGTTTGTCAGAAAATCATAATCTTGGTGTTTATGGATTCACTGTGTCGTGCCAAAAACGTAGACGCCAGTTTTGTCCGGATTGGATGAACCACGTCCACCATTTTTAATTTTGTCATAAATTGCAATCTCTTTTAAAATATTTGACACATCAGCACAAGATTTGGTAGGTATCATCATTGGCATGTCCTGACGGTACCTGAGAAGTCTGAACACGGCACCACCTAGTGTTCCAGAGATCTTCAAAATTTAATTTCTTTGTATCATTACGTTCCTTGGTTTATGCCGATTCCGACAATACCTCTGAACCTTTCAGGTGATGGTTTTGAGTCCTGTATGGAGCAAATAAAATTGTGTGTGATGTTGTGCCATTTAGAGCCGATAGCTACGGTTCTGCCTTCAAAAACTCAAGTCTCTTTAAAATTACTTTCAGGTCAAGCACATGACAAGGCTTAATGTCGAGCCCTGATGTTACCATAGATATTGGTGTTTACTACCTAAACTGTTAAAGTAAAGTTGCTGTTAAAGTAATCCAGTATCAATTCAGTAACTTATCTTTGTTTTTTGTTTTTTTTGTTTTTTTTAGATCTAGTCCCGTGGGCGTCAGTATCTCACAGTGATCACAGTTCACACCTGCAGTGAAGCCCCTCCCACAACAATTCACCAATAAATACTGGGAATATTCCCATCATCCTACAAGAGAAGGACAAACTCCAGGTGTAGCGGCTGAAATCTGTGTGACTGTTAAAGATGGAGTTTATTAAAGAGGAGATTGAAGATGTGAGTGATCCAGAACCATCCAGAATAAAACAAGAAGATATTGAGCAAAAAATAGGTTGGTGTCAATCCTTGATTCTTAATTTTTGACTACAGGGAAACATTATGTTAACGATGCTTCAGCTCAACAGATTTGGTGGCTGTGAATTGAGCAAAATAGAGCTACAGAAAATGCATGTCAATGGTCATAATCTTGAATAGCTTTTGTCATTCACATTTTAAATGGATTAACAAGAAAGTTTCAGAACTGACACATCAAAGATCTGTTGCTTTCTTCTGTTAAATCAGTTTTCACTTGAACATATTTTAACCACATAATATTTTCATTTTAGAATGGATGGAGATGAAACCACAAAAACTTGAACTGAATGAAGCAGAGGAAAAGCCTAGTATCAAAACTCAAAGAACAAAAGCTAATAAGCCATACACCTGCTTTCAATGTGGAAAGGGTTTCAGTCAAAAAGGAAACCTTAAGACACACATAAGAATTCACACTGGAGAGAAACCGTATACATGCTCTCAGTGTGGGAAGAGTTTTTCTGGTGAATCAGGTCTCCGATATCATCTACGCATTCACTCTGGAGAAAAACCATTCAAGTGTGATCAGTGTGGTAAAGACTTTAATTCATCATCCAATCTAAAACAACACCTACATGTTCATTCAGATGAGAGGCCCTATGTGTGTTTCTTCTGTGGAAAGAGTTTTTCAAGACTGCGTCATTTTAAACTGCACCAGAAAACACATGATGAAGTGAGAGATCATGTGTGCTTTGAGTGTGGGGAGAGCTTTACTACAGCTGCCCATTTAAAAAATCACCAAAGAATTCATTCTGCAGAAAGACATTACAAGTGCTCATATTGTGACAAGCGTTTCACTCGTTCTGAAAACCTGAAATCACACGAGCGAGTTCATACTGGAGAGAAGCCGTACCACTGCACTTACTGTGGGAAGAGTTTCAAATGTAGAACTGATCTCAAGTATCATCTGCTCCGTCACTCTGGAGAAAAGCCATTCAACTGTGATCAGTGTGGTACAAAGTTCATTTCATCATCACATCTAAAACAACACCTGAAAGTTCATTCAGATGAGAGACCTCATGTTTGTTCTCTCTGTGGAAAGAGTTTTTCAAGGATGAACAGTTTTAAACAGCACCAGAAAATACACAATGAAGTGAGAGATCATGTGTGTTGTGACTGTGGGAAGAGCTTTACTAAAGCTGACAATCTAAAACAGCACCAGAGGATTCACACTGGAGAAAAACCTTACAAGTGCTCATCTTGCGACAAGAGTTTCACTCAGTCTGCACACCTGAAATCACACGAGCGACTTCACACTGGAGAGAAGCCGTACCACTGCACTCAGTGTGGAAAACATTTTAAACATTTATCAAGCCTTCACACTCATATGAAAATATGTTGCAAGTGAGCAACATTTGTTTTTATGTCTAAATAGTAAATGGTGTGAGATAAAATAATGGAGTTTTGTCCTAGAAGCATTTGTCATTTTGGTGAAAAGCTTGGAAAATTATAAAGACTTATAAAGCTTCACCATTCAACAACTCTTACAGTGTAAATAAAGTTGTAGTATTTTTTTTATGTCAGGATAGGTTGTGTGATTTAAATAGGTCTAAATTTGCCTTCTGCATTTAAGCCTTCCAAGTTAGTGCACATACATTAGGAGTAGTGAACACGCACACACACACTGCAAGCCGTGGACACACACAGCCATTCACGGCAGGGATTGTGGGTTAGGTGCCTTGCTCAAGGGCACCTCAGTCATTTCCTGCCAGTATTGGGAATCAAACCCACAACCTTTAGGATACCAGTCTGACTTTCTAACCATCAGGCCATGACTGCACCAAAAAACTGCCCCATGGTCTTTCTTGAATTAGATATATTCATGTAATTTACTTACTAAGTGTACTGTAATGTGTTCTGATATTACTTGCAATTATGAGAAATAAAACAGAAACATCATCTTGTCTTGATTGATCTATTTAATGAACACAGATAATGCATTTAGAGTTTATTAACTCTATCTTAATACTGTGATAAATGCAGTGCATCCAGAAAGTATCTACAGCGTTTCACTTTTTCCACATTTTGTTGTGTTACAGCCTTATTCCAAAATGGATTAAATTCATTATTTTCCTCAAAATTCTACAAAATTCCCCATAATGACAATGTGAAAGAAGTTTGTTCTTCAAATCACATGTATTTAAGTATTCACAGCCTTTACCCAATACTTTGTTGAAGCACCTTTGGCACCAATCACAGCCTCAAGTCTTTTTGATGCTACAAGCTTGGCACACCTATTTTTGGGCAGTTTCTCCCATTCTTCTTTGCTGGACCGCTCAAGCTCCATCAGGTTGGATGGGGAGCATCAGTGCACAGCTATTTTCAGATCTCTCCAGAGATGTTCAATCAGGTTCAAGTCTGGGCTCTGTCTGGGCCACTCAAGGACATTCACAGAGTTATCTTTATTATATTGGCGTTGTGCTTAGAGTCATTGTCCTGTTGGAAGATGAACCTTCGCCCCAGTCTGAGGTCCAGAGCGCTCTGGAGCAGGTTTTCATCAAGGGTGTCTCTGTACATTACAGCATTCATCTTTCTCTTGATCCTGACTAGTCTCCCAGTTCCTGCCGCTGTTAAACATCCCCACAGCATGATGCTGCCACCACCATGCTTCACTGTAGGGATGGTATTGGCCAGGTGATGAGCGGTGCATGGCTTCCTTCAGACATGACACTCGCCATTCAGGCCAAAGAGTTCAATCTTCATTTTATCAGACCAGAGAATTTTGTTTCTCATGGTCTGAGAATCCTTCAGGTGTCTTTTACTGAGGAGTGGCTTCCGTCTGGCCACTCTACCATACAGGCCTGATTGGTGGAGATCTGCAGAGATGGTTGTTCTTCTGGAAGGTTCTCCTCTCTCCACAGGGAAATGCTGGTGCTTTGTCAGAGTGACTATCGGTTCTTGGTCACCTCCCTGACTAAGGCTCTTCTCCCCCGATCGCTTAGTTTGGCCAGGCGGCCAGCTTGGTGGGTCCCAACTTCTTCCATTTCTACTCATGAGGCCTTCAATGCTGCAGAAATTTTTCCTTTTTTTTGCAGAAATTTTTCAATGCTGCAGAAATTCCCAAGATCTGTGTCTCGATACAATCCTGTCTTGGAGGTCTACAGACAATTCTTTGGACTTCATGGCTTGGTTTGTGTTCTGACATGCACTGTTAATTCTGGGACCCATATACTATAAAAAAATATGGACGCCGCATCTTCACTACCTTAGAAAAGTAAAGCCAGCCAACATCTGAATATGGCGCTGAAATCTTGCGCTGATTTGGGAACCGAGACTGCGCAGTATTAAATGTGGGACCTGAGTCTGCATAGTAGAGAGCAGGAAGTAGAGTCGCAATATCAAAACCCCTCACTCTCGCAGATGCAGTACAATTCATTATGTCAGTGTGAAATAAAAGTTATAGAAATGTAGAAATTAAAGCTAAAGCTCCAATCTTCTCCCGGAAAAAATCAGTTGATGCCTCAGTTACAACTTCACTCAGAGAAGCTGTCAATCTCAGCTGTCAATCATGACGTCACATCTCTGTTTTTATAGCATCAAATAAATAGATAAACCAAACCTACTTAAAAAAACGAACACTTGAAATGACATCAGCTTGATAAAAACTACCTAAAATGACAGCAAATGTTTTTTTGAAGAATAATTTGATTGTTTAGTTTGTCTCGCATCCCTTTAGAATACATGGAAGGGTGGGGGTTATGAGCTATACTGGGACCAACCACCTGGGGGGCGATTGAGACAATTTGGCTTCACTTTTCAGGACATGTGGGGCACGCTTGGTGGGACCTTATATAGACAGGTGTGTGCCTTTCCAAATCATGTCCAATCAACTGAATTTACCACAGGTGGACTCCAATCAAGTTGTAGAAACATCTCAAGGACGATCAGTGGAAACCGGATGCACCTGAGCAAAAATTTCAAACATTTTTCACGTTGTCATTATGGGGTATTGTTTGTATATTTTTGAGGAAAATAATGAATAATAAGGCTGTAACATAACAAAATGTGGAAAAAGTGAAGCGCTCTGAATACTTTCCGGATGCACTGTATGTTGGGGATGTACAGTATTATTATAACTCCAGTGGTTAAATATGGTGGCCGAGAGGTGCAAAACAAAATCAGTTACGAAAACAAAATAACAAATTCAAAAACAAAACAACAAATTAGAAAACACAATAACAATTCCGGAAACAAAATAACAAATCAGAAAACACAACGACAAGTCGGACAAAGCGGAAAATTAGGTATATGTGGCGAATGGAATACTGACCACTGATTGGATGAGACATCTGTCAATCATAAAGTACAGCAGGCTGCGGCAGGAGAAAGTTGATTTAGCGTCTGCATGTTTAAATATTAGAGATGTATCGTCTACAATAATAATTGATAATTTAATGATCTGCAAAGCTGCGAGCTAAAATTATTATGACACTTTGCAAAAAACAAAAACACTAATAGAAAGCAGTCTCTCATACATCAAACATAAAATGTTGCATAGAAACTGTCCAACGTTTGATCTAAGATCATTTCTCAAATGTGTGTACGTGTGATTCTGAAAAATTACGCACAAAAAACATGTGTAGCCTATAATTTAATTCAAAGTAATTTCATATATCAATACTCAAAATAAAACAAAACATTACTCTTATAGCATGCAGTGCAAATGCATTGTCTAAATTCAATTTCCTTGCCAATGGAAACTTGATTTAAAGTTGGCAGAGGCTATTCTAGATGTGCAAGACGCCATTTAATGCAAATAGATTAGCATATTGTAGGTCTATTAAGTAGACCTACGCCTCCTGTTAGACACTTTCTTTTTATTTCAAATTAAATGCCTCTCCAAGCTGATAAGCGATGGGGAAAAGAAAGGGACTCAGCCAGACGGTGGTAGGCATATTTCATATGAAAAGTTTTTCTTTCTCCATAATTAATCTCACTAAATTAGCCTGTAAAAAAAGAGACAGCTCTAATATTTACACATGCACACGCAAATCAACTTTCTCCTGCCAGCCTGCTGTACGTTCTGCATGTCTTGATTGACAGATGCCTCGTCCAATCAGTGGTCAGTATTCCATTTGCCACATATACCTACCTTTTACGTTTTGTCATTGTGTTTTCTGATTTGCTATTTTGTTTCCAGAATTGTGATTTGTTTTACACTTCTCGGCCACCGTAGTTAAACCTTAATTTTATGAAGTGACAAGAATACTTTTAATAATGACTATATTCAACAATTTTGTTCTAGCCTGTGCCAGTGTAACGGAGGCCAGCTAGTAGTTGCTGTGCGAGTAAACCTCACTCCTCTGATCTCAAGAGACGCTCTAGCGACTGACGTTAGAGCCTCCTTAGAGCATCCGACTCTCATGCCGGCGGACCAGAGTTCCAGTCCCGCTTGGAGTGGGCGGTTCGAACAGGAGGGGTTACACCAGTCGCCTACACAGTTTACGCTGTAAACAGTGCAGCGCTTTCAAGTTCTACGGCAGCCGATGCTGTTCACGCAAGAGTGTGATGATAACGCAGGAGCTGCACTGTATTTACAAATTAAACTGCGTAGGAGACTGGCACAGGCTAGAATGAAATTCTTGCATAAAACATATTTTTGTCTGTTTTTGCGCACAGAAAGTATTCTCATCGCTTCACAAAATTAAGGTTGAACCACCGGAGTCGCAGGTTTTTTACTACGTTTCTAATGGAGAGCTCTCGGATTTCATCGGGGATATCTTAATTTGTGTCACGAAGATGAATGAAGGTCTTACGGGTTTGGAACCACATGAGTAATTATGTAATTTTCACTCTTGGGTGGACTAACCCTTTAAGCGTTTTTTTGTTCATATAAACAAACATCCCCTTCCATTTTCAATTTACTCTGATATTATCAGATATCTGACTTTCTGTCGAATCTGCTGTTGTGTGATGTGAGACTGAATTTACTCAGAGCCCCTGGTCTTGTTGATGCTAGTGCTAACTGCTAACAACAGTATAGTCTGCTGCTTGTGTTGTCACAGAGAGAAAAGCTACTTAAGGAATGATTAAATAACATCTGGAGGCATTCACATGTGGTAAAGGGTCTCCAGCATGACAGGTATGTAGAGCTGTGATTTTAATTGAATCATGTAAAACTGGCCAATGAGTGTAATGTTCAATAACGACAGAGAACCGCAAACTTATAGTCTGATTTTATTTATTATGCCTATAAGACAAGAGGAATTATACAGCTAAAATGAACTATACACACAAACGCGTGACGGACACGTTCAACGCTTCCGAATAAAGGCAAACACAGTTTGTTCTGCCCTCAATAACTTTATTACGGTGTATGCAAACTGCTTCGTATGAGTAAATTATTACCCAAGTATGACTATCAGCTACAACTCTTTCTTTTGTAGTCGTTGTTTTATAAAATAGTAAAATAAATAAATAATTGATCTCTATGGATGGTGGTGACGTCAACGATCTTTAAGGGAACGTCTACAAATTCCAGGACATGTTGGGAAAAACATGAGGCTTTTATTAATGATAATATCCAGCAAGGCATATCCATAACTTTTAAAGACATTATTCTTGGTTGTTATGGTTGTGACTCTATTAAAAACAACGCTTACTCTGTTATGAACTTAACGCAGGCCAATTGTCTATTTATGTTATATCCACAAATGTAAATTCACCAACAACAATCCAATTTTTGCATCTTTTTGAAAGAATTTAACCTATATCTTAACACTATTTCATCCTCTGTAAATAAGAAAACTTCAGTTTGTAAAGCCTTTTAATCTGTATCCCTAATTGATGTATAAATATCTTACCCTCATGTTCTTTTTCTCTATCTTCACTTTTTTTTTCCTCCTTAATCTTTAACCATTTATTGGTAATTCTTTCTCGCCTTTATATTCTGATGACATTGAAAATTACTGATATACATTTTGTGTACTGTATTACAAACATATCTTTTGCATTAATAATAAAAATATATAATAATAATATCTCTCAGACTAGCGATGTTATTAATTCTGTGCTGAATTTAAATGCTTTCTCACTGGATCTCCTAGCGCTGTGTATCGGTGTCACAAGATCGGCCTTAACTACACATTCGAGTTAATCGATAAAATCGATTTATCGCCCAGCCCTAGTTCCAGGGCATTGAAATACCAGTATTTTGAATTTTTATGGGCAACATTAAGGTTTCAATAGTTTTTGAAACGATTTATCAAAGACATCACAGCCCTTATGTGCAAAATAGAATAAAACTAACATCTAAGTTTCACTACCTGCACCTTGAAGTTTCAATAACTTGAAGATGTTGTAAGTTTTCTGAAAGAAAAGTCTGTAATGTGTATGGTAATCACCTAGAAATCTAGACGCACCCTAGCGGCAGCAAATCTAATTTGCCGCGAGTGTGGTCTAGCAACTCTCGGTAGACCTGCGAGCTGGAAAAACCGAACTCTGGTCAGGCCAATCACATCGTGTATGGAGTCGGTGGGCGGGCTTAACATAATGACGGCAGAGTTGCCGAGGTTCCGCGTGCTACTTAAAAACAAAGAATCTCGACTCGGCTTTGGCTGCGACTCTTGGAGTTAAACTTTTCTTTGAGAAAAGAACAAAGAACGGCACTGAAGTCATTCTTAAGAAAGGAAGATGTGTTCTGAGTTTTGCCGACCGGTGAAAGTTTAATCAAATAGCTCGGTTTCACCTCCTTCGTTGCTCTGGTTGGTTGTAGCGCTATCCTAATGCGTGCAGAGGGAATTTGAAAGACAACCGTTTATCCCGCCTCTCGGACTGAGCCCTGCCAATGGTGAGTTCCCAGACCCAACATCTTGATGTGGGTCTGGCTTGTCAGGCTAATATGGTAACTTATAAATCTCAATAGTTTCCACATGATGGAACAGAAAGCTTCAGAACGTCCTGGAGTTTCTTGGACATGTCAACGACAGAATTCACAAAATTCACATGCCCTGTGGGTTTAATATACACTCTATTACCAAAAGTTTTGAGACGCCTGCCTTTACATGCACATTCATTTAAATGACATCCTCCTTTCTGCACTGGTGCACAGTCATGTTGGAACAGGAAGCGGCCATCCCCAAACTGTTCCCACAAAGTTGGGAGCATGAAATTGTCCAAAATGTCTTGGTAACATATAAATCTCAATAGTTTCCACATGATGGAACAGAAAGCTTCAGAACGTCCTGGAGTTTCTTTGTTACAATCTATTGTTACAAGGTGCTACACACTACAACTTAGCTGAAGTCTGGGGATGATAAAACTGGTTTAGAGACTCAACCCAGCCCATGTGCCTTTGCTGCAGAACTCAATAGATATGACAATACCCAACCTATGAGCTGTAGTGGTTTAGGATTAATTTGTTGCAACCACTGAAAATATGTTGAAAGTTCAAGGTGCAGGTGGTAGATTTTACATAAATCACCATCCACACATAAACCATTGAAATATATATATTTGTTATTAATTAAAAGGAAATTAAAACACTTAACAGTTATTGCAGTACTTTCAGCACCACATGCCTGGACAGCGACATGTCAACCACAGACAAGTTAACTTAAAAACTAGATTTAAGTTAAACTTTAAAATGTAATTATAGTATATCCAGTAAGGTTAAATAAAGACATTACATAAAATTTAAAAACAACCTGTACAACATGTAAAATGTATTGAGCTCTATATGCTGTATCATTACAAAGTCAAGTGAACTCAGTAGTTATGACCATACCCAAATTATGAGGTGAATTCACAAAGGCATATATGCCCTGTGGGTTTAATATACACTCTATTACCAAAAGTTTTGGGACGCCTGCCTTTACATGCACATGAATTTAAATGACATCCTCCTTTCTGCACTGGTGCATGATCATGTTGGAACAGGAAGCGGCCATCCCCAAACTGTTCCCACAAAGTTGGGAGCATGAAATTGTCCAAAATGTCTTGGTCTGCTGAAGCATTGAGAGTTCCTTTCACTGGAACTAAGGGACCAAGTCCAACCCCTAAAAAACAACCCCACACCATAAACCCCCCTTTACCAAACTTTACAATTGGCACAATGCAGTCAGGCAAGTACTGTTGTCCTGACAACCGCAGACTCGTCCATTGGATTGCCAGACAGAGAAGCGTGATTGGTCACTCCAGAGAACACCTCTCCACTGCTCTAGAGTCCAGTGGCGGAGCTGCTCGGCTCATTCCATGAAACCCATCCCATGAAGCTCTCTACGTACTGTTCTTGAGCTCATCTGAAGGCCACAGAAGTTTGGAGGTCTGTATCTATTGACTCTGCAGAAAGTTGGTTACTTCTGCGCACTGTGACCCTCAGCATGCGCTGACCCTGCTCTGTTATTTTTTTACGTGGCCTACCACTTCGTGGCTGAGTTGCTGTTGTTCCCAATTGCTTCCACTTTGTTATAATCCCACTAACAGTTGACCGTGGAATATTTAGAAGAAACTTCAGGAATGGACTTGTTGCACAGGTGGCAACCTATCACGGCACCACGCTTGAGTTCACTGAGCTCCTTCTTTCACTAATGTTTGTAGAAGCGTCTGCATGCCTAGGTGCTTGATTTTATACACCTGTGGCCATGAAGTGATTTGAACACCTGAATTCAGTGATTTGGAGGGGTGTGCCAATACTTTTGGCAATAAAGTGTATATATGCACTTTATTTACATACGTGTGGGTTACATGCGTCTCAAAATAAGTCCGTTCACAGTTCAGCTCCACACAAACTTTTATTTAAACTTTTATTTACATGCGTGGAGCATGTCTCAAACTCCATCTCTGCATATGTTGTGAGTTTAAGTTGCTTATAGTTTGATCTGCTGTAAAGTGCATCAACACCAGGCTGTTGGTGCCCTCTGCAGGCATTTGTTATAATACATAATGTACATAATTGTTTATATTATGTATTTTATCAGTGTTGTTGATTACTTGGTTGATTACTTGGTGTTGATACTTTATTTGAACCAAATATTACTGCCTCATTGTTATTATATATGTATTTTCAGTCAATTTAAAGGCTTAGGTCTGTTTTTTTTTTTTATTACCACCCAAAAGTATCCAATTACTCGATTAATCATCTAAATAATAATTATCAGTGACAGCTGTACATAATGTATTAGGCTCAAATGTTTAATTGTGTATATAATAAATATTTAAGTCGTATTTTCATCAGCATTTTACAGTTTGATGTTACCAGACATTGGCATGTGTCAAAGACAACTTTCTGAAATCATTTAACAATTTTTTGAAGAATTGTTGCTTATACCCTCCACAGAGTTCTGATTAGTTTAGATAATCAAATAACAGAGCCTGTGCCCCGATTTATCATTGTAATATCCTTGGTTACATAAAAATGGGTAACATTTTATACACAACTAATATGTAACCATTAAAACTAAATAAAAGGCACCATATGTGTTTGCTGTTAAAGTAATCCAGTGTTAATTCAGGAACTTATCTGTGATATTTATTTATTTATTTATTTATTCATTCATTCCAGGTCTGGTCCTGTGGGCGTCAGTATCTCACAGTGATCACAGTTCACACCTGCAGTGAAGCCCCTCCCACAACAATTCACCAATAAATACTGGGAATATTCCCATCATCCTACAAGAGAAGGACAAACTCCAGGTGTAGCGGCTGAAATCTGTGTGACTGTTAAAGATGGAGTTTATTAAAGAGGAGATTGAAGACATGAGTTATCCAGAACCATCCAGAATAAAACATGAAGATACTGAGGAACAAACAGGTTGGTGTCCATTCTTGATTCTTCATTATTGACTGTTGAGAAACATTAAGGTAACACTCCAGGTGCCTATGAAATAATGAACTAATTAGAGATGATAAATGATGTAGAAAATGCATCTAAATGATGCTAATCTTGAACCTTTAACAAGAAAAAGAGGGAACTAAACTTTGGCACATCAAAGATCTGATACTTGATGATACTCTGTTGCTTTCTTCTGGTAAATCAGAGTTCACTTGCACTTATTTTATCTACATAATATTTTCATTTTAGGCTGGATGGAGATGAAACCGCAAAAACATGAACTGAATGAAGCAGAAGAGGAACAGCAGAGCATCAAAACTCAAAGAACAAAAGCTAATAAGCCGCACACCTGCTCTCAGTGTGGAAAGAGTTTCAGTCAAAAAGGAAACCTTACGATACACATGAGAATTCACACTGGAGAGAAACCGTATACATGCACTCAGTGTGGGAAGAGTTTTTCTCAACACTCTGGTCTCAGGAATCATCTGCGCATTCACACTGGAGAAAAACCATTTAACTGTGATCAGTGTGGGAAAGATTTTATTTTGTCATCACATCTAAAACAACACCTGAAAGTTCATTCAGATGAGAAGCCTTACGTGTGTTCTCTCTGTGGAAAGAGTATTTTATGGCTGCGTCATTTTAAACTGCACCAGAAAACACATGATGAAGTGAGAGATCATGTGTGTTGTGACTGTGGGAAGAGCTTTACTAGAGCTGATAATCTGAAACAGCACCAAAGAACTCACACTGGAGAAAGACCTTACAAGTGCTCATATTGTGACAAGAGATTCTGTCGTTCTGAAAACCTGAAATCACACGAGCGAGTTCATACTGGAGAGAAGCCGTACCACTGCACTCAGTGTCAGAAGAGTTTCAAATGTAAAACTGATTTGAAGTATCATCTGCGCGTTCACTCTGGAGAAAAGCCATTTAACTGTGATCAGTGCGGGAAAAAGTTCATTTCATCATCACATCTAAAACAACACCTGAAAGTTCATTCAGATGAGAGACCTCATTCATGTTCTCTCTGTGGAATGTATTTTTCAAGTCTTTATTATTTTAAACTGCATCAGAAAACGCATACCGAAGTGAGAAACCATGTGTGTTGTGACTGTGGGAAGAGCTTTACTAGAGCTGAATGTCTTAAACTGCACCAAAGAACTCACACTGGAGAAAGACCTTACAAGTGCTCATATTGTGACAAGAGTTTCACTCAGTCTGCACACCTGAAATCACACGAGCGAGTTCATACTGGAGAGAAGCCGTACCACTGCACTTAGTGTGGAAAGGATTTTAAGCATTTGTCAAGCCTTCCACTCATGAAAAAAAAAAAAACATTGCAATGTATCAATGTCAAATACGTTGAAGTAAATGTGAGATAAAATATGGAGATTATACTAAAAGCACAGTGGGTCTCGTTCGTTAATAATTACGTGGATTCTTTTGCATTTGTACACACAGGAGAACTTCTCACGTCTGATTCACAGAACGTCCGTACGCACATGAATTTGTCCTTAACCTCGTTCTGATGTTTGTGAATTTGGAGTATTCTAAATCAGCTGCCATGTGCACGAGGTTAGTCATTTGCATAAAACACACCCAAACCATCTCCATATAAGGGGCTTTTCCACACACACTTTCCTTACAGCCTTTCGTCACTCGTGTCAAACTTGCCGCTGTTCGCAGACGCACTCTCGTCCGGATCCTCGAGCAATGCCAAGTGTGCCATTCTCACCAGTTCTCACAATAAACACCTTTTATAAAGAGCCAGATTACAGAGCTCTCATTACACAGCTGTACATGCGTGTATATCTGTGTTATTCAGAGGAACCTCGCCGCTGAAGTTATTATGCATGCTTTTCTTACTCTTTAACTGTATATGATCTGATGTATTTAAGATGAAATTAAATTGTATTATTTAATAATTTCATTATATAATTTTATATATGGATGCAATATACTTCAATGTAATTATAGTCATGTTAGGATGAAATGTATCTTCTTAACACGATTATAAAGCAAGTTCTTTTTGCGTACGCGATTTCAGTTGTTACTGTTTTTCATAAATTTAGAAAAAAAAATGATGAAATCTTTGAATTGTTCTTAAAATCGTTCGTATGCACATTTCACGCACAAAAAATGTGTGCGTACGCATGCTTAGTGAATGAGACCCATTGTCGTTTAAATTGTGAGTTTGGTGAAAATAACTTGTATACTGTATAACTTGGATACACTTAAATCAAGTATATTTAGGTTTATAACGGTCCTGGTTCTCACCTTATTGATGAACATGAATTGTAGTTTGTGAATAAAGCTGAAAATTCCTACAAAGTCAGCTGCCTCCGTAATAATCTTCTGATGCGTGCAGTGGAATCAAGTGAAAATCGCTGCGCGGCATAAATGATAAATCTATTAGGCAGTCTCTTAGCAAAAGCCCTTTTCTTCCGGTCTTCTTCAAAACAAAAAGTTGCATCGTGAATGACGTAAGCGTGCTCCGGCCCGGTACGTTAAGTGCAATGTGAGTGCAGGCCAGTGGGGAGGGGGGACAATCGCGCTCGGGCATGGTACAAGGCAACCGTGCCCAGTGTGAGTACACCCTTACAGTGTAAATGAAGTCATTGTTGTAGTTTATTTCTGTCAGGATTAGGCTCGCTGCGATAGTCAGTGTTACCAGTGTTCAGGTGCAACACCGGTTACATCACTTTCCCACCGTCGTTTTTTTTATATTAATAAAAAGAATTAGTTCAGTTAGAGATACTACAATTAAAAACTGAACGTGCAGCGTGAACCGAACGAGAGTCGCAGCAGGAGTCAGATCTCATTCATCACGAGATTGAGGAGCCGACTGACAAGATGATTGCGGAAGACTTGGTTTCAAAGCGAAATGTAAAGGCGCCTGTTTAAGGGAGTTTGTCATTGGAGTGTTCTGTTGTTGTGTGTTTCATTAAGAATAATACTGAACACACCATTCAAGCAATTCACCCCCGCTAATTCCATGGCGGAAATAAAAGTCATTAATTCACGGCCGCTCAGTGTCTTTCACGGTGTGCGTCCACTGCTGCGTTTTCAGCTCAACTTCCAAAGGAATTCATCGAAAACACTCGCTCTGCTTCGCACTGTTATGAATGCTCGAGCGGCCGTGCACTTTTCACTTTTGGTTTAGAATTAGCGATTTAAAAGCCCCCGCTGGTGATATTACTGGTGTTGTCACGCGTCGATTAACTGGTGGGAAAATTTCCTCACTATCAAATCCCTAGTCAGGATGGATTGTGTACTAAATAGGTCTCTTTTTAATTGGATACATTCATGTAATTTACTTAAGTGTACTGTATTGTGTTTTGATAATATATGCAATTATAAGAAATAAAACAAAAAACATCTTGTCTTGATCGATCTGTTTAACGATTATTGCTAGCTTTTGCACTTAAGCGGTCCTTTTCAGCCATAGTTTTGAGTCGATTTCAGCCATTTACGGCCTTTTGTGTTAATTATAAGAGCACGCACGGCGAACTGAACATATATAAAGCTGACTCAGTTAATCGGCAGGAGAAGAGTCTGGTCACTGAACGAAGCGAGCGCTTCTAAGTGTTTGTGTGAATACTCGGTTGTGTTGATGAATACTGTTCTTTTGAACTTTCTGTTCATCAAAGAATCCAAAAAAACACTGATAATAATCATAAATGTTTCTTGAGCAGCAAATCCTCATATGAGAGTGATTAGTGAAGGATCATGTGACACTGAAGACTGGAGTAATGATGATAAATTCAGCTTTGATCACAGGAATACATTACATTTTAAAATGTATTCAAATAGAAAACAGTTATTTTACATTTTAATAATATTTCACAACATTACAGCTTTTTTGTGTATTTTTAATAACATAAATGCAGCCTTGGTGAGCAGAAGAGACTTCTTTAAAAACATTAAATCTTACCGTTCTCAAACTTCTAGACCATGCATAGGACACACGGAATCGGGATAGGACTCGGGCAGAGATCATGTTCATGGATGTGATTATTAACGTTACTGTAGTGTGAAGCAGAGCGGGGCCGAGTGTTGTGGAGCTGAGCGAGGCCGCTGGAGCGATTGTTAGTAAGATGAACGCAACACACGCCTCGCGAGCAGCGGGACTTTTATTACGCCACAGTCGGCGGCGCCATTTCCGCTTTATCATGAGTATGAGGTGACGCAGCTCTGTTGATCATATTAGACACATCTGAGCGTGTGGAGAATGATGTGATGACGTTACTCTGTGCGTTCGCTCGCGGCTGCTGTGACACTCGTTCACACTGCAGTGAGAGTAAAGCGCTTCTGCAGAATAACACCACAAACCGAACGCAGATGTGATGTCATCGACAGGCCACGCCCTCACACGTCCCGGTTCATTGTGGAAAATAGCAGTTTACTCACGATTTACAAATAGTTGGAAACATTTGGGATATTGTAAGTACTCAACTGAACAAAATATATAACACTGGCCTAGTGGTTTTTGGATATTTAACAGATTTTTTTTTTTTTTTACATTGTGCACCTTTAAAGTCACTGCAATCATCAGTTTAATGCGTATAGTGCTTAATGCGTACAGTGCTTAATGTGTATAGTGTTTAATGTGTATAGTGCTTAATGTGTATATTCTGTGTACAGTGCTTAATGTGTATAGTGCTTAATGTGCATAGTGCTTAATGTGCATAGTGCTTAATGTGCATAGTGCTTAATGTGCATAGTGCTTAATGTGCATAGTGTTTGTGCATAGTGCTTAATGTGCATAGTGCTTAATGTGCATAGTGCTTAATGTGCATAGTGCTTAATGTGCATAGTGTTTAATGTGCATAGTGCTTAATGCATAGTGTTTAATGTGCATAGTGTTTAACGTGGTGCTAACTGTATGCATGTACTTTCAGAGTATAATGTGTAATGTAGTACTGCCTGTAAGTATGTCCAATAGTACACTGTGTGTACTAACTATATGTATGTGCACATTGCACTTTTTTCGGTTTTTACCTGCTTAAGGTTGTATGGTTATGTTAACTGTTACTGCAATTGTCTGGAGCACGCTCCCAAGAATTTCACTCTCCAAGGCACACGTGCTTTGGTGATGTGACAATAAAACTGACTTGACTTGACTTGACTAAAGAGGGATACAGGAAACACAGGACGTCAACTTTATGAAATACAAAGAGAAGTAAGGAGGAGTGAGGATATTTAAAAGAAGCACCAAGGAAGGAAATATTTGATCTAGATTAAGGGTTGGGCACACCATACGGAATAAGACTTTTAAATGAATTAATAAGCATCCAACAGGATTATGTGAGCACTGTGGACATTTTGGCACTGTTTTCTAAGGGGTCCCCAGAACATTTCAGAGATGAAAGAGACCAAGCAAAAATGGATAAAGTCTACCAAACATTTCAACTGTTTCATTTCTAAATGTTTCTGTCTTTTCTTGTCGTATACGTACTTTCCATAATTGTATATGTTTGCTTTCCAGGGAGTTTTTCTCACTATAGTCCCCTTTATCTCGCTCACTGGGGTTGGTTAGGCGGTATTATTAACGCAGTACGTAAGCTGCTCACAGATATTTATTGTGAAAGTTGCTCATACAAATAATTTTTAATTGAAAATGTTCTTCTTCAGGTTTATACATAACAATATGTTGTATTTAGTTAGTAGAGCATGTTATTTGTGACTGTCAAACGTATACCAATGAGCTTAGAAAGGTTGGAGTGGAAGGACTAAAGCTTAAAAATATACTTGTGGATTAGAGAGTTTATTTCTTTATCTCAAGAGAACAGAGCTGATTAAGAGAATCTAGTTTTTAAATCCACACTCCAGCACAGGAGGTGGCGATAAGGCACCTTAATGCATAAAAACGAAGAAGAAGAAGAGGACGCTAGTAGTTTGCTTGTGTTGTCACAGAGAGAAAAGCTACTTAAGGAATGATTAAATAACATCTGGAGGCATTCACATGTGGTAAAGGGTCTCCAGCATGCCAGGTATGTAGAGCTGTGATTTGAATTGAATCATATTGACCAACTGGAGTGCATAAAGTTTGATGTTGGATATTCTACGGATATTCATCTGACTTTTAGGGAGTAATTAAAACTGTAAAACAAAAAATCTTATTTGACAAGTATTAGAAGGTAGAACTGAACACACATCGCATGTTTTAACCCTCAATGTGTTGCACTAGCAGTGCCGAGCTGCACCTTTATGCCGGGAAGGGACCGTCCACAAAGTACATGCGGAGGGAAAAAACGTGTCCAGGCGGTTCTCTACGCGTCATTGAAAACTACCAGCTCTTTTGTTTTCTGTTGAAAACACTGCCATTTAAATGCCACACTCATTTACCAAATACCTACATCCAATGGCTATGTGTGAAAACACTTACACATCATGTTTAGAAATCAAAACTCAAATGTTTTGAGAAACAATTAATTTTATTTAAGTGTTTGCTTTTGCAATAGATGTATGTTTTGTTCGTAGAAATGGAGCCATAGTTTAAGAAATTGTAAAAGATTAACTCTTTCCCCGCCAAACACGGAATTTTCCGGGTTTCCTTATTATTTTCACTGTTAGACGCTAGGGGGCGCTATTACTTATATTCTGAATGAGGACAGAATCTCCTGATCAAAACACAAGCGAGGAAGACGCAAAAAAACAAAACAAGCAATCACAAGCAGATGCATATGTAAAATAGTGCGATCATCAACATTAAACAGCATACAAATCTAATGTTATGAATGAAATGTGGACCCAGGACGAGCTCTAGGACTGTGCAAGCATTGAACCCAAAGTTATCAACAACAACACTATTATTACTACCATCACTATTAATCTTTATGCTATGTCAAATTTAAATTTATGTTATCGTGTGTATTTGTGTGCATGTTTTAAGCCTCCGCATGCACTATTTGCTAGTTGTTGTTTGTTTTTTTTAATTCAAGAGTGAAGCATTTGGATGGAATAATTGTGTTTATGCTCTTTGTTTTGTACTTGGTAGACGGTCCCTATCCTGCATCATTACATTATAAAATCTATTTATTTACAGCTATACCTCAAGGTAGTTTAAAACACACACACAATTTCTACATTTAAAAAAAGCAAAACAAACACAGCATGTTTCTTGTCATTATGCGAAATGCGTTAATGATCTATTGAAGATTTTCTATGCTTAATCTCTGACAAACGTCAAGTAACGTTTCAATAACGACAGACTGCTCATCTTATTTTATTTAATATACATTTTGAAAAGACAAGAGTGGAGAACACTGGAATTATACACCAAAAATGTGAAGTACTACAAATAAACACTTCTGTGTCGATGCAGGTTTACTCATGTCATTAATGTAATAGTTCACAAGGTGGCAAGAGCAAATGTTGGCCCAGACATGAGACGTGTACAGATCCTACTGATTTTATATGAGTTTGTTTGGGAATGAAGACAATTTCATCCACAGCATGCACATCTCAACATTATCCTACAGTATAATCCAGCCTTCACAAGTCCTCTCTGCATACCGTATGCCATTTTTACACGTGCCCCAGCTAATTTTTATTTTCATATTTTTTAATTACTTCTGTATTAAACTGTTTATAATGACCCAAACATACAGGACTATATATACAGGGTGATGTGTCGGTAGATTAAGTGTTTTGGACTATCATCATCATTTTACAGTTTAGTATGTTACTATAGACATCTTTTAAGAAGAGGACGGAGCTTCAAGAGCTCATACTGGCAACAACAAAACAGGACAATCTCACGCACTGACTATGTCAGACATTGACATTTGAACATGTAACACTTGTCGCAGACATTGTTTATTTATATGCTTCTCACCCAGGGCTGTCTCTATGCTAATAGGGGAGATTGCCACTGGCTGTTGGCGGGACTTCTCCCTACAATGACATCATTGTAGGGTGAATCTGAATCAGGTCGTGTGAAGACTGCTTTTGATTTATGGGAATTATTAAATAAAAATTGTGAGTGGATTTTTACCATTATAGGCTGATTCTTCACACACTGCGGACACATATCAATGTTCAAACACCTTATAAAAGTAATCCAGTATAAATTCATTAACTTGTTTTTTTTGGTTTTTCCAGGTCTGGTCCTGTGGGCGTCAGTATCTCACAGTGATCACAGTTCACACCTGCAGTGAAGCCCCTCCCACAACAATTCACCAATAACTACTGGGAATATTCCCATCATCCTACAAGAGAAGGACAAACTCCAGGTGTAGCGGCTGAAATCTGTGTGACTGTTAAAGATGGAGTTTATTAAAGAGGAGATTGAAGACATGAGTTATCCAGAACCATCCAGAATAAAACATGAAGATACTGAGGAACTAACAGGTTGGTGTCCATTCTTGATTCGTCATTATTGACTGCTGAGAAACATTAAGGTACAAATTAGAGATGATAAATGATACAGAAAATGCATCTAAATTGCGGCTGCATGATATATCGTTTTAGCATCGATATGCACATCCGTGATAGTCACATCGCAGGATGTGCGATGTCAAGTATAGGGATCGTAGTTGATCCATGGCCCTTACGGGCAGCTGCACCCTGGTTCAGAACGCATGCTATTCGCAGATTAAATGCACAGTTTAACCATCAAAGCGTTTTTAAGTTGAGTCTAGCATCAAGCGCAAGAAGATTGTAAGTCACGCGCTGTTTTCTGTGCGCATACACAGAGCCACACAGACAGGACGTGAATGCTGAATTCACCATTCACCCCAAGTTTTAATTGACAGGCGATCTGACCAATCACAACAACGAATCTGCAGTTTTGTCCGACAAAGCAGTCAGGAGAGTTAGTAGAGGTGGATTTGAACTTGAAAAACGGTGTGTACGGTCTTTCCACGGTTGAAACAACATTTCATCTGGGTGGTCACTCATGTTTATTTGATGCTAATTAACTAGAAGGAAGAGATGCTCAGGACTCGTGCACGCAAAATGAAGTCAAAATATCTCGGCGAGTATCCTCATAAACGCATTCGGAGTTTGTGAGAAAGAAACTCGGTTATCGGTTATGTGAGGAAGATGCGCGTTTATCCGCGCATTCATCTTAGGCCCTGTCCCAAATGGCACACTTCATGTGCACTTTCGGACATTGGCCGCTGCGTGTGCATGTCCGTTAAGTCCATAAGACCGTAGGGTGTCCCATTCGTCATTTAAGCTTAAAGAACGGTGCGCGTGAGCGTCCCCTTTGCGGCTGCTATGCACCCTCGATGCGCACTTCAGCTGAGCCCGCAAATTCAAGAGCTTCTACCCGGCAGTCAATGCGGCATTACGTCATGAAAGTGCGGACTCAGAGGAAGACTGTGAGGGTTTAGGGTGCCATTTGGGACAGGACCTTAAAGGGACAGCCTAATGTACCGCAGCTGTTTGTCACCAATGGTGATAAGCTTTAACAAAGATAAATTGTATTAATTATGAGTTATATTTAATTTATACAGTGAAGACTGTTATTTTACATTTGACTTTTTTTCAGTTTCTTCACCAAAATACTGTTATATTTGCCTGAAAAAACGCTGCTTATTTCAGTTGTATCTTTCTTCTATTGAATTTATCTATGCTTGTAATTTATTTTTTTCTGTGCAGATTCACTCACCTATAAAATCACCCCTATTATTCTAGAATGATTAATTATTTTCAAATAGAGCTATTCAAATCATCTGGTGAAATTGTTTTTATATTGCAATATAAAAGCAATTTATATTGTTTTTATAGTGCATCCGGAAAGTATTCACAGCGCTTCACATTGTCCACATTTTGTTGTGTTACAGACTTATTCCAAAATGGATTAAATTCATTATTTTCCTCAGAAATTCTACAAACAATACCCCACAATGACAATGTGAAAAGTTTGTTTGAAATCATTGCAAATTTATTTAAGATAAAAATGAAAAAAATTACATGTGCATAAGTATTCACAGCCTTTGCGCAATACTTTGTTGAAGCACCAATTATAGCCTCAAGTCTTTTTGAGTATGATGCTACAAGCTTGGCACACCTATTTTTGGGGAGTTTCTCCCATTCTTCTTTGCTGGACCGCTCAAGCTCCATCAGGTTGGATGGGGAGCGTCGGTGCACAGCCATTTTCGGATCTCTCCAGAGATGTTCAATCGGGTTCAAGTCTGGGCTCTGGCTGGGCCACTCAAGGACATTCACAGAGTTGTCCCGTAGCCCCTCCTTTGTTATCTTGGCTGTGTGCTTAGAGTCATTGACCTGTTGGAAGATGAACCTTCGCCCCAGTCTGAGGTCCAGAGCGCTCTGGAGCAGGTTTTCATCACGGATGTCTCCATACATTATTGCATTCATCTTTCTCTTGATCCTGCTGCTGAAAAACATCCCCACAGCATGATGCTGCCACCACCATGCTTCACTGTAGTGATGAGCTTCCTTCAAACATGATGCTTGCCATTCAGGCCAAGGAGTTCGGAGAATTTTGTATCTCATGAGTCCTCAGGTGCCTTTTGGCAAACTCCAGGTAGGCTGTCATGTGCCTTCTACTGAGGAGTGGCTTCCATCTGGCCACTCTACCGTATAGGCCTGATTGGTGAAGTGCTGGAGAGATGGTTGTTCTTCTGGAAGGTTCTCCTCTCTCCACAGAGAAATGCTGGAGCTCTGTCAGCGTGACCATTGGGTTCTTGGTCACCTCCCTGACTAAGGCTCTTCTCCCCCGATCGCTTAGTTTGGCCAGGCGGCCAGCTCTAGGAAGGGTCCTGGCGTTCCAAACTTCTTCCATTTAGGGATGATTGAGACCACTGTGCTCATTGGGACCTTCAGTGCTGCAGAAATATTTATATACCCTTCCCCAGATCTGTGCCTTGATACAATCCTGTCTCTGCAATCTACAATTTCCTTGAACTTCATGAAATTGTTTGTGTTTTGACTGTTAACTGTGGGACCTTATATAGACAGGTGTGTGCATTTACAAATCATGTCCAATCAACTGAATTTACCACAGATGGACTCCAATCAAGTTGTAGAAGCATTTCAAGGATGCACCTGAGTGCAAATTTGAGTGTCATGGCAAAGGGTGTGAATACTTTTTTTTTTTTTTTTTAAATAAATCTGCAAAGATTTCAAACAAACTTTTTTCACATTTTCATTATGGGGTATTGATTGTAGAATTTTGAGAAATTATTGAATCCATTTTGGAATAAGGCTGTAACAACAAAATGTGGAAAAAGGGAAGCGCTGTGAATACTTTCCGGATGCACTGTATATATCGCAGAAAAACTAAATATCGCAATGTACGTTTTTTTTTCCAATATTGTTCAGCCCTAATCTAATTTGATCATAATAAAGACGAAACTAAACTTTGGCACATCAAAAATCTGATACTTGATGATACTCTGTTGCTTTCTTCTGGTAAATCAGAGTTCACTTGCACTTATTTTAACTACATAATATTTTCATTTTAGACTGGATGGAGATGAAACCGCAAAAACATGAACTGAACGAAGCAGAAGAGGAACAGCAGAGCATCAAAGCTAAAAAGCTGCACACCTGCACTCAGTGTGGAAAGAGTTTCAGACAAAAAGGACACCTTAGTGCACACATCAGAATTCACACTGGAGAGAAACCGTATACATGCACTCAGTGTGGGAAGAGTTTTTCTCAACACTCTGGTCTCAGGAATCATCTGCGCGTTCACTCTGGAGAAAAGCCATTTAACTGTGATCAGTGTGGGAAAGATTTTATTTCATCATCAAATCTAAAACAACACCTGAAAGTTCATTCAGGTGAGAGACCTTATGTGTGTTCTCTCTGTGGAAAGAGTTTTTTATGGCTGCGTCATTTTAAACTGCACCAGAAAACACATGATGAAGTGAGAGATCATGTGTGTTGTGACTGTGGGAAGAGCTTTACAACAACTGCCCATTTGAAAAATCACCAACGAATTCACACTGGAGAAAGACCTTACAAGTGCTCATATTGTGACAAGAGATTCTGTCGTTCTGAAAACCTGAAATCACACGAGCGAGTTCATACTGGAGAGAAGCCGTACCACTGCACTCAGTGTGGAGAGAGTTTCAAATGTAAAACTGATTTGAAGTATCATCTGCGCGTTCACTCTGGAGAAAAGCCATTTAACTGTGATCAGTGTGGGAAAAAGTTCATTTCATCATCACATCTAAAACAACACCTGAAAGTTCATTCAGATGAGAGACCTTATATATGTTCTTTTTGTGGAAAGAGTTTTTCATGGCTAAAGAGTTTTAAACAGCACCAGAAAACACATGATGAAGTGAAAGATCATGCGTGCTGTCAGAAAACACATAATGAAGTGAGAGATCATTTATGTTGTGACTGTGGGAAGACCTTTACGAGAGCTGCCAATCTGAAACAGCACCAAAGAACTCACACTGGAGAAAGACCTTACAAGTGCTCATATTGTGACAAGAGTTTCAATCAGTCTCCACACCTAAAATCACACGAGCGAGTTCATACTGGAGAGAAGCCGTACCACTGCACTCAGTGTGGGGAGGATTTTAAACATTTGTCAAGCCTTTCCACTCATATGAAAAAATGTTGCAATGTATGATGTTTTATTAACTAAGTTCAGGAGGAGCCCATTCAGATAATTAACACGAGTAAGGACTTTACTCCAGGAAAATTAACTTTACTCCATATAAATTATATGCAAGTGTGAAATCAATGTCAAATACAATCAAGTAAATGTGTGAGATAAAACATTGAGTTTATACTAAAAGCACAGTATCAGTTTAATTTTGTGAATTTGGTGAAAAACTAGAAAGACTTAAAGAGTTGAAGCTTCAACAACTCTTACGGTGTAAATAAAGTCATTGTAGTTTATTTCTGTCAGGATGGATTGTGTGCTAAATAGGTATTTCTTGAATTAGATACATGGATAATTTTGTCCTCAAATTTGATGTGTTAGAAGCAGGAAAAATTGGCGATTTGAGCGAGTTTGACAAGGGCCAAATTGTGACAGCTAGACGACTGGGTCAGAGCATCTCCAAAACTGCAGCTCTTGTGGGGTGTTCCCGGTCTGCAGTGGTCAGGATCTATCAAAAGTGCTCCAAGGAAGGAACAGTGGAGAACCGGCCACAGGGTCATGGGGCCAAGGCTCATTGATGCACGTGGGGAGCGAAGGCTGGCCCGTGTGGTCCGATCAAACAGACGAGCTACTGGAGCTCAGACTGCTCAAGAAGTTAATGCTGGTTCTGATAGAAAGCTGTCAGAATACACAGAGTATCTCAGTTTGTTGAGTATGGGGCGGCATAGCCGCAGACCAGTCAGGGTGCCCATGCTGACCCCTGTCCACCAACAGTGGCACGTGAGCATCAGAACTGGACCACGGAGCAATGGAAGAAGGTGGCCTGGTCTGATGAATCATGTTTGCTTTTACATCACGTGGATGTCAGGGTGCGTGTGCGTCACTTACCTGGGGAACACATGGCACCAGGTGCACTATGGGAAGAAGGCAAGCCGGCGGAGGCAGTGTGATGCTTTGGGCAATGTTCTGCTGGGAAACTTTGGGTCATGCCATCCATGTGGATGTTACTTTGACACCAACACAATATTAGGTCATAATGTTATGCCTTATCTGTGTGAATTCATGTGATTTACTTATTTACTAGATTGTCTGATAGTACTTTCAATTATGAGAAATAAAACAGAAACATCTTTTTGTCTCGGTTTATGTATTTAATGAACACAGAGAATTAGTTATATATTGTAATTGTAATCACATTGTTACGAGCCCCTGCTCTTTCTCGTTTTCTCTTTTCTTTCTCACTATAGTTGCCAATTGGATGGGGGCAGAGCCTGATTTTTTTTCTAACTCTCGAGAAACACAAAAGAATACATACAAAAGAATCTTCCTGGTTCGCTTACCTATGCTTTCCCTCTAATCTAATATAACCAAAACGAAACTCACCATCCTGTTCAAAAGAAAAAGGAAAAACAAACTCCAAAACCACAAACAGGTTTCCTGATGTAGGCCAAAACTGAAGTGCCACCAGCAGCTCTTAAATAGGCAAAGGCCTGAGGTGTTAGGAATAATCAGGCTCCGGCCCCATTGAATAGGCAACTATACTCAGAAAGAAAAAACAAGAGAAAGAGCAGGGGCTCGTAACACCCCCACCCATAAAACATGAAATATAATTCATATAATTATTTTAATAATCCAATACTCACCCTCCATAAACTAAAACACACAAACGTTCAAAAATCCTAAAACGAGAGATTGCACAGTTCTGTATCATGCAGACTCTTATCAGAGATTTATAAGTCAATGCTCACTGACACAAACCGTCACCTAAGAAAAGTTTTGTAGTACTCAAAGAATAGTTCACTCTCCATTCTAAAACTCAGAAGGAACTTAAGAGTCAGGCATAGAAGTGTTCACAAAAGCTGACATACAGCTCCTTATGAAATACCAACCTATCTGCCATAATATGACCCTTCTACAATAATAGCAAAATGGCTTTTGCATGGTCTTAAACTCACTTGGCTTATCTGCTGCTTCACTTGGCTAAAAGGGTCAAATTCATTACAAATATAGAAAAAATAGAACAAAGACTTTACTTGAGACTTGATTTGGACCCTAAAGACTTGAGACTTGACTTGGACCCTAAAGACTTGAGACTTGACTTGGACCCTAAAGACTTGAGACTTGATTTGGACCTCAGAGACTTGATTTGGACCTCAGAGACTTGACTTGGACCTCAGAGAGACTTGAGACTTGATTTGGACCCTAAAGACTTGAGACTTGATTTGGACCCTAAAGACTTGAGACTTGATTTGGACCCTAAAGACTTGAGACTTGACTTGGACCTCAGAGAGACTTGAGACTTGATTTGGACCCTAAAGACTTGAGACTTGACTTGGACCCTAAAGACTTGAGACTTGACTTGGACCCTAAAGACTTGAGACTTGATTTGGACCTCAGAGACTTGATTTGGACCTCAGAGACTTGACTTGGACCTCAGAGAGACTTGAGACTTGATTTGGACCCTAAAGACTTGAGACTTGATTTGGACCCTAAAGACTTGAGACTTGATTTGGACCCTAAAGACTTGAGACTTGACTTGGACCTCAGAGAGACTTGAGACTTGATTTGGACCCTAAAGACTTGAGACTTGATTTGGACCTCAGAGACTTGACTTGGACCTCAGAGAGACTTGAGACTTGATTTGGACCCTAAAGACTTGAGACTTGATTTGGACCCTAAAGACTTGAGACTTGATTTGGACCCTAAAGACTTGAGACATGACTTGGACCCTAAAGACTTGATTTGGACCCTAAAGACTTGAGACTTGACTTGGACCTCAGAGAGACTTGAGACTTGATTTGGACCCTAAAGACTTGAGACTTGATTTGGACCCTAAAGACTTGAGACTTGATTTGGACCTCAGAGACTTGTGAACATGTCTGGAAGAGACACAAGTAGCAATGCATGAAACACAGAGCATGCTACAGAAGAGATAAGTAGCAATACAAAATTACAAAGCAAGCTACAGGAAACAAAAGTAGCAAGAAATGTTTTTCACCTACCATCACACTGGCTGATTGTGAAGAGCTCCCAAGATTCACAACTCCCAAGCTTTATACACTTGTCCTCACTGTGGAAAGAGTTTTGCGGCAAAACAACAGCTTTACAAGCACATAAAAATTCATACCAGAAAGTCGTCTTTACACCTGTCCTCAGTGCGGAAAGAGCTGTCTAAAAGAATACAGACTTAAGATGCACCCAAGACCTCATATTGGAGAGAAACCACACATCTGCCCTGTGATTGTGGTAAGAGTTTTGCCGAAAAAGTTCACCAAATAAATTATGTTTTTATTTGCAAATTTCTTAAGATTAGGTTGCGTGGCTAGGATAAATTGATGCCATCTGCTTATGACTAGTTAGTTTATTAATGTCTACTAAATAGTGCTCTGATTGTAAATTATATTATGAGAAATAAAACAATTTTGATAGCCTATTCAACATCCATTAGTTTATTGTTTGATTTGTGACCATTTTAGCTGAGCAAATGTGGATGGTTGTAACACATCATTCACATGTACATCGAATTTAATGCCTTAAATTATCCTACACAATGCCTTGAAGAAATTTAACACACTTCTAACTTAAATAAAAATCAGCAGGCCAGAGTAATATTCCCTTTTTTCCAAACTCAGTACTACACTCCAGTAGGTGGCGCAAATGCATATTGAAGCGGTTTAAAAACGATCATAAAACATAAAAGAAGAAGATGGTCGTCCTGAGAAGAAATAACAGGAGAAATCCAAGCAGAAACAGCTGAATTCTGTGTGCTGTACTTTAGTAAAGATGGAGTTCATTAAAGAGGAGATTGAAGACATGAGTGATCCAGAACCATCCAGAATAAAACATGAAGATACTGAGGAACTAATAGGTTGGTGTCCATTCTTCATTCTTAATTCTTTACTTCTGAGAAAAAATGAACAAAGCTTTAGTTCAACAGATTGGGTGGATGTGATATAATAAGCAGTATATAGATGCATTTAATCATAATCTTGTATAGAAGTTGTCAAACACAAGTAAATGACAGAAAAACATTGGCATCAAAGATCTGATACCTGATCTCTGTTGCTGTTAAATCAGAAATTCACTTGAACATATTTTAACCACATAATATTTTTATTTTAGACCAGACGGAAGTGAAAGCGCAAAGACACGACCTGAATGAAGCAGAGGAAATTCATAGCTTCAAAACTCTCACCTGCTCTCAGTGTGGAAAGAGTTTCACACATAAAAGAAACTTTAACACACACATGAGAATTCACACTGGAGAGAAACCCTGCTCTCAGTGTGGGAAGAGTTTTACTTGTACATCAGGTCTCAGGAATCATCTGCGCATTCACTCTGGAGAAAAGCCGTTTAACTGTGATCAGTGTGGGAAAGATTTTATTTGTTCATCACATCTAAAACAACACCTGAAAGTTCATGCAGGTGAAAAGCCTCACGTGTGTTCTCACTGTGGGAAGAGTTATTCACGACTGGACTGTTTTAAACTGCACCAGAAAACACATGATGAAGTGGGAGATCATGTGTGCTGTGACTGTGGGAAGAGCTTTACTAGAGATGACCATCTGAAACAGCACCAAAGAATTCACACTGGAGAAAGACCTTACAAGTGCTCATATTGTGACAAGAGTTACACTGTGTCTGGAAATCTGAAAGTGCACGAGCGACTTCACACTGGAGAGAAGCCGTACTGTTGTACTCGGTGTGGAATTGGTTTTGCACGCAAGGACAGTCTGAAGAAACACACAAGAATTCACACTGGAGAAAAGCCATTCGCTTGCCATCAGTGTGGAAAAAGTTTCATACAAAAACCACATCTTATCAAGCACACAAGTATTCACACTAGACAACAGTCTTACACTTGCCCTCAGTGCGGATGGAGCTTCACATTTGAATACAAACTTAAGATACACCTGCGTGTTTGTACTGGAGAGAAATCATACACCTGTCCTCAGTGTGGAAAGAGTTTCGCACATAAATCAAGTCTCAGTTGTCATCTGCGTGTTCATACTGGAGAAAGACCTTATGTGTGTTCACATTGTGACAAGAGTTTCACTCGGTCAGGAACCTTGAAAAAACATGAGCGACTTCATTGCAAAACCACCATAGACTGTTGAGAGACCGTACCACTGCTTATACGGGAAGAGGTTCACCCAATCAGGAGGTTTCTTTACTCATTGACAAAGCACTTTCTCCCAACTTAGAAGTTGCTGAATTGACCCTGTTCACATTTTTGTTGCGTTTTGAACGCAAAGGTAATCTAGTTAGTTAAGTATTTTTTATCACAAATTCTGTCAGGCTGGCTTGTGCTAGGTATTGTATGTCTAGGATACATTAATGCCATCTGCTTATGACTATAAATGTGTACTAATATTATATATATATATATATATATATATATATATATATATATATATATATATATATATACATATACACACACACACACACACACACACACACACACACACACACACCTAAAGGATTATTAGGAACACCTGTTCAATTTCTCATTAATGCAATTATCTAATCAACCAATCACATGTCAGTTGCTTCAATGCATTTAGGGGTGTGGTCTTGGTCAAGACAATCTCCTGAACTCCAAACTGAATGTCAGAATGGGAAAGAAAGGTGATTTAAGCAATTTTGAGCGTGGCATGGTTGTCAGTAAATACTTAGACTGACACGGGCCAGTCTAAGTATTTCACAATCTGCTCAGTTACTGGGATTTTCACGCACAACCATTTCTAGGGTTTACAAAGAATGGTGTGAAAAGCCATGTCACAAAGCTCGAATCATTTCAAATTGGTTTCATGATCATGACAATGAGTTCACTATACTAAAATGGCCCCCACAGTCACCAGATCTCAACCCAATAGAGCATCTTTGGGATGTGGTGGAACGAGAGCTTCGTGCCCTGGATGTGCATCCCACAAATCTCCATCAACTGCAAGATGCTATCCTATCAATATGGGCCAACATTTCTAAAGAATGCTTTCAGCACCTTGTTGAATCAATGCCACGTAGAATTAAGGCAGTTCTGAAGGCGAAAGGGGGTCAAACACAGTATTAGTATGGTGTTCCTAATAATCCTTTAGGTGAGTATATATTGGTGCAAACTGCTGTCCTACAACCAAAAAAACGCATTTAAGTATTCAAATCTAAGATGTTTACTAAGATCCTTCTATTATCTATTGAAACCCACAATTATAAATTAAAATATCAGTAAGCTTAATATATAAAAAAAAATCATAATATATTTGGTATTTTCTATTTGGAGGTAGCGATCCCAAACCCTAACCCCTAAATTTGAACTTATTAAAATGATATTGAAATATGTTTTGCAATTTATTCCATCGTTTTTTTTAAAAAAATATCTTTGTGATTTAATTTTAAATTTTTTGTTGGCTCACTTTGATAAAGTGATTTTTACCCATCATACTTTCAAGCATAAACCAGCTCTTCGTATGGAAAAGAACCATCGTGACATAAATTCACTAATTTATAAATTGTAAGAAATAAAAAGCTACAATTTGAGACCAGAAATGCATCATGTAACTGTAAGAGATAAAAAAATAAATTTAAAAAACTGACTACCCGCTTGTTTGTAAGAAAGTTTGGGAATTATTAACTAATTTCTATATCCAATACAGCTGTCACCCCTTGGTTTTACTACAAATAAAACCAAAAAAACATGGTTATTGTAGTTAAACCATGGTAACCACAAATTAACCATGGCTTTGCTGCTCTAACCATAGTTTAACCATGGTGTTTGTGATAAAACTGTGGTTATATAAATGGCAATCAATCAGCCAAAAACTATGGTTACTACACTTTTACTATGATAAAACCATGGTTATTTTTTCGTAAGGGACATTTGCCACAGTCTGATATACTGCACAAATCTAGCATGCATCAGAATTATTTTAAGTCTAAATATGCAATTATGTCTTAGATTCTCCTACATAATGCCTTGAAAAAAATAACACTTCAAAATTAAATTAAAATGATCAGACCAGAATTACAACATTCACTTTTTCCAAACTCAGTACTACACTCCAGTAGGTGGCGCAAATGCACATTGAAGAGGTTTACAAACTATCATAAAACATAAAAGAAGAAGATGGTCCTCCTAAGAAACCCAAGCAGAAACAGCGGACTTCTGTGTGCCGTACTTTAGTAAAAGTTTATTAAAGAGGAGATTGAAGACATGAGTGATCCAGAACCATCCAGAATAAAACATGAAGATACTGAGGAACAAACAGGTTGGTGTCCATTCTTCATTCTTCAGTGTTTACTTCTGAGAAACATTAACAGAGCTTCATTTTAACAGATGGCTGTGATATTATAAGCAGTATAGAGATGATAAATGACACAATCTTGTATAGAAGTTGTCAAATACATTTTAATTGTATTAACTTTGGCACATTAAAGATCTGATACCTGATCTATATTGCTTTCTGCTGTTAAATCAGAGTTTACTTTAACTGATTTTAACTAGGGGTGGGCGATATAGCCTCAAAATTATATCACAATATTTCAAGAATATTTGCGATAACGACGATATAGACAAAAATATATGGAACAAAGTTGTATTGGTTATTGCAGCTGGTAGGTAGCAGCATTTATTGCTGTAAAAGTGTGTACCTTGAATACAATGCAAGTCGCTTTGGATAAAAGCGTCTGCCAAATGCATAAGTGTATTAGTGCAAACAAAATGAAAGGCATCATCCATCCTTTTCCAGTGAGCTACTGTCATTGATGAGAGAATATTTCATTCAAAGCTTTCCTGTAGCTCAAAACGAAAGCGTGGCGCTAGCAACGCCAAGGTCATGGGTTCGATTCCCAGGGAAAGCAAGAACTGAAACAAAATGTGTACTGTCATTGATGATGAATTCATTCAAAGCTTTTCTGTAGCTCAAACAATACGAGCGTGGCGCTAGCAACGCCAAGGTCATGGGTTCGATTCCCAGGGAAAGCAAGAACTGACAAAATGTGTACCTTGAATGCAATGTAAGTCGCTTTGGATAAAAGCGTCTGCCAAATACATAAGTGTATTAGTGCAAACAAAATGAAAGGCATCATCCATCCTTTTCCAGTGAGCTACTGTCATTGATGAGAGAATATTTCATTCAAAGCTTTCCTGTAGCTCAAACAATACGAGCGTGGCGCTAGCAACGCCAAGGTCATGGGTTCGATTCCCAGGGAAAGCAAGAACTGACAAAATGTGTACCTTGAATGCAATGTAAGTCGCTTTGGATAAAAGCGTCTGCCAAATACATAAGTGCGCAAAATGAAAGGCAGCAGTGAGCTACTGTCATTGATGAGAGAATATTTCATTCAAAGCTTTCCTGTAGTCAGCGTGGCGCTAGCAACGCCAAGGTCATGGGTTCGATTCCCAGGGAAAGCAAGAACTGACAAAATGTGTACCTTGAATGCAATGTAAGTCGCTTTGGATAAAAGCGTCTGCCAAATACATAAATGTAAAGTGTACATCTATTGTCATAAGGCGGCAGCAGCAACACACAGCACGAGTCAAATGAAAGCAAAGTAGCCTTAGTACAAGTTATTAGTGTTTTCACTGGAAATCTTAAGTAAAACTATAACAACATTTTAGTTTAACAATAACTAAAGTAATTTATGCCATGGTCTGTCTGAATGTTCGATTCTGATTGGCTGGAAGGTGTGCAATAAAATCGTTTAATGCACAAGTAGTTCCACATCAGATGAATCCCCGTTCTATGTTAATGCGCTGTTTAGGTGCGTTTACATGGAGCACTGTAATCGGTTTAAAAGTCCAAACCGAATGAAAATGCTCCATATAAACACCTCAATCAGAATAAAAATGCCCAAACCGAATGAAACTGTAATCGGTTTGAGAGGGGTGGGATAAACCTTTCCATGAACCGATCAAACGAAAAATGCCACCATGTAAACGACCTGATCCGATTACTGTGAGTGTACGTCCTTCTGTGGCGTGATCGACGTGATGTACAGCGCGCGCCTCCACCACAGTAGGCTATAATGTTGACGAGAGGAAAGTAAATTTTTCTGAAGTGTTAAACTTCGTTAACACTTAAAAAGTTGTGAAGATAATGTTGGAATAATGACACACACATAACCTGGCTACGCCATCTCATCCGACAGCGTTTGTCCCAGGCACTCTCTACGTCAACTGCGCCTGACAGAAGAACTTATTTTTCTTACAGCAACACCAGATAACGTCTCATGTAAACGGCCCACAGAATCGTTCAATCGGAATGATTTTAATGGGAATGACATAAAAGTGTGCATGTAAACGGGGATATTGAAGCAGGCACGCACACACACACACTCGCATATTGCAGAGAGTGGAGATCGCGCTGCAGAATCAGGATCACAGAAACTTGTTATCAACACCGCCCCGCGACTTTTAGCAATAAAATAGCTAAGCTACTGGATCACTACATTATATTTCTCAGCAATGATGGGGTTACATCACTATTTTTACAAACCCGATTCCAAAAAAGTTGGGACACTGTGAATAAAAACAGAATGCAATGATGTGGAAGTTTCAAATTTCAATATTTTATTCGGAATACAACATAGATGACATATCAAAAGTTCAAACTGAGAAAATGTATCATTTCAAAAAATTCAAAAAATAAGTTGATTTTAAATGTCATTGCATCAACACCTCTTAAAAAAGTTGGGACAAGGCCATGTTTCCCACTGTGTGGCATCCCCTCTTCTTTTTCTAACAGTCTGCAAACGTCTGGGGACTGAGGAGACAAGTTGCTCAAGTTTAGGAACAGGAATGTTGTCCCATTCTTGTCTAATACAGGCTTCTAGTTGCTCGACTGTATTAGGTCTTCTTTGTGGCATCTTCCTCTTTATGATGCACCAAATGTTTTCTATGGGTGAAAGATCTGGACTGCAGGCTGGCCATTTCAGTACCCGGATCCTTCTTCTACGCAGCCATGATGTTGTAATTGATGCAGGATGTGGTCTGGCATTGTCTTCCCTGAAAGAGACGACGTCTGGATGGGAGCATATGTTGTTCTAGAATTTGAATATACCTTTCAGCATTGATGGTGCCTTTCCTGATGTGTAAGCTGCCCATGCCACATGACATGGCGTCCCAGTTTTCCAAAAAGAACTTCAGATTTTGATTGGTCTGACCACAGAACAGTTTTCCACTTTGCCACAGTCCATTTTAAATGAGCCTTGGCCCAGAGAAAACGCCTGCGCTTCTGGATCATGTTTAGATATGGCTTCTTTTTTGACCTATAGAGTTTTAGCCGGCAGCGGCGAATGGCACGGTGGATTGTGTTCACCGACAATGTTTTCTGGAAGTATTCCTGAGCCCATGTTGTGATTTCCATTACAGTAGCATTCCTGTATGTGATGCAGTGCCGTCTAAGGGCCGGAGATCACGGGCATCCAGTATGGTTTTCTGGCCTTGACCCTTACGCACAGAGATTGTTCCAGATTCTCTGAATCTTTGGATGATATTATGCACTGTAGATGATGATAACTTTTTCGCTGAGAAACTCCTTTCTGATATTGCTCCAGTATGTTTGGCCGCAGCATTGGGGGAATTGGTGATCCTCTGCCCATCTTGACTTCTGAGAGACACTGCCACTCTGAGAGGCTCTTTTTATACCCAATCATGTTGCCAATTGACCTAATAAGTTGCAAATTGGTCCTCCAGCTGTTCCTTATATGTACATTTAACTTTTCCGGCCTCTTATTGCTCCCTGTCCCAACTTTTTTGGAATGTGTAGCTCTCATGAAATCCAAAATGAGCCAATATTTGACATGACATTTCAAAATGTCTCACTTTCAACATTTGATATGTTATCTATATTCTATTGGGAATAAAATATAACTTTATGAGATTTGTAAATTATTGCATTCCTTTTTTATTCACAATTTGTACAGTGTCCCAACTTTTTTGGAATCGGTTTTGTAAGTAATAGACACATCTTTGTTGTTAAGAGAGCCGCTGAACAGACGCAGTCACGCAGGTACGAATCTCTCTCTCTCTCTTTCTCGATAATTAATTCAAATAAATGATATGATTCATTCATTCAAATAAACGTAATCTTACACACCACTTCATCTCTAACGAGCCATAACTGACGGAAATAACCATCAATGTTACCCTTCCGGTCAAATATTGCACTGCAAACATCAATAACAGCTTTAAGTTGTCAATGTTATGTCAGTTGTCCAGAGGGCTGACCTCTTGTAACAAAGTAGCTCCCTTTTTAGGTACTAAATCGTCATCGGACATGCTGCTCTTCGTGTACACTCTCAGACAGGTGTTGTTGTGCGTGCTAGGGAACGCAAGTGCGCCATACATCATCACGTCTCTATATCATTGGTATCACAATATGACACTTTTTTTTTATCATGTAAAAATGTATACCGGTATCATCGTGGACGGTATGATATGGCACACCCCTAATTTTAACCACATAATATTTTTATTTTAGATCAGATGGAAGCGAAGCAGCAAAGACAAGACCTGAACGAAGCAGAGGGAAGTTATAGCTTCAAAACTCAAGGAACAAAAGCCAAAAAGCCGTACACCTGCACTCAGTGTGGAAAGAGTTTCACACAAAAAGGAAACCTTAACATACACATGAGAGTTCACACTGGAGAGAAACCGTACACATGCACTCAGTGTGGAAAGAGTTTTAATCGTACATCAGTTCTCAGTAATCATCTGCTCTGTCACTCTGGAGAAAAGCCATTTAACTGTGATCAGTGTGGTAAAAAGTTTATTTCCTCATCACAGCTAAAACAACACCTGAAAGTTCATGCAGATGAGAGACCTCATGTGTGTTCTCTCTGTGGAAAAAGTTTTTCACGACTGGACTGTTTTAAACTGCACCAGAAAACACATGATGAAGTGAGAGATCATGTGTGTTGTGACTGTGGGATGAGCTTTACTACAACTGCCCAGCTGAAACGGCACGAAGTAATTCACACTGGAGAAAGACCTTACAAGTGCTCATATTGTGACAAGAGTTACACTGTGTCTGGAAATCTGAAAGTGCACGAGCGACTTCACACTGGAGAGAAGCCGTACTGTTGTACTCGGTGTGGAATTGGTTTTGCACGCAAGGACAGTCTGAAGAAACACACAAGAATTCACACTGGAGAAAAGCCATTCGCTTGCCATCAGTGTGGAAAAAGTTTCATACAAAAACCACATCTTATCAAGCACACAAGTATTCACACTAGACAACAGTCTTACACTTGCCCTCAGTGCGGATGGAGCTTCACATTTGAATACAAACTTAAGATACACCTGCGTGTTTGTACTGGAGAGAAATCATACACCTGTCCTCAGTGTGGAAAGAGTTTCGCACATAAATCAAGTCTCAGTTGTCATCTGCGTGTTCATACTGGAGAAAGACCTTATGTGTGTTCACATTGTGACAAGAGTTTCACTCGGTCAGGAACCTTGAAAAAACATGAGCGACTTCATTGCAAAACCACCATAGACTGTTGAGAGACCGTACCACTGCTTATACGGGAAGAGGTTCACCCAATCAGGAGGTTTCTCTCATCTTAGAAGTTGTTGAAATGGTACTTTTGTCAGATAAATAAAGGTTAAAGACAATTATGAAAAATCACAGATTCTTGATTTTATTGCATTTTACAAAATGTCCCAACTTTTCTGGATTGTGTGTGTATGCATGCATGCATGCGTGTATGTGTGTATATATATATATAGGGTTTATATCAGGTATATATCAGGGTTTTTTTTATCTCTTACACTTACATGATTCTGGTCTCAAATTGAAGATTTTTTTAATATCATTTGTGAATTTCTGTCATGAAGGTTCTTGTCCATAACACTGAAAATGTGGTTAAGAGTTGGTTAATGCTTTAAAGTATGATTGGTGATTTTAATAGCCATGTAGATAATGAAAAAGACACTTTGGGATTGGCATTTAAAGACATTCTGAACTCTATTGGCGTTAGGCCACATGTGTCAGGACCCACTCATTGTCGTAATCATACTTTGGTAATGTCACATGAAATCATCAGTGCTGATGCTGTTAAACTTCTGCAGCAGAGCGATGACATCTCAGATCACCATCTAATCTTGTGTAAAAGATTAGAGGCTGCAAAACTGACTCCCTGTCACAAATATGTTAGAACTATCACTTCTACTACTAAAGATAGCTTTATAAATAATATTCCTAATCAGTTTCATCTCCTCAGCATCCCAGATAGCTTAGAAGAACTCAATGTTGAAACAGATGTAACCATGCAACCGCCTACTGCAGTATCACATCACAGTGCATTGTTGAAACTTACCAGTTCACAAAATTAACGGAATACATTAGTACATAATTCACAAAAGTAATGGAATGACTAGTAATTTCCTACTACTTAATTCTTAAGTTTTTAATTATTGGACGAAAAACCTCAGCACATAGTAACCTAGAAAACACTCGATGGCTGCTCTGTCAAGTCCTCGTCGTCAGTGAGGAACCTGGGTGTGCTCTTTGATACCAATCTTTCATTTGAAAGCCACCATCTTAAAAATATATTTAACTACGACACATGCTCTCATTGACAAAAAGTTAAAGTTTTGTCATTGAGAGGGGAAAAGTTAATTCGTTCATGACCTCAAGGCTAGATTATTGTAATGCTCTACTGGGTGGTTGCCCTGCTTGCTTAATAAACAAACTCCAGCTGGTCCAAAATGCAGCAGCTCGAGTTCTTACTAGAACCAGGAAGTATGACCATATTAGCCCGGTTCTGTCAGCACTGCACTGGCTCCCTATTAAACATCGTATACATTTTAAAATCTTGCTAATTACTTACAAAGCAATAAATAGTTTAGCTCCCCAGTACTTGCGCGAGCTCTTAACGCATTATAGTCCTTCACATCTATCGCGGCCTCAAAATTATGGCTAGTCGATAATCCACCTCGGGTGGTCGATCCTTTTCCTATTTAGCATCTAAACTCAGTCTTCCTAGCATTGCTCGGGAATCAGACACTCTGTCAGTTTAAATCTAGACTAAAAACGCATTTCTTTAACCTGGCATACACATAGAACATAATTTCTATAATTCCAATCCGTTTAATGTTTGTTCATAAAAAAAGAATGCCATCTACGCCAATATTAGTCTCTCTGTTTATCTCGAGGTTTACCATAGTCAGCCGGATCCAGGCTGTATCCATATCAGATGGAGGACCTCCACCTAGACATGACCACAATGCATGATGTAGTCAGGCGGATCCAGCAATATTTTGAATGTGCCAATCTAATCTGACTTCCGACCTGTAATGCTGCCTGAATCAGAATCATACACTGTACGTTTGTTGGCCAGAGGAGAACTGGCAACCCGGCTGAGCCTGCTTTCTCCCAAGTTTTTTTTTTCTCCATTCCATCACCTGATGGAGTTTGATCTGACTGCATTGATGCCATTGTATGAGAACTGAGCTGGATGATGTCATCACTGTTTTCTCCAGAGCTGCTTTAATAGATAAATTAACTAAATTGACTATTGATTTTTACAACGGAAATGAATCAACATTGAACTTGCTTAAGCTGGACAATGACACTATTTACTTCTAGAGCTGCTGTACAGCCAAAATAAACTGTGTTGCATTATTGCATTACTTTGTTGCATTATCACTTTAAAGTTCCCTCCTTAAATATAACAAGAATTCACACCGGAGAAATGTTTTCACTTGCCGTCAGTGTGGCAAGAGCTTCACAACTGAATACAGATTTAAAGGACATTTAAAAAATAAACCTTACACATGCTCTAAGATAGTGGTAAGAGTTTTACCAAAAAAGCTCACAAAGTACTTTTAATGTTTGGGGTTTTTGTTGCAATTTAGGTTGTGTGGCTAGGATAAATTGATACCACCTACTTATGACTAGTTAGTTTATTATTGTGTACTATATAGTGCTCTGATTGTACATTAAATTATGTGAAATAAAACATCTTGTCTGCTGCATTAAGTTATGTGTGCAATTTTGATGACCTTTTCACCAACCAGTTTTATTGTTCTGACCATTTTAATCTGAAGCAGCATTTTTTTTTTCCTTCTTACATTTACTCCAAACTTTCACTTAATTTTCACTTTCAAAATATCATGGCTCACCAAATATAGATGGTTGTAACATCATACATATGTACATCCACTGGACCCACAAAGATATGTCAACATTTGTCACAGTCTGCTACAAGTCTGTATTGTCTAAATATGCAGTAATGCCCGTTTTAGATTCATAATGCCTTTAAGAAGTATATACCACTCTTAAATCAGCAGACTAGAATTACATTATTCACTTTTTCCAAACTCAGTACTACACTCCAGTAGGTGGCGCAATTGCACATTGAAACGGTTTACAAACTATCATAAAATGTAAAAGAAGAAGATGGTCGTCCTGAGAAGAAATAACAGGAGACATCCAAGCAGAAACAGCTGAATTCTGTGTGCTGTACTTTAGTAAAGATGGAGTTTATTAAAGAGGAGATTGAAGACATGAGTGATCCAGAACCATCCAGAATAAAACAAGAAGATACTGAGGAACAAACAGGTTGGTGTCCATAATTGAGAAAACATTAACAGAGCTTCAGTTCAACAGATTGGGTGGCCAATAAATAAAAAAATAAAAAAACAGTATATAGATGATAAATGACACAGAAAATGCATTATATGATCATACTGAATTAAACTGATCTCTGTTGCTGTTAAATCAGATTTCACTTGAACAGATTTTAACCACTTAATATTTTTATCTTAGACTGGATAGAAGTGAAGCAGCAAAGACCCGACTTGAATGAAGCAGAGGAAAGTTGTACCTCAACAACTCAAGGAACAAACGCCAAAAAGCTGCACACCTGCTCTCAGTGTGGAAAGAGTTTCACACATAAAAGAAACCTTAACAGACACATGAGAATTCACACTGGAGAGAAACCGTATACATGCACTCAGTGTGGGAAGAGTTTTACTCGTACATCTGGCCTCAGTAAACATCTGCGCATTCACTCTGGAGAAAAGCCGTTTAACTGTGATCAGTGTGGGAGAGAGTTTAAATTATCATCACATCTAAAAGAACACCTGATAGTTCATTCAGATGAGAAGCCTCATGTGTGTTCTCTCTGTGGGAAGAGTTTTTCATGGCTGAGTAATTTAAAACAGCACCAGAAAACACATGATGAAGTGAGAGATCATGTGTGTTGTGACTGTGGGATGAGCTTTACTACAACTACTCAACTGAAACGGCACCAAAGAACTCATACCGGAGAAAAACCTTACAAGTGCTCCTATTGTGACAAGAGTTTTGCTTTTTCTGGAAATCTGAAAGTGCATCAGCGAGTTCATACTGGAGAGAAGCCGTACTGTTGTACTCGGTGTGGAATTGGTTTTGCACAAAAGGTCAATCTGAAGAAACACATAAGAATTCACACTGGAGAAAAGCCATTCGCTTGCCATCAGTGTGGAAAAAGTTTCCCACAAAAACCACATCTTATCAAGCACATGTATTCACACAAGTCAAAAGTCTTACACTTGGCCCTCAGCGCGGATGGAGCTTCACAATTGAACACAAACTTAAGATGCATTGTGACAAGAGTTTCACTCGGTCAGGAACCTTGAAAAAACATGAGCGAAACCACCATAGACTGTTGAGAGACCGTACCACTGCTTATATGAGAAGAGTTTCTTTACTTATCGAAAAAGCTCCCTTCTGTCTCATCATACAGTGCAGACGTGTTTTCTCTCTGCTCCCGCTGTGCTCTGGCGCTTTGGTATTTTGTCTTTCTTTTTCTCTCTGACCCGCTGCTTGCTGGACTCCTGAAAATACTGAAATGGAATTGATTAACTGGTCAATCAGCGCGATCGATAGGATTTTCTCACAAAGGAAGGGTGCCCCGGGAGAACCCACCTTCCCGGACGGGACCTTTGCTGCAGGGTGCCTGGAGGCTCTGTCCGTGGAGGATGCGGAAGATTTATACATGATTGGATTATTGATGGCGGGGTTCCTATTCTTTGGCTTTGGGATTGCCCTGACCTATCGGAAGATTGGTAAGACAGCTGCAAGCAAATTCACCCAGCCGCTGTCTGTGGAAATTAAGGAATGCTTCGGGGTTGTGTGTGACCGTTTGAAGGAATTAGATCAGAGAGTGATACAGATTGAGGAACTGAACTGTAACAACGCAGTCCGGACTGCGGATACGCAGGGAAGAGTGGGCTCCATCGGGGGTCAGATCGGTGAACTTTTACGGACTGTAACCGGTCTGGCCATGAGGCTGGACGTAATGTCTAGGGAAACTGCACAGACCGGACGCGAGTGCTGAGGACCAGAACTGATTGATTGATTATGATCCGGACAAATTACCGAAGATCATCAAATGGATTAAAAAAAATTGTATTTGCCTGACCTAATCAACTACCCCACCCGAACCTCACTTGTCCCTATCTCTCGGTTGGGAGGTCAGCCTGACAGCTTGGTCTGCTATCTTTCCCTGTGCACTGCCTTATCTCCCTTCAAGGGCAAACCATAGAACTGAACTCGAAAACATCTGAAGTTATGGCTAACATTCTCACACAACACAATCTCAGACTCACTCGCACCATACATACCCGACCCTATCCCATCCCCGCTCCATCCGTCTGCCTGTCCTTATCTATCTCCTCTCCCACTCCATACAAAAAACCCATCACGTGACCACGTGTACTGTGTCATGTTTATGTTTATGTTTTGTTGTGTTTGCTATGTAATGCTAAACTGCATTCTTGTATTTCTGGAGAGCGTGTGGCGGCGCCTGAAAAGGCTGTGGCCCGGAGGCTTGCTCCAAACTTCATTTCGTTATACTGTACTTGTACATGTGTAATGACAAATAAACTTGAATCTTGAAGCAGTTTCTCACACCTTAGAAGATCCTGAATTGACCCTTTTTAAACTTCTGACTTTTGAACGCAGAGGTAATCTGTAGTAATAAAATATTTTTGTATTTAATATTTATTGGAAATTCTGTCAGGCTGGCTTGTGTGCAGGGTATTGTATGTCTTGGACACATGAATGCCATCTGCTTACTGTACTTCTATACTATTTATTTATTTATTTATATATATGTATATACACCAATCAGGCATAACATTATGACCTGTTGTGTTGGTCCCCGTTTTGCTGCCAAAACAGCCCTGACCTATAGAGGCATGGACTCCACTAGACCCCTGAAGGTGTGCTGTGGTATCTGGCACCAAGATGGTAATTTCCGAGGTGGGGCCTCCATGAAACTTACTTGTTTGTTCAGCACATCCCACAGATGATCAATTGGATTGAGATTTAGGGAATTTGGAGGCCAAGTCAACACCTCAAACTCGTTGTTGTGCTCCTCAAAGAATTCCTGAACAATTTCTGCTTTGTGGCAAGAGCATTATCCTGCTGGAAGAGCCACAGCCACCAGGGAATACTGTTTCCATGAAAGGGTGTACATGGTCTGCAACAGTGCTTAGGTAGGTGGTACGTGTCAAAGTAACATCCACATGGATGGCAGGACCCAAGGTTTCCCAGCAGAACATTACCCAAAACATCACACTGCCTCCGCCAGCTTGCCTTCTTCCCATAGTGCATCCTGGTGCCATGTGTTCCCCAGGTAAGTGACGCACACACACACCCGGCCATCCATGTGATGTAAAAGAAAACGTGATTCATCAGACCAGGCCACCTTCTTCCACTGCTCCGTGGTCCAGTTCTGATGCTCACGTGCCACTGTTGGTGGACAGGGGTCAGCATGGGCACCCTGACTGGTCAGCGGCTATGCCGCCCCATACTCAACAAACTGAGATGCTCTGTGTATTCTGACACCTTTCTATCAGAACCAGCATTAACTTCTTGAGCAATTTGAACTACAGTAGCTCGTCATACGCCATACGCCAGCCTCCGCTCCTCATGTGCATCAATGAGCCTTGGCCGCCCATGACCCTGTGGCCGGTTCTCCACTGTTCCTTCCTTGGAGCACTTTTGATAGATCCTGACCACTGCAGACCGGGAACACCCCACAAGAGCTGCAGTTTTGGAGATGCTCTGACCCAGTCGTCTAGCCATCACAATTTGTCCCCTGTCAAACTCGCTCAAATCCTTACGCTTGCCCATTTTTCCTGCTTCTAACACATTAACTTTGAGGGCAAAATGTTCACTTGCTGCCTAATATATCCCACCCACTAACAGGAGCCGTGATGAAGAGATCATCAGTGTTATTCACTTCACCTCATAATGTTATGCCTGATCGATGTGTGTATATATGTATATATATGTGTGTGTGTGTATATATCTCAATCATTCTTTGTAATTTAACATTTGGCCTTACAGTGACGCTGTTGTAGGGGGTGTGTTGGGTCTGATGTGTCACACTTGCATATGGTTCAATATGGGCCAACTGATCAGAAGAAAGGTGCGACTACTGGAGAGAGGGAGGCAACACAGCAGGTAGGTGAAAAGCGAGAGTCTTGTTTACTGATTGTAATCTTGTATTCATTGAGGGATTTCTTAAATCGCAATTTGTTTGGAGTGTGTAAATCTCAAATACTGTCAATTAACAACATACAATGTATGACAATGCTTGTAATCACCTCTCTTTTTTAAATTTCAGGTAGTTGGACTCAACCCAAACAGATCAACTCAATTGAGAAACAATTCTCTTATACTCTGTACAATAAAAAATAATAAATTAAAAATATTCGGAAAAACTCAACAGCCTCTGTTTGTTTGTAACTAGGGATGGAACGATTACGGGTTTCATGATAAACCACGATAAAACGTAATGACGTTTAGTAATATTGTTTAAAATTTAATTATCATTAAAACCATGTTTGATTGTCATGATTTTGAAATCACTCCTGTGGTAATATTCATGTAAAAACAGCATTCACATACAAAACACTGGGTTAATAAAATTATAGTATTAAGTAAGAGATGTGCACAACTCCTCTTAAGTGGAAGGAAGCTGTTTTTCCCCCTCACGTGCAACCTAGTGAGTCCTTATTTGGGTTAGATATTGGGTTAAAATAATGAAATGATAGTTAAGTAGAAAATAGTATTTATGTAAAGAGATAGTAAAATACAGATATAGTAAATTATTTATTTTTATAAAAAAACAAAAAAACAGACAATATCATCATCCATTGCGATGTTTTACTGTAAACAGTCAACTGCCAATTTAGGGGACATCGCTCAACCCTAAGTCAATGTCTCTCCGTTTGAAGAAAAAAAAAAAAAACAAACAAAAAAAAAAAAAAACATCCTGTTCGTCCAAAAAGGAAAAGGAAAAGGATTTTCCTACCAGTTTCGATGAGTTCAAGAGCAAAGTTCAGACAAATCGAATCCGTGGGTGGCTCGCATTTTATATACGCTCAAATGCGTCTCACGTGTCCAGGATGATCACAATTTCTCCGAAGGAAAAAAAAAAAACCCAGCCTTGTAAAAACACAAGGCAGAACAATAATTAATCTTCCATTCAAACACCTTCATCAACAAACACCATAACTCAATATCTTGACACTTATACATGACATTTTGTCACTCTTCATTGACTCACGTGACTAGCTTTAGCCTACGTGCAAATTAGCACTGACTTGCGCATTATGCATAAGCGGCCAATAGGGCAAACGTACCTATTAAGCTCACCAAAGTCTACATTGAGACATTTTAGTGCACATGGTATTGGTTTCAGTACAACGAGTTATGTTAAAATAAAATATTAACCTCTCACACAATAATATTAAATTTTATTTTAAAGTCTGTTTATGAAGTATTTACATAGACGATCAATGTGGATGAGCGTAAAGAGAGCACACTGAGCTTTATAGGAACAGCAAACATTTTTTTATTAATAAATATTATTAAATTAAATTTAAAAGGACAATTTTAGTCAAAGTCATGTATTAAGTTAATACATATTTTAATATGAACAGCTATTATTGAAAATATCTATGAAATTATACTTGTTCTTATTGATGTCACACTGAAGCGGTGGTTTTCATAGTTCACCTTAAAATAATATGAGTTCTTTAAAAATTACAGCAGTGTAAAACAACAGAACATCAATAAACTGTACATTTATATCATAATGGATTTAAAAGTACAAGCCAGTAATGCCTGTGAAGTAATATATTAGTGTAGCGCACAGTCTTATACAGCTAGTAAGCTAACAATGTTCTGGAGCATCTGCACTGTTGCTAAAGCTATCTTTTGGATCTAACTGTAATTATTTACCACATCCAGGTTCCAGGTTATAATATGCAAAAAAGTCTAAACATTAATCTCTTAATTATGAAGTTATACTTAATGAAAATAAAGGGGTCAGTCATTTGAGAATAGTACTGTGACACTGATATGTCAACTCCAAATTTGCTTTGTAAAATGTAAATGCTGAGCTAAATTCATTCGTGCATGGCTGTACTAACAAGAAAAATAAATAAATAAACTGATAAAGCTACATGCATGTAAGGCAACAGAAAACTGATGGATATCTAAACCGGTGTCATTGATGCCAGATAGCTCATCATAACTGGATTTTAGGCTTTTGACAAATGTTTGTTAAACGTGGCACTGCAGTAAATTAACGTTTGACATTAGACTCTGCTCATGTTTCTATTCAAGCTCTAACAAATACATGAACAAACGCCCTTTGCATTGTACACGGCATATTCAGAAAAACATTTCACAGCACCAGACAAGTTTTATGATCATTTTAAAACGTTAAATGTATGTAATACACACTCGAAGTCCATTAAATTCAGGAACACTAAATAAATTTCTTCACTAAAAGACTGCATGGGTGATTTATGAATAGGCAAGTAATATTTGTGGGAGCAGGATGCATTTCAATGAGAAAATGACACCTCTGGCCATTGCGTTGGGTTGTTTATCGGACAATCCGACCCAATACGGCTCAGTTTTTCTGTATCATGCTCTGTCAAGCGGCAGAAGTGATTCTCCACAGGCTATACTGGGTTAACTCCATTCATTTCCAGTGTGGGGGAATGGACTGTTTTCCCCCACGCTGACTCCGTCCCCAGCTATGACACGACGCCGACCAAGTCTATTGCGATATGTTCTCTGGTTTTCTCCGGTCAAATTTTAACCAAGGGGGTAATCCAGTACCCGGAAAGCATACCTTCCATAGGGGCAGCCATTGCTAACAAAGCCATCCCCTGCTCTTAGCATTCCATTGACTCCCATTCATTTTGGCGTCACTTTGACCAGTGAATAACTTTACATCTGAGGCGTTTAAAGACTCCATTTGTCCATTGTTTATTTCTAAAGAAACATGACAATGTATAAAAGGCTCCATTACCTTGTATCTTACACTATCGCCCCATAGAAGCCGTTTTTGTAAAAATAGGCTAAAGATTGCGTCATAACTACGCGACTCTCTGTCGCACAGTAGAGAAATTACCATATAGACCCGTATAGACAGGAGGAGAAGCTCGCAGGCAATCTTTTACTGTCTATGAGGCAATCGGGGTGACGTGGAGGCATAAAGTCCGATAAAGTCAAGGGAGAAGCCCACAGAGAGCCAAAATCTCTGCAAGATTCGGTGATTCAGATTTGACTTTGCACACTTGACTACTACTACTACTAGAAGACGTAAAACTGTCAGACAGGTTACTCATGTCACATCTACGTCGTCAAACTCAGTCTGAGGCTGCGCAGTACGCTCAGTCGTCAGGAAGTGAGCACTTCTAATTGACTTCACTTCTCTCCATTGAAGTCTATGGGGTCGCTGTGTCCATTCCTTTTACTGTCTATGATTTTAACCAGTCCAATCAGTGAACAGAGGGAGTGGCTGAGAACGATGACGTTGATGTCGTGCGCTAGTTTGAGATGACATACATCACGACCAAACGTTAGCGATTGGTTATGGCAGATCCAATAGTTTTAAACTTCAACAGAGTACCTGCCTTCAAGGAAGTTAACGCTTGTCAGTGGAGAGTGGCCAGACTCTCTGTACAAATGAAATGTACGAGAGTCCGGTAGGACCAGGCTATTATTTAACATGACACTACAGAAAAACGCAGATTAAGGATGTTCAGGTAAAGACCATGTAGACTTACCCAAAAATGTGCTTGACACAAACAGTCATGCGATTACCATAGATCATTACAAACCAATCACCAGAACAAATCACAGTTTATCTGTCTAGTTTATGCTGCGCAGCTGATAAATAGAAGTACTAAAGATTCTACGCTCAAAAGAAAACTAAGAAACAGCTGAAGTGTGATTGAGGTAGTGATATTAGTATTCAGGGAATTACCTAGAGCAGTGGTTCCCAACCACGTTCCTGGAGGCCCACCAACAGTCTCCTCAATCAAACACACCTGATTCAAGTCATCCACTCATTAGTAATCACTCCAAAATCTGATGTGGGTGTGTCAGACAAAGGAGACATGCAAAATGGGCACTGTTGGTGGTTGGGAACCACTGACCTAGAGATACTGTAGTTTATATTAACAACTGAGAGTTGTTTGAATCGTCTGTGGTGAAGTCATATATTCGCATTGAGAATTTCTTGTTTATGTTATCCATCCATCCATCCATCCATCCATCCATTATCTTCCGCTTATCCGGGGCCGGGTCGCTGGGGCAACAGTCTAAGCAGAGACACCCAGACTTCCCTCTCCCTAGCCACTTCTTCCAGCTCTTCCGGGGGAACCCCGAGGCGTTCCCAGGCCAGCCGGGAGACATAATCCCTCCAGCGTGTCCTAGGTCTTCCCCGGGGCCTCCTCCCGGTGGGACATGCCCGAAACACCTCCCCGGGAAGGCGTCCAGGAGGCATCCGAAATAGATGCCCGAGCCACCTCAACTGGCTCCTCTCGATGTGGAGGAGCAACGGCTCTACTCTGAGCTCCTCCCAAGTAACTGAGCTTCTCACCCTATCTCTAAGGGAGCGCCCAGCAACCCTGCGGAGAAAGCTCATTTCGGCCGCCTGTATCCGGGATCTTGTCCTTTCGGTCATGACCCACAGCTCATGACCATAGGTGAGAGTAGGAACGTAAATTGACCGGTAAATCGAGAGCGTCGCCTTACAGCTCAGCTCCTTCTTCACCACGACAGGCCGGTACATTGACCGCATTACTGCAGAAGCTGCACCGATCCGTCTGTCAATCTCCCGTTCCATCCTTCCCTCACTCGTGAACAAGACCCCAAGATACCTGAACTCCTCCACCTGAGGCAAAATCTCTCCACCAACCTGAAGTGGGCAAGCCACCCTTTTCCGACTGAGAACCATGGCCTCGGATTTGGAGGTGCTGATTCTCATCCCGGCCGCTTCACACTCGGCTGCAAACCGCCCCAGTGCACGCTGAAGGTCCTGGTCTGAGGAGGCCAACATGACAACGTCATCCGCAAAAAGCAGCGACGAAATCATGTGGTTCCCAAACCGGACACCCTCCGGCCCTTGGCTGCGCCTAGAAATTCTGTCCATAAAAATTATGGGCTGCCCTTTGTCACCGGTTCTGTTCATAATTTTTTTTTGTTTATGTTAATATAACTAAATTTGTTAAATAGTTACAGTTAATATACAATATTATATATTGATTCTAAATCACTATTATAACATCTGTTTAATTGTTGAATTCAAATATATTTATTTTATCGTCATCTCACACATGGACTGCATTCAATTAATTAGCAAACAAACAATATAATCCTTATTCTCAGCGAATAAAGACTACTCACTTTGGGGACGGCCCCTTCCTGTCCCAACATGACTGCGCTCCAGTGCACAAAGCGTCGGTCCATAAAGACATGGATGAGCGAGTTTGGTGTGGAGGAACTTGGCTGGCCTGCACAGAGTCCTGACCTCAACCCGATAGAACACCTTTGGGATGAATTAGAGCGGAGACTGCGAGCCAGGCCTTCTCATCCAACATCAGTGCCTGACCTCACAAATGCACTTCTAGAAGAATGGTCATAAACACACTCCTAAACCTTGAGGAAAGCCTTCCCAGAAGAGCTGAAGCTGTTATAGCTGTAAAGGGTGGGCCAACTCCATATTAAACCCTACAGATTAAGAATGGGATGTCGTTAAAGTTCATGCGCATGTAAAGGCAGGCTCCCAAAACTTTTGGCAACCTACTGGTTATGTTTATGCAACTGACCCCTTGTATATGCACATTTAAATTTCATAATGCACATTTCAAATAAAGCCTTTGTTAAAACAATGACACGCTAGAATATAAAATAGTTAGTCAAACCATTCTTGAATGAATGACAATTTTATTTTAGCATTACTTAAGCTTTTAACCAATATGCTTGTGATTTTCTCAAACCAATAATTTATTTCAAATTCATAACTGTTCGCAGAGAGATTGTTCACAAATAGTGAAGCAACTGCTGAGATGAAGCTTTTTTTTTAATAAACATTCAATCAATTGAACCAATTGCGTTGCAAAATGATTCAGTTTCAAAGCGCTTGAAACACCACACGCTGGTCAGAACGGTGTAAATGCAATGAAAACACCATATACAAACCAATTGTTAATTTTTGATTGAAAGTGTAATCTATTAAACTCAATGAGATTAAAATTTAACTAAATTGATGTCCATTAAATTATTAAAGACAACATGCTGTTTCTGTTTTATTTATCAGTTTCATGTACAATATAGTACACAAGTAAATGAATATCCAATTCAAGAAAGACCTGCTAAGCACACAATCCATCCTGACAGAAATAAACAGCGACTTTATTTACACTGTAAGAGTTGTTGACTGGTGAAGCTTCAACTTAAGTCTTTCTAATTGTCCAAGCTTTTTGCTGAATTCACAGAATTGGATGATATTGTGCTTTTAGGAAAATCTCCATATTTTCATCTCACAGTATTTGCTTGAAAGAATTTGACATGAAAATTAACGTTGCTCACTTGCAACATTTTTTCATATGAGTTTGAAGACTTGATAAACGTCCAAAACTCGTCGCACACTGAGTGCAGTGGTACGGCTTCACTCCAGTATGAACTCGCTCATGTTCTTTCAGGGATCCCGAGTCCGTGAAACTCTTGTCACAAGATGAGCACTTGTAAGGTTTTTCTCCCGTATGAGTTCTTTGGTGCCGATTCAGATGACTAGATGTAATAAAGCTCTTCTCACACTGAGTGCAGCGGTACGGCTTCTCTCCAGTATGACCTCGCTCATGTAGTTTCAGGTGTCCATACTGAGTGAAACTCTTGTCACAATATGAGCACTTGTAAGGTTTTTCTCCAGTATGAATTCTTTGGTGTCGTTTTAGTTGAGCAGCTGTAGTAAAGCTGTTCCCACAGTCACAACACACATGATCTCTCACACCTGTATGTGTATTCTGGTGCTGTTTTAAACTGTTCAGCCATGAAAAACTCTTCCCACAGAGGGAACACACATGAGGCCTCCCATCCGAATGAACTACCAGGTGTAGTTTCAGATGTGATGATGAAATGAATTTTTTACCACACTGATCACAGTTAAATGGCTTTTCTCCAGAGTGAATGTGCAGATGACCCCTAAGACCTGATATATTTGTGAAACTCACCTCACACTGAGTGCAGTGGTACGGCTTCTCTCCAGTGTGAAGTCGCTCGTGTGATTTCAGGTGTGCAGACTGAGTGAAACTCTTGTCACAATATGAGCACTTGTGAGGTTTTTCTCCAGTATGAATTATTTGGTGTCGTTTTAGTTGAGCAGCTGTAGTAAAGCTCTTCCCACAGTCACAGCACACATGATCTCTCACTTCATCATGTGTTTTCTGGTGCTGTTTAAAACTGTTCAGTCGTGAAAAACTCTTTCCACAGAGAGAGCACACATGAGGCTTCTCATCTGAATGAACTGTCATGTCTCGTTTTAGATTTGGTTTTTCTCCAGAGTGAACGCGCAGATGTTTACTGAGACTTGATGAAGTGCATGTATACGGGTTCTCTGCAGTGTGAATTCTCATGTGTGTTTTAAGTTGTTTTTTATCTTGGAAACTCTTTCCACACTGAGAGCAGGTGTGCAGTTTTTTGCCTTTTGTTTCAGTTTTGAAGTCACAGTGCTTTACTTCATTCACTTTCACTTCACTTTGTTCCATATAGTCTAGAAAAGAAATAAACATCAAGTAATTAATATTCAGTTCAAGGAGGATAAATGTGAAATCAGATGAGATGTGTCAATATACAGTAAGATGAGTATCACGATAATGAACATTTGGTATTGTTTTTGTGGGCTCTTCAAAATACAGTGAATAAACCTTTACTATGAATGATTTAGATTTTTAGAATGCATTTTTAGAATACTTTTACAAAAACACAACACGTCATGTGTATTGTGTCATGCGCACTGATGTAAACAACCTCAACACTGATTAGAAGCATTGGAGGAGACGCGCTGAATGAAAATGCGCATTCACTCTAACAGTAGATGCCCAGCTAAAATATCGTACGTGCATTCAATCCAGCGTATGATGTTGGACACAAGCGCAGCGCATGCGACGGTGCCGAACGCGGAAGTGCAGAGGATAGAGCAAAACACTCAGTTCTCACGAGAACAAGCGTATTCTCACACGTCATACGTGCGTACGACAGTTAGCGGAAGTTAGAGATTACAGTTTGTAAAGTTAAATATGGATATCGCCTTATAACCCATCACGATCTTTAAGATCAAGTCAAGTCACCTTTATTTATATAGCGTTTTTTACAAGTCCAATTGTTTCAAAGCAGCTTCACCGTGTTAACAGAAAAATAATGCAACAGAATTTGATTCGGCTGTACAGCAGCTCTGGAGAAAACGGTGATGTTATCCGGCTAATTTCAATTATCATATAGTGTCAATGCGGGCAGATCGGTAATATAGTTGAAATTTAAATGTCAAAGATCACTAAACTCTGGGCTTCTGGTAGTACCTAGGATAGCCAAGTCCACTCAAGAAGGGAGAGAGTTTTCACATTTGGCTCCTAAACTATATAATAGCCTTCCTGATGATGTTCAGGGCTCAGACTCGCTCTCCCAGTTTAAATCTAGATTAAAGATGCATCTCTTTAGCCAAGCATAGTGCATCTCAAAACCTTGCACTCCAGTTATATCAGTGCACATGATTGTCTTTGCTTAATGCTTTGAACAGCAGCTACGCTAATCATTTTCCTGTTCTGTTTCATCTCGGGGCGTCCATCCCGAGGTAACTAGAGAGTGTCACCTCCAGTCTGGATCCAGCACCCGCGAAGAGACGCATGCATTCTCTGTTAAGCTGCTTTGAAACGTTATGTATTGTGAAAAGCGCTATACAAATAAATGTGAATTGAATGTGAATATACACCTAGGATGACTTAAGGGGGAGTAAACCATGTGCTAATTTTAAGTTTTGGGTGAACTATCCCTTTAAAGCAACAAGAAAAAAACAATGAGCCAACTTTAAATAAAGAAAGAAAGAAAGAATAAATTCAAATAGGTTTTCAAATTTGAGCAGCTATAGAAAAATCGGTCACCCCTGGAACATAACCGTTTGTTGGACATTCAAAAGACCATGCTGAGAAGAGCGAGGATTCGGGTTGGGACATGGTGTTAAAAGCAGAGATGAACAGTCCGGAGCCAGTCCGTGGAGTGCTTTGTAAGTGAGCATAAGAACTTTAAAAATCAACTCAATTTTCAACAATTAAATTTAACCGATAGCCAGTGCAATGGATTTCAAAATGGGAGTAATACAATCTCTTGTTCTGGGCCTGGTTGCATGAAAGCCCTTAAGTTAAGAAAACCCCTAGTTAGAAATGTTGAAACATGGGTTGCAAGAAAAAAACTCAAGGGTCCACTTAAGGAATCTTAAGGCTGTCACTGAGTATATCCCTTAAGTTCTGTTATGCATTGCAACAAAGTCCTTAGTAACCATTTAGCCCTTACAAAACTAAGGGATCAAAATCGGTCCCTTAAGTCATCGTCTGAACTCAAACACGATGGATGATTTCATGTTCACTGAGAAAGAAAGTACCAATGTGCATTTTTACCAATCAATTAAAACCAGCCTGTTGAAAGTATGACGTGAAACGGTGTATATTGATTCAATGAAATAAACATTCAGCAACAAAGCTTTCTTTTTTTTCATTACTTCCACTGCACTTGAATGACTTATTTCATGGCAGGCTTTCATCTCGTGCACAAGAGTGACTGATTATAGTGGCAGGCTTGGGTGTTTCTCCGTCTTTAAAAAAATGCTGTTTGTCCGTGGTTCAGTTTGGTTTAGATTTTTTTGTTTCCATTACTTTAAAGCCGGTTAGCACACGTCGCGTCTAGGACACCGAACGCGTCATTCAGCGAATAATCACCAAACTGAAGTTGTGAACAAAGCGGCGTTGATGCATGACTACAATACAACAACAACGAGTTGGACATTTGTCATTTAATGGAACCCGATGCGAGTGGCGCAGCAGGATTTTGAACATTTCGGTCAGGTGTCGTAGCTGAACTCATAAAATCAATGTGCTCAACACCGTCACACCGCATTTAATATTCTCCATAACTCAAATATTGTAGCACAGCTTAGTAAATCTCAAACTTGTTTAAAAGTCGGTGGTTATGTTTTGTTTATTGAGTGAGATTTCGTAACTATAGCAACCGCTTCTCTATTGCCGTGTTTTGCCTGAAACTATCGCGAAATGCTTAACACTAAGAGAAGGGTGACGGTTAAGACGTTTGTTGCAACGCTCTTAAAGAAATCCCTTACCTCAGGGATTTCCCCCCTTAGGGATACAGCCACTTAAGAGGTGTCATGCAACCGGGCCCTGGCCCTAGTTAAGATTCTAATTGCAGAATTGTGAACATACTGTAGCTTTTTTAAAATATGCTTAGAAACCCTAGTAAGAAGCGCTTTACAGTTGTCAATGCAGGGAAAATCTAATATACTAAAACTTCTGCAACTGAAAGGGTTAGCATGGGAGGTCTTTACATTTTGTACATGGGGGGTCAAAGGTCAATGAAGAATCAAAAGGTCACTCCTAGGTTCCTCAGTTTTAACAATCAATGATAAGAGGTGTTTGGGAAGCCTTATGAGGCTGAATAAGCATGAGTTTATCATCATTTAAAAAAAAAAAAAAAAAAAAAAAAAAAAAAAAAAAAAAAAAAAGAGAAAAGATTAGCCATCCATGATTTTATCTCAGAAATGCATTTAGCCTAGAGAGCACGAGACAGCCTCACTTTGACCATGTTTACAATGAATATACATCTTTGTCATTGGCATAAAAAAAGAGATACTTAATACATAGAGTTTGTATGTTGGCCAAACGGGAATAAATCAAGACTAAAGAGTAAGGGTCCAGTAGAAACTGGTCCAATATCAGGCCTGTATTCCCCTAAAGCAACAAACTGTCTGCGCACAGTCAAATGAGAGCTAAGCCAGTTTGAAACTGCCAGAAACATCAAAAACTGTTTCAAGGTGATTAAGTATCAGATTATGATCCACAGTGTCAAATGCAGCACTAATGTCTAAGAGAATAAGAATAGTACGAAATCAAGCATCAGAAGCCAAAACTCATTAGTAGCTGCCGTTTCAGTGCTAAGAAATGTTTGAAAAGCAGATTGACAGCTATTTCAGATATTTCAGCTAGCTCAGATTATTACTAGAAAGGTGATCATGCAACTGTAAAGTAGGGGTTGCACAACTACTCGTGGTTCATGCGACATGAAAAAGTTCTCATCAATAAATGTTTATTATTAATTCACAGCTTAATGCAACAATTACATAATTAAAATGTTTTGAGTTTCCTTATGACATTATATTTTAATGTAACGGAGTAAAGCCAAATAAATAGCTGCACGCGACACTGCAATCCTTGACACAAAAACAGTGTCTTTCCAGAGTGTAGCATTCGATGGAACGGTGTAACTGAGCTCAAAGAAGTTAAATCCCCTGAATTCCTCTACTGAAACTGCAGAGAGTGCTCTTATATCCTTCACGATAAAATAGAGCCCTGCATTTTCACGCCCAGGCTTCGGGACAATTTTCACATCATACCTCACACACGGGCCGGGCTTCGGACCCGTTTTAGGCTTCTCCTTCATTTTATATTTTAGACATTCATTAATTCAAATAAACTATGAGATGTGCTGCGCTGGTGGAAACAACATGAGACCATGATACTGTGACTGTCAAGACGCACTGCGTTTAGAGTCCGCGGCCGCAGCATCAGCGAGCGTTCCTTCAGCGCAGCTGCAAGAGTTATGGCCTTTTTACAACTGGTCACTTAATTGGTTTTCTCTGATCAGATATCCATCCGACTGTGAAAAGACCAGAACTAAATGCCTTCCGAAATTCTTTCGAGATCCAATCCAATCACTCAAACCAATTCAGAAGGTGGTCTGAAACCATTTCCGACGAACCGGATAAGTGTAAAAGCATCTGGTTGTTTAAAATCGCATACATAAATTTTATTCCTGGCAAATTGGTAAATAAATAAACGTTTGAGTGTTATAGGCTATATATGACATGTAGCCAGATGTGACGGCGCTACCGCAACGCGCATCGCCGCAAACGAGTAAAGCAAGGCGATATCGGTCTTTGATAAACAGACAAATCTTCATTAAAACTGAGACTAAATGACATTACCAGTGCTTAGGTCGCTCTCTAATATTGTGGTCATTGATTTTGAAATGAGCTGATGAATAAAATGCAGCTCATCTGTTGCTTTCGTTGACGTGAACTGCGCATATAGCGCAGGAATTGCAGATCAGATTTATATTAGTTTTGCGGAGTTTTGTGTTTTATTTTGCATTTAGATTGTATAGCTTGTTTAGTTTGCGAGCAGCGTCAGCCTTTTTACAGTAGTAGTGGTGATAGTTAACATTTAAACTAGCATTTTGATATGCTTGACATGTTTTGTTAGCCTAGAAATCTAGATGCACCCTAGCGGGAGCAAATCTAATTTGCCGCGAGTGTAGTCTAGCAACTCTTGGTAGACCTGCGAGCTGGAAAAACCGAACTCTGGTCAGGCCAATCACATTGTGTATAGAGTCGGTGGGCGGGCTTAACATAATGACGGCAGAGTTGCCGAGGTTCCGCATGCTACTTAAAAACAAAGAAGCTACAGCGGTCTTTCGAAACGGCTCTGGCCGCGACTCTGGGAGACTTGTTAAACTTTTCTTTGAGAAAAGAACAAAGAACGGCACTGTCATTCTTAAGTAAGGAAGATGTGTTCTGAGTTTTGCTGACCGGATACGACTAAAGTTTAATCAACTAGCTCCGCCACACCTTCCTGTTGCTCTGGTTGGTTGTAGCGCTATCCTATTGCGTTCAGAGGGAATCTGAAAGACAACCGTTTATCCTGCCTCTCGGATTGAGCCCTGCCAATGGTGTGTTCCCAGACCCAACATCTCGATGTGGGTCTGGCTTGTCAGGCTAGTGTTTTTTTATCTATGGATTTTATTATGCAAGACAAGTCAAGTGTTGATTTGAGAGGCTAAAACAATTGGGTTAACTCCCTGTCGGCCAGTGGCCTGGTCGTCACTTTAAAAAACAAAAACTTTAAATTTAACAAAAAAAAACAAAAACAAAAAAAAAATGCTCCAAACATTTTTCTAAATTAACTTAAATGAAACAAAATATAACTACTGACATTAAAAGACAAAACTGAACCATTTTAATTTGAACTTTTAACAATATGTAATAGGGAGGATAGAAAAATAAACATGGGCTCCAGTTGGACTGAAGAATTGATAAGCTGTTGGACACGGGCCAGGCTAGGGCCTGAGCGTCTCAGGTCCGTGCAGGGCTTTACTATAAAGTCCACAAGTAAATCTGTTATTACCCGTCTTCGCTGTTATCCGGCGTTTACAGAATTCACCAATGCTTGTTTGCTTCGTGGCGTGCGTCTCACTAACATTTTCCTTTGTTGTTGGATGTTTCAATCGTAGGTGGTTGTGCAGAGCTGTCATACTGCTGTTGTATTTTAAAGTATTCTTACAGAGTTGGCAAATTACGATATTTTGGTCATCCTTGATTAATTACTTGGTGTCTGTTGGTGATGTTTGCCATTTTGAATTCATTTATGGTTAATGCAAGCTCGAGTAGCCGATTGTTTCCGACAGCGACGACTAGTGGTTGAAGTAGTTGATCTCGACTACTCTATGCAAGCCCTACCGTAAAGCAACACGTTCTACATTTTTTGCCAAGAAGGGAAGATTTGAGATAGATCAGTAGTTATTTAAATCCAAATCGAAGTTTTGCCTTTTAAGTACAGGGGTAACCAGCAGCAAACTATACTCTCATTCCTGCGTAATAATCCAGGAACTTTGCTGCTGTCCCATGGGTTCAGCGGCGCAATATTAAACAGCGCCTGAAAGTAGGTTAACTTCCGTCAACATAACCAACGTGACAACCTGCTTGCACAAGAGCATTCTGGGGACTACTTTCAGGACGCTGCGTAATATTTTGCACCGCAGAAAGTTCCTCGATTATTACTCAGGAATGAGAGTATAGTCCCTAGCCATGTCGGTCTAGAAAACTTCTTTTTCCGTCAGTCTTAGTACACAATGCAAGTACAGAAGAGTCAAGTTTTAAATGGGAAAAACAATCGAAACTTTGAGCATTTTTTTTTTTTTGAGCGAGATGCTAACGGTCTAATCAGATTCAATGATCTATGCTAAGCTAAGCTAAAAGTGCTACCGCCAGAATATAACGGCTGATTGGATTAGAAAACGGTAAAACTCAACTGTTCAACTATAGGGGAGTTGGAAAATTTTCACTTTTTCACTATTTAATAAAAAAAATAAAAAAAAAAGGTTGTTTAAGGTGTGTTCTTTTTGAATTCTGCTACTTCCTGAAGCACATGTGTGTTTGTTATAACTTGCACTACCCAACATGTTAGCCTTATTTCAACATTTTACATTCACATTTAGTCATTTAGCAGACGCGTTTATCCAAAGCGACTTACAGATGAGAGCAATAGAAGCAACTAAACAGTCAAGGGCAACAATATGCAAGTGCTGTAACAAGTCTCAGTTAATCTAGCACAGAACAATTTATTTAATGTTTAAATGGACAAACAGAAAACGAATAGAGTGATAAGTGCTATTCTTTATTGGTCAGGAGCTGCTGGAAAAGATGCGTTAAGATATTTTTTGAAAATGGCTACCGACTCGGCTGCTCGAATTTAGACAGGGAGATCATTCCACCAGGTGGGAACGGTCCAGGAAAAGGTCCTTGTGAGGGATTTCATGCTTCTTTGGGATGGTGTTCACTTGCAGAACGCAAGCTTCCGGAGGGTGTGTAGGTCTGAACAAGCGAGTTTAGGTATGTTGGTGCAGAGCCAGAGGTTGCCCTGTAGGCGAGTACCAGTGCCTTGAATTTGATTTGAGCAGCTATTGGCAGCCAGTGCAGACTGATGAAGAGAGGCGTGACGTGTGCTCTCTTCGGCTCATTAAAGACCACTCTCGCCACTGCATTCTGGATCAGTTGCACGGGTTTGATAGTGCATGCTGGAAGGCCCGCTAGAAGAGCATTACAGTAGTCCAGTCTGGAGAGAACAAGAGCTTGGACCAGGAGTTGTGTGGCCTGCTCTGATAAGAAGGGTCTAATCTTCCTAATGTTGTATAAGGCAAATCAGCAGGACCAGGTTGTTGCAGTGATGTGGTCAGTGAATTTTAGCTGATCATCAAATAACAAAAATTTTGTTTACAATTTAAGAGTATATCAGCGTCTACGCTTTAATGAAATCATTTAATTTGTTTTTAATTTATGTTGTGTTTTGCACTATGTAACCTAACTGAAGACATAGTTGGGATTGTTACGCACTACCTTTAGTCTTTGTTCCGTGAGACAAGAGTGCGTAATAACTTACACTACCTAATTGGTAGCATGTTCCACATACATATTTACATTCTAAGTGTACAATTGAACTTTCTATTTGTTACTTTATCAGTTTTTTTAACACGTTTATTTTATCGGGTTTAATTTGCACTCATGTAATTTTGTAACAAATGAACATGGTTGGGATTGTTACTTTTGTCCTTTGCACAATGAGAGTTAATAAATACAGAATCTATGCTTACATTTCAAACTTGTAATTGATTTATTTTATTTTATTGATATTTCAGGAGCCTGTTTGTTTTAGATCAATGTTTGTGTTTTTGCGCACATCCCTAAGGCCAAGTACAGGCTACTTTGGGCTTTGGTCATGCGATTAAACGGACAAATACATGCAATAATGCCAAAACGTCTTGCCGACTTTTTAACAGAAATACATTCAGATGTAAACATAGCAAACATAATCAGCAGGAAAGTAAATCAAATGCTTGTCAGTGTATTAGATCTGTGCATTTGGTCTTATAGGCTGCATTTACACTCCACAATTCGATTTGGTGACTATAGCCGTTTTTTTTTTTTTTTTGACGACCTGCTTAAATCATCTTTTAAAAGCAACCTGTATCCGATATTTGCATTTACACTTATACACTGGCAAAACAGCCCAAGACGTTCCGACCTGGAAAAGGAAGTAAAATGGCACGATATGCAATGGACGCAGACGAAATTATTATTCAATGTTTTGCTTTGAGCCCTTGTTGCATGTGATCGCAGTTCGTGTCCACCCGAGTTGACGCCTCTGTCCCTTTTTCAAATGGCGTACGACTCGCATTTACTGGGGAATATCTGATTTAACCGCTAACATGGCAGACGCAAATGCACGTATCTGAATCCGGATTTATTACCATATATGAGTGAGGCCTGAATCCGATCTGAGGATATCAGAATTCATGCGGTTTTTTTTCCCTGCTTACACGTTCACGTCATATCCGATCTCTGCCACACAAGAGGGGGAAAAAAGGGGCCTTTAGTAACAGCACATCAGCCTAATAATCCCACTGTTCTCGCTGTCATTTTCTTTTGTTTGATTAACATTAAATTAGAAAATCATTCACTGCTCACTGAAAAATACTAGCAACTTTAATAAGAATCAATTATACATTTAGTTCATACAGTGAAGACTATGCAATGTTTTAATTTTTTTACACTGGATTACTTTATAAGATTTCTGAATAGTAGGCTATTATTAGTAGTAGACTAAATTGTTAATTTTATTCATATCTTTCTGGTGTATTTGTCCTATTGTTTTTATTGTATTACTGAACATTTCTGAGCACACTAATACAGGAACCGGTGGAGATTCTATACAAAATGTTCATCACCACACTAAATACTTAAGAGACTTAAAGGATTAGTTCACTTCAAAATGAAAATTTCACTCACCCCCATGCCATCCGAGGCGTTTTTTCCTTCAGTGGAAAAGAAATTTCAGGATTTTTCTCCACATAATGGACTTCAATGGCAACCAAAATGTTGAAGGTCAAAATCAACAGTTTCAAAGGAAGGGCTTCAGAGGCTCTGCAAGACCCCAGACGAGGAATAGGGTCTTATCGAACCAAACGATCGGCCATTTTATAAAATATGTATATATTTTACTTTTTAACCTAAATTGCTCATCCTGCTCGGCGACACACCACGGATTGCGCAATCTGCATTGATCCTTTAACATTTTGGTTGCCATTGAATATCATTGTGTGGAGAAAAATCCTGGAATGTTTTCCACAAAAACTACATTTCTTTTCGACTGTAAAAAGACAGACATGAACATCTTGGACGAGATGGGGCGAGTAAACTATCAGGAAACTTTCATTTTAAAGTGAACCATTCCTTTAATACGTTTATTTCCAAAATTCTAACATTTTTACATTTTAATCTGAACTAAAACATGCCGTGTATATGGATTGAAAATTCTTTATTATAGTTCATTAAAGCTGGGGTCTAATGCCAGTTCATGCATTTTGAAACATTTACACAGTTAAAGAGTTGATTGTCACGCACTCATGTAAACAACACAGTTCTGCAAGTGTGTTTGTTGAATCGAAAGTTATCCAGGGATAATGCCATGATGCATTCTGTGTGTGTGTGTGTGTGTGTGTGTCTCCTTCACAAGTTCGGCTGTTTTCGGAAAGAATCGGTACAGAGTATTGGTCTGAGATGTTTTTTGAGATGTGCTGATGCCATGAAATTTAAAATCAACTTATTTTTCCCTTAAAGTGAAACATTTTCTCAGTTTAAATATCTGATATGTAATCTATGTTGTATTCCAAATAAAATATTGAAATTGAAACTTCCACATCATTGCATTCTGTGTTTTATTCACAATTTGTACAGTGTCCCAACTTTTTTGGAATCGGGTTTGTACACTCTAAATATTGCTGGGTTAAAAACAACCCAAGTTAGGTTGAAAATGGACTAACCCAGCAAATGGGTTGTTTTAACCCAGTGGTTGGGTTGTCTTAAGCAAACATTTAACCCAACCGCTGGGTTAAAATGACCCATTCACTAGGTTAAAACAACCCAATTGCTGGGTTAGTCCATTTTCAACCCAACTTGTATAATTGTATAAATGTGATAAAACTAAAGACTCTTTGGACATATGAAAGATGCAACACTACTCTATAGGTACGCAAGATTAACATGAGATTGACAGAAATGTGTAATTTATAATAAGGCTCCATTAGTTAACATAAACTATCAATGAAAAATACTTTAATCTGTATCATTTATCAGCCATAAACTCATTATGATTTCACAGCTAACAAAACATTATAGAATCAAGAATGGACACCAACCTGTTTGTTCCTCAGTCTCTTCATGTTTTATTCTGGATGGTTCTGGATAACTCATGTCTTCAATCTCCTCTTTAATAAACTCCATCTTTAACAGTCACACAGATTTCAGCCGCTACACCTGGAGTTTGTCCTTCTCTTGTAGGATGATGGGAATATTCCCAGTATTTATTGGTGAGTTGTGGAAAGGACATCAGATCTGCCAAATGTAAAAAAAAAAAAAAAAAAAAAAAAAAAAAAATTAGAAATAATATTTCAGTATAAATTCACTATTTAAAATAGTTTTTAACAGTATTTTGATACAGTTAGATATGAATTGCATTTAAAACAAGGTATGTTTAATGAGCCATCATGGTAATAATCAACAATCATAATTCCATGGATAAACGAAAACTTTCATGGATAGACAACCACATCCTCCGAACTAAATGAATAGTTAATTAAAAAAAATTATAATAATCATAAATTATGGTGTCTCCATAGGAGCTTTATTCTTAATAACTACATCACCAAACATTTTATAACACACCTCTGAAACGCGGTAATTACTTTCAATTTACCACGCATATTCAGTTTAACAGCAAGTTAAAGAGGGCAAACTTAATCGCTCAATTGAAACGTGCGCGTACGTTTCAGACACTTACATGTTCTTTATCCGCGCATGCAAAAAAAATCGCACGTGTCCTTGAATGGCCGGCGTTTTCTTGCGCATTTAATTCAAATCCTCAGGTGACGTCAACAGATGGCTGATTTCAGAAACGCTGTCTCAACTCTCGCGCATGTGCAGTACCAATGGAATGCAATTGCAGATGCAATAATAGCGTTAAAACTTTAATGGCGATATCCTGACCAAACAAAATAAGACAGAAAAGGAACAGGTTATGTAAGATGTATATAGGCTTCTGTGTATTTGATTGGCCCCCCTGATTCGGTCCATCTTTTTACACGGGATTCATAAATCACAAAGATCACTTCAGAGAACAGGATAAGAAACTTGAATTGGATCAAGGCAACATAATACATTTGCAAACAAGATACAATAAACAGGTATAGTCTAAAAAGTAAAGTAAACTAAAAAGATTACTAAAAATATAAATGTACAGAAACATCTAAAGCAATAAATAACTGAACACAAGGGAATACTGTCATCTTCAGGAGATTATCAGGAGGTAACCCTTACAATTAAACCATATTTTCTAATCAATAAAGCATTTTAGATGCTTTCTTGTTAAACGATGGACAAAGCGATCGACATAAAAAGCCTAAAATTTGGTCAGAGACTTTACATTTATGAATATGAAACTGGCCAGAGTTAGCATTTTTTTACATATCCATCTCATTTGACCCTGAATCAAAAATAGTAAATTTCATACTTCTTTGCATAATCCCATTCAAAAAAACAAGTGCGCTGTTGTTTCAAGATTGTTTGCTGTTGCAAAATAAATGAAAAGCATCCAAAATAACCAGTTTTTCATCTTTTTCCTGTTCTTGGTGTCAACCACCACTTGACTGAAAGGTGTGCTCCGCTTCTAACATACCTTGAACATCTAAACATTTCTCTAAAGTAATTCAAATATTGAAAATACCAAGAAAAAAGGGACACCTTTGTCTGATGCCTCTACCAATAACAAACCAGGAGAATCACCTTTCACCTTTCAGACACATTGCTATTAATATTTTTTGTAAAAAGTTGGAACTGTTTTTAATAAAAGAAGAGCCAAATCCAAACTTACGCAAAGGCCAAATGCCTTATAAAAGTCTAAAACAGTAATAAATAGTTTTATCACTGATTTAATCTAAAATATCCAACACAAGCCAAATATTATTTGGTATATGCCTAGATTTCATAAAACCAGACTGGGAAACGGACAATTTCTTCTAAGCGTGATTTCAAGGGAGAATAACCATTTATAATCCAAATTAAATTAAGTGATTGGGGCGGCAATTATCTAAATACAGAGAATGTTTGTTGGAGACTGGTGCAGGTTATACATTGAGCTTTCATGATTTATTAGTGCCAATGCCAACATCTTTGTGGTGCATTGGGCAGGCAATAACATAAAATAATAATAAATAAAACACCAAATTAGCTGCAAAGACACTGGGTGCTCCCGCTGGCCAGTGGGTCTGCTGTTTATATTTGGGAAAACAGCTCTCCTTATTGTTTATTGTGTGTATGATACTTGCTTGCATTGTTCCTACATCATATGAAAATATATCATTTTAAGAACTCATTACATTTGCCCATTTGACCTGTAAATAATGCAAATGGATCAGCAGTTTGATTATTGTTTAAGATATTACATCTTCTGTTATATATATATATATATATATATATATATATATATATATATATATATATATATATATATATATATATATCCACCAAATCTGGTGAACTTTTATTGTTCCTAAGCAGGATAAAAATGGCCTCCAAACTCTTTGTGTTATACATGACCTGATCACTTGATTGACAATAATACTGTACATCTCAAACACATTTATTTCAGTATTAAGATAGAATGATTAAACTCATTAATGTGATGAAAACTACATAACTCATTCTCTGTGTTCATTAAATAGATCAATCAAGACCAGATGTTTTATTTCTCATAATTGCATGTACAATCAGAACACAATATACATAGTAGTTAAGTCATTATTAGTTGAATATATCTAATTCAAGTAAGACCTAATTTTATTTACACTGTAAGAGTTGTTCTCACACATTTACTTGAATGTATTTGACATGAAAACATGTTGCTCACTTGTAACATGTTTTGATATGATTGTGAAGGCTTGAAAAATGTTTGAAACTCTTCTCACACCGAGTACACTGGTACGGCTTCTCTCCAGTATGAACTCGCTCATGTACTTTTAGTGATCCTGACCGAGTGAAACTCTTGTCACAATATGAGCACTTGTAAGGTCTTTCTCCAGTGTGAGTTCTTTGGTGCTGTTTCAGATGACTAGCTCTAGTAAAGCTCTTCCCACAGTCACAACACACATGATCTCTCACTTCATCATGTGTTTTCTGGTGCACTTTAAAACTGTCCAGCCTTGAAAAGCTCTTTCCACAGAGAGAACACACATAAGGCCTCTCATCTGAATGAACTTTCAGGTGTTTTTTGAGATATGACAATGAAATAAAATTTTTACCACACTGATCACAGTTGAATGGCTTTTCGCCAGAGTGACCGTGTTGATGATTCCTGAGAGCTTTGGTACATCTGAAACTCTTCCCACACTGAGTGCAGTGGTGCGGCTTCTCCCCAGTATGAATTCTCTGGTGCCGTTTTAGTTCACTAGTTGCAGTAAAGCTCTTCCCACACTCCGAACACACATGATCTCTCACTTCGTCATGTGTTTTCTGGTGCAGTTTAAGGCTGTCCAGTCGTGAAAAACTCTTCCCACAGAGAGAACACACATGAGGTCTCTCATCTGAATGAACTTTCAGGTGTTTTTTTAGATTTGATGATGAAATAAAACCTTTACCACACTGATCACAGTTAAATGGTTTTTCTCCAGTGTGAATGTGCAGATGATACATGAAACCTGATTCACCAGCATAACTCTTTCCACACTGAGTGCATGTGTACGGTTTCTCTCCGCTGTGAATTCTCATGTGTTTGTTAAGGATTCCTTCATTTTGGAAACTTTTTCCACACTGTGAGCAGGTGTACAGCCTTTTGGATTTTGCTCCTTGAGATTCATGTTTCTCCTCCACTTCATTCAGTTTGTGTAGTTGCTCCGTCACTTCCCTCTGGTCTGAAATAAACATATTAAGTAGTCAGAATCAGTTCAAGGAGAAAACTTTTGAATACTGGCAATTACACATTGGCTAAATAAATGACTTCCAAATGATTATCCCGATGCAAAAAGAAGGATTGTACTACTAATAGCTGAAGGTCATCACTTAGAAATCTAAATTTATATTCACTGAACATATTTAATTGTGCTCAGTTAATCTAAGTCGAAGTGAAAAATCTGTGTTGGCTGAAAAATTCCTACATCGAAAAAAACGTATGCATGTGCAAAATGCGCCTGAGGAAAACCGAGGGTATTGAGAATTCAAATGCGGATGCACCGAAACAAACATCATTCCCAAGAGAATACAGATATTCATCGCCACAAGTTTCAAGATGTTATGGGTAGTTTTGAGCACTGAAATTGTTCTCCAAAGTTTTGGTTTAGGACCCGGTATGAAGGTACCGGCATTTTGTAAAATCATGAGTTCCTGCATTCATTGGTTTCATGATCGTGTTTTCCCAGTTACCACAATAGTTAGTGGTTGCCTATAGTTATATTTGCCTCATGTCATATACACTATATTGCTAAAAGTATTGGGACACCCCTCCAAATCACTGAATTCAGGTGTTCAATCACTTCATGGCCACAGGTGTATAAAATCAAGCACTAGGCATGCAGACGCTTCTACAAACATTAGTGAAAGAAGGAGCTCAGTGAACTCAAGCGTGGTGCCGTGATAGGTTGCCACCTGTGCAATAAGTCCATTTGTGAAATTTCTTCTAAATATTCCACGGTCAACTGTTAGTGGGATTATAACAAAGTGGAAGCAATTGGCAACAACAGCAACTCAGCCACGAAGTAGTAGGCCATGTAAAAATCACAGAGCTGGGTCAGCTCATGCTGAGGCACACAGTGCGCAGAAGTCACCAACTTTCTGCAGAGTCAATAGCTACAGACCTCCAAACTTCATGTGCCCTTCAGATTAGCTCAAGAACAGTGCGTAGAGAGCTTCATGGGGTTTCCATGGCCGAGCAGCTCATCCAAGCCTTACATCACCAAGTGCAATGCAAGGCGTCAGATGCAGTAGTGTAAAGCATGCCGCCACTGGACTCTAGAGCAGTGAGACGTGTTCTCTGGAGTGACCAATCACACTTCTCTGTCTGGCAATCTGATGGACGAGTCTGGGTTTGGTGGTTGCCAGGAGAATGGTACTTCCCTGACTGCATTGTGCTAAGTGTAAAGTTTGGTAAAGGGGGGATTATAGTGTGGGGTTGTTTTTTAGGGGTTGGGCTTGGCCCCTTAGTTCCAGTGAAAGGAACTCTTAATGCTTCAGCATACCAAGACATTTTGGACAATTTCATGCTCCTAGCTTTGTGGGAACAGTTTGGGGATGGCCCCTTCCAACATGACTGCACTCCAGTGCACAAAGCAAGGCCCATAAAGACATGGATGAGTGAGTTTGGTGTGGAGGAACTTGACTGGTCTGCACAGAGTCCTGACCTCAACCCGATAGAACACCTTTGGGATGAATTAGAGCGGAGAGTGCGAGCCAGGCCTTTTCATCCAACATCAGTGCCTGACCTCACAAATGTGCTTCTAGAAGAATGGTCATAAACACATTATTGCCTTTTAGTTGCCGTTCTGGCGCATCTGTCCCAATACTGTACGACTCAACGTACATTCACATCACATGTTAATGCAGCGGTAGAGTTACATTCACTGGACACTGTACTCATTCGTAATCACAGAACATCATTATTTGCATGCGCTTCAAAGCTGGTTAAACATTTCATTTGCATACAGTTCTGACATGAAAGCCTGTCAAACAGCGCCTGATTGCTGGACTTTATCTTTCGCATCTGACTGTGCTAACACTGTCAAATACACACGGTTTACATAAACAAAGTTGGTTATGTCTAACATGAAAGTAATCAGTTTAGAGAAAAATCAGATGCGTGTCTGTATGTAGATGCGTGCAGGTCTTAAAGTGACCTTGTCCTTAAAGGGATAGTTCACCCCAAAATGAAAATTCTGTCATTGTTATATACGCCAACTTAAGTATGCCACTTTAGTACTTTAAGACTTTGAATATTAAAGTGCAAATGCACACCTGACCAATACTGGGTTTACTACTGTTACAATTAAAAATACAAAATATTATAAACAGAAATAATTTTTGGCCAGACTGTCACACAAAGAAATTATGAACACATGCAAAAACAAGAGATGGCCAATTAAATATTAATAACTGATTATGTTTATGTTTTGTTTTCCTCTGAGCTTTTTGTTTTTCTAAAACCTGTAGCCTACTTAGTTATAGTTTGCCTTTTTACCAAATAATTTAGTCAGATATACCTTCACTAAGTTTAGTATTTTGTTCTTCCCTCAAATTTTAACAGTAGTGCTATTTAAGACTTTACTTTCATCTCTATAGTTAGAGCATAGAGTGGGAAAACTAATACAATTTCTTACTAGGTCAGTTACAACAAGAATATCTTGATGATCAAGCTTTTATCATTTTGTCAACTCCCTGCCATCATTTAACTCCAATCAGGGGCGATATTACGGGGGCAATAATGCTCCTGCCACAAAGCAAAAATGGTTCAGGAATGGTTTGAGGAGCACAACAACGAATGCGAGGTGTCGACTTGGCCTCCAAATTCCCCAGATCTGAAGGTGTGCTGTGGTATCTGGCACCAAGATGTTAGCAGCAGGCCTCCATGGATCGGACTTGTTTGTTCAGCACATTCCACAGATGCTTGATTGGATCGAGAGCTGGGGAATTTGGAGGCCAAGTCAACACCTCGCACTCGTTGTTGTGCTCCTCAAACCATTCCTGAACCATTTTTGCTTTGTGTCAGGAGCATTATCCTGCTGAAAGATCCACAGCCACCAGGGAATACTGTTTCCTTGAAAGGGTGTACATGGTCTGCAACAATGCTTAGGTAGGTGGTACGTGTCAAAGTAACATCCACATGGATGGCATGATCCAAGGTTTCCCACTGCTGGCTCTTTCGGCAGTGGACAGGGGTCAGCATGGGCACCCTGACTGGTCTGTGCCGCCCCATACGCAACAAACTGAGATGCACTGTGTATGCTGACAGCTTTCTATCAGAACCAGAATTAACTTCTTGAGCAATTTGAGCTCCAGTAGCTCGTCTGTTTGATCCGACCACACGGGCCAGCCCCATCCTGACCACTGCAGACCGGGAACACCCCACAAGAGCTGCAGTTTTGGAGATGCTCTGACTCAGTCGTCTGGCCCTTGTCAAACTCGCTCAAATCCTTACGCTTGCCCATTTTTCCTGCTTCTAACACATCAACTTTGAGGTCAAAATGTTCACTTGCTGCCTAATATACTTTGTATGCATGTTGCACATGCGCATTTAATTTTTATGCAGTATTTACATAGGTTGTAACTCGTGGCGAGAAGTTGCGCAAAACTGTGCATGCTTAAGCATTGTTACAGACCATGTACACCCTTTCAAGGAAACAGTATTCCCTGGTGGCTGTGGCTCTTTCAGCAGGATAATGCTCCTGACACAAAGCACAAATGGTTCAGGAATGGTTTGAGGAGCACAACGAGTTTGAGGTGTTGACTTGGCCTCCAAATTCCCTAGATCTGAATCCAATCGAGCATCTGTGGGATGTGCTGAACAAACAAGTCTGATTTATAGAGGTCCCACCTCACAGCTTACAGGACTTAAAGGATCTGCTGGTAACATTTTGGTGCCAGATACCAAAGCACGCCTTCAGGGGTCTAGTGGAGTCCATGCCTTGACGGGTCATACAGCCCATGGGATTGTGTTTAACGAATAAAAGAGTGACCATTAGTTACACAAACACTATATATATATATATATATATATATATATATATATATATATATATATATATATAAAGCTTTGATGGCTGCTTAACTTTTGCTCTTTTTTTAAATAATAAGACTGCTATTCCGTTTGTGTTTAAACCTTTTGCTGTGTTTAGACACTTTGATGGATTTCTTTATTTAATTTTTATGAATTCTTTATTGTTACTGCCTAGATTGTAATATCTTACTGAGAATAGGAATGAAAACTGTTAAAAAAAAAAAATTTGTAATGATGATTCAATAAAAAAACTATGTAAAATAATGAGGGTGTCTGTTTAGACTGGTTAAAACTACGATAGATGAATCAAGACCATTTTCGTTACTTAAGAATAAAATAAACAGTACTTGAAATACAATATGTAATGCAGTGCAAATAATATAAATGCTAACTAATAAATTATTTAAATTTCTGTGGAAGAAGGGGGCCCAAAATTCTGTCTTACATACCCCCTTAAAAATCTTAATGGCGGCCCTGACTCCAATACAATATATTTTTTAGGTTAGGTTAGGACACCTCTTCAGCTCTCTTAAATAATTCGGGAGCTGAGACCTAGTTAAAGGGATATTTCACCCAAAAAGTGGGGGAAAAAATACTTTGGTAGTCAATGGCTGCCGAGATCTACTTGGTTACAAATATTCTTCCAAATATCTTCCTTTGTGTTCAGCAGAAGACAGAAATTCATACAGGTTTGGAACAACTTGAGGGTGAGTAAATGATGACAGAACTTAAATTTTTGGGTGAACTATCCCTTTAACGCTTAGGAACCTTCATGAATCACACTTATTTGTAAGTCTAGGAATAAGAGTACAGTTATGTCATTGTTAGAATTTTGACACACTTGAGATTAAAATTGGGTATCAGTATCTGTGTGATTATCAATGATCAGATTTAAGTAAAGCTTAGTTCTGTCATTCTGTTGTTAATACAATTAAAATGTGTTTGACAACTGCTATACATGATCATATAGGTGCATTTCTACATAATTATTAATTCCCAGAATTATTGAAGAATGAAGAATGGACACCAACCTGTTTGTTCCTCAGTATCTTCATGTTTTATTCTGGATGGTTCTGGATCGCTCATGTCTTCAATCTCCTCTTTAATAAACTCCATCTTTAACAGTCACACAGATTTCAGCCGCTACACCTGGAGTTTGTCCTTCTCTTGTAGGATGATGGGAATATTCCCAGTATTTATTGGTGAATTGTTGTGGGAGGGCATCAGATCTGCCAAATTCAGAGAGAAGATACTTAATGTGAATACTTAACGTTAAAGCTACTTAAATGAAAATATGCATTTCTTCTAGAAATTATATAAATGTTATATAAATGTTATATATATATATATATATATATATATATATATATATATATATATATATATATATATATATATATATATATAAAAAAATAAAATGTTAATACAAAACTATAATGCGTTTCATTACATTAATAGTTAAACACTAGAGCTGACTAACGTCAACCTATTTAAATTTGGAACATATAACTCACATGCAGACCGGAAAATAGCGGCATCCGACGAAAATATTACGTTTTTTTCATGGTCCAGTTCTCAACAACGTTCAGCTTTAAATGCACTCTCCTCTGCGCATCCTCAGTGAGTGCGTGCGATGTCATGCCTTCTTAAAGGGGCCGCACATTCTTAAGCAAATCACATCGCTGCACTGGTATGATGCAATCACACAAATGGCTTCGACAGGCTAGTTACCTGCACCTTGTTAAAATTAGTGTTGTTTTTCTGCTACACATGCTTGCACCTTTACCCTTCGCATCAGGACGAATAAACGTAACACACAAAAGAAGTCGCATCATTACATCTCTCGGTGCTTACATTGCATCCATGAAAATAATAAGTTTATCTACATTAATCTACAGACTTATTTAATACTTTCAGTGTAGGCTAGTGTAAAATAGTGTGGGAGGCACAGTTGTTAAAACATTTTAACGTTTTAAATCTTTACAATTCACTGCCGTTGTTTTACTGGAGTCTTTTAAACATGCAAATAACAATCATTTTATTTATCAAGATTCAAGATTCAAGAGTTTTATTTGTCACATACACAGTTATATACAGAATATACAACCGGCAGTGAAATGTAAACAGGTCCGCTCCATGGACAGTGCAAATTCACAGTTAAAAACACAATCAGGTTTTTTCTATTATTAGCTTCTATTATTTTCTAACTACATCCACCAAATCTGGTGAACCGAAGCTGTTACCACACTGTATGTCAATAATGCATTAAAATGAACTCCAACCTCTTTTTTGTGATTATTTTAATAATTTGTGAAGTAAATAAGATGTGTTTGAAAGTAAATTCATTCTTAATCAATATTAGCTCAATCAAGACAAGATGCATATCCTCTTATTTCTCATGATTTCACGTACAATCATAACTCTATATTAATAGATGAATTAGTCAGAAGCAAATTACAGTAATGCTTTCTAGACACAACCCAGCCTAAAAGAATACGCTAAACTGCATAACTGGTGAAGCTTCAGCTTATAAGTCTTGATAGTTCTCAGAGCATTTCAACAAATTCACAAAACTAAATTGTGTATTTGCAATGAAAAAGTGTTTACGTGTTAGTGCATTTTTGTATATGAATGATGAAAACTCTCCACACGGAGTACAGCGCTTTTCTTCAGTATTGTAAGGGTGGTTTGCCTACAGGGGTTCAAGGCATTTCTTGTCTGTTACCACCCACTACTAGCCAGGTGTGCTTACATGACGGATTCACTATTTGCATGGCGGAATTTGCGAGGAGAAAGACTGAACTTTTCCAGAGAGGAATCTTTTATTTTTAATATTTAAACATGTTTGTGTGCTGCTGCGCGTTTCCAACCCCTCCATTGACAGCAATGTAATTACCACTTTCAAAGCCCAGAAAGGTAAAAACATCGTTAAAATATTCCATGTGACTCCAGTGGTTCAGCCTCAATGTTATGAAGCGATGAGAATACTTTTTGTGTGCAAAAAACTAACAAAAATAAAAACTTTATTCAATTTCTTCTCGTCTGTGCCAGTCTCCTATGCAGTTTACGTTGTAAATACAGTGCAGCACTTCTGAAGTGAACAACGTCGGCCAATGGTAAGCCGGCGTTCTGGCGTAACGATTCGAAAGCAACGTTTTTACTACCTTTCTGGGCCTTGAAAGTGACTCATTGTGTTGCTGTCTATGGATGGAGGCTTTCTTCAGAAAAGCTCTCGGATTTCATCAAAAATATCTTCATTTGTGTTCCGAAGATGAACAAAGGTCTTAGGGGTTTGGAAAGACAGGAGGGTGAGTAAATGACAGAATTTAAACTTTTGGGTGATCTTTCCCTTTAATACTGAATCAAAACTAGTTAGCACATTTTTTGTAATTGAAAGAGTTTAATAAAAATATACACACACCTAAAGGATTATTAGGAACACCTGTTCAATTTCTCATTAATGTAATTATCTAATCAACCAATCACATGGCAGTTGCTTCAGTGCATTTAGGGGTGTGGTCCTGGTCAAGACAATCTCCTGAACTCCAAACTGAATGTCAGAATGGGAAAGAAAGGTGATTTAAGCAATTTTGAGCGTGGCATGGTTGTTCGTGCCAGTCTGAGTATTTCACAATCTGCTCAGTTACTGGGATTTTCACGCACAACCATTTCTAGGGTTTACAAAGAATGGTGTGAAAAGGGAAAAACATCCAGTATGCGGCAGTCCTGTGGGCGAAGATGCCTTGTTGATGCTAGAGGTCAGAGGAGAATGGGCCGATTGATTCAAGCTGATAGAAGAGCAACTTTGACTGAAATAACCACTCGTTACAACCGAGGTATGCAGCAAAGCATTTGTAAAGCCACAACACGCACAACCTTGAGGCGGATGGGCTACAACAGCAGAAGACCCCACCGGGTATCACTCATCTCCACTACAAATTGGAAAAAGAGGCTACAATTTTGGACAAATTGGACAGTTGAAGACTGGAAAAATGTTGCCTGGTCTGATGAGTCTCGATTTCTGTTGAGACATTCAGATGGTAGAGTCAGAATTTGGCGTAAACAGAATGAGAACATGGATCCATCATGCCTTGTTACCACTGTGCAGGCTGGTGGTGGTGGTGTAATGGTGTGGGGGATGTTTTCTTGGTACACTTTAGGCCCCTTAGTGCCAACTGGGCATCGTTTAAATGCCACGGCCTACCTGAGCATTGTTTCTGACCATGTCCATCCCTTTATGACCACCATGTACCCATTCTCTGATGGCTACTTCCAGCAGGATAATGCACCATGTCACAAAGCTCGAATCATTTCAAATTGGTTTCTTGAACATGACAATGAGTTCACTGTACTAAAATGGCCCCCACAGTCACCAGATTTCAACCCAATAGAGCATCTTTGGGATGTGGTGGAAGCAGGAGCCGTGCTCTGGATGTGCATCCCACAAATCTCCATCAACTGCAAGATGCTATCCTCTCAATATGGGCCAACATTTCTAAAGAATGCTTTCAGCACCTTGTTGAATCAATGCCACGTAGAATTAAGGTAGTTCTTAAGGCGAAAGGGGGTCAAACACAGTATTAGTATGGTGTTCCTAATAATCCTTTAGGTGAGTGTATGGTTACACTTAAAATAGTTACAAAATAGATGAGATGATAAAAATGTACAACATTAATCGTACCCAGCATATGTTACCTGAGAGACAGCAGAGAGAGTTAGAGAGAGAGAGAGAGAGAGAGAGAGAGAGAGAGAGAGAGAGAGAGAGAAAACAGGAGGCATAGAAAGAGTGGCCCAAGAAAGGGACTCAGAGGAAAAGAGGGAGAGGAAGAACAGCACAGAGCAAAAGTTACAATCTTGCTTTACCCCTTCCCTTCCTTGACTATGTTACTTAAAGCCAAAGTGAGACATTCAAACTGACCAATCAGATAACTATAAAGGTTCACAATTCCTAGACCCCCGATGTACACACACATCTTGGCCTACACCTCTTTGTCTTTAGGAATTCCAAATGGCCAACGAGTGAGTTGAAACAATACAGCAAATGTCATTGTTCATTTACAAATATCTTCGCTTATTTTCAATCCTCCAGTATGAACTCGCTCGTGTGATTTCAGGTGTCCCAACTGAGCAAAGCTGTTGTCACAATATGAGCACTTGTAAGGTTTTTCTCCAGTGTGAGTTCTCTGGTGCTGTTTCAGATGACTAGATGTAGTAAAGCTCTTCCCACAGTCCGAACACGCATGATCTCTCTCATCGCTGTGCATTTTCTGGTGCAGTTTAAAAGAGTTCAGCCATATAAAACTCCTTCCACAAAAAGAACACACATGTTGCCTCTCATTTGCATGCATTTTCAGGTGTTCTTTTAAATTTGATGATACATTAAAATCTTTCCCACACTGATCACAGTTAAATGGCTTTTCTCCAGTGTGAACACGCAGATGATTATCAAGAACAATTTTACTTCTGAAACTCTTCTCACAATGAGTGCAGTGGTACGGCTTCTCTCCAGTATGAATTCGCTCGTGTGTTTTCAGGGTCCCAGACAGAGTGAAACTCTTGTCACAATATGAGCACTTGTAAGGTTTTTCGCCAGTGTGAATTCTTTGGTGCTGTTTCAGATTGCCAGCTCTATAAAAGCTCTTCCCACAGTCACGGCACACATGATCTCTCACTTCATCATGTGTTTTCTGGTGCTGTTTGCAATGATCCAGCCGTGTAAAACTCTTCCCACAGAGAGAACACACATAAGGCCTCTCGGTAGAATGAACTCTCAGGTGTTTTTTTAGATTTGCTGCTAAATTAAACTCTTTCCCACACTGATCGCAGTTAAATGTTTTTTCTCCAGAGTGAATGCGCTGATGATTTTTGAGTCCGGATATATATGTGAAACTCTTCCCACACTGAGGGCAGGTGTGCAGCTTTTTGGCTGTTTTTCGTTGAGTTTTCAAGCTACAATGTTTTTCCTCCACTTCATTCAGTTTGTGCCTTTGCTCCATCACTTCTATCTGGTCTGAAATAAACACAATAAGTCAGAATTAGTTCAAGGAGAATAATTGTAAATAAAAACAAAAATTAATGTGAACTTGATTTATTAGCAGAAAGCAAGAGATCAGCATCTGTACCTGATATTTGTTGTGGTAAAGGTTAGCTTTGTCATTTGCTTGTTAATGCAATCAAAAATAATTACAATTGCTATTAAACAAGGTTATGATAATTTCAACATTATTTATTCTCACTACATTGTGCATTTTTTTTTTTTTTTTACAGACACTAAATCTGTTTAGCTTTGTAACATTTTTTCAGCAGTAAACGATGAAAAAATAAAAAAATAAAGAATGGACACCAACCTATTAGTTCCTCAGTATCTTCATGTTTTATTCTGGATGGTTCTGGATCACTCATGTCTTCAATCTCCTCTTTAATAAACTCCATCTTTAACAGTCACACAGATTTCAGCCGCTACTCCTGGAGTTTGTCCTTCTCTTGTAGGATGATGGGAATATTCCCAGTATTTATTGGTGAATTGTTGTGGGAGTTGTGATGGTGCTACAGACGCCCACAGAGCCAGATCTTGCAAATTTGAAAAGAACTTACTTAATGTATATAGAGATACTTAATTTACACTTAAACATATGCATTCCCTGCTAGAATACATGGCGTATATACAATACTAAAGCAGGGTACGCGATGCGTTTCATTACGTATACTTACATCAAATCTGGAACGCATTAATGCCAAACTCAGCAAATTGGGAATATCTCTCACATGCAGACTGTAAATATCCGGCGTCAGTTTTAGCTTGAATGTACAGCACTCGTGTCTCGCGCTGCGTCCTTCTGCTCCTTTCGTTTGTTTCTTTGGATCTGTCAGGGATCCCGGAACTAGCGAAATTAGCTCCCAAAACAAGCTCCGCAAAAAAACCGCATGCTTGGCAACCTCCTTTTGTAAAGCAAACTTGAAAACAGTAATTTAGCGTATTGCTGCCACCTTTTGGATATTCCTAGTAACTCTCCCACACTGTCAGGCAAGTTGACAAATGTTTTCAGTATCACATTACATTAACATGTATTTGTCTAAGCATTTCACAGATTTATTTCTAAACATATTATATAAAGCTAGTGCACTAGCTGTGCAAATGAACCGGGTCTATGCTTTCATTAGGCTACATCCTTACGAAAAATAACCATCATAGTAAAAGTGTAGTAACCATGTTTTTTGGCTAATTGATTACCATTTATATAGTTTTACCACAAATACCATGGTTAAACTACGGTTAGAGTAGCAAAACTATGGTTAATTTGTGGTTACCATGGTTTAACTACAATAACCATGTTTGTTTGGTTTTATTTGTAGTAAAACCATGGTTCATTTCCATAAGGGATTAGTTTTTCAGCATTTCAAACATATGAAAACTGATAGAAAGAGATTAGCTCCAATCATTTCTATACTACAAAAAAAAAAAAAAAATATATATATATATATATATATATATATATGTGTGTGTGTGTGTGTGTGCCTTCAGATTTTGCTCATGTTCTAGTTGGTTGTGTGAATTTGGTTTGAAAGTGCTTTATACCCAGCTAACATTTTATTCTTCTGGGAACATTAGTTTCTGGTTCCCAGAACAGACACGGTTCTTGGTTAGCCAGGAAAGCTTTCTTTAATAGAACGTTCCCTGTTGGTTTGGTGAGTTGGTTACGTTCCCGGAGCGTTCCCCTAACCTCTTTACTCCGATACGATTTACCTTGCTGTAGCCCACATCAGTAGGCTATTCATCCAGCACTTCCGCGTCCAAGTAATATAAGCGGCATGGAAGACAATAATCAGTACTACAAACCATGCCTTGTTTTGAATTGAACTATTGTTTAATCAATAGAAATCTGAGCATGAATCCTCCATATGGATTATGGAGGATTAAATGTGCGATAATATGTAAGATTGAACATGGACCGACACGCTATAGATTATAAAAAAAAGACATGGATGGATTAAAAAAAGCTATAGATTGTTAAAAAATTATTTCATTATATTTCAACACACGTCAACATATTTTGGAGAAAACATTTATTTAATAAAGAGATTCTCCTGACATGTTCGGTTCTTTTTCTGAAAGGATATACACTCACCTAAAGGATTATTAGGAACACCTGTTCAATTTCTCATTAATGCAATCATCTAATCAACCAATCACATGGCAGTTGCTTCAATGCATTTAGGGGTGTGGTCCTGGTCAAGACAATCTCCTGAACTCCAAACTGAATGTCAGAATGGGAAAGAAAGGTGATTTAAGCAATTTTGAGCGTGGCATGGTTGTTGGTGCCAGACGGGCCGGTCTGAGTATTTCACAATCTGCTCAGTTACTGGGATTTTCACGCACAACCATTTCTAGGGTTTACAAAGAATGGTGTGAAAAGGGAAAAACATCCAGTATGCAGCAGTCCTGTGGGCGAAGATGCCTTGTTGATGCTAGAGGTCAGAGGAGAATGGGCCGACTGATTCAAGCTGATAGAAGAGCAACTTTGACTGAAATAACCACTCGTTACAACCGAGGTATGCAGCAAAGCATTTGTGAAGCCACAACATGCACAACCTTGAGGCGGATGGGCTACAACAGCAGAAGACCCCACCGGATACCACTCATCTCCACTACAAATTGCAAAAAGAGGCTACAGTTTGCACAAGCTCACCAAAATTGGACAGTTGAAGACTGGAAAAATGTTGCCTGGTCTGATGAGTCTCGATTTCTGTTGAGACATTCAGATGGTAGAGTCAGAATTTGGCGTAAACAGAATGAGAACATGGATCCATCATGCCTTGTTACCACTGTGCAGGCTGGTGGTGGTGGTGTAATGGTGTGGGGGATGTTTTCTTTGCACACTTTAGGCTCCTTAGTGCCAATTGGGCATCGTTTAATTGCCACGGCCTACCTGAGCATTGTTTCTGACCATGACCATACCTTTATGACCACCATGTACCCATTCTCTGATGGCTACTTCCAGCAGGATAATGCAGCATGTCACAAAGCTTGAATCATTTCAAATTGGTTTCTTGAACATGACAATGAGTTCACTGTACTAAAATGGCCCCCACAGTCACCAGATCTCAACCCAATAGAGCATCTTTGGGATGTGGTGGAGCAGAGAGCCGTGCCCTGGATGTGCATCCCACAAATCTCCATCAACTGCAAGATGCTATCCTATCAATATGGGCCAACATTTCTAAAGAATGCTTTCAGCACCTTGTTGAATCAATGCCACGTAGAATTAAGGCAGTTCTGAAGGTGAAAGGGGGTCAAACACAGTATTAGTATGGTGTTCCTAATAATCCTTTAGGTGAGTGTATATTTTTTGTGCATTAGAGATCAAAAGGATTAACAATGCAGATGTATTTTTACAGGCTTCTTTGTTCATATTTACTAAGGGTGCCAATAATTCTGACCCTGACTGTATGTTCTGGTGCAAAATAATAAGAGTGTGGCTGAAATAAATGCTGTTTATTTCACCACCAATGCATTTCAGCACACAGGCCTTTATCAGGGCTAAAATATTTAGTGAGCCAGGTCTTTACTATCCATTCCAGTGCACAAATTTGTTTACACAACACCCAGAGTCACATTATCATGATGTTCGAGATAATTAAGCACATTTCACAACAGGCTGAGACAAACTACAAGATCATCACTTGTGAAATAAAACTGACTACAATATCATAAAGGAATAACACTTTCCTTAATCACACAAAAACAGGTGTTGTCAGTGAAATGGACGTTTTATTTTTGTTATTATACAGAGCAATGTGTAGACTATATGAAAAAATATGTTTCAAAAACTCTATATTATAAAAACCGTAGTTTGTTTCCGGTCTCATTTAATTTTGACACTTATGGCTTGTTTCCACCGAACGGTATGGTTCAGCAATTTTTCCGTGTTCATTGTCAGAAGTTATAAATGGTATTCCGAGCCGTACCACTTTTTGGCACCCTTCCATTGGGATACCTAGCACAGTATCCCGGTACTAAAGGGAGGAGCTGAATGAACTGCAAAATGTTGACTGGTTGACAGAGCATCGTATATTTTTCCTTGCAGCCTTGGCTTAAACAAAGTGCGTCTTCTCCTTTTGACAAACAGCCACATGGCGAGAAGAACAAGATCTGCTGTATGTTGTTTACTGTGTTGCTTTCTGTACTGGACCGTAGCACTCGGTGGAAACAAGCCATTAATGGTTCGATCAAAGAATAACAGATTAAAGTGATCACACACTTTTGCTGCTTTCCAAGATTGAAACGCCTCCACAAATCTTGTGGTATTTCCAAACAATGCTAGTTTAACTACACATTTTATTGAATTTAATAACTTCAGGTACTGAATCTCAAATTATTTTCTTGAACGCACTAGATCTGAGAATAACATTTGCTCAGTGTGATGCATGACAATGGTTTTTAATATGAATCCTTAAAGTCGTTGATTGGGTGAAACTCTCTCCACACTGAGTGCAGTGGTACGGCTTCTCTCCAGTATGAACTCGCTCATGCGTTTTCAGGTTTCCAGACTGAGTGAAACTCTTGTCACAATATGAGCACTTGTAAGGTCTTTCTCCAGTGTGAATCCTCTGGTGTCGTTTCAGTTGACCAGCTGCAGTAAAGCTCTTCCCACAGTCACAACACACATGATCTCTCACTCCATTATCTGTTGTCTGATGCAGTTTAAAACTGTTTAGTTGTGAAAAACTCTTCCCACCAAAAGTACACAAGTGAGTCCTCTCATCTGAATGAACTTTTTTCAGATGTGATGATGATCTAAAATCTTCCCCACACTGATCACAGTTAAATGGCTTTTCTCCAGAATGAATGCGCAGATGATTACAGAGACCTCTGGGAGATTTGAAACTCTGTCCACACCAAGTACACTGGTACAGCTGCTCTCCAGTATGAAGTCGCTCATGTACTTTCAGGTTTCCAGACACATTGAATCTCTTGTCACAAACTGAGCACTTGTAAGGTCTTTCTCCAGTGTGAATTCGTTGGTGACGTTTTAGTTGAGTAGGTGTAGTAAAGCTCTTCCCACAGTCACAACACACATGATCCCTCACTTCATTGTGCATTTTCTGGTGCTGCTTAAAACCGTCCAGTCGTGAAAAGCTCTTTCCACAGAGAGAACACACATGAGGCTTCTCATCTGAATGAACTTTTAGGTGACTTTTTAGATTTGAAGACGAATTAAACTTTTTACCACACTGATCACAGTTAAAAGGCTTTTCTCCAGAGTGACGGAGCAGATGATTATTGAGACCTGATGCTTGAGTAAAACTCTTCTCACACTGAGTGCATGTGTACGGTTTCTCTCCAGTGTGAACTCTCATGTGTGTGTTAAGGTTTCCTTTTTGTCTGAAACTCTTTCCACACTGAGAGCAGGTGTGCAGCTTTTTAGCCTTTGTTCCTTGAGTTTTTAAGTCACACTTCTCCTCTACTTCATTCAGTTTGTGTCTTTGCTCCATCGCTTCCATCCAGTCTAAAATAAACATATTAAGTAGTCAGAATCAGTTCACAATTCAAGTAAACCCTTAAAGGGATAGTTCACCCAAAAGCTAAAATACTGTCATCAACGCTCACCTTCATGTCGCTTCGAACCCATAAGTCTATTGTTCATCTTTGAAAAAACAAAGATATTGAAAGTCTATGCAACTCAAAAAGGTCATAAAAACAAATCTATATAAATCAATGAATCAAGAGATACAATTGCTTTATATTCATAATAAATTTAATTTAGGGTTATATAAACACTATATTGTCAAAAGTTTTGGGATCCCTACCTTTACATGCACAGGAACTTTAATGACATCCCCTTATCAATCCGTTGGGTTTAATATGGAGTTGGCCCACCCTTTACAGCTATAACAGCTTCAGCTCTTCTGGGAAGGCTTTCCTCAAGGTTTAGGAGTGTGTTTATGGGAATTTATGAGAAATCTTCTAGAAGCACATTTGTGAGGTCAGGCACTGATGTTGGACGAGAAGGCCTGGCTCTCAGTCTCTGCTCTAATTCATCCCAAAGGTGTTCTATCGGGTTGAGGTCAGGACTCTGTGCAGGCCAGTCAAGTTCCTCCACACCAAACTCGCCCCTCATCCATGTCTTTATGGACCGACGCTTTGTGCACTGGTGCGCAGTCATGTTGGAACAGGAAGGGGCCGTCCCCAAACTGTTCCCACTAAGCTAGGAGGATGAAATTGTCCAAAATGTCTTGGTATGCTGAAGCATTAAGAGTTCCTTTCACTGGAACTAAGGGACTAAGCCCATCCCCTGAAAAACAACCCCACACCATAATGGACTTATTGCACAGATGGCAACCTATCACGGTACCACGCTTGAATTCACTGAGCTCCTGAGAACGACCCATTCTTTCACAAATATTTGTAGAAGCGTCTGCATGCCTAGTGCTTGATTTTATACACCTGTGGCCATAGAAGTGATTGGAACATCTGAATTTAATGATTTGGAGGGGTGTCCCAATACTTTTGGCAATATAGTGTACATAGACTGCATCAAATATGGTAAACATGTATACAATAGAATTGTTATTTTTGGGTAAAATAGCCCTCTAAAAGCAGAAAGCAACAGGTATCTTTCTGAGATTATTGAGTATCAGATGTGTCAAACAAAATGCATTTGACAACTGCTATACATTTACTATAGTATATTGCTTTCCCCAAAGTAGTCAAAATGAAGAATCAAGAATAGACACAAACCTGTTTGTTCCTCAGTATCTTCATGTTTTATTCCGGATGGTTCTGGATCACTGATGTCCTCATTTTCCTGTTTAACAAACTCCATCTTTACCATAATATGTCATGCAGATTGCATTGTTACTTCTGTTCTTCTCTTGTAGGATGATGGGATATTACCAGCATATGCTAAATTGTTGTGGCTGGAAGTCGCTAATGAATGACATCCTGTTGCTGTGAGTGCGACTTGAAGAACCAGACCTGCTGAAAATGAAAAAAAAAAAATATATAAAAAAATAGATGCTTATAAAACTGATTTATATGTTAAGTGTTTCCTAATTGATTCCTTTATTTTGTATTTCCGTAGTTTTATCTGCCTCATTCCGTGTCGACTCAACCAGAGATCCCCAGCTATTTTTTATTTATTTATTTTTTTGATAAAAAATTCTGGTGAAAGAAATACATAAATGAAGATGAAAACCAAAATATTAAATGCAATGAATATATATTTACTGAGTAATCCACTGTTTTGTAGAGGGGAGTCAACATGACATTTTCCACCTGAGAATTGGAGCCAAATTACAGGGGGGTAAAAATACTTTAGAAAGATGGCAGCTTTATTATTTTATTTGTACACAGAGATTGGTAAGTCTATTAGTAAAACCTGTTGACTTTAGCAATCTTTGTTGCATTATAATCCAACAGTGACCGTTCAAAAATGGGGAAAAGCACTTCTTGTGTGATCTCTTAATATCTTGGTATCTTCATTTTTAAAGTTGATGTGGCAGATGTGGGGATTTCAATGTGGGTCACTTTGTACACATTTTCAGTGGTCAAAAACCAAATGTGGGTCACTTTGCATACAGATGATACTTTTTTATTTTAAAGAGGAATAATTGAAGAAAACAATACTGTTGAAACTAGAAATGTACATATTTTTTTCTATCAACACAACTGCATAGAATATACCCGTCTGACTGCCATACATATTATTTTTCCAAAGTTTACATGACTGTAACGCTAAAAGTATTAAAGATATCTTAATATCCTTATAGATTATAATTCTTAATAAACTTTTATTTTTGAATCCTCATTTTTAAGGCCCTATATGGTTCAATCCCAGAGATATTGGGATGTCAATGCGGTGACATGTAGCTACGATACTGTGTATTTGAACTCTTGGTAGCTTCAGAAGCTGTTAAAATGAACAAAATCCCTTCTTCCAAATATCCCTGAAACTGATTCAAATATAGATTCTTATAAACTCACTTAATGTGCCTCAACTTGACCAGTTCTGTGTATTTTTGACACTCAGAGAGGTGTGTTGTTGTATGCAATTGTTTTGAAAGAGGGAAACATCCCCCATTCTGTATGCAAAGTGACCCGTATTTGGTTTTTGGCCACTGAAAATGTGTACAACTTACCAATTTACTCATGGAGCCACATTGGCATCCCCATATCTCTGTGACTGAAGCATATAGGGCCTTTAAAATGAAGATACCAAAATAAATGTTTGTTAAAAACCAAAACCCAAAAGGATATTAATGTATAATTAATACTTCTTGAGTTACAGGCATGCAAACTTGGGGCAAAAAACACAATAACGGCTTTTCCCCATTTTTGAACTGTCACCATTGGATCACAATGCAACAAAGATTGCTAAAGTCAACAGGTTTTACTAATAGACCTACCAATCTCTGTGCACAAATAAAATAATGATGCTGCCATCTTTCTAAAGTATTTTACCCCGGTGTAATTTGGCTCCAAATCTCAGGTGGAAATTAACATTCTGACCCTCCCTCTACAAAACAGTGGATTGCTCATTAAATATACATTCATTACATTTAATATTTTGGCTTGCATCACTATTTATGTTTGTCTATCTTCAGAAAACAAATATTAATAAAATAAAAAAATCTGAGCTGGGAAGTTTCTGAAATGTGGTTGATTTCACATGGAATGACCCATCTTAGTACATTTTTATTAGATCTTAATTTTGTATTCACCTTTTGCATGCTGAAAATAAAGTATATGCTGTGTTGATACCATTTTTATTTTATCTTTCACTAAAATTAAATAGCTGAACACAGGGGACTGGCATGAAATAAACAGTAACACTTTTGCATTTACATGTCTTAAATAAATAACAGTAATTATGCGTAATTTACAAGCAACTAACTCTAAACCAAACCCTAATTAGGACTCATTCATTCAGTTAATTCATACAGCAGTGAATTTAGTTTTGTTAAATTAAAAAAATAAAATGTATTTTATAATGACGAATGAGGACATTCAAAGTTGACAACATTAATAAATAAAGTGAATGAATGAAGCGCATGGCATTTACCAAGGAAACATTGCCTTGATACAATAATTGCGGTTGGTAAAATAGAAGACACTGCTAAATGTAATGGAATAGAATAAAATAGACTAGAAATAGCTCAGATATTGAGACACTTGAGTCAACTTGCCATTGTGTAACACAACAAAGTGAAGAGGGAAAAAAAGGTGTTTGTAAACAGTATCAGGTTTTGTTTTGCTATGTATCATTTAAAGCGTTTATCATGTAAAGTATCGGTTTTACCTAGTTCTTGTAGCTGTAGTTGTTGTTGTTGTTTACCTTCCTCGTCGTTCTCTTGCTCTCATCTGCCGCAAACGCGCTCTCAACTGTCGTAAACACCTACCGTACGCACGGAGCAGCAGTCGCTACTCGATTGTTTTCCTCCAGGGGGCGCTCGACGACGCACAAAGCATTGAAGCACTGTGTGAGCATTGTGTGAAGACACAACGTACACAGTAACTACTATCTTGCACTGTTGTTTGCATACGGTGGCAAAAATAAAGGGGTAATTATTGATTGCTATCAGGATGTGAAGAGAGTTTCAACCAGTAAAAGGTGTCAAACCCTACGGACAAAATAAAGTCCCGCTACATTTTTTCTTGTTCGAGAAGCCATTTCACTCGAAAATATAAAACACCAAATGTGTAAAAACCATCACAACCAAATTTTATATTCAACCCTTTAGCCTAGTCACTGTTTTCACCTCATACATTATGTTGATGTCTGAGATCTATACATTTACACATTAAGCAGATTTTACGAGACAAACTGCAGGATCATCACCATTGAAATCTATTTTAAAATCTGTAACTGCCTCTATATGAACAACAACAGGTTAAAACTAAATGACTGGCCCAGTCAGTTCTATTGTCAGTTAAATGTTCATTATATTTCACTCTCAATTAAAAAAAAAAACAAATTCTAATCTAAATCTAAAATTTTCAATTGGCCAAATTGAATTTCCGTGAATTGAATTTAATCAAGTGTGGCAACAGTGTGCTAGCATGGGCTCAATCAGAAATACGTTGGGCCAAACTGTGACGTTGGTCCAATTAAATATTTTAAAATGTAGTAACAATTGTTTATTTCTCACTGTACCCAAAGACAGAAAATATTAAAAACATAAATATATTAAGCAAAATACAGAACACAGACAACAGGGTTGACATTTTATCACATCACTTTATTAACAAGTCAATTCCAACACAGGATATTTGGTGAAAACACCTCATTTTAAATACGGAAACATACGTTTTCTGCATAACAGGATGTCTTAATGTGGTGAAGAAAAAGCAGCACTGCATAAAAACCTGCAAATAAAAATAAAAAATAACATTCCCCTGTCTGGCAAGTGACAGAACAGAAGTTACTTGAATTATATAATGAGGATGAGACGAATTAATGGATGAATAAGAAAATCACGAGCTAGACGTGTTTGATATTAAAAGGCAATAATCTAACGGCACTGCTCAATGGTTGCATATCACAGACTTAATGTACTTATTACTTATAATTTTAGACATATATGACATGAGGAAAATAAAACTATTGGCTACCATCAGATAATAATGTGGTAACTGGGAACACAATCGTGAAACCAATGAATGCATGAACTCGTGATTCTACCAAAATGTCTTTTAAACTTCATACCGGGTCATAAAGCAAAACTCTGGAGAATAATTTCAGTGCTCAATACTCACCAACGTCTTGTGGCGATGAATGTCTCTATTCTCCTGGGAATGTCTTCAGCACCGGCTGGGTTTGGCTCCACTCGCTCTCCCGCACATCCGCATTTAAAAATCGCCATACCAACGGATTTCCTAAGGCACATTTTGCGTAGGACTTGTTCATCCAAAATGGATTTTTCACTTCGACTTCATAGACTGACTGAATTAAATATGTTAGGTGAATATACATTTTTTTATTTTGGATTGAAGACTTTAAGCTATGATTAGTAGCCTACAATGCACGTTTTTGCAAGAACCATTCATTCTCGTGTCACGCAGCACGTGTGAGCTTCAGCGAGAACCAATGAGGTTCATTCTCGTGTTACGCAGCACGTTTGAGCTTCAGCAAGAACCAATGAGGTTCATTCTCGTGTTACGCAGCACGTTTGAGCTTCAGCGAGAACCAATGAGGTTCATTCTCGTGTTACGCAGCACGTTTGAGCTTCAGCGAGAACCAATGAGGTTCATTCTCGTGTTACGCAGCTTGCGTTTGAGCTTCAGCGAGAACCAATGAGGTTCATTCTGATGTTACGCAGCACGTTTGAGCTTCAGCGAGAACCAATGAGGTTCATTCTGATGTTACGCAGCACGTTTGAGCTTCAGCGAGAACCAATGAGGTTCATTCTGATGTTACGCAGGACGTTTGAGCTTCAGCGAGAACCAATGAGGTTCATTCTGATGTTACGCAGGACGTTTGAGCTTCAGCGAGAACCAATGAGGTTCATTCTCGTGTCACACAGCACGTCTGAGCTTCAGAGAGAACCAATGAGGTTCATTCTCGTGTCACGCAGCACGTTTGAGCTTCAGCGAGAACCAATGAGGTTCATTCTCGTGTTACGCAGCACGTCTGAGCTTCAGCGAGAACCAATGAGGTTCATTCTGATGTTTTTACGCAGCACGTCTGAGCTTCAGCGAGAACGAGTGAGGTTCATTCTCGTGTCACGCAGCACGTTTGAGCTTCAGCGAGAACCAATGAGGTTCATTCTGATGTTACGCAGGACGTTTGAGCTTCAGCGAGAACCAATGAGGTTCATTCTCGTGTCACGCAGCACGTCTGAGCTTCAGCAAGAACGAGTGAGGTTCATTCTCGTGTCACGCAGTACGTCTGAGCTTCAGCGAGAACGAGTGAGGTTCATTCTCGTGTCACGCAGCATGTTTGAGCTTCAGCGAGAACCAATGAGGTTCATTCTCGTGTTACACAGCACGTCTGAGCTTCAGCGAGAACCAATGAGGTTCATTCTGATGTTATGCAGCACGTTTGAGCTTCAGCAAGAACCAATGAGGTTCATTCTCGTGTTACACAGCACGTCTGAGCTTCAGCAAGAACCAATGAGGTTCATTCTGATGTTACGCAGCACGTTTGAGCTTCAGCAAGAACCAATGAGGTTCATTCTCGTGTTACGCAGCACGTCTGAGCTTCAGCAAGAACCAATGAGGTTCATTCTGATGTTACGCAGCACGTCTGAGCTTCAGCGAGAACCAATGAGGTTCATTCTCGTGTCATGCAGCACGTCTGAGCTTCAGCAAGAACCAATGAGGTTCATTCTCATGTAGTGCGGTCGAACCACAATGTTATTGTATGCGTTTCATGTTATCCTTTATTCATTAATTCTGTTATGGGTTTATTTTGTGCCGATTCACCAATAATGTGAGGGCGTATATGACGTTATGCGTATGTATTTGAGTGAACTTGAATGTACATACATGGAATGAATAAATATTTACATTACCTAGACTGTATGCATTCGTGTTAATGAAATTACAATTGAAATTGATTCACGTAAAAACAACGGCAAAGAAGCATTGTGTGTGGATGCTTATTAATTTAATATCATCCTTTACATGCGACTATTACAATGTTGAACTCCATCATATCACCGGGGTGATAACACTACACAGCACCGCGTGTTTCAAAGCAGATGCAGAAGTGAAGTCCAGTCTCTTCACCTGCACAAAACAGCACCATGAAGGTTTTCCTAACTTTTTTTTTTGTTTGTTTTTTAAGGAAACCTGTGGACTCAATGTCCTGACAGGCTGGATTAACGATGAATAATTTACCATGACAATGATGAATTAAAATAGAAAAACTACCGAAAATCCACAGACTCTGAGCCCGGCACACGACTCCCTCTCATGAAGTAATATGAAGAGATAAAAAAAAACAAAAATGTGTTTTTTACAAACAGCCTACGAAACGGCCACTTTATCCACTAAAAATGTCTTTTTTTAAATCCTGCATTACCTTTTCATATGGTATTTTCATACAAGGTTAATAATATTCATTTTGAAAAAAAAAAAATTGTAACCTGCAATATGCCTTTTAAGTCCATTGCACGTTCCTGGAGGCCCACCAACAGTGCACATTGCATGTCTCCTTTGTCTGACACACCCACATCAGATTTTGGAGTCACTACTAATGAGTGGATGACCTGTGTTTGATTGAGGAGACATGCAAAATGTGCACTGTTGGTGGGCCTCCAGGAACGTGGTTGGGAACCACTGGTCCATTGCATTTTTAATTTTTTAATTGACTGTAATATCACTGCTCCTATTATTTACAGATATAATTAAATGCCTGACACTTTGTTATCTTAAATGTTCTTCAGCAGTAAACAGTTCAATCAGAATCAAGAGTGAGCACCAACCTCTTTGTTCCTCAGTATCTTCATGTATTTTCATGTCCTGGTTTTCACTGTGTGATCTACTGCGTAATCTGATGACCAAAACACAGACAAAGTTACACTATTTTTAAACAAAGTTTCAGTTATTCTTATTTACATACAAAAATATATTTCACATGAAATAAAGCTCTTACTGTCGCAAACATCTACCGTACCGTGCCTGCTGGTGTTGCGTGTTTTATTCACTCGCTGAATGACGGATTCCTGACACCATCACAACACTGTATAGCGATTTTCAGTCAAATGTGACGGTAACATTATAGCATGAATGATAAAATAGACACAAGATTTCTGTTGCTTTCTCTGATTAGGCTCACAGTGTTTATTTGTTAATAAACCTGATGAAAGTGAAAGAAGTAGTCAAGAACATCACGAAAATTCATTGCTGAAAGTCAATGTATAAAAAAGTTAAGTCTATTTAAAAGGTAGATAATCATTTGACTAAAATAATAATGGACTAACGCATTACTGCTAACCATGGTTTTACTACAAATAAAAACCAAAAAACATGGTTATTATAATTAAACCACAAATTAACCATGGCATTGCTACTCTAACCGTAGTTTAACCATAGTATTTGTGGTAAAACTGTGGTTATATAAATGGTAATCAATCAGCCAAAAAACATGGTTACTACACTTTTACTATGATAAAACCATGGTTCAATTTTTTGTAAGGAGTTACCAATAAAAAAATGTACGCTTTAGCCTATGCGTCTTAAAGGTGCATTGCAATCAATTTGGTATAAGAGTCAACAAATGTAGGCTACTTTGTAGTGTAAATGTGTACAGTGAGGTTTGAAGACTTCCTGGAGATCCTGGAGTTTGATCAATGTGGCAAGTTACCCGAGATTTCAGACATCAAAGAAAATAGCTTTTCAGTAGCTCAGTTAACGCATATGCTCCATTTCAACACTTTGTTGATTATATTTCAAATAAACATTGTATATGCCATTTATGACCGGATATATGTTTATACAACAACAATCACAATTTGGTCCTTGTCTCCGACTTCTAACTTCAACTTTGAGGACAAAATGAGCTAGAGCTTTTAATTGGGTGAAACTCTCTCCTGAGTGCAGTGGTACGGCTTCTCTCCAGTATGAACTCGCTCGTGTGATTTCAGGTGTGAAGACTGAGTGAAACTCTTGTCACAATATGAGCACTTGTGAGGTTTTCCTCCAGTGTGAGTTCTCTGGTGCTGTTTCAGATTGCTAGATGTTGTAAAGCTCTTCCCACAGTCACAGCACACATGATCTCTCACACCTGTATGTGTTTTCTGGTGCTGTCTACAACTGATCAGCCGTGGAAAACTCTTTCCACAGAGAGAACACAAGTGAGGCCTCTCATCTGAATGAACTACCAGGTGTAGTTTTAGATTTGATAATGTTTTAAACTTTTTATCACAATGATCGCAGTTAAATGGTTTTTCTCCTGTGTGAATGTACAGATGATATTTGAGACTTTTGGCACTTATGAAACTCTCTCCACATTGAGTGCAGCGGTACGGCTTCTCTCCAGTATGAAGTCGCTCATGTTTTTTCAGGTGTCCAGTCTGAGTGAAACTCTTGTCACAATATGAGCACTTGTAAGGTCTTTCTCCAGTATGAATCCTTTGGTGCTGTTTCAGATAGTCATCTCTAGTAAAGCTCTTCCCACAGTCACAGCACACATGATCTCTCACTCCATCATGTGTTTTCTGGTGCTGTTTACAATGATCCAGCCTCGAAAAACTCTTTCCACAGAGAGAACACACATGAGGTCTCTCACCTGTATGAACTTTCAGGTGTTGTTTCAGATGTGATGATAAAATGAACTTTTTACCACACTGATCACAGTTAAATGGCTTTTCTCCAGAGTGATGGAGCAGATGATACTTGAGATCAGTTTTACATGTGAAACTCTTCCCACACTGAGTGCATGTATACGGTTTCTCTCCAGTGTGAACTCTCATGTGTTTGTTAAGGTTTCCTCTTTGACTGAAACTCTTTCCACACTGAGAGCAGGTGTGCAGCTTATTAGCTTTTGTTCTTTGAGTTTTGAAGTTGTCCATTTCTGCTTCATTCAGTTTGTGTCTTTGTGGTTTCATCTCCATCCAGTCTAAAAAAAAAAAAAAAAAAATTAAATGTGTGGGTAAAATAAGTTCAAGTGAACTCCGCTTTCACAGAAGAACGCAACAGGGCATCCTGGATGTGCCAAAGGTTAGTTATTTAATTCTCTTGTTAATACTATCAAAATGTGTTTAACAAATGCTATACCAGGTTATGATCATTTGGATGCATTTCTGTATATTTTATCAGTTAATTTCACATCCATCACAGCAAAGATAGTTTGCAGTTTGATATTCAGATTTTGTTGGGCTATAAACATAATATTGCATGTCATTCTTCATCATTTGTGAATTCAGGTGAAGCGGTCCTCCGGTCTGAAATCAGTGTCTTTTCATAGTGACTCTTAATTTTATAATGCATATATCTCCAATAGTTGGACACTTGGAAGACTAAAACCTGTGTCATGCTTGTTTTGTGAATTTTGTCAGTACTTGTCCGTAAACCCCTCGTTAAGTCCGTTAGTCGGAATGTGAAAAACAATTTATAAAAACACACAGACTGCTGGAATACAAAATCTCTTGTTTTAGATTGAGCCTGATTTGTGAAAACTTTCACAATCACATTTTATCATGTTTCAGTGTTTATTATTGCTTGGTTTTCTTTTTTGTGTAATAATGTCATAGGGTGATAAATGAGCTTATGTGTTTAAAGAACGGTCATCTAGTCAGGTCATACTAGGCCCAAAAAGACTAGTATGATTTGTTAAATATTTAACAGTGCAATTGCTTAACTTCACTATTCTGATTTGTTAAGGATTTCACGGTGCAGTTTGGGTCAGTTAACCCTTCCCTGAGATGTCCGTTACCGGACGCTAGTGATTACCATTTATAAAGTCACAATTATGAATATTTTTCTTACAAAAAACGTAACACTTTGCTTCAGAGTGCCTTTATTAACCCCCTGGAGGCGTACGGATTACTTTTATGATGGATGGATGTGCTTTTTGGGCTTCAAAAAAATGGTACCATTCACTCTCATTATAAAGCTTGGAAGAGCCAGGATATGTTTTTATATAACTTCGACTGTGTTTGGTTGAATGAAGAAAGTCTTTCAACCTACACTTTCTCAAAAAAAAAAAAAAAAAAAGTACAAAATTGTACCTTTTAAGGTATTGGTGGTACCCCTTACTGTGCGTTCACACCACCGCCGGCAAGCGCGTCAAGGTGGCCAGAAGTCATTAATTTTCAATGGGAGCCAGCGACGAGCTCCGGCGAGAGCGGTGCAGCACATCGTGGATGATTTGGGCGTCGAGGAGAGTTGAAATCAGGTCAACTTTATGGTAATGAGCCACGATGCAGTTCGGCGGCAACAGACTGGAATGTAGAAGTGCTCCGCTTGAGAGAAATCCAGAGAATGCAGTCCTGTAAACTTTGGTTCCGACCACATTAGTTCCCAAGCAAAATTGATCATCGCTGTGCGGGTTTCCCGATCATTTACGATGTGTTCATTCATAGTGGTGTGTAATTTAAGAAGGCGCGCAACACTATTTTATAGGCACTAGAACGCTTGTTTTTCAGCGGGAATGCAATTCATTCTTTCTTTCACATTTAAAAGATTTCATGAGGTTATCTGCCAATCAACATGCATTGTTTGCTTTGAGGCCCCTTTAAATACAGTTTAATTTACAGCATTCAATCTACGTCAGAGCGCCAGCGCTACCACAAATCTTTCTACAGCGTCGTTTGCAGGGCGGCCAGAGCGAATTTTGACATTCTCACCGGCGGCGGTGTGAACGCACAGTTAAGGGTAGGCAAGTTCGGTCCTAGAGAGCTGCTGTCCTGCAGAGTTTAGCTCCAACCCTACTAAGCCACCACAGTATAAAACTCATGGCTCCCAGCATGCATTGCAGCATTAAGTATGTCACCATTGTTGAGATTCAAATGCTGATTCTTGATAGCTGTGTGCGTCTAAACTTTTTTTCCCCTTAGAATGTATTTAAAAATCAAAGTTCAGAATGTCTGATCTGTGGCAAGAAAGCATTGTTGGTGAATATTATTTATTAATATTTTTAGTCTGTGATGAGTTTAGTTAATATTTTTCTTCATGATAATTTTTGTTTATGGCTTCTTTTGATTTGAAAAGATGATGTGTTTTGTTAACACTGTTAAAAAAAAACCACAAACTCTGCCAAACTGCCCAACTAAAGGAAACACTGATCACCATAATGGTGATTAAACATTTTCAATAAAACATCAACATCTAAACCTCCGTTAATTCTCAATATGAGCTTCTATTGATGTTTTTCAGGGTTGGAGCCAAACTCTGCAGGACAGTGGCACTCTAGGACCGAGCTTGCCTACCCCCGCTCTAAGTAGAGGAAAACAATGGTATAATTGTACCCTAAGGACCAATTGTGTACCTTTAAAGGTACAGTTATACGTTTTGTTCCCCAAGGAGCAAAATTGTACCTCCACTGTACCTTTTATTCTGAGAGTGTATATACACTTAGGATGGCTTGAGGGTGAGTAAATTATGGGATGGTTTTCATTTTTGGGTTACCCTTTAAGCACTCAGGGAAGGGTTAACTGCCCAAATCTGCACTTTCAAAGATTTCACAAATCAGAATAGTGAAGTTAAGTAACAAAGGACGGGTTAACTGACCAAAATTGCAATAGTCTATTTTATAAACGCCTATTTATCCTAGCCTGACGTTGTCATACTCAATTCTAGTCAGAATATGAGTTTGATACTGCTCCATTGAGCTGTGATTATGGGGCGTTTCAACCGAACCAGGAAAGACCTCAATTGGATAGACCTACAACCAATCAGAGCAACGGAGCAACGCATAGTTGTCAACAGAACTCAACTGCTGGAAGAAGTAGAAGAAGAAGATGAGTGTAATCGATCTTTGCCGGTGTTGTTAAAAGAATTTAAGGATACACGGAGTATTTACCAACACGATCATCATTTTTGAGAGAAATAGTAAAGGTGAATGCAAATACGAACAAGTTCTCCATTTAGGTTTAGAACGAATTCAACCCAAGCGCTCTTAGGTGACGTGAATGCTTACGTTGCTGTTGATCATCTGTCCATCATCGTATAAAGCCCGCCATGACAATTTAATTGGTCTGAACAGCTCCTGTTCGGGAATAGTTGCTCCACAACGGATCAAGAACAGACCGAATTTCCAGAACTCAAATGTTGTGGGCGGGGCTAAGTTCGGCTGGCATCCAGGCTATATCTTTTCCATTCTGACTAACAGACTTAACAAGGGGTTTATGGACAAAAGCTTTGCTGTGAAAAAAAAAAAAAAATCAAGCAGGTCAAGATGACACTGGTTTCAGTCTTCCAAGTGTCCAACTTTTGACAAGGCTAAATCCAGTTACTTATTGATGCTTGAGCCTCCCCTTTAAATGATGCAACGCTTCCTGAAGCACCCTGTGTGGTGTTGCTCGCACTATGCTCTTTTGGAAACGAGTGGAGAAATTCACAATTTCTCCGCCATATTTAAATGTGCGTTAAATCCGACTAAATGGGTTAAGAAAACGTGCATTGATCTACTGGAAAACTGAAAATTGGCACATTTTACAGTACCAATATTTTTTAATTGACCGTTAAAAAAGGCCTATTGCGCTGTTCGCTGTTTCTCGGCCGCCACAGAGGGTGCGGTAAAATGGACATGAGCACTTTAGAGCTACTCCTCTAAGGAAATATAAATTAAGCACTTTTTACTGTAGAATTATATATATATTTTTTTATAAAGCGTTGAACTTGACATTACACAATGCATAATGACTAATAAGCCACATTGCAGCTTCAGCCCATTTCCTGGCACTGTTTCTCGGCTGCCACAGAGTTAAATTGGACATACGTCCATTATAGTATTTACACAATGAGCCGTCTATTGCACTTTCTGGCAAATTTGCAGTCCTTTTTCTCAGACACCACAGAGGGTGCATTAAATTGGACATACGTTCATTATAGTAGAGCTACTCTAACGAAATACAATTTTTTTTTTTTTACTGTAGAATTTATTTTTTATGAAGCTTTGAACTTGACATTTCACAATGCACAAAGAGCCATATTGCCCTTTCAGCCCATTTCGCTGCGCTGTTTCTCGGCTGCCACAGAGCGTGCTTTAAAATGGATATGATCCCTTTATAGTAGAACTACTCCTCTAACAAAATACATATTTTAAGCACTTTTTACTGTAGAATTGTGTTCTTATGAAGCTTTAAAATGAGCACATTACACAATGCACAAAGAGCCATATTGCCCTTTCAGCCCATTTCGCTGCGCTGTTTCTCGGCCAGCAAAGAGGGTGCGTTAAAGAGGACATAAATCCATTATAATACAGCTACTCCTCTAACGAAATACTCATTTTAAGCACTTTTTACAGTAGTTTGATTTTATTTATGAACAGTTGAACTGGGCAGATTACACCTTGTGGCACACTGAGCCATACTGCATTTCCAGCCAATTTTTGTGGCGCTGTTTCTCAGCCGGCTCAGGGCTGGAAATGCAATAGGCGGCTCATTGTGCACTGTGAAATATGTCAAGGCTTCATAAAAATTCGACAGTAAAGACCCCTGGATAGACAGAACTTCCAATTGGGCCAACAATGCAATGGCTTTTCTAACTGTATTGTCACATTTGTGACAAAGAGTCGTAAAATCGTACAAATTATAGTATTTACAAATATCACATATGCATTTAAGCAAAATTAGTATGCATTTTAAAGCAATGATAACATGATCATTTTGTATAATCATCCATAGGCTATTTGATGGTCTGCAGGTGTCATCTATTCAAAGGTGTTGGGTCATCTGAAGTCTTCATAAGAGGTTGGATCCAAGCTGGATCTGGCATAATCTCTAGTTACCTTGTGATATTGAAATTTGTAGTAATTGTTTGATTTTGTTTTTGTAATTAATTAATGCATTCAAAGGACGACGTGCAATGTAATTATATTTTATTTGCATTTTCTTCAATATTTCTGTTACTTACCTTTTTTACTGAAAATTGACACAATAGTATAAGGTCCCTAAAAAGTGTGAATAGGTGAAAAAAAACCACATGTTCCCCATGAGCTGAGGACATGTACAATAATTAAAGAAGTTTATTATTTTTAACACGTCTCAAGCTCAAGCGTCAATAAGTAACAAACGAACAAGTAACTGGATTCAGCCTCGTCAACTATTGGAGATATATGCATTATAAAATTAAGAGTCACTATGAAAAGACACTGATCTCAGACCGGAGGATCGCTTCACCTGAATTCACAAATGATGAAGAATGACATGTGATACTATTTGCATGTCTACGAAAGCGCACTTAAAGGGTTTATAGCCCAACAAAATCTGAATATCAAACCGCAAACTATCTTTACATCAGTAATCACCAATGGACACCAACCTATTTGTTCCTCAGTATCTTCATGTTTTATTCTGGATGGTTCTGGATCACTCGTGTCTTCAATCTCGCCTTTAACAAACTCCATCTTTACCATGGATTTCAAATGTTTACTCTTGGATATCTCCTGTTATTTCTTCTCAGGACGATCTTCTTCTTCCTTTGCGTTTTCTGGCAGTTTGTAAACCGCTTTAAAGCGCATGTGCTCCACCTATTGGAGTGCAGAGCAATTGCGTTGGGAAAAGAGGAACTTTCAGTCAGAACTGAGCTAGTGGGCACTTCAAAATACAGTGAATAATTCCTTATGCATTTTATTATACTTTCCACATCAACTGTTTAACTGTGTAACACTGTGTGTGTGTGTGTGTGTGTGTGTGTGTGTGTGTGTGTGTGTGTGTGTGTGGGCGCGTGTGTCAAATAGACATGCGCACTCGGATGTAAACAACCTCATCACACTGAATGAAAATGCACATTCACTCTCTGACAATAGATGGCGCTTATGGAACAGCAGAAATGCAGCCGTTACCCTGGTAAAATTGTGGAAATTACACTCACCTAAAGGATTATTAGGAACACCTGTTCAATTTCTCATTAATGCAATTATCTAATCAACCAATCACATGGCAGTTGCTTCAATGCATTTAGGGGTGTGGTCCTGGTCAAGACAATCTCCTGAACTCCAAACTGAATGTCAGAATGGGAAAGAAAGGTGATTTAAGCAATTTTGAGTGTGGCATGTTTGTTGGTGCCAGACGGGCCGGTCTGAGTATTTCACAATCTGCTCAGTTACTGGGATTTTCACGCACAACCATTTCTAGGGTTTACAAAGAATGGTGTGAAAAGGGAAAAACATCCAGTATGCGGCAGTCCTGTGGGCGAAGATGCCTTGTTGATGCTAGAGGTCAGAGGAGAATGGGCCGACTGATTCAAGCTGATAGAAGAGCAACTTTGACTGAAATAACCACTCGTTACAACCGAGGTATGCAGCAAAGCATTTGTGAAGCCACAACACGCACAACCTTGAGGCGGATGGGGTATAACAGCAGAAGACCCCACCGGGTACCACTCATCTCCACTACAAATAGGAAAAAGAGTCTACAATTTGCACAAGCTCACCAAAATTGGACAGCTGAAGACTGGAAAAATGTTGCCTGGTCTGATGAGTCTCGATTTCTGTTGAGACATTCAGATGGTAGAGTCAGAATTTGGCGTAAACAGAATGAGAACATGGATCCATCATGTCTTGTTACCACTGTGCAGGCTGGTGGTGGTGGTGTAATGGTGTGGGGAATGTTTTCATGGCACACTTTAGGCCCCTTAGTGCCAATTGGGCATCGTTTAAATGCCACGGCCTACCTGAGCATTGTTTCTGACCATGTCCATCCCTTTATGACCACCATGTACCCATTCTCTGATGGCTACTTCCAGCAGGATAATGCACCATGTCACAAAGCTCGAATCATTTCAAATTGGTTTCTTGAGCATGACAATGAGTTCACTGTACTAAAATGGCCCCCACAGTCACCAGATCTCAACCCAATAGAGCATCTTTGGGATGTGGTGGAACGGGAGCTTCGTGCCCTGGATGTGCATCCCACAAATCTCCATCAACTGCAAGATGCTATCCTATCAATATGGGCCAACATTTCTAAAGAATGCTTTCAGCACCTTGTTGAATCAATGCCACGTAGAATTAAGGCAGTTCTGGAGGCGAAGGGGGTCAAACACAGTATTAGTATGGTGTTCCTAATAATCCTTTAGGTGGGTGTACACGATCTATGACATTTATTCAGTGCTCGCCATCATAAAGACTATCCCCCAGAGCCTCGTTAAATTCAATATGGGGTTGTTAGGTTTTTGCCCCTTCGTGCCTCATCCCAGTCCTCTGCATTGGCAATTGAATGAACAAATACTCCGCGCTGAGGTAGAGTGTAACATCTCACTTTATTTGATGTAGGATTAGTAGTTATATACAAAGAATATAATGGGTGTAGAAAAGGTTTAACCAATGAGAGAGATAATACATCATATAGCTCAGGTTATAGGAATGTGATGCATATAGAAAAACAAGTCTAAATATGGTACTCTCCTAGTCTTTCCTTGAGCTCCTGAAGACCCTTCAATATAAACAGAGACCCTTAGCAGAAACCTATTCCTTATAGGGACATATGTTAAACATAGAGAATACAGCTTCCACACAGGACAAAAACCTCTGTCCCCTTTCCATCCATGCTGAGACCAACATGAAATCTATCAGGCGTCTAACCTGTAGGATTTGCTTGATACAGTCCTCGTAACAATTTGCAGTAGCACATTTTAAGTACATTTTACTGCTACTGCTCTGAACAACTTACACATTATCGTCAAATAAAATCTACTTACTATTGAACTTAACATTCATAAGGAAATGTAATATTAAGTTAAGTAAATTTGACAAAATTAACTTTTACTCAAATAATATATAATTGAATTAAATCATGCTTTACTTAGAAACATCGGTAACACTTTACACTAAGGTTTCATTTGTTAACATTAGTTAATGAATTAGCTAATGAACTAACCTAGTTCTAAAAACTACTAAACTTAGTAAAAATCCAGCTGTTCATTGTTTTTTTCATGTGCATTAACTAATGTTAACAAATACAAATTGTACAAAATGTACAAACCGATTCCAAAAAAGTTGGGACACTGTACAAATTGTGAATAAAAAAGGAATGCAATAATTCACAAATCTCATAAACTTATATTTTATTCACAATAGAATATAAATAACATATCAAATGTTGAAAGTGAGACATTTTGAAATGTCATGCCAAATATTGGCTCATTTTGGATTTCATGAGAGCTACACATTCCAAAAAAGTTGGGACAGGGAGCAATAAGAGGCCGGAAAAGTTAAATGTACATATAAGGAACAGCTGGAGGACGTCTGGGGACTGAGGAGTCAAGTTGCTCAAGTTTAGGAATAGGAATGTTGTCCCATTCTTGTCTAATACAGGCTTCTAGTTGCTCAACGGTCTTCTTTGTCGCATCTTCCTCTTTATGATGCACCAAATGTTTTCTATGGTGAAAGATCTGGACTGCAGGCTGGCCATTTCAGTACCCGGATCCTTCTTCTACGCAGCCATGATGCTGTAATTGATGCAGTATGTGGTCTGGCATTGTCATGTTGGAAAATGCAAGGTCTTCCCTGAAAGAGACGACGTCTGGATGGGAGCATATGTTGTTCTAGAACTTGGATATACCTTTCAGCATTGATGGTGCCTTTCCAGATGTGTAAGCTGCCCATGCCACACACACTCATGACCCCATCCCATCAGAGATGCAGGCTTCTGAACTGAGCACTGAGAACAACTTGGGTTGTCCTTGTCCTCTTTAGTCCGGATGACATGGCGTCCCAGTTTTCCAAAAAGAACTTCAAATTTTGATTGGTCTGACCACAGAACAGTTTTCCACTTTGCCACAGTCCATTTTAAATGAGCCTTGGCCCAGAGAAAACGCCTGCGCTTCTGGATCATGTTTAGATATGGCTTCTTTTTTGACCTGTAGAGTTTTAGCCGGCAACGGCGAATGGCACGGTGGATTGTGTTCACCGACAATGTTTTCTGGAAGTATTCCTGAGCCCATGTTGTGATTTCTATTACAGTAGCATTCCTGTATGTGTACCCAATCATGTTGCCAATTGACCTAATAAGTTGCAAATTGGTCCTCCAGCTGTTCCTTATATGTACATTTAACTTTTCCGGCCTCTTATTGCTCCCTGTCCCAACTTTTTTGGAATGTGTAGCTCTCATGAAATCCAAAATGAGCCAATATTTGGCATGACATTTCAAAATGTCTCACTTTCAACATTTGATATGTTATTTATATTCTATTGTGAATAAAAAATAAGTTTATGAAATTTGTAAATTATTGCGTTCCTTTTTTATTCACAATTTGTACAGTGTCCCAACTTTTTTGGAATCAGGTTTGTACAATAAGTACTCATGTAGTATAACACAAAGATGTGTGAGATCACTCGAAGGCAGAGAAGGTGAGAGGAAGATAATTATTTACTGAGCAAAAAGAATAGATGAGTTTTAAGTTTTAAGGAGAATAGGTGCGTTACGGATATTCGGGGGCAGCTTATAGTTTAGGGCCAATAACTAAAATGCAATTATCTAATCACTAAAAGCCCTTCCTCCCACAGTAGAGCGTTTAAACTTGGGTACGACAAGCAGGTTTTCACTGCTGGATCTGAGGGTCCGGGCAGGAACATATGGTTGGACTAACTCAGCAAGGTATTTTGGTGCAGGGCCATAACTGGCTTTATAGACTAAAACTAACTGGATACGACTGGCCACAGGAAGCCAGTGAAGTTGGTTGAGGATGGGAGTGATATGTGCAGATTTTTTATTACATGTTAAGTGCTCGGGCAGCTGAGTTTTGCACCATTTGGAGGCGATGTATAGCTTTAATAGGTAAACTGCTATATAAGGCGTTATAGTAGTCCAATCTGGAGGTTATAAAAGTGTGAATAACAGTTTCAGCATCGCTAAAGTTAAGGGAGCAGTGGATACGAACAATATTTCGCAAGTGGTAAAAGCATGATTTAACTGTCTGACCAATATGCGAGTCGAAAGATCAAGATCGAGTCGAAGTCAAGCAATACTCCCAGATTTCTGTATATTCTTATCCAGAAAGTTATCAGTCATCCAGGTTTTAAGTTCCTGAAGGCAGGAGATAGCATAAGCGGGTAGATAAGCAGAGTTGGGTTTAACCGTGAAATAAATTTGAGTATCATCAGCGTAACTATGAAAATTAAGAAACAGTGTAAATACAGCTTGAAAACGGTGAAAAAAAAATAATTCATGCCCCAGTGCATGATGGGAACACCAGTATCAGAAAAGTTGTGTAGGTTTTACTTAATTTTACATCGTTGATATTTACACTTTAATTTCTATATGCTTGAATTGAGTACTAATAGAGAATTCACTTTTTAAATGTAGAAATTACATTTGTTTTTTCTGTAGTATTAACTTCACCATAGAATAATTTTACCTATAGGCTAGAACAGGTCAAAACATTTAGGCTAACTAAAATATTATAATAATGGACAAAAGCATAAATAAATAAAAATAAATAAAAATAAAAAAATCACACAAAGGCAGTGAAATACCCGTTTTATTTTTATGATACAGAAAATTGGGGTTATAATAGAAGTTTTCCAATCTGAGGGGAATTTACTTTCTCTAATAGATGAATTTAATCAAATTTACCAAGGGCTTTAGCAAACAAGCACTATATATATTTTTAAACAAATTCTGTATCCATTCCAAATATATCCTTAGCCCTTGAATTGATTAATAATTTGAGTATCAAATGAAAGGATGAGGGTGTGTCTTATATTGCATATTGAGGCAATAGCTAGTTTGTGGTCACGTGGTTCTGATGACGTGCAAAATTCAGATGGAGGGCAGGAAGTGAAAAACAGAATGGACGAGATGGAGGAAAGTCCGTAATGTGCTGGTTTAGAAAGCTATAAACAGAAAACCACAACATACATAGGCAAATGCTTAAGAGTCAATGACTGGATCATTATAGCAGTGATTATTATGTTTCTAGCATGTTTTGTGTTTGGCAACAGTTCTTCCAATCTTGCACTCTAAAAAATGCTGGGTTAAAAACAACCCAGTCTCCCATTCCCTTTAAAACCCAGTTGTGCTTGCACAATGGTGGATTCGCTATTGACATGGTGGAATTTGCTCCAGAGAGGAATTATTTTAATATTTAAAAATGTTTGTGTGCCGCACGTCCCTGTGTGTAATAAGCAGAGTGTACTCATGTTGTGCTCCCGCTTATATATGCGCATATTACTAACGCGCCCTTTAAATAACACAAAGAAATTCTGCGACTGACTTTAGACCAGGTTTTTTGTTGGTCAATGGCGCAGTCATTTTCAGTTTCTTCAAAAAAGCAACGTGCGCCTGAACACACCTCGATTTCAGACCAGCACGCCCATGGGTGAACAGACGTGCGTGAGTGCATTTGCTATTTAAACAACGTGGTGCTGGAACGTGAAAATGATAACTGCGTTGGGCTGAAACTAGCAAAAAACATTGCGCATTGCGCCGGGTGTATGATAGGGCCCTTACTGAGAAATAAAAACTAGAAAAGGCTTGGAGACAGGACATCAAATTGGCAGAAAGAGCTGTAACAAACCAGGACCACAAAGAATCTGGCAAAGGACAAGACAAACAGAGGACATATAGGGAGATGGTAATGAGTAACAGGTGAAAGCAATCATAAAATTATAGGCAATTTCTGAGAGACTAGCAGTAGCAAACTAGCTTTGAAAGCATGAGATTCCACCCTCCTTTCAGAGCCACGTCTCCTTCAAAACACATGAACGTGCACAGCATTCAGGTAGAAAGTCACAGGCTTGTAATTACGGCTACGACATGGCATGAACAATTCTTTGTGAGCCTTTGACGATCATTTGCAATCACGCCACCGGCCTCTCGCTGTTATCACACAGCTCTCACCCGGCCCTGTTTGTCAAATACATGTTTTAATATTTAGACCACTGATATTATTGATTGCTATCATGATGTGAAAAGAGTTTCAACCAGTATAAAAAAAAAAAAAAAAAAAAACATGTATAATATGTAGTTACTATAGTAATAACTAAGAATTATGCATAATTACATGCAACTAACCCAAAACCAAACCCTAATGTAAGTACATGTAGTTACTTAATATTACTCAGTATTAATTACAGTGTAACAAAGACACCTTAAAATAAACCCAAACATCTCACAGAATTAACTTTAATGTATTTGACATGAAAACAAATGTCAATCACTTGCCACATGTTTTCATATGAGTGTGAAGGCTTGATAAATATCTAAAACTCTTCCCACACTGAGTGCAGTGGTACGGCTTCTCTCCAGTGTGAAGTCGCTCGTGTGATTTCATGTTTCCAGAGAGAGTGAAACTCTTGTCACAATATGAGCACTTGTAAGGTTTTTCTCCAGTGTGAGTTCTTTGGTGCTGTTTCAGATTATCAGCTGTAGTAAAGCTCTTCCCACAGTCACAGCACACATGATCTCTCACATCATTGTGTGCTTTCTGGTGCAGTTTAAAATGATCCAGCCTTGAATAACTCTTTCCACAGAGCAAACACACATGAGGTCTCTCATCTGAATGAACTTTCAGGTGTTTTTTTAGATGTGATGACGATATGAACTTTGTACCACACTGATCACAGTTGAATGGTTTTTCTCCAGAGTGAATGCGCAGATGAATTTTTAAACCTGATGCATCTTTGAAACTCTTCTCACAATGAGTGCAGTGGTACGGCTTCTCTCCAGTATGAACTCGCTCATGCGTTTTCAGGTTTCCAGACTGAGTGAAACTCTTGTCACAATATGAGCACTTGTAAGGTCTTTCTCCAGTGTGAATTTTTTGGTGCTGTTTCAGATGGTCGTCTCTACTAAAGCTCTTCCCACAGTCACAACACACATGATCTCTCACTTCATCATGTGTTTTCTGGTGATCTTTAAAACTGTTCAGCCGTGAAAAACTCTTCCCACAGAGGGAACACACATGAGGCTTCTCATCCGAATGAACTTTCAGGTGTTTTTTTAGATTTGATGACGACTTAAAATCTTTCCCACACTGATCACAGTTGAACGGTTTTTCTCCAGAGTGAATGAGCAGATGATAACTGATACTTGATGCTTGAGAAAAACATTTTCCACACTGAGAGCATGTATACGGTTTCTCTCCGCTGTGGATTCTCATGTGTTTGTTAAGGTTTCGTTGATTCTGCAAACTCTTTCCACACTGAGAGCAGGTGTGCAGCTTTTTGGCTTTTGCTCCTTGAGTTTTGAAGTCATGTTTCTCTTCCACTTCATTTAGCTTGTGCTCCATCACTTCCATCTGGTCTAAAATAAACATATTAGGTAGTTTGAATCAGCTCAAGGAGGAAAAATGTGAAAACTCAAGTTAACATTTCTAAGGCAAAGACGACAAGAGATCAGGGGCGTATTCCAGAGTGCAGGTTATGTGACATGCAGTATGTTTAAGGGCAAGTAAGCGGATAACCTCAACTTTCGGTTCCAAAAACAGAGGTAATTTTCAAGGTATGCAACCATTTTTCCCGCCGGTGAGACTAAATTTTGAAAGTGAACTCATTGAACAATGTCTAAAAGCTGAAATGTGACAAGATGTACAGCAAACAAGCTAAAAAACACTGAACTAAATTTTTATAAGCTGTCGACCCAAAAAACGAGCGTTTAAGGAGACAAAAGTGGATACAGGCAATAAGAAGACGTGAAGCTTCTGCAGGAAGAATGGGTCAGTTTTGGGATCCTGACACTCAGTATGCCTCAGTATGCCTACGTGTGCAGTTAACATTTTGTCAAATATCCAAATGTCAGTTTTATATATAATATTCCGTTCCCTCCAGTGGGCGTAGTTCTCAGCGTAATATAACATGTCGTGCTCTGTCTCCACTTTGGTGTCCTTAAACGCTTGTTTTTTGGGTCAACAGCTTATTAAAAAATTCTTGGTTCTGGGTTTTTTTAGCTTGTTTGCTGTACACCTCGTCACATATCAGCTTTTAGACATTGTTCGTTTTTTTGTAATAAGTCAGAAATGACAAGGAGGCCGCTTCACACAATAGAAAGACAATGGAGACGGATGGTTTGTTACCCCCCATCCACAGCTTTCCAACAAAGGAACAGATCGACTTCTGTCAGCATGTTTAACACATTTTTATTTGGACACATTTCTACCGTATAATCATGGCTGAAGCAGCGGCGTGTGACACGGTTTCACGGTAACCAGATCAACATTGTGAACCGAATTCTTCAAAACTTCAGTGAAAACATCAAATGAACATGCGATTCACTGCAAACGAACCAAGAAGAATGTGAATATTTAACCAAGTCAAAGTCAAAAACAAAGGTAAGCCGGTCTCCGTATTAAGTTCAGCAGACGCAAAATGGCATTAAAAGGCAACAACTTTTAAAGTTAAGTGATAAAAGTTACATAAACGATAAAAACTCTTTGGGGGTTTCTCGGTTTGATCAATTTGAGCAACAAAAAAACTATGCAAAACATGGGCATTTTGAGTTCGTTAGCGATTCCTATGTAGAAAATCGCTTCCTTCCCTCCATCTGCGTTTCACGCTACAGCAGTGACTTCACGTGCAAACAACCTATTATGGTTATTGTTTGCACTTACAACCATCTTAATCCAACTTACTTAATATCTATGATCAATTTCAGTTAGGAGTTCAAAATGTGCAGTTCTAAGGTCTGAGACAATCATACAGGAAAGAAGCCAGCCAGTTGAGTTTGTGGCAAAACCTTTTACGTGGTCTTAAAGAGGTGGTAAAACACGATTTCACGTTTCTAACTTTAGCTAGTGTGTAACGTCGCTGTTTGAGCATAAACAACATCTGCAGAGTTACAACGCTCAAAGTTTAAAGCAAAGGGAGAGATTTGCTTTTAAAGAAATCAGGACTACAGCAAACGGCCGGTAGGGACTACAGACATTCCTCCAGGGTTGCTGACATCACCAACCCCAATATTTACATAAACCCCTCCTCCGAGAATATTAAATGAGGGGGGCGGGGCCATGTTTTATTGCTGTGGAAAAGAGTTGTTGTGGTATAGTTAGTAGGCTGGAGTGTTGTTGCCGCAATGCCGCTGTTATGTCCACTTTGCTCATCCGTCCTAGGGACGGGTTGTTAGGGATCAATGGTTAAAACTTATTTTTAACTCGGTCCCTCATAATTATTAATTTAATAATTAATAATTAATTAATTAATTAATAATTAATAATTTCATCTTGTGTTTTTAACTGTGAATTTGCACTGTCCATGGAGCGGACCTGTTTACATTTCACTGCCGGTTGTATATTCTGTATATAACTGTGTATGTGACAAATAAAACTCTTGAATCTTGAAATCTATTACTCGCTCTCTGTGCTGCACATTTTACGGAGGAAAGCTTCCACAATCTTCGCGAGTTCAATGCAGGATTCGCACAACGGCTTGTCCTGAAGGATGGAGCAGTTCCATCTTTAAAAACAGAAGCTGTTTACGGGACACAACCTGTAAGTCTGATTTATTTTTTCGTCGATGTGTTTTCCTGTAATAGTTCGTATTGTTAATTGTACGTTGTAGCAAGGAAGTAAACAAATGACAACGCCGTTCGGCTCTGCTAACCAGTTTGTTAAATGCTCATTCATACTTAACGTTATCCGACAAACACCACACGTTACAAACTTTGTTAAAATCTCAACAGCGAACTTGGAATTAGTGTAAATGATTCTTTGATTAGAGCGTTTATGTATTGTTTATCTACAGGCATGCTAAACATGGTTCTGTACTATAGCAAAGCCAATGTTTAGTGTTCGTTTTGGGTTAATAGTTCTTGCGACAGATATTGGCCTATAATCGCTAGAATCAACACTGTTTCTAATACTACCAAAGCACAGACTACCGGTAAACGTAAGGGCCGTGACGTTTCCGAAAAACGTGCACTAGGCGGTTAGCGAATCACAGCACACTGGGCCAATCGGACTAACCAATCTGAGCCCACTGCGTATTTCTGAGGGACCGGCTTCATCGAACCCGGAAACCATCAGACCGTTTTTACAAGGAGGGACAGAGCAGTGTAGAATAAAGGTCAAATATATGAAAAATAATGCTTTTATTTTTTTTTTTAAACAAAGCACGAACACATGTTACAGTGCAGCCCACAAACACAATCAAGCCTTCGAAAGAATGTGTTTTACCACCCCTTTAAGTACTGTTGTCTTTTACTGCATATGATAATTCATACTCAGAAAGTAGAAGATGATGTGTTAAATCATTTCAAATGCAACTGCAAACAATTTTTCTAGTCATGCATTTCATCACTGAGGATTTCTTAAAAATACAATGTAAAAATCTAGTCTCATGAACCCAATCTCGTGTCTCGTCACACCCATATCATATACACCTAGGATGACTTGAGGGTGAGTAAATCATGGGCTGATTTTCATCTGTGGGTGAACTGACCCTTTGAAAAGTATTTGTACTTCGTTACTTGACACCTTCTTCACCAAAGAAGAAGAAAGTAGTATGGTGCGCTTTTCGTGGTGACTCGTTGAGAAGGTCTTGTGTGTTAACCCTGAACATACTCTGTGTTGGCTGAACTTACTCCCGGACACATGTTTGGAACCAGCATACCTCGAGTAAGCATGGTTTGGTTTAGTCAACGCATCTGACCGTAAGATAACCCTGCTTTCTGGAAAACACCCCAGGTAACGGATCAAATATCAAATCTTTGATGTGGAAAATGTTAGTCCTGTCATTCACTTGTTAATAAATTTAGATGGAAAAATGCTAGAAACAAGGTTATGATTAAGATCCTGTATCATTCATCATCCATATACTGATTATTATTTCACAGCTACTGAAGCAGTCAATAATGAATGGACACCAACCTATTAGTTCCTCAGTATCTTCATGTTTTATTCTGGATGGTTCTGGATCGCTCATGTCTTCAATCTCCTCTTTAATAAACTCCATCTTTAACAGTCACACAGATTTCAGCCGCTACACCTGGAGTTTGTCCTTCTCTTGTAGGATGATGGGAATATTCCCAGTATTTATTGGTGAATTGTTGTGGGAGGGGCACCAGATCTGCCAAATGCAAAAAGAAATTTATTCTGAAAAGCTTATTTTAATACTTGTTTTCCCCTCATTCATTACGCTGATGTCTGAGATCTTCTGTAAAGTGGCACATTAAGCACATTTTATTGGTGTAATAGAGTCAGAGTCTGTGGAAAACTCTCTGCCAACATATTATTACACTCTAATAATAAACCAGGACACATTTAGTTGCATTAGTATTAAGCATAAACGCTTCTGGAGATGTTTGGGGTAGCAGGAATGGATGAATGTGACTCTGGGACTTTCGCTCTTTAGCCCAGCTAGTCCACATTGAGCAACAGCAAATGCTTTTCGCCGTATATTCATCACTAGGCACTGCCTGGACAGAACCACTGATAATTTCTTTCCTATTCCTCCATATATTTGGGCTCTTGCGTTTAACGAGATAACTTGAGCTCGACACGACGCGTGTTTACATCGCGTGATCGCACAGTCCGTCGCTAGGGAAACAAAGACGCTAAATGCAAACAACACACACACACACACACACACACACACACGCTTCTCTACTACTTACTGTTAGTTTTCTCCACACTGCAACATCCTTGTGTGTGTATTTAACTATGTGTACGCCTCGGGACAAATTTCCCCAACTAATCTCCAAAAAAAAAAGAAGCTAATTTTATTTAAATATAGGCCTAGCCAAAATAGCTCGCAGCAGCAGCAACGATGAAGTCGATAAAATGGTCACAAAACCCTCAAATTGGAAACACTTTCAGCTTCAAATGGTGAAAGTTTTTTGTGTGTGTGTGTGTGTTTTCAGCCCTCTTCTCGTCTCTCGCGTTTCTCTCTTCTGCGCATCCTCAGTGCGCAGTGTCGTGCTTCTTAAAGGGGCCGCATGTAGTAAACCACATCTCCGAAGAAAATACACTATCATCAAACACGTGTAATCGACAGTCTAGTCACCTGGGCATAGTGTATAAACATTAGGTTCGCCTGCAACAACAAAAAAAAAAAAAAAAAGAAAAGAAAAAAAGGCGTGGAATTTTCCATGCACGGATTTATAAAATAAAATAAAAATCTAGGCGTGTGCGCCATACATACACTGTAGACCTTACTGGTGTGAGCTAAAGTAATGAAGTAAATCATATTTAATCACTTAAAATTGAATGAAGTCATTGTCCAGAAGTTACAAAAGCATCAGAATAGCATCGCTTTCTTAAAAGTTAATATTAAAAACAAAAATTAATATTATTCAGCCTAGTATTATTATTATTATTTACCTAGCTTTTTACAGAAAATGTTCAGATGTAACCCCTTTGTAATTATTACAATTTTCCCGCCACTAAATAAAAAAATAAAAAGAGTAACTGAAACTTTTTAAATTGAGACTATAAACTCGCAATTGCGAGAAAAAAAAGTCCGAATTCTGAGCTAAAAAGTCGCAATTACTCTTTTTAATTTTTTTTATTTAGTGGTGGAAACGGGCTTCCGTAGATTACAGTTACAATTATTTTGTAATTAAATTACGTAATCTAGTTGCATAGCTACTCCCCAACACTGCACAGACCAGGGTTCCTCAGAACCGGTCCTGGAGGGCCACTGCCCTTAAAAGTTTAGTTCCAGCCCTAATCAAACGCACCTAAACAAGCTAATCAAGGTCTTCAGAGCTACTAGTAAATTGCAGGCAAGAGAGTTTGAGCTAAACTCTGCAGGATAGTGGCCCTCCATGGCTGGATTTGAGGAAGCCTGGGATAGACGGTATAATGAAAGACACTAAAGGACTTGCTCAGCGAGTGAACAGTCCATTGGCCAGTTTGAAAAAGTCCTGTACAACCTTTAGTGTTGTGCACAGATAGAAAGACAGTAGGAAGTTTTATTTTTAAAATGTTTCGTCAGTGACGCGATGAGTCTGACGATTAAGCAATTTTTCACTGCAAAACATAAGGCCTGTTTTCATTAAAAATGTATAAGCATCCTAAAATTATAGGCAATGTTGCATAAATTTGATTTGTTTGAATTAATTAAATACTAATTAAATACTATTTGGCCAATGAAAAAAGACTTCTCTGAAGAGCTACACAATTTTGTTTTATTTATTCTTAAAAAAAAAAAAAAAGGATACTGAATGATTTTTTAGCAATGTAACCATGTCATTAAACATGGTATCATGTGGATGGGAATATGCATGTAATGATATGCAGATGAGGTTATGCATAGTAAAACTAAGCTCCATATATGGATATTTCAGGGAGGAGACGAGGTGGAGGTGCAATGGGCCTCATTCATGAAACGAGCAGAGCAAATTTGTGTGTAAATCGTTCGTAAAGCTGCTCTGGCGTAAATTTTCGGATTCACGGAAATGTTCGTATTTTCACAAATGTTAGTTGGTATGAAAGAAATTTACACCTGCTCCCTACCACATGTAAATGGTGCGTAAAACATTTGAACGCTCTGTGTTCTAATTTAGGCAAACTCATGACATTGCATTTTGATTTCCCAGGTGAAAAAGACGTACTATTAAATGTATTAAAAATGCATTATAGTATAATTGTATTGTACTAAAAACATACTCAAGTACATTTGTAATCCATTTAATAGTACATAATTTTCACCTGGGGTACCATAATAATATTTCAAGAGTTGATTTGCCAATATAGTGCTCATCACTGTCACTTTTTACCCGGCCATCCAATCACAGTGGATGAGGGGCGGGATTAATATTACACTGACCAATCATCCCGCTTGCACACCGACTGAACAACAATTATGGAGAAGTTAATATTGCTTTTTCACTGCATTTTTTATATTCAGTAATAGTATCTTCAAAATGAGATACTAGTAGCACATTACTGCCATGGATATTCTGTATCATAGCAACCAATGCTAAGTTAAAAAGTGCTTTCAAGCACCACCAGCTGGCTGTTTTCAGAAGAGCACCAGGCAATATTTATGCTAGGCATATGGCCAATTAGTCTCTTTAGCATTTATGGAGCCAAACCGGAGAAAGAATTCCAGAAGTTTCCACAGCGTTCTAGGACACGTCATTTGCAGTTGTCACTCATGGGTGTCACTTATGCTAATTATGAATGAGTGTGCATGCGCGTCCTATTTACGAATGTTTGGAATTCATTAATATACACACGTTTAACCAAATCTGTGGTATACGAAGCGTTTATGAATCTGGAGGAGAGTTTTCGTAAAGGTCCATTTTACGTACATACAGGTGCTGGTCATATAATTAGAATATCATCAAAAAGTTGATTTATTTCACCAATTCCATTCAAAAAGTGAAACTTGTGTATTATATTCATTCATTACACACAGACTGATATATTTCAAATGTTTATTTCTTTTCATTTTGATGATTATAACAGACAACTAAGGAAAATCCCAAATTCAGTATCTCAGAAAATTTGAATATTGTGAAAAGGTTGACTATTGAAGACACCTGGTGCCACACTCTAATCAGCTGATGAACTCCAAACACCTGCAAAGGCCTTTAAATGGGCTCTCAGTCTAGTTCTGTAGGCTACACAATCATGGGGAAGACTGCTGACCTGACAGCTGTCCAAAAGACGACCAGTGACACCTTGCACAAGCAGGGCAAGACACAAAAGGTCATTGCAAAAGAGGCTGGCTGTTCACAGAGCTCTGTGTCCGAGCACATTAATAGAGAGGCCAAGGGAAGGAAACGATGTGGTAGAAAACAAAGTGTACAAGCAATAGGGATAACCGCACCCTGGAGAGGATTGTGAAACCAAACCCATTCAAAAATGTGGGGGAGATTCACAAAGAGTGGACTGCAGCTGGAGTCAGTGCTTCAAGAACCACTACGCACAGACGTATGCAAGACATGGGTTTCAGCTGTCGCATTCCTTGAGTCAAGCCACTTTTGAACAACAGACAGCGTCAGAAGCGTCTCGCCTGGGCTAAAGACAGAAAGGACTGGACTGCTGCTGAGTGCTCCAAAGTTATGTTCTCTGATGAAAGTAAATCAGGGTCCCAGAGTCTGGAGGAAGAGAGGAGAGGCACACAATCCACGGTGCTTGAGGTCCAGTGTAAAGTTTCCACATCAGTGATGGTTTGGGGTGCCATGTCATCTGCTGGTGTTGGTCCACTGTGTTTTCTGAGGTCCAAGTTAAACGCAGCCGTATACCAGGAAGTTTTAGAGCACTTCATGCTTCCTGCTGCTGACCAACTTTATGGAGATGCAGATTTAATTTTCCAACAGGACTTGGCACCTGCACACAGTGCCAAAGCAACCAGTACCTGGTTTAAGGACCATGGTATCCCTGTTCTTAATTGGCCAGCAAACTCGCCTGACCTTAACCCCATAGAAAATCTATGGGCTATTGTGAAGAGGAAGATGCGATATGCCAGACCCAACAATGCAGAAGAGCTGAAGGCCACTATCAGAGCAACCTGTGCTCTCATAACACCTGAGCAGTGCCACAGACTGATGGACTCCATGCCACGCCGCATTGCTGCAGTAATTCAGGCTAAAGGAGCCCCAGCTAAGTGTTGAGTGCTGTACACGCTCATACTTTTCATGCTCATACTTTTCATGCTCATACTTCTCAGTTGGCCAAGATTTCTAAAAATCCTTTCTTTGTATTGGTCTTCAGTAATATTCTAATTTTCTGAGATACTGAATTTGGGATTTTCCTTAGTTGTCAGTTATAATCATCAAAATTAAAAGAAATAAACATTTGAAATATATCAGTCTGTGTGTAATGAATGAATATAATATACAAGTTTCACTTTTTGAATGGAGTTAGTGAAATAAATCAACTTTTTGATGATATTCTAATTATATGACCAGCACCTGTATTTACGAAAGTTTCATGAATGAGGCCCAATGTGCGCGCTATCTTCCGCTGACTGGGTTTTATAAAAGGCAATTTTATACATGGTCTTATAAATCTGAAAACTTTTATGCGTATGCAAAATCGAGCTTTTAGGATGAAATCTACAGAAAGTTTTAAATGTGTATAAACGCTACGTATGCACAAAAAAGGCATTGAAATGCGTGTACACAATTTTCTACGCATATATTGAGATTTATAAAAAAAAAAATTAAAAAAAAAAAAATTACATTTCTGCATTTGACAGACGCTCTTATCCAAACTGACTTACATTGCATTCAAGGTACACATTTTTTACATTTTAACAAATAAACTTAGCGTCAATGTGTGTGCACTGTACGGACACTCTAGACAAGGCATGGGCAATTTCGGTCCTGGAGGGCCGCTGTCCTGCAGAGTTTAGCTCCAACCCTAATCAAACACACCTGCTAATCAATATCTTAAAGATTACTAGAAAGCTACAGGCAGGTCAGTTTAATCAGGGTTGGAGCTAAACTCAGCTTATAAAAAAAATGCCTAAATTTAATCTAGATGATATTGTGCTTTTAGGACAAACTCAAGTAGCACTTTATTTTACAGTTAGGGTTAGTGTTTTTGTTACATACGCTACATGTAGTTACTATAGTAATAACTAAAAATTACGCATAATTACATGCAACAAACCCCATACCAAACCCAACTCTTTTGAAACAAATGTCAATCACTTGCAACATTTCTTCATATGAGTAAGAAGGCTTGATAAATTTCTAAAACTCTCCTCACAATGAGAGCAGTGGTACGGCTTCTCTCCAGTATGAAGTCTCTCATGTGTTTTCAGGGTTCCAGACAGAGTGAAACTCTTGTCACAATAGGAGCACTTGTAAGGTCTTTCTCCAGTGTGAATTCTTTGGTGCAGTTTCAGTTGTCCGGCTGTAGTAAAGCTCTTCCCACAGTCAATGCACACATGATCTCTCACTTCATGATGTGTTTTCTGGTGCTGTTTAAAATGATCCAGCCTTGAAAAACTCTTTCCACAGAGAGAACACGCATGAGGCTTCTCATCTGAATGAACTTTTAGGTGTTTATTTAGACTTGGTGGCGATTTAAAATCTTTCCCACACTGATCACAGTTAAATGGTTTTTCTCCAGAGTGAACGCGCAGATGATTACTGAGAGTTGATGCTTGAGAAAAACTCTTTCCACACTGAGAGCATGTATACGGTTTCTCTCCGCTGTGAATTCTCATGTGTCTGGTAAGGTTTCGCTGATTTTGGAAAATCTTTCCACACTGAGTGCATGTATACAGATTCTCTCTGTGAATTCTTGTGTGTCTGTTAAGGTTTCCTTTATGTATGAAACTCTTTCCACACTGAGAGCAGGAGTGCAGCTTTTTGGCTTTTGTTCCTTGAGATTTGAAGTCATGTTTCTCCTCCACTTCGTTCCATTTGTGTTTTTGCTCCATCACTTCCATCTGGTCTAAAATAAACCACAGATATCAGATCAAACATTGCTGACGTAGGAAACCAGGAGAAACAAAGTTATAGAAGGTGTTTCAGTCCACAAATCACCAACCTTTACCATGGAATTAATGCAGTGACACTAACTGTAACCATGGTATTGTGGCAGAAATAGTAAAAACATTAACATTATTCATTTGAGAGTGACACTCAAGCACTTTTCAACAGCTTTCAAGAGCTTCACACTTTTCCCTGCGTCTCAGTAAAAAAAAAAAACGAAGCAGGCAGACGTTTAAAAACAGCCCAGCGTTGGACCGACGGCTGATTGTTGCCTTGGTGTGTCCCGGCCTTTAGTCTGGAGCCCTGTATATATAGCTAAATCAATATATAAAGCACTATTAAAACAAAGTAATGCTTATTTTATTTAAGGTAAAGTTTATAACAATATTATATTCACCCTGCAGCTCAGGCTGGAAACCTGTACATTCATTTATCCTACTTCTCGGGAACCAATCACAGACTGGCTTATCCACATGACGCGCTATTGGCGGGTTTAACACAATGACAAATAGAGAAACAACGGATCGTTGGTCTGATTGGTTGAAGGACTATCCAATTGCATACAGTCATTTGAACTATGCCCGTTGATCACGCCTCTTGTGCAGTAGAAAATACAGAGCAGACTCCCCAGAATAATGTTCAATCTTAAAAGATTGAGCTTGGTCTGGTGATAGTCAGACAAGGGGCGAAGCCCCCAGCTCCTAAAGCAGTCAACAGTAGTATTATTCCAATTGTAATCGGACTACTAGCACAGTTGGAATAAAAAAAGTCACATGTAACCAATGTTCCCTCTAATTTATTTTCTCGCTGAGAAAAACGTTTCTCTATTGGGCAGACATTTTGGTCACCTGAGCAAAAACATTCTTTATACCAGAACTGTACAGCATTCGTAAACACACACACAAAAAGTGGTTTCATCATGCAGTTATAACTTTTAATTAAATTCACATTTATTTATACAGCGCTTTTCACAATACATATAGTCTCAAAGCAGCCTTACAGAAACTTCATTTGTGTATATTACAATTCAGAGTGATTTAGATTTATGGATTTCAGAAACACTTTACGTAAAGCAGTTAATTCAGAAGTCACCAAATTAAGCACATTTTAGGTTGACTGAGATTTTTTTACAGTCTTAAGTTTAAGTCTTCTTTACCAAGAAATACTATTACAAATCTCCCCAGGAGAGTTAAATTCTTTATAATAATATAATATAAAAATAACTAAGAAGTTACACTGAGATGTTTTTTAATGTGTTTGTACAGTCAGTTATTGGTGACAGGCAGCGTTTATTTATTTCTTATGGATTCTAAGATTTTCTATATCAGGGGTTTTCAAACTTTTTAATGGAAAGGATCCCTAAACAATCCCCTTGTGAGATCAATTCTTAATTAGGCTTACAATATAATATAATTATAATAGCCTATAATATAATATGAAAACTAATTTTAAACTTTTAATTTTAAATGAACACTGAATGGAATGCCTCTTTTGGCAAATGCCTCTTTTTATAATTATTTATAGTCATATACTTATAAATTACCCCAATTGTGCTGCATATGATATGCAAATATTGCTGCTAAAGGTATATACACTACACACACACATTATTAGGAACACCTGTTCAATTTCTCATTAATGCAATTATCTAATCAACCAATCACATGGCAGTTGCTTCAATGCATTTAGGGGTGTGGTCCTGGTCAAGACAGTCTCCTGAACTCCAAACTGAATGTCAGAATGGGAAAGAAATGTGATTTAAGCAATTTTGAGCGTGGCATGGTTGTTGGTGCCAGACGGGCTGGTCTGAGTATTTCACAATCTGCTCAGTTACTGGGATTTTCACGCACAACCATTTCTAGGGTTCACAAAGAATGGTGTGAAAAGGGAAAAACCATCCAGTATGTGGCAGTCCTGTGGGCGAAAATGCCTTGTTGATGCTAGAGGTCAGAGGAGAATGGGCCGACTGATTCAAGCTGATAGAAGAGCAACTTTGACTGAAATAACCACTCGTTACAACCGAGGTATGCAGCAAAGCATTTGTGAAGCCACAACACACACACCCTTGAGGCGGATGGGCTACAACAGCAGAAGACCCCACCGGGTACCACTCATCTCCACTACAAATAGGAAAAAGAGGCTACAATTTGCACAAGCTCACCAAAATTGGACAGTTGAAGACTGGAAAAATGTTGCCTAGTCTGATGAGTCTCGATTTCTGTTGAGACATTCAGATGGTAGAGTCAGAATTTGGCGTAAACAGAATGAGAACATGGATCCATCATGCCTTGTTACCACTGTGCAGGCTGGTGGTGGTGGTGTAATGGTGTGGGGGATGTTTTCTTGGCACACTTTAGGCCAAGCCAATACTCAACCCAATAGAGCATCTTTGGGATGTGGTGGAATGGGAGCTTCGTGCCTTGGATGTGCATCCCACAAATCTCCATCAACTGCAAGATGCTATCCTATCAATATGGGCCAACATTTCTAAAGAATGCTTTCAGCACCTTGTTGAATCAATGCCACGTAGAATTAAGGCAGTTCTGACGGCGAAAGTGGGTCAAACACAGTATTAGTATGGTGTTCCTAATAATCCTTTAGGTGAGTGTATATATACATAGGATAATTGTTTGTGGGAGATTGAATCATTTAAGCAGCACGGCACAAAGCTTCATGTGCTTGGCGTCTCCGAATTAGGACCCAAAATAGATCAATATTAAGTCTGCTCTTTAAAACAAATAAAAGCAGCAATTCACAAGAACAGTATGTGAAAACAGCGGGAAAAACTGTATATTTGTGCAGTGTGCGCATGTCAAATCGATTCCAATTTGAAGCTTGTGACGTATAAACGTGCACATCGACCCGTTCACTTTATTTAGTGTTCATGTAAACAATACGTTCAGATTCATCCATTGGAATGAATTCATTCCGATTGGAACACAAAGTGTCCATGTAAACGTAGCTAATGAGGAATCAAGAATGGACACCAACCTATTTGTTCCTCAGTATCTTCATGTTTTATTCTGGATGGTTCTGGATCACTCATGTCTTCAATCTCCTCTTTAATAAACTCCATCTTTAACAGTCACACAGATTTCAGCCGCTACACCTGGAGTTTGTCCTTCTCTCGAAGGATGATGGGAATATTCACAGTATTTATCAGATCTGCCAAATACAAAAAGAAGTTACCGAATTTATTCTGAAAAACTTATTTTAATACTTGTTTCCCCTGTTTTCCCCTCATTCATTATGGTGATGATGTCTGAGATCTTCTGTAATGTGGCACATTAAAGGAACACGCTAACCTTTTGGGACTTTAGCTTATTTCATCGTATCCCCCAGAGTTAGATAAGTCCATGCATACCATTCTCATCTCCGTGCCATAACTCTGTCTGACGCACCCACCGCTAACTTAGCTTAGCACAAAGACTGGAGGTAAATGGCTCCAGCTAGCCTACTGCTCAATAAGTGACAAAATAACACCAACATTTTCTTATTTACATGTTGTGATTGTGTATAGTTACATCGTGTACTAAGACCGATGGAAAATTAAAAGTTGAGATTTTCTAGACTGATATGGCTAGGGACTATACTCTCATTCCTGAGTAATAATCAAGGAACTTTCTGCCGTACCATGGGTGCAGCGGCGCAATGATATTACGCAGATACTAAGGTTCTCAGGTGTGTAATTATTTTAAGGGAAAACACGGCAAAAGTAGTTCCAGCAGGTCTTGACTGCATTACAGTTCCATATCACTTCGCCAAATGATTTCAGTTATTTCAAATGTCTTTTGAAAGCAGCAAAATAACCAAAACCCACAGCGACACTGACCAAGCAAATAAATATTGTAAACAACAGGATAAAAACGGCACATTATTTCCATGTTTTTCCCACAAAATTATGTTTAATATGTATGAAATGCAACCTCCCGCACTCTGTGCTCTCCCACTCAAACACACACACATTCACTACGGACTCGCACAGAAACGTGTTGTCAGCGCTGCTATGACGATTTTATCAGTAAAAGAGTTTAGCAACATTTCACGGACAGAGAAAACAGTCTCAGAGGTCAGGACAATTTTCCCCCCTTTTTTATACATTTAGTTTTCGTGCTCATTTCTAGACACTATTAAGTATCTTTGCACTAATTCTAACAGGTAAGAGGTAAAAAACAAATTGTGTCTTATGTAGGGCAAAACAACCCTTTATCAAACACAAAAAAAGGATTCAATAGATGTGGGAGCTGAATGCATAAACAAAACAAAAACAAGATGACAACCAGATCATCTAAGCCTCTTTATTAACACTGAAAACTGAAGATCCCACTGGTTACAAATGCATCAATATGGGATACTTCATACACCGCCTCGTAAGTTAAACCCCATTTCTTCTGACATTTAGCCACCAGAACTGTTTTGCTGCATGCCTCAGCCTTGCCCGTTTTTTTTTCTTTCATGCATTTATTATAATTTATTTTACCTTGTAATGCCACTCTTCACAAAACTAGCCTGAACGGATCTACGCAAATCTCGTAGGTGACCTATTCTGATCTCACCTAAAGGTGAGGAGTTCTGCATCTATGCAACTTAAAAGCTGCATGACATTTCTCACTAGCGAGGTAATAAAGGTGCTGTTCTTACAGTTCTGTATTAGTAGATGCTGCTGCCGAACACTGTTGAAAGGGACGCACAGACTGAGGTAATTCACGTACGTTCACTCTCTTTCTCTCTAATAACTGCATTATTCTGCTATCAATGGCTCAAGCCTCCCACGTGCTATAAAATGTAGGCTTGGGATGAGATGCGTAAGAAATTAGTCCTGCACACAAGAGCGTTTCAAAGACAAAACCTGACAAATGTCTTTAAAAACAAAAATCATCTGAGCCATGTTTTTAGGTGTGGCAACCGCAGTGTAAGCGGAATAACTGACTCCGGGCCGTTGAACTATTTGAAAAATAATGCACATCCGTTTTAAACTACATTTTAAAATGACTAGGATTGTATTATGTATAAAGCCATTCATATATGCATTATAAATAACATTAGTTAGTTAACATTTAATGTGCATATTATCCGTCTACAAATATTCTAAGCTCTCATAATGCATAACATATTATATTAAGAGATGTTATATTAATATCATAAATACCATATCGCCTTCTTAAGATGTTTGGGGTAGCAGGAATTGATGAATTTGGGTATTTTGCTCTTTAGCAACAGCAAATGCTTTTCGCCGTATATTCATCACTAGGCACTGCCTGGACAGAACCACTGATAAATTTCTTTCCTATTCCTCCATATATTTGGGCTCTTGCGTTTAACGAGATAACTTGAGCTCGACACGACGCGTGTTTACATCGCGTGATCGCACAGTCCGTCGCTAGGGAAACAAAACACACACACACACACACACACACACACACACACACACACACACACACACACACACACACGCACGCTTCTCTACTACTTACTGTTAGTTTTCTCCACACTGCAACATCCTTGTGTGTGTATTCAACACGAGGCTGAATCCAGCTTCTTATTGACGCTACCCGGTCCACCTTAAAAGACGCAACGCTTCCGCGTCTTTAGCTTCTTATTCAGGATCAATTTAGGGACCGTGCGATTTTTCTATTTTTCACGTTTTTTTTTTTTTTTTAAGGGATCATGATAATTTTGTGTCTATTTTCAGAATGAACGAATGAAATGCAAATAACACTAATATATGACCGAAAATAGACTGTAAAAATATAAAGGCACTTAAATTACAGTAAAGGCTAATTTTCAATTACTGAACATTTCAGCTTAATGGACGTGTATAACGAGAATAATACACTATTTCGAAATGTAAATGGCACTGAAATATAAGTGAAAATGGCTGTAAAATTACAAAGATGGGCTATATAAAAAGTAATTACATCATGATTTAATTGCTGCACATGTCATCCTTTGAATGCATTAATGAATAAATAAATTTCAATGTCATAAGGTAACTAGACATTATACCATCTCCAGCTTGGATCCAGCCTGTTATGAATGAAGACTTCAGATAACCCAACACCTTTGAATAAGGACTTCAGAACATCAAACATGGATGATTATGCAACATTATCATGTTATCAGGTTGCTTCGAATGCACACTACTTTTGCTTAAATGCATTATCTTACAACTGTTCTTTCTGATATCATCTTGTAACAGATTATTGTGATTTTGTAACATAGAAACATGCATTTTCTGTAAAGCTGCTCTGAAATATGTATAGTGAAAAGTGTTATACAAGTGAATGTGAAATAAATTGCATTGAACTGAAAGAACTCTTGCATTATTGATTACTGTACCATTTTGAAGTTATGGACCCAATCTCACACTACAGTTTGAAGAGCCATCACATTGTTGAGCCATTTGGGGTTGTTAAAGTTTCATTGGTGTCTTATGTCCAGTGTGCCCAATTTGAGGCAACTTTGTGCCCAATTGACTGTCACAATGCAACAATATGAGCAATTTTACAGTAGCATTATTGAGTTATGATTCTGAGAGATATGACATACAGTTGAACATGAGAAATTGCATTATTGACCCAATTGGGGTCGCTATATCTCCGCTGCCTTTGAGGATGCATTTAAATTTGAATGGGAGCCTTATTCCCAATGAACTTTACTGTCATCATACAACATTATGAGCAATTTTATTGTAGCATTATGAAGTTATGGATCTATGAATTTGACAGATGTGACAGAACAGTTACATGAGAAATTGCACTATTGGCCCAATTGGGGGCACTATATCTCAGCTACCTTTGAGGGTGCGTCAAAATATTAACTGGAGCCTTATTCCCAATGCACTTGACTGTCACCATGCAACATTATGAGCAATTTTACTGTAGCATTATGAAGTTATGATCCCATGATTCTGGGAGATATGACATACAGTTACATGAGAAATTGCACTATTGGCCCAATTGGAGGTGCTATATCTCTGCTGCTTTTGAGGGTGCATTCAAGCTTTAACTAGGACTTTAACCTTATTATATAGCCATCATGTTGTATGATGGCTATATAATAAGGCTCCAGTTAAAATGTTAACACACCCTTAAAGGTATTCCTTATACGCTGACCATTCAAATGGGAAACTCACAAATTGAGGAACAGCTATGTTCATGCACAGCAGATTAAGTGAAGTTAGAAAATAATCTAATAATTATAAATCAAACAGCTTATCCATAAATCTTGTGGAATAAACATAATACATTATAGCCTCACCACTTTGAAATGATAACATTCTCCCGTTTATATTTTACACATATACATATATATATATATATATACACATACATACATACACACACACACACACACACACACTCGCCTAAAGGATTATTAGGAACACCTGTTCAATTTCTCATTAATGCAATTATCTAATCAACCAATCACATGGCAGTTGCTTCAATGCATTTAGGGGTGTGGTCCTGGTCAAGACAATCTCCTGAACTCCAAACTGAATGTCAGAATGGGAAAGAAAGGTGATTTAAGCTATTTTGAGCGTGGTATGGTTGTTGGTGCCAGATGGGCCGGTCTGAGTATTTCACAATCTGCTCAGTTACTGGGATTTTCACGCACAACCATTTCTAGGGTTTACAAAGAATGGTGTGAAAAGGGAAAAACCATCCAGTATGCGGCAGTCCTGTGGGTGAAAATGCCTTGTTGATGCTAGAGGTCAGAGGAGAATGGGCCGACTGATTCAAGCTGATAGAAGAGCAACTTTGACTGAAATAACAACTCGTTACAACTGAGGTATGCAGCAAAGCATTTGTGAAGCCACAACATGCACAACCTTGAGGCGGATGGGCTACAACAGCAGAAGACCCCACCGGGTACCACTCATCTCCACTACAAATAGGAAAAAGTCTACAATTTGCATGAGCTCACCAAAATTGGGCAGTTGAAGACTGGAAAAATGTTGCCTGGTCTGATGAGTCTCGATTTCTGTTGAGACATTCAGATGGTAGAGTCAAAATTTGGTGTAAACAGAATGAGAACATGGCTCCATCATGCCTTGTTACCACTGTGCAGGCTGGTGGTGGTGGTGTAATGGTGTGGGGGATGTTTTCTTGGCACACTTTAGGCCCCTTAGTTCCAATTGGGCATCGTTTAAATGCCACGGCCTACCTGAGCATTGTTTCTGACAATGCCCATCCCTTTATGACCACCATGTACCCATTCTCTGATGGCTACTTCCAGCAGGATAATGCACCATGTCACAAAGCTTGAATCATTTCAAATTGGTTTCTTGAACATGACAATGAGTTCACTGTACTAAAATGGCCCCCACAGTCACCAGATCTCAACCCAATAGAGCATCTTTGGGATGTGGTGGAACGGGAGCTTCGTGCCCTGGATGTGCATCCCACAAATCTCCATCAACTGCAAGATGCTATCCTATCAATATGGGCCAACATTTCTAAAGAATGTTTTCAGCACCTTGTTGAATCAATGCCACGAGAATTAAGGCAGTTCTGAAGGCGAAAAGGGGTCAAACACAGTATTAGTATGGTGTTCCTAATAATCCTTTAGGTGAGTGTATATATATATATATATATATATATATATATATATATATATATATATATATATATACAACATATATATATCTGATGGGGTACTTTTGCACCACAAAATCTGATGGGGTATTTTTTAAAATCCGTCAAATTATTTCACGTAAGTTAGTCACAAACGCTAACACGCAGTAGGGTTTTTCCGATGTGGTAGCATGGATCGATAGATATAGCTATAATTTTGCGCTACGGTAGGAAAATCCGACAAGGTAGGACAAATCGACAGAACACCGTCATTTCTCCCCTTGGGTTTTAGGTTTGAGGAAGGGAAGGGAAAATAATGCCACCCCCTGTCCAAATTTATAGGATACCGGGTATCAGATTTGCACAATCCCTAAGCACAATGCTTCGGCACGTTTCCCTCGCTCGAAAGCTTGACAGACCTTCCGCGCCTAGTTATGGTTGCTAAGTCACGATTGGCCTGTGGCAGTTTTCAGGCGTGGCTTAACAAAGGGTCAGTTGTATTTAAATATAGACCTAGCCAAAATAGAGCCTTGTCACAAAACGTGAATAAAAGTCGCAGCAGCAATAAGAAAGTGGAAAAAATGGCAACACTTTAAGCTTTAACTGATGAAAGTTTCAACCAGTGGTTTTTCAGCCCTCTTCTCGTCTCTCGCGTTTCTCTCTTCTCATCCTCAGTGCGCAGTGTCGTGCTTCTTAAGGGGACCGCATGTTCTTAAGTAAACCACATCTCCACTCTCAAACATGTGTAATAGACAGTATAGTCACCTGATGTTGTTTCATTAACTGTCATCAATGTCAAAGAAAATCTATTTTCGTTGACAACCTTTTATTGTCTAAAAGTTGTTGATGAAACGGTCTCACGATCCAATTTCACATTTGCGCCCATATTCAGGAAACAGCACTTTTGTTGCTTAATTGTAATATACTTGCTTGTATTTATCATCATAAAAGTAAAATCAAAATTTTGGGGGCATTTTTTATATTGAATATTTTTCTAAATGAGCACTCTTTTTAACTAAAAGACTGAATCAGAGTTGTTTTGTGCAGTCCTGTGACCACGAATAAACGGAGGCAAATGCAATTGAATAAGGACAAGACATGTTTTTATGTAAACAATGATCTCCACAAATCCTGTGGCATTTCTATACATATATTTTATCTGAATCTCATTACTTATCAATCACATTATTTACCT